>OZ024734.1:23741952-24370466 GCA_964016875.1 Fallopia convolvulus | reverse complement strand
AACCAAAAAACGAAAAATAAAAGTACATCTTGAGCAATCTTGACTTCCTTCACTTCCCTTCACTTCGCCTTGCTATGGATTCCTGAATCTGACATAATTCGCGAGGGGCGATAGAATGCCAGGCAAACATTGCGGAAAGAAGAATTAGTCTAGGAGACTAAGCAAGCGGGAATAGAACTTCCCGAGGGTAATTTGGTAATTTCACTTAACGGTATAATGAGAGGAAAAGAGGGTTGTGTTTACGATGGGCTTTATCATGTGGAGCTAAGATACGAATGATAGCGATAGCATATCCAAAAAGGATATCTTGATGAGCAAGAGAAGTACTACTAAATTGTAGTCTTCCTTAAGATTTTGATAGGATGTTGGGAAACATTATTTAATTCATACAAGTGAAAACCTCTCGCGCTTTTGGGCGACCGAGAGCCGGAACGATTATTTGAGACCGGTCGGTTTTGATATCTTAAATGTGCTACGCACTTATCTTAATTAGTGATGAAAATATTCAATCTTGTTAATGACTTTTACAAGAGAGAGTGGTGAGACACGGATAAACCGAGCCACCCGATGGAGAACATCAATTCTCCTGCACTTAGCTAGAGTGCGCTCAATCCTCCTTGCAATCGGAGCGGATGGAGATCATGATCCCGAAAGTCGTATGGATGTACGACTTAGTAAGATTATATAGAGGCGTCGACTACCACTCGCACCCTTTCTAGTTTATTCAAAAACAAATCTCTGAACGAGACTTGCAATCAATCAAGAGTACACACACTAGCAAATATAATCCTAAACAAGGAATATAATATTTACTATGCTAACAAGGTCGTTATTTCTAGCAATCGATATTTCCTAGGTTCATTTTTATAAAGCATACAAGAAGTTCCCAACATCGAAAGATATCATAAAGACGGATATAAAAAGGGTACAAGGGGAAATTCCACTTGCCTTAGTGTTACTAGTTTGTAACGAGCTTTGACGAAACTTAGGCGATTTCCTACTACTACGAGCGAGGATTCCGACCTTATGATAGAGAATTTACGAAAAGTTCAAAACGCGATTCTTCTACTAAAGTTCGGATCATCTCTTATAATATTTTTATAAGAGGTTTGAGTTTCTAAATTATTATAATAATAATTTAGAAGATTATTTTCCTTAAAATAATAATATTCCTTTATTATTATTTTTGATTTTTGTAATATCCTTAATTCCGAAAATATTCTATTAAAATAATTATTTTAATTAATCCTTTTATTAAAAGTTTCCTTAAATAGAAATCTCTACTTTCCTTTATAAGGTAACTTGCCTAGAATAGCTTTTTCCCTTCTTTGATCTATTTCCAAAATTTCTTTTATACTTAAGATTCATAAAACTTCTTTGATCATAATTATATAATATGATATAATAGTTCTTAACATAGAATCTTTTCTATTTTTGATTTCTTTTCCATGCAAGACTCTAATAATATTCTTATTTAATATTCATATGCTAGTAAAATTATTTTATCCTATTTTTTCACATAACTAGCATCTTTTGAATATTCTCTTCATATCTAATATATGTTAAGTTGATATTGAAAATAGCTTTGTACAAGAATCCTTATTTTTATTCTACTTTATAATTTCTATATTATATGCCATGCAAGACTTTTCTCTACTTGAACTTTTATTATAAATCTTTGAAAATATGGTATTATTTTTATTGTACAAGCTTTTGATTTATAAGGTCATAAAAACATATCCTCTTTTGTATAAAATACATGCATGATGTTTCTCAACTTTTTATTTGATCTAAGGTAAGATAATGCTAAATATGGACTTTTCATACTATACTAATTTTATTTCAATCTATTTATGTCTTGTAATAGCATGCATGTAATAATCTCATGAATATAATTACTTATTTTATTTCTCTTAAGTTACTATAGTAAAAACATATAGTTTCTAGTTTTTCCAACTAACAAGATCTCCCTACATATTTTTATTCCATAAAATCTTAAATATACTTTTAACAATTATAAAAGGCTTTTAAATCAAAGAATTACATATGGATAAATATAATTTTTAAGGATAAGAAGGTTATACTTTTGGTATTCTGTAATTACAGAACACTTGGAACAAGGCAGAGGAGGAGGGAGCGGCGGCCAGGGGCGGCGCGGCCAAGCATCCGGCGAGGGCAAGCGGCGCGCGAGGTGGCTCCGGCGGTCCGGCGTGGCTGGGGGCGGTCCGGCTGGCTTCGATGGGTGGTCCGGCGGCTCCAAGGAGAAGAGAAGGAGGAGTTTTTTGTGGTGTTTTGAATGGATAAAAACCATTTGAATGGTGGCTGATTTTTGGAGGACTAGAATGGCACTTGATAGAGAGATGGGTATTCTTGCTACAGGAGAGAGCAAAAGCTTCAAGTGAGGCCTTGAGAGAGGCTTTATATAGGCAAAGTGATGAAGTCCTCAATCCATTGGGGCTAAGGGAAGAGGCCAATGGATGAAGGAGAGGAGTCTCACCATTGGTCCATGGTGTGTTTTCTTCCATGGTGAGGAGAGGTGAGGTCACTAGGGGTGGTCTACAAGCAAGAGGGTGGTGGGAATGGCATGCAATGGCCAAATTTAATTCAACGTACAATCAATCAGACTATTGTCTGATGTTGTCTTTGGGAGAAAGAGTTTATTTGATATAAGAGGAAAAGGCTAGGTAGAATGAACAAGAAATTGTAAATGGTCTAGCGGGATTTGGTGAGGGGCGTGTGAGGTTGGAGTGCAAGAGATCTCGGGTTCAAATCCCGGCTCTTGCATTCTTTTTGCAAGACTTGTAATTAATTTTCTAGAATGAATTAAATTGCCAAAGGATATTATTTTTATTAATTTTCTTTTTATTGATTTACCTCACTTTATTAAACTATACCCCTCAAGTTATTTTATTACATTTTCATCTATTTCGACTTTTGCTAATAGCCTTTTTCGAAGAAAATACGATGAATTAATTCGATATCCAAATCCTTCTTTTTAACTTAGATAAAATAATTGAAAATATTATATTATAAATGTTTGGAATATTGCGGATATTACAATAGTACGCCCTTAAATAAGTTTCGTCCCCGAAACTTAGAGAAAATAGGGTAGTACTGAGATGTAGAGACAGAAGCAATTACAGTTTAGGACTTGCAAGGATTCTATGGGGTCTAGTACCCCCTTAAAAAGGATCACACTAGTGGTGTTCAAGAAGACATTAACTCTGGGAAACGCCTCTGCATGTCTTGCTCGGTTTCCCAGGTTTCCCAAGTTGTACCTTCGTTGCCATCCTTGGACCAGAGTACACGGACTAAAGGTACCTCTTTGTTGAGCAATTGCTTGATTCGGTGCTCTACAATCTTGATCGGTCTCTCTTCGTATGTGCCATCCGACTGGATCTCGACATCGTCGAAATTGATCACGTGGGATTCGTCGGGCACATACTTCCTTAAGTGTGACACATGGAAAACATTGTGCACAGGGTGAGCAGAAGGTGGTAAAGCAACTCGATAGGCCAAGTTGTCGACTCTTTCTAGGACTGCGAAGGGTCCTACATAACGAGGGTTAAGCTTTCCTCGCTTCCCGAAGCGAACCACGCCCTTTGAAGGAGACACTTTGACGAACACTTTGTCTCCTACAACAAATTCTATGTCTCGTCTTTTCAGGTCTGCATAAGACTTCTGTCGACTCTGAGCGGTCAACATTCTTTGACGGATTAGGGCGACTTCGGAGGCAGTTTGCTCTATTAGATCTGGGCCTAGGAGAATCTTGTCGGCGTTATCGTCCCAGTAGAGCGGAAAACGACATTTCCGACCATACAAGGCTTCAAAGGGAGCCATCTTGATGGAAGAATGCCAGCTATTGTTGTAAGTGAATTCTACGAGGTGTAAGCTGTCATCCCAACTTGTGGTGCGGTCTAGCACGCAAACTCGTAGCATATCCTCGAGAGTTTGGATGGTCCTTTCTGACTGACCATCAGTTTGAGGATGGAATGCGGTGCTGAATTTCAGTTCTGTGCCCATGGCCTTATGTAGTCCTTTCCAGAAAGAGGCCATAAAGCGACCGTCTCGGTCGGAGGTGATCGTTTTAGGGGTCCCATGGAGGCGGACTATTTCCTTGACAAAAACTGTTGCTAGCTTTGGAGCCTTCCACTTCTTTTGAATTGGGATGAAGTGGGCACACTTGGTGAGTCGGTCTACAATAACCCAGATAGAATCCTTTTGCTTTTGGGTCTTTGGTAGATCGGTCACAAAGTCCATTGCAATATCTTCCCATTTCCATTCGGGGACGGAAAGGGATTGCAACTTTCCTCCAGGTCTTCGATGTTCGATCTTTACTTTCTGGCAGACCAAGCATTTAGATATGAACTCTGCGACATCCTGCTTTAGATTGGGCCACCAGAAATTCTTGCGTACATCGTTGTACATTTTACTTGCTCCTGGATGTACTGAGTAGGCAGATGAGTGGGCTTCTTTTAGGATGCTCTTTCGAAGCTCGTCCACTGCTGGCATACAAATCCGGTTCTGGAACCGAAGGGAACCGTCATCTTGAATGACGAACCCAGGTGCTTTGCCTTCTTGTACTTCGCCACTGATTCTGATCAGCATGATATCATCAACCTGCTTTTCTTTGATTTCTGTCAGTAAATCGGATTGGATTTCTAGAGTGTTGAGACAACCTTGTTGTCTTTCGAACCAAACTTCAATGCCTTCTCTGATGAGTTCTTGTTGCAACTTTGGTTGGGCGGTTAACATTGCTACAATGCCCTCTTGTTGCGTCTTTCGACTGAGAGCGTCTGCTACGACGTTAGCCTTGCCCGGATGGTAGAGTAGCTCTATGTCGTAGTCTTTCAGCAATTCCAGCCATCTTCTCTGTCTCATGTTCAACTCTTTTTGCGTGAACACATACTTCAAGCTCTTGTGGTCCGTGTATATCTGACACTCAACCCCGTACAAGTAGTGTCGCCAAATCTTTAGCGCGAATACTACTGCTGCCAATTCGAGGTCGTGCGTCGGATAATTTACTTCATAGACCTTGAGTTGTCGAGACGCGTAGGCAATCACCTTCCCATTCTGCATGAGTACGCATCCCAACCCTTGCTTTGAGGCGTCACTGTAGACCACATAATCATCGTGTCCATTGGGCAATGTTAACACTGGCGCACTAGTGAGGCGCTTCTTGAGTTCTTGGAAACTATCTTCGCACTTCTCATCCCATACGAACTTCTTATGAGTCTTTCGGAGTAACTTTTTCATGGGAAGGGCAATCTTTGAAAACCCTTCAACGAACCTTCTATAGTACCCGGCGAGTCCTAGGAAGCTGCGAATTTCCTTTACATTCTTGGGTTGCTTCCATTCTGAGACTGCCTCAATCTTCTTTGGGTCCACTAACACTCCGTCTTGATTAATGACGTGGCCTAAGAAAGCCACTTCTCTAAGCCATAGGTCGCACTTGGATAGTTTGGCGTAGAGTTGGTTGTGCCTTAGGATCTGTAGCACGGTTCGGAGATGTTCTTCATGGTCTGCTTGATCTCCGGAGTATACCAAGATGTCGTCTATGAAAACGATGACGAATTTGTCGAGATATTCATGGAAGCATCGGTGCATTAGATCCATGAATATTGCAGGTGCATTGGTCAGCCCGAATGGCATCACTACAAACTCGTAGTGACCATAACGGGTACGGAAGGCGATTTTCAAAATGTCTTCCTCGCGGATCCGAAGCTGGTGATAGCCTGACCTCAGGTCAATCTTTGAGAAGACTTTTGCACCTCTGAGTACATCTAAGAGATCGTCTATCCTTGGAAGAGGATACTTGTTCTTGATGGTGACCTTGTTCAGTTCTCTATAGTCGATGCACAAACGGAAGGTTCTGTCCTTCTTCTTCACAAATAGCACGGGCGCTCCCAAGGCGAAGCACTCGGTCGAATGTAACCCTTCTCAAGCAGTTCTTCGAGCTGACTCTTGAGTTCTTTCATCTCCAGCGGGGCCATTCTGTATGGCGCCTTAGAGATCGGTTCGGTACCAGGCTCGAGGCTTATTGAAAACTTGACTTCTCGTCGAGGAGGTAACCCGGGGAGTTCGTCTGGAAAGACGTCGGGAAACTCTCTGGCCACGGGGATCTCTTGCACGTTTACAATCTTCTTTTCTGTTGACTCAAGATAGCAGAGATATCCAACACAGCCCTGCCTTAGTAGTTTACTGGCTTTCATGGCGTTGATCACCTTTCCATTTTCTTCTTCCCGTTTCCCTTTGAACTTGCAGATGTGTTTTCCTCCTGAGTTGATGGTCACCGTTCGGACGTAAAAATCAATGATTGCTCCATGCTCAGACAGCCAATCTCTCCGAGAATGATATCATAGGGATCCATCGGGATGCATATCAAATTGGAGCAGAAATTCACTCCCTGAATGCATAAGGGAAATTTTCCTAATTGTTTGGCTCCTAAAATCTTTTCTCCATTCGGAAGGTTCACTATGAACGGTTCACACTTCTCGAGGTTATCTAGACCTAGGAGTTCTATGCATTTTTCGGATATGAATGAATGTGATGCACCGGAATCGAAGAGTATAAACACGTCTTTAGAACGGATATGGAGAGTACCTTGACAGATGGGTTCTTCTGGTTTGTCAGTGGTACGCATCTCGTACAATCTCTGTCCCTGTCCTTGCGGGTTCACAGGCCCTTTGCCTTTCTGGTTGGCCGTGGACTGAACTGAAGTGGTTCCTGCTGGCCTGTTTGACGCTTGAGGTCTCTGGGACACTGTGTTTGAACGGGTTTGACCTAATGGGTTCGCTGGATGCCTGCAGAATTGACGGAGATGTCCGTCTTTGTTGCAGTTGTAACATCTTCTTGGCAGCTTGGGACACTTCCGGTTTATATGCCCGGGCTCAGCACAGTTGTGACAGATGATTGAGGTCTTTGTGGATTCAGTTCCATGGCTTGGTCTTGCACCAACCGACGAAGCCTTATGCTTGCTTTTCCTTGACCACTGAGATTCTTGTGGCGAAGCTGGCCTCTTAAACCCACTATGACTAGAGTGGTGAGGCTTTCCTCCACCGAACTTCTTGCGTTCCGGAACTTTCAGAGTCGACTCCATTTTATGCGCATGATCCAATATTCTTCCAGGGTTGTGAAAGAGTGGTTTGCCATCCAAGGTTTAATGTGATCACTCATCCATCGATGAAAGTGTTTGATCTTCTGTTTCTCTGTGGTGATCTCCTCATCAGCATACTGTAGCAGGTGGTTAAACTTCTTAGCTCTTTCTAGCACATTCAATCCATGCAGCTTTGGGGAGTGGAATTCATCCAGCTTCTCATCTCTCATTGATTCGGTGAAGAATCTGCGCATCATCTTGCTTTTGAACATTGCCCAGCTTAAGTCTGGGCGGCCGGCTAGACTAGAGCTCTCCCACCACTCGCCTGCTTCATCTTTCAATTTAAGTGCAGCCATGTGCATTTTTTCCGTTTCCGAGCATGGTATGTTGCGCAGGAGTCGCTCCACATGAGAGAACCAGTATTGCACTCCTGACGGATCCCCAGTTTCGTCGTACGAATCAGGCTTCATGGCGTTGAAAGCCCTGATTCCCTCAGTGAAGCTAATCAAATTCTGTCTCACGGGAATCACCTCTGCAGTTTGTCCTACTTCTTCCAGCCCTTCATCTGGCACTACGTTTGGGACTTCGGGGTCCACAGGTTTAGGAACTCCCGCAGGAATCTCCTCTCGTATCAATTGTTGTACGAGAGTGCGCAGCGCATTCACAGTCTCTGCGTTGAATGCGATTGGCGCTACTGGTGCATGAGGTGGATTCACTCCTGGCTCTCTTCTAGTTTCGGACTCGACATCGTCATTGTCGTCTCTAGGTGCAGTGGTACTGCGATTAGTGGCTCTTGTGTTGACCATCTGAAGGTTTTGGGTTTGTTTCCGTTTGTTAATTTGGTGTAATATGAAGAAAGAATAGATAGGTCAAGTGCTAATAATTAAAAGAGGAACTTTTATTAATAAGTTCATAATAGCGAGTACAAGGCTTTTATAACTTAAGCCGTTTCAATCTAGATAAGGAAATCAAGCCGCTTCGACTTTCGAAGGACAAAATGAAGTCGAAAGAAGTGGTCTATGCTCACTTCTTGAAAGAGAAATACAACCCTAAGGAAATCTAAATACGATCGGCGTAAGTATCGAGGAATCCTTCCTCGAAGAGGGTCTCATCTATGATCCCTGTGTCGTTACCAAGGAGGATGTTGGCCTGCTCAATCCTACGATGGCGACGGTTTTCGCGAGCCTGAAGCTCCGCAATGCAAATCCGAAGTTGGAGCCTCTCCGCTCGCTCCCTTTCCGTCTCCATTATCCACTCTCTTTGGTGGCTCTCAAGTAGGCCACGGTTGATTCTCCAACTTCTGGTGGGGACAACGCCGGATGGTGTGTGTGTGTTGACTAACTGTTGACGAGCCTGGCGGTTGGAAGATTCCCCCTCCAACCAAGTGGTGAATCCTTCCATCTGTATCTCCCTAGGTGCCTGCCTTGCCCGCTCAAATAGAGAGGGCGGTCCATATTGTCTCTCCCCGGAGTGATCAACATTCATGGATTGGAGCTGTTGTAGGAGCTCCTCGTCCTCGTGACACCAAAAGTGTCTCATCGGTGGCATAGGCTCTTCGGGCTTGTACGCCCGTGGTGGGGAGACGACTTCCATTCTCGGCATGACCCTTGGGACCTCGATCATAGGGGGCATCGGAGCCGGTGGAACATATTCCCACTCGGGGCTCGCTGGTGGCGGTGGTGGAGGTGGTGTTTCTAGGTTGATTACCACCCCGTCTTCATCTTCTTCCTCCGACGCTTCATTCATAGCGTCCCAATCTGCTTGTGCCTGCCACAATAACTCCAGCTCCTCATCATCAAACTCGTCTTCTTCTCCATGCTCAAAGTCATGTTCAGGCACCAACTCCTCATTTTCCTCATCGGAGTAATCTTCGGGTTCATACCCCGGTGCCATCTCCTCATCTTCCGAGGGGTAATCCTCGGGCTCATACACGGGCGATGGGGGCAATTCGACGGGTGCTAGCTCATCATCTGATAGTCCTATGGGCAGGTTAGGATCTTCCTCATGATCTTCTTCCGACTCCTCCCATGGCTCACCGATTTGGTCAATCTCCATATTGACCCCGAGGTGACCATCCTCTTCGATGTAGGGAAAGTACGGGTTCGGGGCTTGCATCCCGAAGTTGGCTCCGTCGATGTGGTCTCAAGGTGGTTGCGGTTCGGGCTAGACATGGTTTTTTCTGAGGAAGAAAGAAAAGAAAAGGCGTTATTATAGAACCTCCTTAGTTTCTATGAAAGGAAGATGTAGTGAATGAAGTCAAGACTTTGAAAATTGCTAAATCAAAAATTTCACTCTATGCTTTTCATTTTCTTGGCCCTATTATGACACTAAGGTTTTCTTCTCTTAACCAAATGACCTTATGAAGTGAGTTTTGTGATCACTTATCAAATTTTCTCATATAAGAGTATAAGTTTTTCTAAAGTGAAAGTATAAGACTCTAATGATAAGTTTCCTAAAGAACACTTACGTTATTGATAAGAAAAGTTCATACCATTTTAAGTTTTTCAAAGGTAGAAAAGATCTTAGAGAAAAGTTAGGTAGTTCTAGAACTAGTATTAGCTATTTAAGGTCTCTAATATTTTCGGGAAATATTTTCTTAGCTAAGAATTGAAATTGGAAGGTTATTATTCCTGCGTTTTTCTTTTAAAAGAGTAAAGGAGAAGATCTTCTAAAATTTAAAGTCCTAAGTAGCGGAAGTAAAAGTTAAGGTTTTTAAAAGTTCTCGGTTTTCGAAATTCTCGGTTTAAAACGAAAACGTTTAGCTCTGATACCACAATTGTAACACCCCTATTTTACAACATTGGGTATTACCGCCAGTGACCTCGGACTTTACCGTCCAAAGTCACCCTAGGCTTTTAGAATGATATAGAACGATTAATTGCGGAATAAACATATTACATAAATAGGAAAACATGCTCCCGAAGGAGACTTAGTTCATTACAAAACACCCTACATTGCCTTTAACTTTAATACTACTTGAAAGCAAATACCAAATCCGTCATGTCTCGGAGATAAAGTAATATTAAAACCAAAACGAAAATAAAAGTACATCTTGAGCAATCTTGACTTCCTTCACTTCCCTTCACTTCGCCTTGCTATGGATTCCTGAATCTGACATAATTCGCGAGGGGCGATAGAATGCCAGGCAAACATGCGGAAAGAAGAATTAGTCTAGGAGACTAAGCAAGCGGGAATAGAACTTCCCGAGGGTAATTTGGTAATTTCACTTAACGGTATAATGAGAGAAAAGAGGGTTGTGTTTACGATGGGCTTTATCATGTGGAGCTAAGATACGAATGATAGCGATAGCATATCCAAAAGGGATATCTTGATGAGCAAGAGAAGTACTACTAAATTGTAGTCTTCCTTAAGATTTTGATAGGATGTTGGGAACATTATTTAATTCATACAAGTGAAAACCTCTCGCGCTTTTGGGCGGACCGAGAGCCGGAACGATCATTGAGACCGGTCCGGTTTTGATATCTTAAATGTGCTTACGCACTTATCTTAATTAGTGATGAAAATATTCAATCTTGTTAATGACTTTTACAAGAGAGAGTGGTGAGACACGGATAAACCGAGCCACCCGATGGAGAACATCAATTCTCCTGCACTTAGCTAGAGTGCGCTCAATCCCTCCTTGCAATCGGAGCGGATGGAGATCATGATCCCGAAAGTCGTATGGATGTACGACTTAGTAAGATTATATAGAGGCGTCGACTAACTCGCACCCCTTTCTAGTTTATTCAAAACAAATCTCTGAACGAGACTTGCAATCAATCAAGAGTACACACACTAGCAAATATAATCCTAACAAGGAATATAATATTTACTATGCTAACAAGGGTCGTTATTTCTAGCAATCGATATTTCCTAGGTTCATTTTTATTAAGCATACAAGAAGTTCCCAACATCGAAAGATATCATAAAGACGGATATAAAAAGGGTACAAGGGGAAATTCCACTTGCCTTAGTGTTACTAGTTTAGTAACGAGCTTTGACGAAACTTAGGCGATTTCCTACTACGAGCGAGGATTCCGACCTTATGATAGAGAATTTACGAAAAGTTCAAACGCGATTCTTCTACTAAAGTTCGGATCATCTCTTATAATATTTTTATAAGAGGTTTGAGTTTCTAATTATTATAATAATAATTTAGAAGATTATTTTCCTTAAAATAATAATATTCCTTTATTATTATTTTGATTTTTGTAATATCCTTAATTCCGAAAATATTCTATTAAAATAATTATTTTAATTAATCCTTTTTATTAAAAGTTTCCTTAAATAGAAATCTCTACTTTCCTTTATAAGGTAACTTGCCTAGAATAGCTTTTTCCCTTCTTTGATCTATTTCCAAAAATTCTTTTATACTTTAAGATTCATAAAACTTCTTTGATCATAATTATATAATATGATATAATAGTTCTTAACATAGAATCTTTTCTATTTTTGATTTCTTTTCCATGCAAGACTCTAATAATATTTCTTATTTAATATTCATATGCTAGTAAAATATTTTATCCTATTTTTTCACATAACTAGCATCTTTTGAATATTCTCTTCATATCTAATATATGTTAAGTTGATATTGAAAATAGCTTTGTACAAGAATCCTTATTTTTATTCTACTTTATAATTTCTATATTATATGCCATGCAAGACTTTTCTCTACTTGAACTTTTATTATAAATCTTTGAAAATATGGTATTATTTTTATTGTACAAGCTTTTGATTTATAAGGTCATAAAAACATATCCTCTTTTGTATAAAATACATGCATGATGTTTCTCAACTTTTTATTTTGATCTAAGGTAAGATAATGCTAAATATGGACTTTTCATACTATACTAATTTTATTTCATCTATTTATGTCTTGTAATAGCATGCATGTAATAATCTCATGAATATAATTACTTATTTTTATTTCTCTTAAGTTACTATAGTAAAAACATATAGTTTCTAGTTTTTCCAACTAACAAGATCTCCCTACATATTTTTTATTCCATAAAATCTTAAATATACTTTTAACAATTATAAAAGGCTTTTAAATCAAAGAATTACATATGGATAATATAATTTTTAAGGATAGAAGGTTATACTTTTGGTATTCTGTAATTACAGAACACTTGGAACAAGGCAGAGGAGGAGGGAGCGGCGGCCAGGGGCGGCGCGGCCAAGCATCCGGCGAGGGCAAGCGGCGCGCGAGGTGGCTCCGGCGGTCCGGCGTGGCTGGGGCGGTCCGGCTGGCTTCGATGGGTGGTCCGGCGGCTCCAAGGAGAAGAGAAGGAGGAGTTTTTGTGGTGTTTTGAATGGATAAAACCTTTGAATGGTGGCTGATTTTTGGAGACTAGAATGGCACTTGATAGAAGAGATGGGTATTCTTGCTACAGGAGAGAGCAAAAGCTTCAAGTGAGGCTTGAGAGAGGCTTTATATAGGCAAAGTGATGAAGTCCTCAATCCATGGCTAAGGGAAGAGGCCAATGGATGAAGGAGAGGAGTCTCACCATTGGTCCATGGTGTGTTTCTTCCATGGTGAGGAGAGGTGAGGTCACTAGGGGTGGTCTACAAGCAAGAGGGTGGTGGGAATGGCATGCAATGGCCAAATTTAATTCAACGTACAATCAATCAGACTATTGTCTGATGTTGTCTTTGGGAGAAAGAGTTTATTTGATATAAGAGGAAAAGGCTAGGTAGAATGAACAAGAAATTGTAAATGGTCTAGCGGGATTTGGTGAGGGGCGTGTGAGGTTGGAGTGCAAGAGATCTCGGGTTCAAATCCCGGCTCTTGCATTCTTTTTGCAAGACTTGTAATTAATTTTCTAGAATGAATTAAATTGCCAAAGGATATTATTTTTATTAATTTTCTTTTTATTGATTTACCTCACTTTATTAAACTATACCCCTCAAGTTATTTTATTACATTTTCATCTATTTCGACTTTTGCTAATAGCCTTTTTCGAAGAAAATACGATGAATTAATTCGATATCCAAATCCTTCTTTTTAACTTAGATAAAATAATTGAAAATATTATATTATAAATGTTTGGAATATTGCGGATATTACAATAGTACGCCCTTAAATAAGTTTCGTCCCCGAAACTTAGAGAAAATAGGGTAGTACTGAGATGTAGAGACAGAAGCAATTACAGTTTAGGACTTGCAAGGATTCTATGGGGTCTAGTACCCCCTTAAAAAGGATCACACTAGTGGTGTTCAAGAAGACATTAACTCTGGGAAACGCCTCTGCATGTCTTGCTCGGTTTCCCAGGTTTCCCAAGTTGTACCTTCGTTGCCATCCTTGGACCAGAGTACACGGACTAAACGTACCTCTTTGTTGAGCAATTGCTTGATTCGGTGCTCTACAATCTTGATCGGTCTCTCTTCGTATGTGCCATCCGACTGGATCTCGACATCGTCGAAATTGATCACGTGGGATTCGTCGGGCACATACTTCCTTAAGTGTGACACATGGAAAACATTGTGCACAGGGTGAGCAGAAGGTGGTAAAGCAACTCGATAGGCCAAGTTGTCGACTCTTTCTAGGACTGCGAAGGGTCCTACATAACGAGGGTTAAGCTTTCCTCGCTTCCCGAAGCGAACCACGCCCTTTGAAGGAGACACTTTGACGAACACTTTGTCTCCTACAACAAATTCTATGTCTCGTCTTTTCAGGTCTGCATAAGACTTCTGTCGACTCTGAGCGGTCAACATTCTTTGACGGATTAGGGCGACTTCGGAGGCAGTTTGCTCTATTAGATCTGGGCCTAGGAGAATCTTGTCGGCGTTATCGTCCCAGTAGAGCGGAAAACGACATTTCCGACCATACAAGGCTTCAAAGGGAGCCATCTTGATGGAAGAATGCCAGCTATTGTTGTAAGTGAATTCTACGAGGTGTAAGCTGTCATCCCAACTTGTGGTGCGGTCTAGCACGCAAACTCGTAGCATATCCTCGAGAGTTTGGATGGTCCTTTCTGACTGACCATCAGTTTGAGGATGGAATGCGGTGCTGAATTTCAGTTCTGTGCCCATGGCCTTATGTAGTCCTTTCCAGAAAGAGGCCATAAAGCGACCGTCTCGGTCGGAGGTGATCGTTTTAGGGGTCCCATGGAGGCGGACTATTTCCTTGACAAAAACTGTTGCTAGCTTTGGAGCCTTCCACTTCTTTTGAATTGGGATGAAGTGGGCACACTTGGTGAGTCGGTCTACAATAACCCAGATAGAATCCTTTTGCTTTTGGGTCTTTGGTAGATCGGTCACAAAGTCCATTGCAATATCTTCCCATTTCCATTCGGGGACGGAAAGGGATTGCAACTTTCCTCCAGGTCTTCGATGTTCGATCTTTACTTTCTGGCAGACCAAGCATTTAGATATGAACTCTGCGACATCCTGCTTTAGATTGGGCCACCAGAAATTCTTGCGTACATCGTTGTACATTTTACTTGCTCCTGGATGTACTGAGTAGGCAGATGAGTGGGCTTCTTTTAGGATGCTCTTTCGAAGCTCGTCCACTGCTGGCATACAAATCCGGTTCTGGAACCGAAGGGAACCGTCATCTTGAATGACGAACCCAGGTGCTTTGCCTTCTTGTACTTCGCCACTGATTCTGATCAGCATGATATCATCAACCTGCTTTTCTTTGATTTCTGTCAGTAAATCGGATTGGATTTCTAGAGTGTTGAGACAACCTTGTTGTCTTTCGAACCAAACTTCAATGCCTTCTCTGATGAGTTCTTGTTGCAACTTTGGTTGGGCGGTTAACATTGCTACAATGCCCTCTTGTTGCGTCTTTCGACTGAGAGCGTCTGCTACGACGTTAGCCTTGCCCGGATGGTAGAGTAGCTCTATGTCGTAGTCTTTCAGCAATTCCAGCCATCTTCTCTGTCTCATGTTCAACTCTTTTTGCGTGAACACATACTTCAAGCTCTTGTGGTCCGTGTATATCTGACACTCAACCCCGTACAAGTAGTGTCGCCAAATCTTTAGCGCGAATACTACTGCTGCCAATTCGAGGTCGTGCGTCGGATAATTTACTTCATAGACCTTGAGTTGTCGAGACGCGTAGGCAATCACCTTCCCATTCTGCATGAGTACGCATCCCAACCCTTGCTTTGAGGCGTCACTGTAGACCACATAATCATCGTGTCCATTGGGCAATGTTAACACTGGCGCACTAGTGAGGCGCTTCTTGAGTTCTTGGAAACTATCTTCGCACTTCTCATCCCATACGAACTTCTTATGAGTCTTTCGGAGTAACTTTTTCATGGGAAGGGCAATCTTTGAAAACCCTTCAACGAACCTTCTATAGTACCCGGCGAGTCCTAGGAAGCTGCGAATTTCCTTTACATTCTTGGGTTGCTTCCATTCTGAGACTGCCTCAATCTTCTTTGGGTCCACTAACACTCCGTCTTGATTAATGACGTGGCCTAAGAAAGCCACTTCTCTAAGCCATAGGTCGCACTTGGATAGTTTGGCGTAGAGTTGGTTGTGCCTTAGGATCTGTAGCACGGTTCGGAGATGTTCTTCATGGTCTGCTTGATCTCCGGAGTATACCAAGATGTCGTCTATGAAAACGATGACGAATTTGTCGAGATATTCATGGAAGCATCGGTGCATTAGATCCATGAATATTGCAGGTGCATTGGTCAGCCCGAATGGCATCACTACAAACTCGTAGTGACCATAACGGGTACGGAAGGCGATTTTCAAAATGTCTTCCTCGCGGATCCGAAGCTGGTGATAGCCTGACCTCAGGTCAATCTTTGAGAAGACTTTTGCACCTCTGAGTACATCTAAGAGATCGTCTATCCTTGGAAGAGGATACTTGTTCTTGATGGTGACCTTGTTCAGTTCTCTATAGTCGATGCACAAACGGAAGGTTCTGTCCTTCTTCTTCACAAATAGCACGGGCGCTCCCCAAGGCGAAGCACTCGGTCGAATGTAACCCTTCTCAAGCAGTTCTTCGAGCTGACTCTTGAGTTCTTTCATCTCCAGCGGGGCCATTCTGTATGGCGCCTTAGAGATCGGTTCGGTACCAGGCTCGAGGCTTATTGAAAACTTGACTTCTCGTCGAGGAGGTAACCCGGGGAGTTCGTCTGGAAAGACGTCGGGAAACTCTCTGGCCACGGGGATCTCTTGCACGTTTACAATCTTCTTTTCTGTTGACTCAAGATAGCAGAGATATCCAACACAGCCCTGCCTTAGTAGTTTACTGGCTTTCATGGCGTTGATCACCTTTCCATTTTCTTCTTCCCGTTTCCCTTTGAACTTGCAGATGTGTTTTCCTCCTGAGTTGATGGTCACCGTTCGGACGTAAAAATCAATGATTGCTCCATGCTCAGACAGCCAATCTCTTCCGAGAATGATATCATAGGGATCCATCGGGATGCATATCAAATTGGAGCAGAAATTCACTCCCTGAATGCATAAGGGAAATTTTCCTAATTGTTTGGCTCCTAAAATCTTTTCTCCATTCGGAAGGTTCACTATGAACGGTTCACACTTCTCGAGGTTATCTAGACCTAGGAGTTCTATGCATTTTTCGGATATGAATGAATGTGATGCACCGGAATCGAAGAGTATAAACACGTCTTTAGAACGGATATGGAGAGTACCTTGACAGATGGGTTCTTCTGGTTTGTCAGTGGTACGCATCTCGTACAATCTCTGTCCCTATCCTTGCGGGTTCACAGGCCCTTTGCCTTTCTGGTTGGCCGTGGACTGAACTGAAGTGGTTCCTGCTGGCCTGTTTGACGCTTGAGGTCTCTGGGACACTGTGTTTGAACGGGTTTGACCTAATGGGTTCGCTGGATGCCTGCAGAATTGACGGAGATGTCCGTCTTTGTTGCAGTTGTAACATCTTCTTGGCAGCTTGGGACACTTCCGGTTTATATGCCCGGGCTCAGCACAGTTGTGACAGATGATTGAGGTCTTTGTGGATTCAGTTCCATGGCTTGGTCTTGCACCAACCGACGAAGCCTTATGCTTGCTTTTCCTTGACCACTGAGATTCTTGTGGCGAAGCTGGCCTCTTAAACCCACTATGACTAGAGTGGTGAGGCTTTCCTCCACCGAACTTCTTGCGTTCCGGAACTTTCAGAGTCGACTCCATTTTATGCGCATGATCCAATATTCTTCCAGGGTTGTGAAAGAGTGGTTTGCCATCCAAGGTTTAATGTGATCACTCATCCATCGATGAAAGTGTTTGATCTTCTGTTTCTCTGTGGTGATCTCCTCATCAGCATACTGTAGCAGGTGGTTAAACTTCTTAGCTCTTTCTAGCACATTCAATCCATGCAGCTTTGGGGAGTGGAATTCATCCAGCTTCTCATCTCTCATTGATTCGGTGAAGAATCTGCGCATCATCTTGCTTTTGAACATTGCCCAGCTTAAGTCTGGGCGGCCGGCTAGACTAGAGCTCTCCCACCACTCGCCTGCTTCATCTTTCAATTTAAGTGCAGCCATGTGCATTTTTTCCGTTTCCGAGCATGGTATGTTGCGCAGGAGTCGCTCCACATGAGAGAACCAGTATTGCACTCCTGACGGATCCCCAGTTTCGTCGTACGAATCAGGCTTCATGGCGTTGAAAGCCCTGATTCCCTCAGTGAAGCTAATCAAATTCTGTCTCACGGGAATCACCTCTGCAGTTTGTCCTACTTCTTCCAGCCCTTCATCTGGCACTACGTTTGGGACTTCGGGGTCCACAGGTTTAGGAACTCCCGCAGGAATCTCCTCTCGTATCAATTGTTGTACGAGAGTGCGCAGCGCATTCACAGTCTCTGCGTTGAATGCGATTGGCGCTACTGGTGCATGAGGTGGATTCACTCCTGGCTCTCTTCTAGTTTCGGACTCGACATCGTCATTGTCGTCTCTAGGTGCAGTGGTACTGCGATTAGTGGCTCTTGTGTTGACCATCTGAAGGTTTTGGGTTTGTTTCCGTTTGTTAATTTGGTGTAATATGAAGAAAGAATAGATAGGTCAAGTGCTAATAATTAAAAGAGGAACTTTTATTAATAAGTTCATAATAGCGAGTACAAGGCTTTTATAACTTAAGCCGTTTCAATCTAGATAAGGAAATCAAGCCGCTTCGACTTTCGAAGGACAAAATGAAGTCGAAAGAAGTGGTCTATGCTCACTTCTTGAAAGAGAAATACAACCCTAAGGAAATCTAAATACGATCGGCGTAAGTATCGAGGAATCCTTCCTCGAAGAGGGTCTCATCTATGATCCCTGTGTCGTTACCAAGGAGGATGTTGGCCTGCTCAATCCTACGATGGCGACGGTTTTCGCGAGCCTGAAGCTCCGCAATGCAAATCCGAAGTTGGAGCCTCTCCGCTCGCTCCCTTTCCGTCTCCATTATCCACTCTCTTTGGTGGCTCTCAAGTAGGCCACGGTTGATTCTCCAACTTCTGGTGGGGACAACGCCGGATGGTGTGTGTGTGTTGACTAACTGTTGACGAGCCTGGCGGTTGGAAGATTCCCCCTCCAACCAAGTGGTGAATCCTTCCATCTGTATCTCCCTAGGTGCCTGCCTTGCCCGCTCAAATAGAGAGGGCGGTCCATATTGTCTCTCCCCGGAGTGATCAACATTCATGGATTGGAGCTGTTGTAGGAGCTCCTCGTCCTCGTGACACCAAAAGTGTCTCATCGGTGGCATAGGCTCTTCGGGCTTGTACGCCCGTGGTGGGGAGACGACTTCCATTCTCGGCATGACCCTTGGGACCTCGATCATAGGGGGCATCGGAGCCGGTGGAACATATTCCCACTCGGGGCTCGCTGGTGGCGGTGGTGGAGGTGGTGTTTCTAGGTTGATTACCACCCCGTCTTCATCTTCTTCCTCCGACGCTTCATTCATAGCGTCCCAATCTGCTTGTGCCTGCCACAATAACTCCAGCTCCTCATCATCAAACTCGTCTTCTTCTCCATGCTCAAAGTCATGTTCAGGCACCAACTCCTCATTTTCCTCATCGGAGTAATCTTCGGGTTCATACCCCGGTGCCATCTCCTCATCTTTCGAGGGGTAATCCTCGGGCTCATACACGGGCGATGGGGGCAATTCGACGGGTGCTAGCTCATCATCTGATAGTCCTATGGGCAGGTTAGGATCTTCCTCATGATCTTCTTCCGACTCCTCCCATGGCTCACCGATTTGGTCAATCTCCATATTGACCCCGAGGTGACCATCCTCTTCGATGTAGGGAAAGTACGGGTTCGGGGCTTGCATTCCCGAAGTTGGCTCCGTCGATGTGGTCCTCAAGGTGGTTGCGGTTCGGGCTAGACATGGTTTTTCTGAGGAAGAAAGAAAAGAAAAGGCGTTATTATAGAACCTCCTTAGTTTCTATGAAAGGAAGATGTAGTGAATGAAGTCAAGACTTTGAAAATTGCTAAATCAAAAATTTCACTCTATGCTTTTCATTTTCTTGGCCCTATTATGACACTAAGGTTTTCTTCTCTTAACCAAATGACCTTATGAAGTGAGTTTTGTGATCACTTATCAAATTTTCTCATATAAGAGTATAAGTTTTTCTAAAGTGAAAGTATAAGACTCTAATGATAAGTTTCCTAAAGAACACTTACGTTATTGATAAGAAAAGTTCATACCATTTTAAGTTTTTCAAAAGGTAGAAAAGATCTTAGAGAAAAGTTAGGTAGTTCTAGAACTAGTATTAGCTATTTAAGGTCTCTAATATTTTCGGGAAATATTTTCTTAGCTAAGAATTGAAATTGGAAGGTTATTATTCCTGCGTTTTTCTTTTAAAAGAGTAAAGGAGAAGATCTTCTAAAATTTAAAGTCCTAAGTAGCGGAAGTAAAAGTTAAGGTTTTTAAAAGTTCTCGGTTTTCGAAATTCTCGGTTTTAAAACGAAAACGTTTAGCTCTGATACCACAATTGTAACACCCCTATTTTACAACATTGGGTATTACCGCCAGTGACCTCGGACTTTACCGTCCAAAGTCACCCTAGGCTTTTAGAATGATATAGAACGATTAATTGCGGAATAAACATATTACATAAATAGGAAAACATGCTCCCGAAGGAGACTTAGTTCATTACAAAACACCCTACATTGCCTTTAACTTTAATACTACTTGAAAGCAAATACCAAATCCGTCATGTCTCGGAGATAAAGTAATATTAAAACCAAAACGAAAATAAAAGTACATCTTGAGCAATCTTGACTTCCTTCACTTCCCTTCACTTCGCCTTGCTATGGATTCCTGAATCTGACATAATTCGCGAGGGGCGATAGAATGCCAGGCAAACATGCGGAAAGAAGAATTAGTCTAGGAGACTAAGCAAGCGGGAATAGAACTTCCCGAGGGTAATTTGGTAATTTCACTTAACGGTATAATGAGAGAAAAGAGGGTTGTGTTTACGATGGGCTTTATCATGTGGAGCTAAGATACGAATGATAGCGATAGCATATCCAAAAGGGATATCTTGATGAGCAAGAGAAGTACTACTAAATTGTAGTCTTCCTTAAGATTTTGATAGGATGTTGGGAACATTATTTAATTCATACAAGTGAAAACCTCTCGCGCTTTTGGGCGGACCGAGAGCCGGAACGATCATTTGAGACCGGTCCGGTTTTGATATCTTAAATGTGCTTACGCACTTATCTTAATTAGTGATGAAAATATTCAATCTTGTTAATGACTTTTACAAGAGAGAGTGGTGAGACACGGATAAACCGAGCCACCCGATGGAGAACATCAATTCTCCTCCACTTAGCTAGAGTGCGCTCAATCCCTCCTTGCAATCGGAGCGGATGGAGATCATGATCCCGAAAGTCGTATGGATGTACGACTTAGTAAGATTATATAGAGGCGTCGACTAACTCGCACCCCTTTCTAGTTTATTCAAAACAAATCTCTGAACGAGACTTGCAATCAATCAAGAGTACACACACTAGCAAATATAATCCTAACAAGGAATATAATATTTACTATGCTAACAAGGGTCGTTATTTCTAGCAATCGATATTTCCTAGGTTCATTTTTATTAAGCATACAAGAAGTTCCCAACATCGAAAGATATCATAAAGACGGATATAAAAAGGGTACAAGGGGAAATTCCACTTGCCTTAGTGTTACTAGTTTAGTAACGAGCTTTGACGAAACTTAGGCGATTTCCTACTACGAGCGAGGATTCCGACCTTATGATAGAGAATTTACGAAAAGTTCAAAACGCGATTCTTCTACTAAAGTTCGGATCATCTCTTATAATATTTTTATAAGAGGTTTGAGTTTCTAAATTATTATAATAATAATTTAGAAAATTATTTTCCTTAAAATAATAATATTCCTTTATTATTATTTTGGTTTTTGTAATATCCTTAATTCCGAAAATATTCTATTAAAATAATTATTTTAATTAATCCTTTTTATTAAAAGTTTCCTTAAATAGAAATCTCTACTTTTCTTTATAAGGTAACTTGCCTAGAATAGCTTTTTCCCTTCTTTGATCTATTTCCAAAAATTCTTTTATACTTTAAGATTCATAAAACTTCTTTGATCATAATTATATAATATGATATAATAGTTCTTAACATAGAATCTTTTCTATTTTTGATTTCTTTTCCATGCAAGACTCTAATAATATTTCTTATTTAATATTCATATGCTAGTAAAATATTTTATCCTATTTTTTCACATAACTAGCATCTTTTGAATATTCTCTTCATATCTAATATATGTTAAGTTGATATTGAAAATAGCTTTGTACAAGAATCCTTATTTTTATTCTACTTTATAATTTCTATATTATATGCCATGCAAGACTTTTCTCTACTTGAACTTTTATTATAAATCTTTGAAAATATGGTATTATTTTTATTGTACAAGCTTTTGATTTATAAGGTCATAAAAACATATCCTCTTTTGTATAAAATACATGCATGATGTTTCTCAACTTTTTATTTTGATCTAAGGTAAGATAATGCTAAATATGGACTTTTCATACTATACTAATTTTATTTCATCTATTTATGTCTTGTAATAGCATGCATGTAATAATCTCATGAATATAATTACTTATTTTTATTTCTCTTAAGTTACTATAGTAAAAACATATAGTTTCTAGTTTTTCCAACTAACAAGATCTCCCTACATATTTTTTATTCCATAAAATCTTAAATATACTTTTAACAATTATAAAAGGCTTTTAAATCAAAGAATTACATATGGATAATATAATTTTTAAGGATAGAAGGTTATACTTTTGGTATTCTGTAATTACAAAACACTTGGAACAAGGCAGAGGAGGAGAGAGCGGCGGCCAGGGGCGGCGCGGCCAAGCATCCGGCGAGGGCAGGCGGCGCGCGAGGTGGCTCCGACGGTCCGGCGTGGCTGGGGCGGTCCGGCTGGCTCCGATGGGTGGTCCGGCGGCTCCAAGGAGAAGAGAAGGAGGAGTTTTTATGGTGTTTTGAATGGATAAAACCTTTGAATGGTGGCTGATTTTTGGAGACTAGAATGGCACTTGATAGAAGAGATGGGTATTCTTGCTAGAGGAGAGAGCAAAAGCTTCAAGTGAGGCTTGAGAGAGGCTTTATATAGGCAAAGTGATGAAGTCCTCAATCCATGGCTAAGGGAAGAGGCCAATGGATGAAGGAGAGGAGTCTCACCATTGGTCCATGGTGAGGAGAGGTGAGGTCACTAGGGGTGGTCTACAAGCAAGCGGGTGGTGGGAATGGCATGCAATGGCCAAATTCAATTCAACGTACAATCAATCAGACTATTGTCTGATGTTGTCTTTGGGAGGAAGAGTTTACTTGATATAAGAGGAAAAGGCTAGGTAGAATGAACAAGAAATTGTAAATGGTCTAGCGGGATTTGGTGAGGGGCGTGTTAGGTTGGAGTGCAAGAGATCTCGGGTTCAAATCCCGGCTCTTGCATTCTTTTTGCAAGACTTGTAATTAATTTTCTAGAATGAATTAAATTGCCAAAGGATATTATTTTTATTAATTTTCTTTTTATTGATTTACCTCACTTTATTAAACTATACCCCTCAAGTTATTTTATTACATTTTCATCTATTTCGACTTTTGCTAATAGCCTTTTTCGAAGAAAATACGATGAATTAATTCGATATCCAAATCCTTCTTTTTAACTTAGATAAAATAAT
Organism: Fallopia convolvulus; assembly: GCA_964016875.1. Lineage (NCBI taxonomy): Eukaryota > Viridiplantae > Streptophyta > Magnoliopsida > Caryophyllales > Polygonaceae > Fallopia > Fallopia convolvulus. The sequence continues at coordinate 24,347,250 of OZ024734.1, read as the reverse complement.
TGAAAATATTATATTATAAATGTTTGGAATATTGCGGATATTACATTGAAAAAGATATAATAATATAAATAAAATTTGACTTTTTAAAATATAAAGTAGGGTCAAAGTCAATGCAGTGGATAAGAAAGATACAACTTTGGTATTTAGCTATATAGATCCTATAATCATATATAGTTGATATTGTCCAAGAATATGTTACGTAGATATTATTTTACAAAAGGAAGATAAAAAAATTCTAATTATATAAACAAACAATTTTTTTAATATAAGGAGGGCCAATAAGCATAAGATAATTTTTTTAACATAAATAGATTATAAAAATTTAATAAGAAAAGGTGAAATAATATTTACATGTATCTAAAATAATATTGAAAATATTAAAAAATCTTATCATAAATATTCTCTAAGATAGTTGACTAAAAGATAAATATTAGAAAAAATAAAAAAATAAAAATAGAAAATCAGTTAGAAAAGTTGAAATAATCTGAATATAAATTAATTTTTTTAAATATGAGTTGGGGCCAAAATCAATGTGGTGACTCGAAAACGATATATTTTATAATACATATTGATGATTATTTTTTTCTTTTTAATTATTTTACATAGGGTTCATCTACTTAATACATTATAAAGCAGAAATCATGTCTGTTAAAAAAATTGCGTCATGTGGCATTTTTGAATAATACATATTATACTTACTTGTATCATTCTTTCTATATATCCAATTTTTTATAAGATAATAACTTGATCTATATGTTGATATTTTTTATGCGTATCTTTTTTATCTTGTAACAAGATTTGAGATCCAAGTATATAATTTTTAATCTATATGTTGATAATAATTTGATCTAATATTTTTTATATTAATTTTGTGCATATATTTTTTATGTCTTAACAAGACTCGAGATTCAAGTATAAACTTTTTTTATCTATATGTTGATAAAATATGGGGCACAATCTTAAAGAGTTTTTTTTTTATAAATTACATAATTTTATTATGATATTATATACAAGTGTTTTAAATTTTATATTAATATCATAATATTATATAATCTTTAGTAAAATTATCCCGTGAGTATCACAAGGATTCAACTAGTTAATTTGTTCTAACTTCACCCATAGAATTTCTAATAAGGATTCGGTTTAGGCGCGAAAAAGAAAGAACAAGAGCCGTTGGATGAAGAAAAATCAAAGGCGTTGATCATTTCACTTAAAAAGGGGGAAAAATGACACGGGCGCATTATTCGCGTATTTTTGAAAAAAAGGAATAGGACGTACGCCCAGATTGTTCATCAATGTTGTGGATTTGTTCATCAATAATGTGGATTTGTTCATCAACATTGTGATTTTATTCATCAAAACTGTGATTTTGTGCATAAATAAAGTATTGCTTGTGCATCCAAAATCTATTGTTCATAAAAACTATTGCTTGTGTATAAAAATTGCATGCAATATGTTCATCAACATTGTGATTTTGTTCATAAAAACAAAAACAGGACACTGTGATTTTGTTTATCAACACTGTGATTTTGTTCATCAACAATGTGATTTTGTTCATCAAAATTGTGATTTTGTGAACAAATGAACTATTGTTTGTGCATCAAATATCTATTGTTTGTATATAAAAAATGGATGAATGTGTATCGAAATTGTATGCATTAATATATATCTGTTCATCATAAATAGCAGTATGTGAGACAAAACTAATGGTTTTGATGTCGGTCTTGGTTTTTTTCTTGTTTGACTCCTTTGGATTTGTCATTGTTGCTGCTGTGAAACATGTGGCTACTTCTTAGGCTCCAAACATAGCTAAATAAGGCACAAGCACTCCTATTCGGTTTGCAGCTGACTTGTTCTCTTATCATACATCATATTATTACAAAGTCAGATAATTTATCTATTATCCTTTGCATTCAAGCTTCTATATCAACCTTAACTTATTTATGTACTATATTGAACACTTTATTCGTTTCTTTTGTTGTGCTCATATAGGTAGACATGAAAATTGTGTAGATAGTCCTAAATGTACACATTGATGGTATTGACACATAAACATAAGTTTATTTCAATTCACAAATAAGGGTATAATAATGAACAAATAAGGTTATATCAATGAACAAATAGCAGTATATTCATGAACAAATAGGGTATATCAATGAACAAATAATTGACAAACAAAAGTTACATCAATGAACAAAAAAAGGTTATATCAATGAACAAATAGGAGTATATCCATGAACAAATAGAGTATATCAATGAACAAATATGAGTATATCAATGAACAAATATGGATATATATCAATGAACAAACAAGTTATATCAATGAACAAATAAAAGTATATCGATGAACAAATATGGCATTGAGACCTCTTTGATCCAGGCTCGGGTTTGTCTAAACTTGATGTCTAAGCATGGTAATCTATGGAGGTTGCAAATCTTGATCCGTCATGGCTCCTAAATGATCTAGAAGAGCATGAGTTGCATCTTGTATCTTCTTGTTTCGAGTTCTTGTGATTGGTCCATCAAATGACACCTTTAGCTTTTCCTCGACATCATTAGGAGTCATATACGGATGTTTGGCATCAATTATTGAACTTGAAAAAAGAAGACCTTCAGGGGTTAACTTTTGCTTATATGTTGTAGACAACTTGGAAGTATTGTAATGACCTTATCTTTAACAATCAGAACACCATTTCTGGTTTGAAAATAATTATATGTGCATCAAAAACTAGATAATATTTTATTCATACACATAAATAAGGTTAAAAAATAAAATTAAAAATTAAAAAAGTTCGAAATTGATGAACATTGTTTTCAAAAACTTTCGAACAAATTCTCTCTGGAAATACGTCTTTAGTAAAAATATAAAACAAACTAAAATGAATTGTGTAGGTCCCGAAGCCTTAGAAGCGCTAGCCTATTCCACCACATGGACTTCTCAAGAGGTTACTCATCCCGCTACTACTCTTTCCTTTGCATGCATAGCTTCAGAGTTCTCTGATCGAACTCTACAAATGATGTGTTTTTGTTGACATGGGTAACACATCAATTCCTTATAAATCAGCGAGGTATTACAATCCCCTCTACTAAAATATTTAATGTCCTCATCAAGGCCCAAGGACCTCCAGTTGGGTCGAGTGAATGCCCTCTAGGCCAAGCCAGCTCATAATGCAGAGTTGGCTCTGATACCATTTGTAAAGCTCGATTTCATATAAGCACTAGCTCATTTCAACAACATGGACTTCCCGGGAGGTCAACCATTCTAATACTACTCTTGCTCCTACATTCTTAAATTTAGAGTTCTTTGTTCTCACTCGAACTCTAAAAAAAAGAGCTCTTGTTGACATGGGTTGCACCTCAATCCTTTATAAACCCTAGTGTGTTACAAATTTAACTTGATTTCATAAGAGACTCACCCAAACCTGTTTTTCAAAACCAAGATACTCCTCTATGGTAATATTGCATATCTTGCACCCCAAACTCCATGGTAGGCTTGTTTTAAAAAAACTGTGAGCGGGAAACGTGAGAGAGAAAAAAAGAAAGCAGTGGTATATGTGGGGCTAGGGTGAGAAAACGAATAGGATGTCTTCAATGGCTTTAATGCGACTTGATATATGGTTGAGTCAACAATTGATCTTTCATACAAAAGTATATGGCCCTTATATCTGCCCAAGGTTACTACCAAATCTTTTGTGAGATAAAACTACCAATCACTTACATTTCGGGCTTGAGAATTATGTACGTATGACTCATATTATTTTAGGGTAAGACGTATCTTTTAATTTAAGAGATATAATGCTCAAATCGAACATATCTCAAGTGCATACACATCCCTCCTATTTATAGGAGAGGGTGGCCTTCAAACAAGCCTAAAATTGCCCCAAAATGAGGAAGTAACCACTTTTAACCACTTATAACTACCGAATCAATAAGGCTGAGGCCATTAGGTCTTCATAATAGGCGTAGCCCATAAAGGTTCCAACCCATGAAGCACACGAGGAAGGTGCGCCCTTGCATCATTTGGAAATGAGAGACAAATGGGCAATAACTACCTATAACCGCTCTTAACCACCCCCAACTACCCTCAACTGCTAGTAACCACCCTCAACTGCAAATAACCACTCAAGTTCCCATGAGACATTAGTGGGTTGGCCCATGGCCCAAGCTAAGTGCCACGTAGTCGAGAGCTAACTTAGCTAGCTTACATAGCTTGGCCATACGATGCTTTCCTAGGCGTTCAAACTTCTGATCCATTTCTTATGATCCAACAAATCCAACACGAAAGACTTCCAAAATGCTCTAGTAAATAATTTTTTTAGCTAAAACAGCCCAGCAGATACCAAGACGTGCAAACACAAGGCACGGTGGGGCGCGCGTCAGCCCCTAAGCTACGAACCTCGTTTTACATATAGGACTTAATCATGGAACATGGAATGGCACAATGTGCGTGCCAAGCCATGACATTGCCACATGGTTGAGCAAGCCATAGCCACCACAACGTATGTTGAGGTTTGAACCTCAACTCGGAGTAGTCTTTACTTTCCTCACTTTATCCTTCTATAACTTGATCCACACCGAGCACATACTCCATGCGTTGCCCCAACTTGTATGTCACTAAAACATGACCTTGAGATATTCAAGATCCCCCGATCATACTAAACTGAATACTCAATGTGATACTAAAATCACCAACATTCCTCCTCCATTTTAGTATAATCCTTGAAACCTTTGCGAATCTCTTCCAAGGTGTGGGATTTCCATATTGAATTCTTGCTTTGGCGTTGTACCACGAGATAATTAGGTGTCCCACCGTCATGAAACTGTATGGATTTCATCCCCATACCTAATACCAATTTTTTAACTAATTCCTTGGCTAATCTCTTTATTGAGTGATTTGCCACATTCCAATGAGACCTAACAAACTCAACCGTGATCACTCCTGTAGTGATTAACTCACGCACGATGCTATGTCTCATTCCTAAGTGCCTTTATTTCCATTATAAATGTGATTATAGGCCTTAGCCAAAGTCGCATCACTATCACAACGGATCAATATGGAGAGTTAGGTTTTGGCTAAAGGTGAATCTTGTATAAGTCACCTTCTTTGGTTGAGGAACAGTTCAATGTGATGTGGAGTCTTCATCATACAAGACATGGATGCTTTCCTCAAACTTTTTGGTCCACTTGTTGTACACTCTATAAGCCTTGCTTTATGGAGAGTATCCTATGTAAATGCCTTCATCACTCACTCCTTAGATCAAATTTTGTCAAGTTGTCTTTCCCATTGCTATGAATATAGCATTTGCATCTAAATACTTTTAGTTGGAAAATGTTTGGTTTCTTGCCCTTGATTAGTTCATAGGAAGAATCACAACCCCATTAAGGATATACACAGCTGTTGAGATTGCTTCTGCCTAGAAAGCTTTGCGGAACTCCACTCTCAATCATCATAGTTCAAGCCATCCTTTCCAAAATCTTGTTCTTCCGTTCCATCACTCTGTTTTGCTGAAGTGTTCTAGGTGCAGAGAAGTTATGGGAAACGCCATGGTTGTTGCAAAAGTTTAGGAGCTTGGAGTTATCAAACTCAATTCTATGATCTGATCTTATTGCCTTCAAATTTCTTCCCAAGCTCACTTAAGTTTTCTTGATGACGATCTCAATCTCTTTGAATGTTGTTCCTTTAGAAAATAAAAAGTTAACACACGTAAATCTAGAAAAGCCATCAATTATGACAAACATGTACATGTTTCCACCATAGTTATTGGTTCGAATTGGACAACGCATATCCATGTGAATTAGTTCCAAGGGACTTGAGGTATTCGCCATCTTCTTTGGTTTGAAGGAATTTCTTGTTTGCTTTCCTCTAAAGCATGCATCACATACATTTCATGTTTCTAAATTGATCCTTAGAAGACCGATGTAAAGGCCTTGCAAAAACAATTTTTTGAATTAGATTCAATCTTGCACATCCAAGTCTTCAGTGCCAAATCTCTGTGTTGATTGATGGAATTGTGAGACACATTTTCCTTGACAGTTGAAAATTTGTGTCAACAGTATAGACATTGTTTGAGTGTTTCCCTCTGAGAATGACAATGTTAGATGCTTTGTTTATCACTAGACATCCATTTGAGTCAAAGGTAACAACGTTGTTCCCTTGATCACAGAGTTGTACAACACACAATAGATTGTATTTTAGATTTGTCACAAGGTTAACATTTTTTATTTTGAGTCATTTGTTGAATTTGACATCTCTTGATCCCTGAATGGCTCGTTTGTTCTTGTTGCCGAAGGACACATTTCCTCCTTCAACTTGGGTGTTAATTAAGTGAGGCTAGATTGTTTTTGTTCCCTTTCATGTGGTTGGAGCATGCGCTACCAATGAACCACATACAGTTCTCCCTTGCTTTCACCTACAAAAAAATTAGTGTTTGATTACCCATGAAGGATGTTTCTTGCATGGTTTCTTACAAGGATAGTAGTTCACATAATTAGCAATATTCAAATCATGGACTTTATTGTTCCCAGACAAATTATAGGAGACAAAGTTATCATTGTGAGATCTCATGTTGTTCCATTTCTTGTGATTCACCTTGAAACCAACTTTACCCTTTTGACATTGTTCCTTGTCACTGCTGGAAAACACATTTATAGCCAAGACCTTTGGCACACGATAAGCCATAAAGTTAGCCAAGAAAATGGGTTATCCACAAAGACAACCACAAATATTCCCAGGACGAAAACTTTGTGGTTAAAACGCTCGCGGCTAAATATTACCTTCAAAACTAGCCACAAAAATTTGAGTCGTACGTATTTAACTACAAAATTGTGTACAAAAATCACGTTCTGCTAAATACATGGTATAGCCAGAGTCACTTCGTGGCTAAGTTTGAGTCTATCTAACCAGAAAGTTAGCGTCGAAGTAGTTTTCTGGCTAAATTCGAGAGAAATAAATGTTGTTCATCATTCACATGTCGTGTCCATTTACTATCAAAGTTTGCCTCGAATACATTTGGTGCAAATAGTTGTGTCCTTTAGCATGAAATTTGGCTACGAAATAGTAGAATATATTTAATGGCCAAAGTCGTAGCCCTTTAGCATGAAAATTGGCCTAAAAAATATTTAATGTGAAAATTTGTGGTTATATTATTACGTATTTAGAATATTAAAAATCATAATATTATGATTCACCGTTATATATTCAATACCAAATATATATTAATAATAACCTATTTCCAAACCATACGCATATATTAAATAAAATGCAAATATAATTAGAACTTAAATAAACTATCTTACAACAAATTTCAATAGTACCAAATTATTCATAAAAAATAACTAGCTTCATCCACCAACTCCCTAATACTAATCATCCAAAAACCACCTTATATCACATCCAACAATACAAAAAAACATTATTATCAAGATGTGAAGCGTTTATCTTAAGCTCTATCAACTTCACACTTGACCATGGTTGAGATGATTCGTCATTCTCTTGCTCCTCAACAATAAGGCGTTCAAACTCAACCTTTAAAACATAAAAAAATTAAACATTAACATCAAGATGTGAAATAGATATATGACATTAAGAGCAATTTGTAAAAACAAATGTAAAATCAACAAGTATACAAGAAAGATCAACCCTTAATAATGATCAAGTTCAAGCCATATAAGAATGACCAACCCTTAAGAATCATTAAGACCAACCCTTAGCAATCATTAAGATCATCCCTTAACAATCATTAACAATCAATAACATATAAATTCTCATAAAAAGGGTAAAATCATTGAATTATATCACCATAGTTATTTTCCATTAGGCACAACCAACTAAGAGCACGATTAATTAGGGAATTCTTCCTTCCATTGTTAGAAACCAACTTTCTGTTCAAAACTTCAAAACAAGCAAACTAGCACTAACTTACTAGCTTCAATTTGTCATCTATGGTCAATATTGGGTTCATTGTGTCCAAGCCATGCATTTTGATTCAAATACCAATACATTAGCCAAATTTATGCATCCCAAGCTAATGAACTTCACAATTCACCTTCAGCACTAGCGAAAAGGCATTAAAATTATAAGTTCTTAGCTAGAAAATTGACAGAGACAACTAAACAATAACGCACAAATTCAATGAAACAAGCTTTGATTATGTTTATGTTTACTGATATGTTGTATTTTATATAGCATAACTAGGACTAGATAGTACATTTTATGTATATGATTAGGTATTTTTAGAGCTTTTAATGACAAATTAGGAGAAGACCGAAGAGTTGACGAATTTCATTCAGAAGAAGACTTGAAGACAGAACTGAAATTCAGGACAGAAGACCGCAGATTTAGAGAAATCGGGGAGGATCCAAGTAGCAGCACCGCGATCGCAGTCGCGGTCGTCGTTGACTAGGATTTAGAACTTTACAGCTCCGCAATCGCGCATTTTACTCACCGCGATCGCGGTTTTCCACATCATCAAAAATCCGAGGCGGCCATTGATCTATCTATCTTATTATATTAGTTTCCTTTTATTTATTATTTCGTGTTTTGAGTTGGGTATTTAAGCCTAGTGTTCAGCCTTGGTTAGGATATATCTTTAGACCTAATTTTATACTAAGACTTTTGTATTTTCTCTTATATGGAGAACTAAACACCCTTGATTCTATTCAAGTTGAAGCTTTCAGACTCAAGTTTATTGTGAGATTCTTCTATTCAGGTTTATTTCTACAGGTTATTTCAATTCTCTTGTGCTTAACTAATATTGATTGTGTTGATTTCTGCTTGTTTAGCCAACTTGTTGGAATTAATACTCTCTATTACTAGATCTAGGTTTTCTCGTAGTAAAACCTAATCTTTGTAGCAACTCAATTGGTTTAGGACTTGTTGGACTAAAACAAATGAGAAAGAGATTTGAATGCATGTTGATTGTTTGACTCGTTGGAATTCAATTGCATGTATCCTGTTTATCCTTGTTCTCATTGCTAATGTCCTTTTGATTTATGATCGTTTCAAGAGTTGTTTGGATGTTAAGTTTCCATGTCTCGTCGCCATGTTGTATATCTTATATGGATAGCAATAACCAAAGGAAATAACTTGTTTGAATCTATGATCAATAACTTGATGATGAAAGTGGATGCTTGAATAGGATTGCTTTCCTTAATTTGATAAAAACTCAATCTTTGCTCTTTTTGATTGTTTTGCTTTCTTTGGAATTCATAGTCTTAGAATAATAATCAAAATCCCCTATTTGTTACTATTTTGAGTTGATGACAATAACTACTTGGGATACAAGTGTCTCTTGGGTACGACCCCGACTTACTAGTTATACTAGTCGAGTAACTTGGGATTATTTTTGATTTGGCACGACTACTTTCAACTAGTCAATTACCGACATCATGTATGGGGTACCTAGACCGATATCAACTTTACCAGAAAGTTCACCAAGATTAAGCAACACATATTCATCTTCTCCACCATCATAATGCTCAACATTAACATTCATTTAATCTGTCTAAATCCTTGCAGATGAACACGAGTAGGCAACTTACAAATTACAATCTGTCTATAGCATCAAAAACCTTGGATTTTAAGGAGGGGTTTGAATCAATTCATGCATCTCAAATCAATAATTTGTCACAATCTTAGGTTAGATGATAAGAATTATGGATCATTTTAAAGCTATTGAAGATATGAATTTAGTGATGTTAATAAGAGACACAAATGATAATCCAACATAGATAGAGATATCAAAGAAACACTACAACTCCTAGAAAATTCATTTGAAGTTGAAGCCATTGCAAAATCTTTTAAAAAGATATTCAATTCATCAATTAGAGAACTCTACAATAGTTTCGTATTCAATCTTACAAATTGAAATTAGCAACCTTAACACTAACGGTAAAGTTGAATTGAAATCAAAACCATGTGAAAGCAACAAAATTTAGCAATCCTTCATCAATAAATTGAAATTAGCAATAATAATAATTGAGAGTAGAAGAAATGAATAAGAAGAATAAGATGAATGAGAAGAGATGACGGACATGGAGACGTAGAGACCTGGCAGCGATGAACAAGACGACAGACTTACGGCGGCTGGCCGGAGAATAAAGTGGGCATTGAGTAAATTAGACATGTCATATAGCCGAACCTGTGCAAACTGGCCTTAACTTACACCATCTCTGCCAACTAAATCAGAAATCAGCATCAACAACAAATAGTAGACATCCAGGAAAAGCAAATACTAAACAATAAGAAATTAATTTTCTCAACAAACATAAACCAAGACAAGCAAACATAAACCTGCATTTTCTCAGCAATAAGTAATGAAAATGAGGTGGTGAGGCCTAGTTGGAGACGGAGTGCTGAGGCCTAGTCAGATCTTGGCAGGAGAGAGCGGGCGCGAAGTTTATGAGGCCTAGTTAGAGACGAAAGAGATGTCGAGAACGACGACAACGGCGGAAGTAGCGGGACGTGGTGATGGGAGGAGGAGGATGTGTTTGAGAAGGGATTTGGTTAGAGGAGGCGCCATTGGAGGAGTTTAGATATTAGCTCATGAAGGAAGAAAGTGAAAGGGGATCTGGTGAGCGCCTGAGCGGCGCAAAGAGTTAGGGTTAATAAAGGGGCGCTTTTTAATCAGGAAGGATGACGCCCAAAATTTCTTTTAACCAAATTTTCCCTCCTTGTAATATTTTCAGCCCACCCAAATTTTGTAAACAAATATTTTCATCTTTTTCCCTCCTAAACCAAATGTTCTAGATGATTAAATTAGCAATTATTTAATTTTTTTAACCAAATACAATATTCTACATACAAATAATCTAAATAATTAAAACACATTCCTAAAACCACCATCGAGGGGCGTTGCCTCCCGATGCCCCTATTAGGGGGCTCCCCCCCTAGGACCCCTTTGTTGACGGGGGCTCCGCACCCAAACCCCTGGTGTGTACTTATTTAGATATAGCATATGAAGATCACCAAAGAATATAATGATTCTAAATGAATGTAATGATATCTTATAAAAATGAACAACTCGAAAGGAATAAAATGTTTTCTTATAATAATGAACGAATCTAACTGAATATAATGAGTTCTTATAAGAATGAACGATTCTAAATGAATATAACAAGTTCTTATAAGAATGAATGATTTTAAAGGAATATAACATTTTCTTATAACAATGAACAATTCGAAAGGAATATAACGATTATAAATGATATAACGATTTCTTATTAGAATGAACGATTCTAAATGAATATAACGATTTCTTATAAGAATGAACGACTCTAAAGGAATATAACGTTTTCTTATAAGATTGAACGATTCTAACTGAATATAACGAGTTCTTATAAGAATGAACAATTCTTAATGAATAAAATGAGTTCTTATTAGAATGAATGATAAATGAATATAATGATTTCTTATAAGAATAAATGTGTGCATTTGGCCTTGAATTTCGTTTCTGATTTGTCATTTGGAAACTTACACTTGTTCTTGGTGTATGTATTTTCATTAAAGAGTTGTTTTAGAATCTCTGGTTGTATGTTGTAAAGTTTGGTTCAGTTCTTTTGTGCAAATAGTTGGTCGTGCTTTATTGGATTTGAGAGTAAGATCGTCTTGAACGAGTTTCGTAAGGTTGTGTGTGCATGATCTAAATTTGTTGGGAATATAATCTCATTTGGATTGACCTGTTATGTGAGTTGTGGATTAAGGTCTGCAATTAGAATTGGTATGCGAGTCTCGGTTTGTTTTGCTTGGAAAGTTTCGATCAATTTTGTTGTGACCTTTATTTAGATAGGTTGTTGCTTTGGATGTTATAAATTTAGAGCTAGCTTGGGCATTATAAAATTTGAACTTGGACTTCTGGTTTGGTTTTCCTCGAACTAATACTTTCTGGGTCATTTCGGGCTAAGGATGAAATCTTAGTATGTTGAGTATAGTCGTTTCATGTTCATTATTGTACTCGATGCGTTTAATTTGGTTAAAATAATATAATCCTTTCAAACCACACTTGTTTGGATACCATGAAAGTATGGTGGCTCGCACCTTAGTGAGGCCACTATAGTTGTGCTTGCCTAGAATCGAAAGTAGAACCGAATTGACCACAAATGTAGAATCGAATTTAGCATCAAATTGACCACAAATGTAGAACTAAATTTACTTTTGTAATTCATTCGCATCAATATTGCCTCCAGTATAGCCGGAAAACATATCTTCATGGCTATATGGCCACAAACTTAGTATCGAACTTAGCTGCGTGATTATTTTGCGACAATTTTCCCACAAATGTAGAACCGAATTTACCTTCGTAATATATTCGCGTTAATATGGCCGCAACTATAGCCGCAATCCATATTTTCATGGCTATATGGCACAAACTTAGAATCGTCATTAGTTGCGTGATTATTTCGCGATAACTTTCCCACAAATTTAGAACCGAATTTAGCTTCATAATATATTCGCGTCAATATGGCTGCAATAATAGTTGCAACCCATATTTTCATGGCTATATTGTTGAAATGGTTTCTTGACCAACAAATAAATTTATAAGATCAACACCCCCCTGAGTACAGCGAAGTCAGGTTCGTCCACGGGAAGAGAAGTCTATGTTTAATTGCTATGCTAAAACTCGAACACAAACAAACAGAAGCAACAACAAAAGCAATAGCGAAACAAAATAACAACGTCAAAGCCTTGTAGGACTCGGTACCGAGGGTATGGACTCGGTAACGAGGCAAACAAGGTTCGAAGATTTCAAACAAAGCGAGAAAAGATCTAGGATTTTGGGTTTAACACAACATATCCATGCATATTAAATCATATGAATAATAAAGATCATGCCTTTGCACACAAATAATCAACTTTCGTAGAAACGATAAGCAAATTAATCAACTTTCATAAATCAATTCACTTATATCTACTGATCACGATCTAAAGTTCTCAACTTTCGTTTCAAACTTTATCCCTATTCAAATTCACAACCTTTTCTTCCGATCAAGTCATAAACATGAATTAACTTCAACTTTTGTCAAAGTATAAGCACAAAGTCAAAGTATAAGCACAAACAAGTAGAAACTAGATCAAAGGCAATCAAATCATACATTCATACTATCATCATACACAACTATGTTGGGTTTTTTAGCTCAACCCTAGAATAAGAAAACTACTCACTCATGGTTGAAGAACAAACAAGAGAATTGAAAGAATACATGTTTGTGAATTAAACTTAAAAACTTACTTGAATTCACAATCACAATTGTGTTGAAGATTAAACAAGAACACAAAGAAAACTCCCACAAATATTTCTTGTGCTCTAAGTAACGCCAAAACACGTCCCTAAAATCATTTCCAATGTGCGTAACTAAAAGATAACGATAACTCCCTCAAAACAAGGTCCAACCTAAGGCTTAAATACAAAGAAAATCTATGTAGAAAAGTTTCCTTAAAAATATAGAACTATCTATCTAAAAAGATATTGGAATAATCTCATTAAAACTCGAGTTGTTGTCGCCTACCGACACGGGGGACACTCGGTAACGACCTCCTTCAGGGTCGGTAGGACGTCTTTTCGTGATTTTCCTTGAACTGTCTTCCTATAGATCTTGGTGTCGACCCCTCCTGGGTCGGTAAAGATCTTTTCCTGGGCTTATTCTTCTCTTGTTCTTCACGTCTCCTCTTTGGATCTTGTTGGGTCTTCTTTCAACAACTTCAAACTTTCTTCCCTAGCCTTGCTCCACTCCCATGATGCTCTTGAATGCTGCAAATCCACTCCAAAAACTACAAGAAAGCACAAAACTTGCGTAGCTTCCACACTTTTCACAAAATATGAAAACTAATGCGAATGACACAAGACACACACAAAAACTCAACTAAACATGACTCAAAAAACCTAAATAGACACTATAAAACAAAGCTAAAAAACACGGACATCAAGATACCCCATGCTTAGACTTGCTTGTCCTCAACTAAACATGACTCGGTGCCGACCCCTCCTGGGTCGGTAAAGATCTTTTCCTGGGCTTATTCTTCTCTTGTTCTTCACGTCTCCTCTTTGGATCTTGTTGGGTGTTCTTTCAACAACTTCAAACTTTCTTCCCTAGCCTTGCTCCACTCCCATGATGCTCTTGAATGCTCCAAATCCACTCCAAAAACTACAAGAAAGCACAAAACTTGCGTAGCTTTCACACTTTTCACAAAATATGAAAACTAATGCGAATGACACAAGACACACACAAAAACTCAACTAAACATGACTCAACAAACCTAAATAGGCACTATAAAACAAAGCTAAAAAACACGGACATCAAGATACCCCATGCTTAGACTTGCTTTTCCTGAAGCAATTACTAAACAAGAATCACAACCAATAACACATTTATCAAGTATTAGCCCTTATCAAAAAGCAATTTCAGCACAAGTGAAAAATAAGCAAGAGACTTGCTTTTCAGCACAAGTGAAAAAATAAGCAAATGACTTAAATGTCATTACACATATATGAACAGCTAATAAGAACAAGCAATCACAACCCAACCTCACAAGGATTAATGTGTTTCACTCAACTCTCATGTGCTTAGGCTTTTAGACATCTCTCTCTTCATCCTATATAAAAAAACTCATGGATATTTTTACTTATATTACCAATCTCTCTACCAAAGATGTCAAAACATGCAAAATGATCAAGAGAACTTAGGCTCAATGAAAGACTTCAAAAAAGACTCCATTCGGTCGGGTTGCAATGGGACGTGGTAATAACAATAAGGTGTGGAGTAATTTTGGTTTTGTGGTGCTAAAAATCCGGGAATGAAGACTCCTAAACCTTACAACACAACTCACCCAAAGTCTTTCAAAAACAACATACCAAACTCTCTTAAACATTAAGCACACTTCTCTCTTTCATTACCCAAGATATCCCAACTAATCTTGCTTATAAACACTTAGGAAAATTTGGCTCATTGCACACTTTATTCATTACTACTACTTCTCTTTTTTATTTCTTTTTCATTTTTTTTTCGAATTTTCTGAATTTTTTCTTCACTATACTTGGTGCTTTTTTTATGAGCCAAAAATCCTTTACATAATAAACAGCGATATTATCAATAACCCCTACCCAAAGTACCCTCACACTATTAACCAACATATCTCACTCAACATATTCAATCTCAACCAACACTATGTCCTAATTCCCGGATATGGTCAAGCTTACATCGGCTCAAAAGCATTGACTCAAAAGCATTGACTTCAAAAAGAAAGGATTGATAGGGTGGATAGGGAATAATTAAGGCTATATGAATACAAGTTCTCCATCATCTAATCCCACATGTAATGAACTAGTATCCCATATAGGCTTCAAGAAATAAATAACCATGACAATATCAAGAGATAATATGCAATAGGAGAGTAAAATCACAACAGAAAGTCAAGGCTAAAAATAAGCTCACAGGGTAGATTTTATTAGATTGCAATTAACTTCTACCTAAAGTCATACGTGCTCAATAACCCCACAACCTACAAATTTCACATAAAAACGATTTCATGATAGACTTGGGCTAAACTATCAAAACATGCTAAAGGAATTACATAAAAAACACAAAAAACACAACAAGAAAGCAACTACACCAACACAAAACACAACAACTCAAAAAGAGCATAAAAACGCAAAAACACAACAAGAGTTTTCTTTTCCTCCCCGACCCCATACTTAAAACTAAATAGTGTCCCCACTGTAGGAAACACAAAAAAGTAAAAAGAAGGAATAAGGAAAAGAAAATGAACTCGCAAAGTCATTTTTGAAGCATCCTTGAAGCTATCTTGAAGCAATCTAGAAGAGAGAGAGAGTCTATAAGGAGGTGGTGGAAAATGGTGCTCCATGTTCTGCATGAACTCAGAAGTGGACTGCCAACGCTCATCACTCTATGCCCAACGATTGTCATTCAACCTCCAGCGCGCTTCATCCATCCTCCGCTGCTGCTCATAGTATTCTTGAAACTGGGTCATCTGGTCATAAATACTGTACTGACCCATCTGGAGACTCTCCATCTTTTGAACCACGTCATCAACCTATGGGGGCGAAGCCCCGAAACCTGAGCGATTGGGTTAATGAACTCGGTAGGTCGGGTACTGCTTAGTGAAATGCTCGCTACCGACCCCGGTGTCCTTGGTACCGTCTCGTCTTGACTGTCCGCCCCATCAAGGTCCCGAACATGTTGATCTCCCCATAGGGGTCGTTACCGACCTGCTCAGTGTGGTCAAAAGCGTCGTTACCGACCCGTAGGGCTCGATACCTTGCTCCTCAATAACGGCTGGCTCGTGGAACTCCTCGTCCCTTGGGAACTAGGACTCCTTCCTCCTTAGAGACGGATCATATTAAGGGATAATGTGGAGAGGGTTTGGGATAGAGGACCATTTGTTGTACCAATTGGGTACAGAAGCCCAACATTCTTCTTGGTCAATGTCACAGTCTTGTTGTTGAATGTTGCTATAAAAACAAGGCCTCTCCTCTTCATAATAGAAGTCTGCAGCCAGTAGTTGGTGTCCATCAAGTGAGCCTCTCGACCTGTGTAGAGCGTCAAGTCGACCTCTACTGCTCGAGCAATGAGGGTAATCATCCCACCGACCGACAACTAATTTGTCTTTATCATGTACTCCACGAAATGCTTGAGCCATTCTTACCCCAGGATCATGGGAGCCGTCTCCTGGAATAGCATGCAACACAGATATGCCAACTCCTTCCTTGTGGGCCTAGATAGCTCCTTCTTTGCCAAGATTGTGCTGCCCAAGATCCTCAAAATAACGCGGAATAGTGGGTTGGCAATGTGTTTGCCAGGGAGCGCATGTTGTGGGGATTGAGGTTCACCCGTCAGATAACCCCAAATCTCAAGAACCTTGAATTGGTGCAACTTGTAGCCCACCTCGGGGTTGGGGAAACCAAGGAGCTCATTGAGCTCCTCCAAGGTGAAGAGGAAGAGTTGGTTCCCAAGCTGGAACCTAACCTCTCCCTCAAAATCTGAATCATCAATTTTGATCCTAAGGGTGGCCATGAATTCAAATGTGAGCGCTGAGTAATGGGGGTTTGTGGCGCTCATAATGTGTGCGGTGACAATATAGTCAAATGCTTGTCTAATATCCTCATAGATGCCCAACTACCCCCCCTCAGCATGGGAGAACCATATTGTCTTAAATGTCCGCCCATCAAGGTCCCGAACATGTTGATCTCCCCTTACTTCCTTAGTAGCACCTCGTCCATTAGGCGTGTAGCCTGCCACTTGGACCTCTTGTTGATCGGCTTGTTCTTGCCATTTATCCTGCACAATTTAAAAACAACCAAGATAAGTTCTATACAAAACAAAAGAACTACATGACCCCATAAGTCGAAAACAAGTGTCGAAAATCACTCAAAACTTCGTAATTGCATGCCAAATAAGTAGGAGTACAAAGATATCATTCATAATCAATCAAATGTTAAACTATAAAATATAAATGAACCAAGTTACATCCTAGAAATGCAACCAAAGTCATGTAACAATCAAGTGGTAACAAGTCTGCAGGTGATGTTCGTGTTTTTAGTCTAGTTTTAGGTGTTTTTCTTAGGTTTTTTAGTTTGGTTTTAGTTTGTTTTAGAGTTAGTTTTGTGTGTTTTTGGATATGTTTGCATATTTTTTGAAAAGTATGGAAGCTACTCCGTTTTGTGTCTTTTTGTAGGTTTTTAAGCAGAAATGAGCGCTTTTCGAGCCGAGTTGAAGTCTTGTGGTGGAAGGTGGAAAACATGGAAGTTAAGGAAGAAGAAGGCATGGAAGATCAAGTCGAAATCCAAGTTAAAACCAAGGAAGAGCTCGTTAGAAGCTAAAATAGAGGCTCGTTAATGATCCTGTGAAGGTCGTTAACGAAGCTGGGAGATAGAATTTTTCAAAGGAATTCAGCAAATTCTACCGACCCTATGCGGGTCGTTAACGAGGGTCCCATGTCGGTAGAGGCGTAGCAGACTTTTAGTTGTTATATCTTTTATCTTGTTATCTTTTATGTAGGCTATGTTTTTATCATTTAGCCTTTTTAACAGATAGTTTCTTAGTATAAATACCCTTGTTCTAAGCCTAGAAAAGGGGGGTGAGACGAGTTTTAGGAGAAGTCGAGTCGAGAGAGAGAGAGTCGAACTGAGTTCGATCAAAAAGAGGGATTGGTTCGGTGATCGGATATTGCTCGGTGTTCTTAGTATTTTTCGGATTCCACAAAGTTTGTAAGACAATATTCTCTTTTCTATTTCAAGTAAGTTTAAGTTTGTTTTCAATGTCTTCTTCAATCAAAGTTGTTTGCTTTATTTCAATGAATAGTGAGTAGTCTTCTTATCTAGGGTCGGGGTTGAAACCCATCATAGTTGTGCATGTTTGAATGAGTAAGTTGATGTTTGGATTGCCTTCTATCCTTTTGAATTGCTTGTTGTGCTTATGCTTAGACGATAGTCGAAGTAATTTGAGTTTTTAACTTGATCGAAAGAGAAAATTGTGAACTTGAATGTTGATATTGTTCGATAACGAAAGTTTCGAGATTTGGATTTAAAACAAGTAATAAAGTGAATTGATTTATGAAAGTTGGTTGATTTGCTTGTTAGTCAACGAAAGTTGATGAATTTATCTTTAAAGGCATGATCTTTATCTTCATATGAGTTTTATGCATAGTTATGTCATGGTAACCCTTGTCCTAGATCTTTTATTTCATTGAATTTGCTTAGTTTTGCTCACGTTTTTACTCGTTACCGAGTCAACATACCCTCGGTACCGAACCTGCTATTAAGTCGTTAGTTATTTTGTGTTTGGTTTATTTCCAGCTTCGTTAAGGCCCTCGGCAAGGTCGTTAACGAGGTTGGTCGTAGCTGTTTTTGCTTGTTTTGCTTTGTTTTCTTGTTTTCGTAGTTGATAGACAAACAACCTTGCTTCCCGTGGACGATCCTGACTCCCCTGTACTCAGCGGGGTCTTGACTACAAATTTTATTTGTTGTTAAGTAAATCCCTATCAACAAATTGGCGTCGTTGTCGGGCAAACAACAGTGTTTGTTTGTTAATCTTTTAGTCTGGGAATAGCCCGACCCCATTTTTGTTTTTAATTCTATTTTGTTTGTTTGTTTTCTCAGCGTATGCCAGTAGGACGTCGCAGGCTCGAATTTGACAATATTGGTTACTATTCCGAACCTGAACGCACCTTGCACCGCAGACGAAGAGAAAACCGAGCATTGGCTACACCTGAAGAGATGGCTTGACAGATGGAAGTCCTCCAAAGGCTGATGGAGGCATTACAAGTTGATCGTGACGCCGTTGCTACCACCGCTGAACTTGAATGAGCTAACAGTGCTCATTTACAAGAAGAGATGAATGCCTATCCGAGGAATGCCAAGCAATATATGCATCCAAAACTGAGGGTGCCAGAGTCCGCAATTGTGCTTCCCGAGATAGAGAAGACATTTGAGATTAAATCTCAATTCATATCCTTGATAAAAAAGGGTTATGTTTGAAGGGAAACCTACTGAGTGCCCTATGGAACATATTAGGAACTTCCTTGATTTATGTGACACTATTGCTGATGAAGGTGTCTCACTTGAATATGTTCTTTTAAAAGCTTTCAGGTGGTCTCTTACTGGAAAGGCCCTGAGTTGGTTGGAGAGCTTACCTCCTAAGTCTATCAGGACTTGGAAGGCTTTGTATGATCAATTTTTTACAAAGTTTTTCCCTCATGCCAAGACAAAGGAGTTGAGAAAACGCATCACCTCCTATCACGAGCTGCCTAATGAGACCTCTGTAGAGACATGGGAGAGATTTAAGGAGATGCTTAGACAATGCTCTACTCATGGGCAACCTTTATATATATGCACTCCAAGAAATCTTTTTCCAAGGGATCAATGCAGAAACGAAGAACCACATCAACACACATACTGCGTGCGGTTTCATAGAGATGGATCCCACTGCTGCATGGGAATTGTTGGACAAGCTGTCTAACTACGATGCCATGTATGGTACCCAGCAATTGCCCCAACCACAGAAGTGTCTCTATGTGCCTAACAAGGACGATGTTGATCACGATGTCAAACATTAATTTCTACAAGATGAGATCAACCGCCTACAGAAACATGTAAGTTTTCTGAAAACCTCTCAACCTTGTCAAGAGTGTGGTTCTTCTGCCCATAGTACTTCTGCTTGCACTAACATCGAGCAAGTTAGAGCCGCTGAGACTTATGTTGAGATGAATTACATGAGAGGTCCATACAGGAACTAGCCCATTAATTTTGACAAGTCTAACAATTACCTGGCATGGGGCAATCAAAACTAGAACCAAAGCTATGCAGCACCCCCACCGGATAGACGGCCGGCACCATACAGACCTCTAGGCCATCAAGAGCCACCATCTTGGGTACAAGGACTCTCAACGGCGTAAAGAATGAAATCTTCGGAGTCCAAGCCAACCATAACAATCAGATGAAAAGACGGGGGGAGTTTGATGTATGGAAGAAGAATGTCAACTCCCGGATAGGAAACCTCGCCGCACAGATTCCGAGACCGCAAGGGCAACTCTCGGGCCATCCCCAGGAGAACCCTAGAGGACAAATAGCGGCGGTGCACCTTAGGAGCGGAAAGACACTACCGGAGGGTGCCCAAGTTAAGGAGAAGAGCCCCAAAGCTGACATGGAAACCACGACTCAGATCGATAACGAGCCAAAGAGGGTCGTTACCGAGCCTGAACAAATCGGTAACGATGCTCCCAGGGTCGTTAACGACCCCATCCCAGGTAAGTTCCCTACTTCGAGCTCCTCTCTCAATCCCAGGCTCGTTACCGATCCCACTAGGGTCGGTACCGATCCTCCAAATGCACTAATCGACCCTAATGTCGACCCGGTAGCATCACCTCTCGAGCCCGCTTTGGCTCCAAGATTGGTGAAATCTCTTCCCTTTCCTACTAAGAAGTCTAAGGACTCCACTGAAGGCAATTTTAAGCGTTTCGTTAAGATTCTCCAGGGCTTAAATATTTCTATACCATTCGCCGAGGCCCTAAGTGAAATGTCGGGTTACACAAAGTTTTTTAAAGACATTCTTAGCAGGAAACGATCCATTACAGAGCTTCATGATGAGGTCCGATGTATTACTCTTCCAGAAAAGCTAGGCGACCCAGGGCGATTTGCTATAACAATTGGCATAGGCGACCACCGATTCAAGGCTCTATGTAATTTGGGAGCCAGTCCCAGTTTACTTCACCTATCAATTTGGTCAAAAGCTAACATGGGACCTCTAGAACATGTGGACATGAGACTGTACATGGCGGACAGGTCAAGTGTGAAGGCCACATGAGTTGTTGACGATTATCCTATTCAAGTTGGGAAATTTTTCATTCCAAATGACTTTATTGTCCTCGACATGCCTGAAGATCCTCTAGTCCCCATCATTCTAGGCAGGTCATTCCTCACTACAGCAGGTGCTAGGGTGGACTACGAAAAGGACTCCTCACCTTCAATATTGGAGAGGAACGGGTAGAATTCAGCCTCAACCGTACCAGATTGCCAACGACCCAACCGCTGCCGCACAAATTGAGTTGTCCCAACTAGAGCTCGACATTGTTGATTCTAACGACTCTCCTCCGACAAATAAAGAGGATAGGAGCGTAACCGGGATTTCTACCGACCCTCCTTGGTCCAGTACCGAGCCTTTCATGCAACATTATGACGGAGGAATTGCTGGAATTGGGTCGTTAACGACCTCGACATCCTCGTTGTCAACATCATCATCAATAAATCAAGGTGAGTACCCTAACCATGGATTCACTATTAATGGTCATGATTCTTCTTGATACTCTATTCCTACACTGTACCCCACTATCTATGCTATAGAGGAATCGAAACCACCTTGGTTTTTGGATTTCACTAACCCTTGTGTAGGAATACCAGGCATATTGCTAGACGATAAAGGACCAAATTTGGTGACACGAACTAATAATGTCTTCAAAGCTAAGTATGAGGTTTTCAAGACCCCGACATAGCTGAAAAGGAACCACCTTGATTTATAAGGTAAGTACGTCTGGCTAAAGACGTTAAACATAGCGCTTACGGGAGGCAACCCGGTTTTTAGTTTTAGTTTAGTTTTCTTTTTAGATCTTTTTCTTAGCGTTCTTTTGAGTTTTTAGTAGTCTAGAAGATAGCAAGATAGAATTCTTTGGAAATGGGTGAGGTAAGTTTCTCTAACCTAATCTATCTTCTATCTATACCACCCCACACCGCCTCTACCCCTTGCTCTTGCCTCTTTCTATTTCAACTCATCAAAAACTCCCAATTCCACACCCAAATCTCAAACCAAATCCTCAAATCTCCAAACAAATCCCACCGATTTCTCTCTACCCACCATCGATCGGAGGACCACCACCCTTAGCCTCAATATCGCACGACGATAACGAGCCTCACCATCTCTTAAGTTCGTTACCGATCGCCTCGTTACCCCACCCCAAATTTAATCTTTGTTCTTCAATTCTTTGAATCAAGGGTACAATTTCTAATGCCTAACTTTCTAAATTACAAGATTCATGGTTTATGGGGTGAAAGTCTTATCTAGTTCTTGATTGAGCGGTTGATTTGCATGTCTAAATTGCATGGTGATTCTATTTCTTTTACAATGGTGATGGATTTGAGATTTATACTTGGTTAGTCTTGCTTAAGTTTGCATTGAAGTTTCGATAAAAAGCATGATTTAACTTGTTCTTGAATTGAGTGGATCTTCAACATGAGTTTTGGCAATTTTTGGCATGTTCGGATGGGGTAATCGAGTGAGTATGGGGTTACATGTGCTCGATTGTGTGTTTTATGTGAGATTGTGTTTGTTCCATGTTTGATTAGTTAGAAATTTTTGGAGTTTAGAACTCGGAATAGTCCGCGAGTGGTTCTCGCCCAGGCTCGTTAACGACCTGTCCAGGCACGTTAACGACCCTGCAATATGCTCAATTTCAAAAATGAGCCCAGGCTCGTTAAACGACCCAATTGGCTCGCTAATGAGGCATGGCCGAGAGCATTTCCAAGAGCAAGTATGGGGTTTCTCTTTTATTGGTTTGTGTGGATCTTATCTTGGCAATTCACGGTTGTTTCAGGTACAATTGGCAAGCACTAGCAGAGCTACCACAAGAGCCGGGGAGAAGAAGAGGACTCAACGGTCCCCGTCACCTCCCCACATGGACAATGTCATATTGGCTACTCAAGCACAAGATGTCCGCTTCGACACCATTCGAGAAAAGGACCACTACATCAGGTGGTTCTCGAAGTCAAGTGCTACGATAATAGGGATCTACGAGGATGTTAAGCATGCCTTTGTCATTCTGAGAGTGCCTGAACTATTGAAGAAGGAAGATATACCGCACTACTCGGCTCTCACCTCCGAGTTCTTGGCCACTCTAGAGACAAACTTCAAAACCAAGACCTCGGTGGGAAGGATAAGGTTCGGGCTAGGCAATGTCAACCATGAGTGCACAATGGCAGAGTTTAATGGTTATCTCGAGCTTCCTCACCACTCTTGGAACTACAAGCTCAAGGACTACAAGGTTACCAAGACTTGGAGTTACATCTCCGGGGAAGTTGAACTTTCCGCTGCAACACTTTCCGGCCAAAGCATCATCAACCCCATCTTCCGGATCATTCTCCGAGTCTTGGCTGCTACATTTTGGCCCAAAAGAGAGCTATCGAGGCTGACACGGACGGAAGTTGCATGCGTCCGTACTATACTTTTTGAGGACCCCGCCCCGTTCAACTTGGGGTAAGAATGGTTGCAATACATTGAGAAGCACGAGATCAAGTCCAAAGAAGTGTGGTGCGGGAACCTCGTAAGTCTTCTAGCAGGGAAGCTCGGCGTTGATCTTTCACTCTATATGCCATGGCATGCTCAAAAGCTCGACAAGAATTATTGGTTTGTTTCCGACATTTTCGTAAGGACCGAGAGAGGGCATGCCACCAAAATCCTTTGCCAAGATGTGTTGTTGGATCGAACAAAGATGGAGCTATTTCACGTGCCAAATTGGTACGAATCCTGGACGGGTCATGCATTCCCGTTAGAAAGAAAGCCACAGGATGAGCCATCGTTGAGAGAGTGTGTAACAAGGTTATCTAGAGAAGGAGAACCCATGGATGAAGATGATGATGCAACGGAGGCAGAAACAGATGCATCCACAGAGGAGCTCGATATCGAGGATGACCTCGGTACCGAAGTTTTAGGCGATGATGACGACATTGTTAACAAACCACCTAGGGTCATTAACGACTACTTCGAGGATACTAATGAGGCTGCTACCGAGGCACACAGCTTCAGTAACGACCCACCGCAGCCGCCTACCATGTCGCAGTCTTATGATCTGATGCCCTATAACCCGGTAATTTTTCAAGACCGCTTCCAGCCCAAAGATCATTACCAACCACCACCTCAGCCCACCTACACTGGATCGAGTGTTCCACCTCCATGGACTGATGATCTATCATTTCAGATGCAACAACTCAACTGCAGCAGACACAGCTCCACCAGAGATTGGATCGTTGGGAGGGTGTCTATTCAGCTCGTATGGATTTGGATGATGCGAGGCATCAACAGGCGGATGCACGTTGGAGGACTGTGGAGCAAAGGGTGACGGTTGATGAGGAGCGCTAGAGGACCATGTACGAATTCATGGGCAACTTTGAGCGTCAGTTTCCACCACCACCACGACGTTGATCCAGCTTTTAGAAGATGTTTCCTTTCTGCTTCAGTTAGTCTTGTAAATTTCTTTCTATTTCTTTTTTCCTTTCTGCTTAGTTTTACTACAGTGGGGACACTGTAAATTTTAAGTATGGGGTGGGGAAGGAAAGAAAACTTGCTTGTTTGTGTGTCTTGTTTGTTTATCTTGTTTTAGTTGTCCTTTGTTCTAGAAAAAAAATCACAAAAAATTACAAAAAAATTGAAAAAATTTGAAAATCCGAAAAAGAGTTTTTAGAATGGATAAATACCCTTTCTTTTGGTTCTATGATAGTAATTGCTAGTATGATCATGTAATTTCCTTTCAAAGCATGTTTTTGATGGTATAGCCTGATTCTTGATATGAAATTATTTTATAGAGGAATAGCATTTGATGAAATTGAGCATGTATAACTGTTAGCATGAGTAATGCAATCCAACAAAAATTGCTACCTTGTGAGTTATTTTTGGTCTTATAGGGAGAACATCAAAAAAAAATCCCTCTTCTTTTCTTGTGTGATTTACTTTCTTTATGTATTTTATCTCTTGGAATTGTGATGGTTATCTATTACTTGAGACCTATATAAGATTTTTAGTTCATTACTTGTGAAATTCATATGATAGAAAACTTATTTTTATAAGCCCTATTAATCCTTATCCACCCTTACATTATCCCTCTTTTGATAGCCAATTTGAGCCTTCCTTTTATTTTTAGCTCCACAAAATTATTTCCCTAGCCGAGATAAGCTTGACCCTATCCGGGGATTAAGACTAAGTTGGAGAAGTTTGTTTTGTAGAAAGAAAAAGCTATGTTTGGTTCAAAACAAGGGTTTTTGAGAATGGTAGATTGTAAGTCTCTTTGTTTGATTTGTAGAAAGATCTCTTGGTAATAAAAAGTTGCACAAGAATAAGAAAGGTTGTTGTTGAGAGAAGAAGGAAAAAACGCGGAGAAAAGTACCTCGTTAACGACCCTTTTGGCTCGTTAACGAGGCTGGTCGAGAGCAAGAAAGGAAAAAATAGAAGTGCTGAAAAGAAAAAAAAGAGGAAAAAAAGAGAAGTAAAGTTGCATTTGTGTTTAAAGTAAACCGGAGATTCTTTTGAGTTTTTATGAGGCTTTCTAGGATATAAGGGGTGAGTGAATGAGTGAGCATAACGCTTGAGTGAGTTTGGTATGTTATGTTTATGAGAGTTTTGGTGGATGTGTGAGTTTTTTAGGAGTCTTTGATTCCCGTATTTTATTAGCACCACATAGCCAAAATATTTCCACGCCTTATTGTTATTACCAAGCCCGATTGCAACCCGGCCGAATGGATGCTTCTATGAAGTTTTTCATTGAGCCTAAGATCTCTTGATGATTTTTGTTTGTTTTGACGAATCTTAGGTGGAGAGTTTGGTGATATAAATTCCAATTTCTATGAGTTTTTGCATATAAGATTGAGTTGAGAGATTGAATTTATAAGCCCAAACAATTGAGAGTTGAGAGAAACACAATTATCCTTGGTGAGGTTGGATTGTATTTTCTTATGTCTATTAGTATATATGTATGTGTGATGATGTTAACAATCATTTGCTATTTTCTGCTATGTTTTTGAAGTTGCTTTTTAGATGATGGCTATTGCTTGATAAGCATGATTGTTTGGTTTTGATTATTGTATAGTGATTGCTTGTAGGTTTTTAAGCGGAAAGGAGCGCTTTTCGAGCTGAGTTGAATTCTTGTGGTGGAAGGTGGAAAACATGGAAGTTAAGGAAGAAGATGGCATGGAAGATCAAGTTGAAATCCAAGTTAAAACCCACAAAGAGCTCGTTAGAAGCTAAAATAGAGGCTCATTAACGATCCTGAGAAGGTCGTTAATGAAGCTAGGAGATAGAATTTTTCAGAGGAATTCAGCAAAGTCTACTGACCATGTGCGGGTCGTTAACGAGGGTCCCGTGTCAATAGTGGCGTAGCCGACTTTTAGTTGTTATATCTTTTATCTTGTTATCTTTTACGTAGGGTAAGTTTTTATCTTTTAGCCTTTTTAATAGATAGTTTCTTAGTATAAATACCCTTGTTCTAAGCCTAGAAAA
Source organism: Fallopia convolvulus (assembly GCA_964016875.1). Lineage (NCBI taxonomy): Eukaryota > Viridiplantae > Streptophyta > Magnoliopsida > Caryophyllales > Polygonaceae > Fallopia > Fallopia convolvulus. The sequence continues at coordinate 24,320,487 of OZ024734.1, read as the reverse complement.
GGGGGGTGAGACGAGTTTTAGAGAAGTCGAGTCGAGAGAGAGAGATAGTCGAACTGAGTTCGATCGAAAGAGAGGGATTGGTTCCGTGATCGGATCTTGCTCGGTGTTCTTAGGATTTTCGGATTCCACAAAGTTTGTAAGACAATATTCTCTTTTCAATTTCAAGTAAGTTTAAGTTTGTTTTCAATGTCTTCTTCAATCAAAGTTGTTTGCTTTATTTCAATGAATAGTGAGTAGTCTTCTCCACAAAGTTTGTAAGCCAATATTCTCTTTTCAATTTAAACTATGTCGGGGTTGAAACCCGACATAGTTGTGCATGTTTGAATGAGTAATTTGATGTTTCATTGCCTTCTATCCTTTTGAATTGCTTCTTGTGCTTATGCTTAGACGATAGTCGAAGTAATTTGAGTTTTTAACTTGATCGAAAGAAAACGTTGTGAACTTGAATGTTGATATTGTTCGATAACGAATTTCGAGCTTTGGATTCAAAACAAGTAATAAAGTGAATTGATTTATGGAAGTTGGTTGATTTGCTTGTTCATTAGCGAAAGTTGACAAATTTATCTTTTATCTTCATATGTGTTTTATGCATAGCTATGTCGTGGTAACCCTTGTCCTAGATTTTTTATTTCATTGAATTTGCTTAGTTTTGCTCTCGTTTTTACTCATTACTGAGTCAACATACCCTCGGTACCGAACCTTCTATTGAATCGCTAGTTGTTTTGTGTTTGGTTTATTTCCTGGTTCGTTAACGACCCTGACAAGGTCGTTAACGAGGTTGGTACTAGCTGTTTTTGCTTGTTTTGCTTTCTTTTCTTGTTTCCATAGTTGATAGACAAACAACCTTGCTTCCCGTGGACGATCCTGACTCCCCTGTACTCAGCGGAGTCTTGACTACAAATTTTATTTGTTGTTAAGTAAATCCCTATAACCAGCATGGTCGTTACCAACCAAAGAGGGGTCGGTAACGAGGCACCTGCTTGATTTTCAACTTTCTGGTGAAAATAAGGGTATATAACGAGGCACCTGTAACTTGCCCGAAGTAAATTGAGTCGAAATTTCAACTTCGAATCAGCAAATACTCATCAATTTCAACATCTTAGCAAGTTCCCAACCACAAATAAGAGATACCAAACACAATAACCCTATACTTAATAAAAAAATCAACCCATCAAACATGCCAAAATAGCCTCTACAAAGTGTAGATCTTGTTACGTCAAGAACAAGTGAAATCATGCCCATAAATTGAAACTTATTCAATCTAGACATAGATAATCAGTGTCTCATTAGTAAACAACACCAAATCTCAGTGAAAAAGGCAAGAAATTAAGAACAAAATTTCAACCTAGATCTAGATATAGATATGCAAATCAATTAAAATAATCATATATGCCCAAATAAATCGAAATAAATGATTAAGGTTGAGAAATCATACCGTAATGGTAACAAGGGTTTTGTGGATCAGTAACGAACAAGCACAATTTTGCTCGGTACCGGGCTGTGGGTCTCGACTGCTGGTGTGGGAATGGTGCAGTGGTGGTGCGAACGTGAGGCAGCGACGGCTCGGTGGTGTACACCGGTGTGGTACGATGGTGAGAGAGAAGAGGGGTTGGTTTGGGGCTTGGTTTCGAAGAGGGCAAGGAGGTTTGTGGTGGAAGTCGTGTAAAAGTAAAAGGAAAAAGTGTTTAAATACTTACTTGGATGTCGGCCGAATAAATTTTCGGATTAACTGCAAGGGTCGGTACCGACCTAGGGGGGGTGTTACCGTGCTACCTATTTGTCGCCAAATTTCTTCATTTGTTCGACTTTTGCCCAGTTTGCCTGTATCACTTATCAAAGCAATTCTATTCCGACTATCTTAATCTAATCGTGGAAACAAGTCAAAAGAAAGCTAGCAAAAAGTTCTAAGAAATAAAAACTAAAAGCGGGTTGCTTTCCGTAAGCGCTAAATTTATTGTCTATAGCTAGACATAACTTACCTTCGCTTAATCTGAGGAGGTCAAAGCCCAAGTGGCTCTAATTTCCTCTTCCAGTTCAGCTCTCTCAAAATATTTGTTTAATCGGTGACCATTGACCTTAAAGGTGGCTCCATCATTGTCCACTAGATCTACCGCTCCGTGGGGAAAAATGTGGTGGACCATGAATGGCCTAGTCCATCTTGATCTCAGCTTCCCTAGAAATAAACGGAGTCTAGAGTTAAATAGAAGTACCATGTTGCCGACCTCATAGGTCTTTCGCACCAATTTCTTATCATGCCACTTCTTTTTGCGCTCCTTGAAAATTTCGGCATTCTCGTATGACCTTAGCCTCAACTCCTCTAGTTCTTGCAAGTCCATAAACCTTTTTGCTCCGGCCTTGTAGAGATCCATGTTGAGCTCCTTAAGAGCCCATAATGCCTTGTGCTCTAACTCGACTAGAAAATGGCAAGACTTGCCATAAACTAGATTATAGGGTGTGGTGCACATGGGTGCCTTTTACGCCGTCTTGTAAGCCCATAGAGCGTCATCAAGTTTGGATGACCAATCTTTCCTTGAGCGGGAGACCGTCTTCTCCAGAATACTCTTGATCTGCCTGTTTGAAACCTCCACTTGGCCACTAGTTTGGGGATGGTAGGGTGTTGCCACCCTATGAGATACCCCATACTTAGCCAAAAGTGCTTCAAATCTCCTCTCTATAAAGTGCGATCCACCATCGCTAATGAGAACTCGTGGCACTCCAAACCTGAGAAAAATGTTAGTTTTCATAAATTTTCGCCACAGGTTTTGCATCATTATTTCTTATAGCAATGGCTTCCACTCATTTAGAGACATAATCAACCGCCACTAAGATGTACTTATAAGGACCCGATGAAGGGAAGGGTCCCATAAAGTCAATACCCCAAACGTCGAAAAGCTCGACCTCTAGGATCCTAGTAAGCGGGTTCTCATCCCTCCACGTAATGTTACCGGAGTGTTGGCATTCATCACAAGGCGCCACAAACTCCCGTACGTCCTTGAAAAGAGTTGGCCAATAGAGACCACTTTGAAGAATCTTCATCGTGGTCTTGAATCCTTTTGCGTGGCCACCTGTTGGGAGACTGTGACAATGACTGATCACACTCTCTATCTCCTCCTCTGGAACACAACATCTAAAGAGGTGATCACTTCCTTGCTTAAACAAGTAAGGATCATCCAAATAGTATTGCTTAACGTCATGAAGAAACTTCTTCTTTCCTTGTGGGGACAAATCCTCAAGAATCTCGCCTCATACAATATAGTTTGCAAATCCGCAAACTAAGGGGTCTTTGACCCTCTAATATCATGTATAGAATGAAGAGAAGTAGAAGAAGGAGATAAGGAAAGATATGTATCAGCAATAATGAAATCAGAGTGAGAGAACGTACCTGTCGGGGTCGTTACCGAAATGGGGAGGGTCGTTAACGACCTTGTTTTGTCGGTCATGACCTCGATAATGAGCTCTTTTGCCTTGGTATCGGCGTGTCCAATGTGCACTAACCTTAGAGAATGGTTGGTACCGACCCATGTAGGGTCGGTAGGCCCCTCGATACTGTACTTAGCAACCTCGTTCAGCATGAGGTGCTCATCTGGGTGGGAGTCATTGATCAACACAATATTGTCGGACTCCACGATGTGATCAATTGGTAGTCTTGATAGGTGATCGGCTAAAAGGTTCTCTGCTCCTTTTTTTGTCTCCAATCTCATGATCAAATTCCTGTAATAAGAGCATCCAACGAAGTAGCCTAGGTTTGGTATCCTTTTTAGCCATTAAGTATCTAACGACCTCATGGTCAGAATAAACAATCACCTTAGATCCTACCAAATATGAACAAAGTTTTTCAAAAGCAAACACCACGACAAGGAATTCCTTCTCCGTCATGGTGTACTTACTTTGCGCCTCATTAAGCATCTTACTTGCATAGTAGATGGCGTGGAGCTTTTTGTCCTTCCGTTGCCCAAGCACTGCACCAACGGCATAGTCGCTGGCATCACACATGATTTCAAAAGGGGATTGTCTAGTCTGGGGACTGCATGATAGGAGCTGAGACAAGTGCTTCCCTTAACTTGTGAAAAGCTTCAAGACATTCTAGAGATAACTCAAATACTATGTCTTTCATTAGTAGGTTAGTTAGCGGTTTGGCTATCTTAGAAAATCCTGAATAAATCTCCTGTAGAAGCTTGCATGTCCTAAGAAACTCCTAACGTCTTTTAGAAAAAAGGGGGGGGGGGATAGTTTTTCAATAAGCTCATTTTTTGCTTTGTCTGCCTCAATCCCTCTTTTAGAGACGAGATGTCCTAACACAATCCCCTCTTGGACCATAAAGTGGCATTTTTCCCAATTTAATACAAGATTTGTTTCCTCACATCTTTTAAGAACTCTAGTAAGATTAACAAGACATGTATCAAAAGAGGAACCATAAATAGAAAAGTCATGCATGAAAACTTCTACAATATCCTCTATCATGTCAGAGAAGACAACCATCATGCATCTTTGAAAAGTTGCAGCGACATTGCAATGCCCGAATGGCATTCTTCTATATGCAAAGGTCCCATAGGGACAAGTAAAGGTGGTTTTCTCTTGATCATCAAGACGTATGGGAATGTGCCAAAAACCGCTATAGCCATCTAGATAACAAAAATAATCATGTTGGGCTAAGCGTTCAAGAACTTGATCAATGAAAGGAAGTGGGAAATGATCTTTCCTTGTTGCACTATTCAACTTTCTATAGTCAATGCACATCCTCCAACTAGTTGTGGTCCTAGTGGGGATTAACTCTCCATTTTCATTTTCTATTAATATCATTGCACCCTTTTTAGGGACAAAATGGACCGCACTAACCCAGGGGCTGTCCGAAGTTGGGAAAATAATCCATGCATCAAGTAGCTTCAAAATTTCCTTTTTAACCACATCTTTCATGTTAGGATTATGGTGGGTTTATGATTGTCCTCCATGTAAATTCTATGCATGCACAAAGAGGGTGAAATGCGAGTTATGTCATCTAGGGAGTAGGCAATGGCTTTTCTATGAGTCCTAAGCACAAAAATTAATTTCTCTACTTCTTCATCATTTAATTTAGCATTGATGATAACAGGGAAGGTTGAGTTAGGACCAAGAAATTAATACCTTAGAGACTCTGGAAGTGGCTTGAGCGTTGGAGTAGGCTCAACTGGGATGAGAATAGGCTCTTCATGTTCTATCTTCAAGATTTCTACAAGGTAGTCTTCATCTTCAAAAGCTAGAAGCTAGTTGTTGTCTGCCTGAAGGGTCGTTAACGACTTATGGAGGGCTTGGTAACGACGCTGCAGAAATCGTCAACTCGTCACTTTCTTCTAGAAGCCTCGGTAACGACCCACAGAGAGTCGGTATCGATGCAATAGAACCAAATTCCGTTTTTCTTCGGCCTGGAAATGCTTCTAAAGGCAGCAATCGTTCGATCTGGGTCCCCACACTCAATGTAATCTAAGTGGGTGTAGAGCATTTTGACATCAGCTGCATTGGTCTCTTTCATGGTGGGGTTAAAGCGAAACTCCACCACCTCATCCCCGATCTCTTACATGATAGGCACCACTGGGTCCTCTGGCATCTCCATGACAATAAAGTCATTAGGGACAAAGAACTTGCCTACTTGTACAGGAAAGTTCTCACGATCTACTTATATCTACTTATCACGATCTAAAGTTCTCAACTTTCATTTCAAACTTTATCCCTATTTAAAATATGAGGACAAACAAGTGATAAACATGAATTAACTTCAACTTTCGTCAAAGTATGAGGACAAACAAGTAGAAACTAGATCAAAGGCAATCAAATCATACATTCATACTATCATCATGCACAACTATGTTGGGTTCTTGCCCCAACCCTAGAATAAGAAAACTACTCACTCATGGTTGAAGAACAAACAAGAGAATTGAGAGAAAACATGTCTTTGAATTAAACTTAAAAACTTACTTGAATTCACAATTACAATTGTCTTGAAACTTAAACAAGAACATAAAGAAAACTCCCACAAATCTTTCTTGCTCTCTAAGTAACTCCAAAGCACGTCCCTAAAATCGTCTCCAGTGTGCGTGAATAAGAGATAACAAGAACTCCCTCAAAACAAGGTCCAAACTAATGCTTAAATACTAAGAAAATCTATCTAGAAAAGTTTCCTTAAAGATATAAAACTATCTATCTAAAAAGATATCAGAATAATATCATTAAAACTCGAATCGGCGTCGCCTACCGACACGGGGGACCCTTGGTAACGACCCGCGTTAGGGTCGGTAGGACGTCTTTTCATGATTTTTCTTGCACTGTCTTCCTATAGATCTCGGTAATGAGCTTTTTCTAGGCTTATTCTTCTCTTGTTCTTTACGTCTCCTCTTTGGTTCTTCTTGGGTCTTCTTTCAACAACTTCAAACTTTCTTCCCTAGCCTTGTTCCACTCCCATGATGCTCTTGAATGCTGCAAATCCGCTCTAAAAACTACAAGAAAACACAAAACTTGTGTAGCTTCTAGACTTTTCACAAAATATGAAAACTAAAGCAAATGACACACAACACACACAAAAACTCAACTAAACATGACTCAAAAAACCTAAAAAGACACTATAAAACAAAGCTAAAAAACACGGACATCATATATGGCTACAATCTTAGAATCGAATTTAGCTGGGTGTATACTTCACGAAAATATTCTCGCAAATATAGGCCCAACCATGAATTTCATGGGTAAACAACCAGAAAGTTTGAGGTTTGGGGGATGTTGTTGCAGTTACCCACAAACTTAACCACACTGGGATTTCCTGGCTATGATTTCTTGGTTATATGCGCGTTTTCCAGTAGTGTGTAATGTCCATAGTTCCTACAAATATAGAAGGTCTTGTAGTACTCCCCTAGCTAGTATTTAGGGTGAGGTTTTCGGATTTTGTTTCTCTCAAAAGTTTCTTTGCAAGGCACGCTGGAACCATTTCCCTTGGCAATTTTGACATAAGTTTTGTGAGAGATTTTCCCGGTGTAGTAATCACTTTTCGCTTGAGTTCCACTCTCTAGAACTCTAATTCTTTCATCAAGATGAGAGTTTTTGATTTTTTCGGTTTGGAGTTCCAAAGCTCTACTCTCACTTATCTTATTAGAGTCAGAAGTTATTGATTGTTCCCAGGGCTTTTTCAGAATATCCGATTCCGTGTCTAGAAGGAATAAAGATGGTTTTGTGAACATCAACTACCATTTTTCCGTCGCTTTTGTCAAGCTTCTTCAGGAGATTATACTTTTTTATGGTTACATCTACATGGTTAGTCTTAAGATCATTGTTGATGATCTTTTGGGAATCAAGCTCTTTTTGTAGTTCATAACAATGGAACAATCGTCAAATTTTTCATTTTCCAAATAAAAGCATACTTCCTCAGATTGGTTCACATTTTTCTGAAGTTTCATATTATCTTTAACAAGTTCAATAAGAATGCAAATAAGGCAAGGCTTATCATACATGTCAAAGCAATTTGATAAGGTTTTAGTGCTTACTATTGCGGTTCCTTTGAGCCATCTTTGATTGCCATTGAACACATGTTGGGTGTTGCCCATGCATTTGGGTCCTTGTCATTAGATTCGTCCTAGGTTGCAATGTAGGCGTTGTTTCCAACCTTCTTTTCTTCATTTCCCAGTGGGCATGCTTTGGAAAAGTGACCTTTCTTAAAGTATTTGAAGAAAGTGATGTCATTCGCATGCTTTCACATGACTTGTTGTAATCCTTTTTGGAATTGTTTCCTTCATAGTTCCTCTTGAATTTTGCCTTCTTATATAGATTTCGAAGGGCTTTTGTAATGAGAACTATGTCATCTTCTTCATCATCTGAATCTTCACATTGTTCCTAAACATATTTGAGAAATTTCTCTAGTTTTAGCGCTATTCCTTTCCCATGTTTGTCTAAGTCCTTATCAGCATTTGTCCTAGCCTCATAGGATTTTATTTTCTCAAAGATCTCGTTAACTAGAAGCATCTTGTTAGCGGGGTTCTCACTAAGTGTTATTCGATCTAGATCTTCTTCTTCTTGGATTCTTCCTTGTTGCTCCTGAATCACTCTTAGTCTATCGTAGCTTGCAAGTGAGTACTGTTCATGTGGTGGGTGATCTAATTTGGCCTAGTTTGATCACTTTCTTCTTATAGTGGTGGATCTTTGCAAATTACCCTTCTGTTCTGGTTCACTTGGGATTCAAGGCACAACTCTTAATAACCAGCATACCCTTGGGAGCTATTTCCTCTTTGTTGAAGGAGGGTTTCTTGAAAACAAATAAATTTATAATCAAGACCCCGCTGAGTACAGAGGAGTCAGGATCATTCCACAGGAAGCAAGGTTTGTTTATCTATCGACTACTAAAAAAATAAATCAAAAGCAAGGAAAACACACAAGCAGCCTCGTTAACGACGTTGTCAGCCTCGTTAACGAACCACCGAGAATAAAAAGACCAAAACTAACGACCTAGACAGGTTTGGTACCGAGCCAACGAACTCAGTAACGAATATGATCTTGAAAGAAATCAAATAAAAATGAAAATATCTAGGACAAGGGTTACCACAACATAGCCATGCACACAAGCTCGTAAGAAGATAAATATAATGCCTTTAAATAGATAGATACATCAACTTTCATTGACTTAGCAAGTAAATTAATCTACTTTCATAAACTAACTCACTCAATTGCTTGTTTCGGAACTAAAGCTTGAAACTTTCGTACTCAAACAATATCAACCTTCAAGTTTATAACTCAAATTACCTTCTCTTTCAATCAAGTCAACAACTCAAATTACCTCAACTTTCATCTCCGTATAAGCACAACAAACAACCTCAACAATAGATAAAAGGCATTCAACACATAATCTTACTCACCAAACATGCACAACTATGCCGGGTTTCAACCCCGACCCTAGATAAAAAGACTACTCACTAATCATGACTAAGAAACTAATAACTTTAATCAAAGAAAACATTGAAAACAAAACACTACTCAAATTAATAAGAAATATCGTCTTACAGAGATTCAGAAGAAACCGAAAACACCAAAATACCGAATAAAAAACACGACTAACGACCCCGGTAACTCTCGTCCACCGAGCTCTTCGATCACGACTCCGATCCGTTTCTCTCTTCCTCGGCTCTTCCTCCTCTCTCCACTCTATCTATCTACGATCGATTTCCCCCCTTTCTATGCTAGATAGAAGGGTATTTATACTAAAAAAACTAGAAACTAAAAAAGGATAAAAGATATAAACTTTCCTAAAAAGATAGAATCTATTCTAAAAGATAGAAATAAAATCTAGAAAGATAACAAGACCTAAAATACATAATATAATAACCCTAAAATCATAAAAAGATACTCTATCGATACGGAAATAAATTTCCCGCACAGGATCGGTGAGTCACAAAGTGAACTCTCGAACATCTTCAACTCGTGGCCTCGTTAACGAGCCCTCACAACCTCGTTAACGAGCCTGGGTTTGGCTTCTTCAACACTTCTCTTCCAAAAACTCTAACTTCAGCTTCTTCAGCTCCAAACAACACCTTTTCCTTGCTAAAAACTACAAAAGACACAAAACGGAGTAGCTTCCATACTTTTCACAAAATATGCAAAACTATCCAAAAACTCACAAATCTAACCCTAAACTTATCAAAACTAAACCTAATAAAACCTATCAAAAAACTATACTAAAAACACGAACATCACTCTTTAAGACACCTTTTCCCTTTTTCACTTGTCGTCCAAGTTTGTTCTGCAAAGACCCTTTTATCCTTCTAATATGCCACACATGCAGGAAATGATTTCACGGTGTTATGCATTGTTTCTCTCATAGTTCTTGTGTGACTTTATATTTCTTGAAACACTTGGATGAAAGTGTAATTCTAAATGGCGTTAATTTGTTATCATCAAAATTAATGGAGAGAACCATTGTTCCAGTGTTACTTCCTAACACTGATCCAACATCCTCTTCCCCCTTTTTCCCTTTCTTTATTTCAATAAAAAATGGAGGGAATTTATAATAAATAAAATTGAGTGCGAATTGCAAGCATACATACACATATTATATCTATAAATTATCTGTATAAATATCTAAAAAATTTCAATCAATTCCTATAATGATGATATCAATTTAATGTGTATTTTATTTCATATCGTACCATGATGAGGCTCAAATGCTCAATGCACGTACTATTTCATCAATTCAATTGGGTCATAAGTCATACCCAATAAATCTAAACACATTCGGCTTGATTTTCATTATGCCCGAGAGAAAGTAGATTCCAAGGAACTTTTTATTTGTCCTATCTCCACTGCTTGTTTGTCAGCTTGATTTCATACCGTGCTTGTTTGTCATATTGTTGATGTGTTATAAAAGCACTTACTGGTCGAGCTTTCTACAATATATATTCCAAGCTATTGGTCGGCCCCGACCATCATTTTGTATAAGTATTAGTCAAAGATAGTCAAAAAGGCATATAAATTTTGTATAGTCTATACTTTCTATCTTGTGTAAATATTTCTATCTTTATGTACAGATAGAAAAGTCAAGGTAGAGCAAGTCATCATCTCCTATATATTTATATTGTCTTTCCTCAATACAATTAACCTAGTTTGTAATATTATTTAAATCTTATTGTGTGGGCATACATATTATATATTTTTATTAAATGGTTAAATAATTAATGAGTTTATTTAAGTGATTCAATTTAAGTTAAGAAGCCCTCGGATTTCTAATTAATGGTATGGGCCCAATGAGTGTGTTGGGAAAACTCGCCTTTTCCCGCTTCGTCGGATTCAGATGGGCAAGGGGGACAACTATTTTTACAAACAAGCTTTTATATTTATGTGGGAAGAAATTTTACAAGAGTAATTACTTTTATGTGGGCACACTCACTCACTTACACTTATTTGTAACTTGCTCTCTTGGATGGATTGCAAATGAGGGGTTGGAGGTCTATTTATAGGCAAGGCCTCTCACCACCCTTGGCTAAGGAAGAATCTAGAAATCTCTAGCCTATGTTACAACTAGGCAATTATAGAGTCTTCTATTCTAGAGTTTTCCATGTACCCCTTTACATCACTAGAATGATCCATACTACTCTAGAAGCTTCCATATTCTTCCGACATCTTCTAGATTCTTCCATAACCTTCCATAACCTTCTTGAAGCTTCTGTAGCCTTCTAGAAGTTTCCATAATCTTATAGATCGTTCTAGAGAAGTCTAGATGATATTATTTAATCAACCTACTTCCAATTAAGGAGGGAGAGTCAACAGGTCTCCCCCTTCCCGACTTAATTTGGAAGTGTTACGATATTGGCTACTTGACAACAATCTTCAAACTTCTTAGTTGGAATTACCTTGGTCATAATGTCTGACTAGTTCACATCCATATGTACCTTGTCAAGGTGGAGGAGCTTTTCTGTAAGACTTTCTCGAGTCCAATGATGTCGTATGTCAATGTGCTTTGAGCGGGAGTGAAAGGTTGGGTTTTTCGCCAGTGAATAGCACTTTGATTGTCACATAGCATGACATATTTCACTTGCTTTACTCCAAGCTGAAGCAATAAGTTCTTCATCCATATCATCTCCTTGCAAGCTTCTATTGCTGCTATGTACTCTGACTCGGTAGTAGACAAAGCAACACTCTTCTACAACTTTGATTGCCAAGAAATAGCTCCCCCTGCAAAGGTCATTAGGTAGCTTGATGTTGATTTTATTGAATCAGTATCACCGGCCCAATCTGCATCTATGTATCCCTTCAGCTCAGATTTTTCATGCCGAAAGCATACGCATATCTTAGTGGTACCTTGTAGATACCGAAGGATCCATTTGACGGCTGCCCAATGCTCCTTTCCCATATTGTATAAGAATCGACTTACGACACCAACTATGCGGGCGATGTCTGGCCTGGTGCACACCATAGCGTACATAAGGCTGCCAACTGCTGATGCCTACGGAGTACTCTTCATTTCCTCCTTCTCCTTCTCACTTGTTGAACTTTGCTTCGAACTCAGCTTGAAATGTCCAACTAGTGGAGTGCTTCCCGACTTGGCTTTGTGCATATTGAACCTCTCCAGCACCTTCTCAATGTATTGATCTTGGGATAGCCAAAGCAGCTTCTTTGATCGGTCACGAGTGATCTTCATCCCAAGAATTTGTCTTGTTGGCCCTAAATCTTTCATGGCGAACCATTTGCTCAAATTTTTCTTTAGAGCAACAATCTTGTTGCGATCATGACCTACAATTAATATGTCATCAACATAGAGCAAAAGTATGAGGAAGTTGCCGCTAGCATACCTCTTTATGAAGACAAATGGTCATTCTTGGTTTTCTTGAAGTCATGATCTGCCATGAAGGAAACAAACTTCTTGTACCATTGCCTTGGTGCTTGCTTCAGGCCATAGAGACTCTTTTAAGTTGGCACACCAAATTCTCCTTGCTTGGGACCACGAATTCTTCTAGTTGCTCCATGTAGATCTCCTCTAAGTAACCATGGAGAAATGTTGTCTTGACATTGAGTTGCTCATTCTCCAAGTCTAGAGTAGTTGCTAGACCAAGGATAACTTAGATTGAGGACATCTTCACCACCAGAGAGAATATCTCTTCAAAGTCAACACCTTTCTTTTGATTGAATCCTTTCACGACCATTCAGGCCTTGTAAAGGGGCTTTAAATTGCTCTCCTCTAATTTGATTCGATACACCCATTTATTCTTTAGGGGTCGTCTCCCTTTGGGCAGCTTTACCAACTCATAGGTGTGATTCTCGTGCAAGGATTGCATCTCCTCTAGCATTGCTCATTTCCACTCCTTGTGTGTGTTATTGATGGCCTCTTTGTAACTTTGTGGCTCCCCCTGATCCGTGAGTGTCACATAATCTTCCTGGTTATATCGTGTAGATGGTCTCTTATCTCAATGGGATCGTCTTGGCTCAGGCACTAGCTCTTTTTCTGGATCATCCATCTCCTCTTGGTCATTCTCCTTGGTACCACCTTCTATACTAGCAACATTGTTATCGATTGCTTCTTCTGCTCTGTTGCTTTATTCATGAGAGGGACTGATGTCTTCGCTCCTACTAACTCTTAAACTTGGCTTCTCCGTCCTCTAGATGTCTTCAATTGTTTGGTCCTCGAAGAACACGGCGTCTCGGCTTCTGACCATCTTCTTGTTGAATGGATCCCATAGTCGGTAGCCAAAATCATCTCTCAGTGAACCAAGATAGATGCATTCCTTGGTCTTAGCATCTAACTTGGCTCATTTGTCCTTGGGGATGTGAACGAACGCCCTGCACCCGAACACCTTCAAGTGGTTGTAGGAGACCTTCTTTCCCGACCATACCTCCTATGGGACATCTCCTTCCACATGAACAGATGGTGTGAGCTTGATGATGTCGACTGTTGCCATCACATCTTCTCCCCGGAATGTCTTGGGAAGTTTAGCCTGTAAGAGCATGAAACGAACACTTTCTTCATTTGTTTTGTTCATCCTCTCAGCAAGCCCGTTTAGTTGTGGTGTCTTATGCAGTGTCTTCTCTAGCCTGATCCCGCGAGCTTTGTAGAATGCCTCAAAGGGACCTCGATACTCACCACTGTTGTCCGAACAAATGCTCATGAGTGTTCGCCTTGTCTCATGTTCTACTCGGGCGAAAAACTCCTTAAATGCATCATGAACTTGGTCTTTGGATTTCAACAAATACACCCATACCTTCCTCGAGTGGTCATCAATGAAGATGACAAAGTATGATGCACCATCTTGGGATTTTTCGAAAATGGAGCATACGTCAGTGTGCACAAGATCAAGGATTTGTTTCCTTCTCCTAGGCTGTGAAGGTCTTTTGAAAGGAACTTTATGTTGTTTACCAACCAAACAATCAGCATATGGTTCGTGAAAGTTACCTTCCATACCTGGGAGGAGTTGCTTTCGAGCGAGGATACGAAGCCCCTTCTCGCTCCTATGCCCAAGCCTTCGGTGCCATAACTCCATGTCTTCTCCTGCTACATTTTCCTCTCCCCTGTGAAGCATAGCTTGCATCACGTATAATGACCCTTCCTTCCTTCCTCGAGTTAGGACCACGCTTCCTTTGTTAAGCTTCCATTTGTAGTCTCCAAAGTGATTCACCAGACCAGCATCATCAAGCTTTCAAGCTGATATGAGGTTAAGGCGCATATCTGGGACATGCCTCACCTCTTTAAGGACGAGCTTGCATCCTGTGTTTATAGTCAGGGTGACCTCTCCCATACCGAAAATCTTGCTCCTTCCTTGACTTCCCATCCGAACGTTACCAAAGTCGCAACTTTGGTATGATGAGAAAAAACTTTGATGAGGAGTGATTGTTGAGTTGGTGTTAGGAACCCATGTTCATTAACACTAGAACAACATCCTCAGTTTTGATAATGATAAATGTCATGGGAACGAACTCCAATTGCCAAGTATTTCAACATAACAGGATGTACGTCCCAAAGCAAAGCACAAAGTAACAAGTTCCCACATCATGGGAACTAATGCAACGATGAAAAAGTAGGCGACCAACCTCAAAAGAGTGTAGAGTTCCCACACGATGGGAACTTGATAAGAGGAACATGAATCCTTCAGAAGTCAAGAAGAGTTCCCAGTAGAAGTGACCCGAGAAACGAGAGTTCCTTTTGGATGGGAACCGGTGCATGCGTAAAAGCGACATCTCAGCGCAAATTTAGGGATCCTGTTTGTTCTGGACACGGAGGCTTCTCAGACCTTCAGAACCTCCGTAGAGAGAAGACGACCATCTAACGGTCCGGATTGATTCAAGAGTTGATAATTCAAAATTCAAATCAAGTCACATGTCAACCTTAAGGAACCATACTTGGAGAGCAAGGCAAAAAGGATTTAGGACAAATAACTCAAGTGGATAAGGGTTTCTCATCACGCCTATTTAAACCCTTGAATAGTCACCTTGCTGCTCACTTTTCCTAAATCATAAACTCAAAACTCAAAGAAAGAAGAGCAGGAGAGCTGCTTGAGTGAGAGTCATCAAACTGGTGAAAAGTCCCCGGCGGCGAGCTAATCTCGACGACGGTGTAGGAAAAAAACCGAGTTCCTAGGTCTAGAGGAACTCAAGAGAAGAGAGAGAGAGAGAGAGAGAGAGAGAGAGAGAGAGAGGTTTGAGTTTCGCTTTATCTTTGATTGTGAGCGTTCACCGGGTTAGGGTCGAGAGAGTACATTAGTGTTGCCTAGGGAGAGAGTCCTAGTAGGAAAAGAGAAGTTTGTATTCTATCTTGAAACCTAAAGGGAACTAAGTAATAAAAAAAAGGTAACTCATTTGAAAATCCTCCAAGAGGGAGGTAGAGGATTACTCACGCGATTAGTTGAACGTTGTGGGGTTCCTCTATAAGGGAACTGTCTTTATTGCTTTGTTTACCTGCTTACTTGTTTATTCTGCTGCGTGTAGGAACTGTTCTATACAGTTCCCATAACTGATTTCGATTAACCGACGATCCAACAATTGGTATCAGAGCAGGTGCTCTAGATCTTGGTTAGTCATTACAGGTACTTAGGAAAATGGCTTAGGAACTCACATAGATCAGACATGGGAACAAAAAACCTCCCAAAATCATCGTTGGACGCTTCAAAAACTGGAAGATTAGATGAGAGATTGGATGAGGAGTCATGACTAAGAAGCATGGTGTGTCAAAGAGCACGGGAACTTTGAGGTCAACACAAATATTCGGGATGAATTGTCCAAATGGGGTCCCACAGAATGGCAATGCATGGAGGCCAACTACAAGGCCAAGATGTACCTCAACCACGCGATGTGCTATCAAGATAGCGATAGAGTGGCTAACTTGGAGACAGCCAAGGAAATGTGGGAAGCCATTCAACAAATGCACGTCGGAAATTTCGATCTGAGGGAAGATCACTAAATGAACGCCAGAAGGGAGTTCTTCAACTTCAAAATGACGATGGGTGAATCGATTGATAGCTATCAATCACGTTTCGAGTCCCTCTGCTCAAAGCTGGCAGCCCTTGGCATCACTAAGCAAGAAATCTCCGACAAAATGAAGGTGCAACAACTATTCAATGGGATAACATCAGAATGGACTAACGAATGTACCATGTTCAAGGAGAATCCTGAGAATAGGAACTTGATGCTTCACCAAGAGTTTGGTAAGCTCATTGGGCATGAAAAGAGAAAGCAAGAAGACAAGCAACAAGAGATGGAAACGAGAGGCATAGTTCTCAACTTGGAGAAGGTCCTCAAATCTGTTCAGGAACAGTGTGAAAAATTGGAGGAATATGACGTAATACCCCTATTTTGCATCGATAGGTGTTACCGCCAGTGACCTCGGATTTTACCATCCAAAGTCATCCTAGGCTTTATAAGGTATTAACTTAATTAAAACATGTAGAATTAAAAATTTATTACATAGAAAAGAGTTGCTCACATGTGAGGCTTCATATGTATCCATTACAAAGTTTGGACTTAGTTTGTTAAAACATAAAGCTTAAGAGTTGTTTAGGCAACGAAATTTAAATAACATTGTTTAAGTAAACGTGGAGTAACCCGAAAGTAAACAAAACACCATTCTTGAAAATTCCCGACCTTCCTTCTTTCACTTTAGTAATCCTCGTCTTTTACGCCTTTGGTGGAGGTTTCCTAGAATCTGGCATTCGACGCGAAATGCGATAGGTGTCAGGCAAAAATTACGGAAAACGGAATTAGTCTAAAGAGACTAAGCAAGAGAGAACGGACATTCTTAAGGTAGTTTGGTAAAGTAACGAAATTATTAACTAGTTATTCAAGATGTGTTTCGAGAAGTGTATACTTTATGTGGAGCTATTAAGAACGGAAATGAGTAAATCTCGAGATGAGATAACTCTAAACCGAAAGAACGAACTACGAGATTGTAGGACGTCTTAGAATAGAATAAATGTTGGGAACGTTAATTACACACAAGTTTCTAGAAAATCTCTCGCGCCCTTGCGGACCGAGAGTCGGATCGATCTTTTAATGATTTTTAAGAATGTGGGGGGCCATGAATGTGCCGGAGTGCACTTATTGGAACGGAGTTCCCGACACCTAGCTAGGGTACACGACCCTCCTCCGAGTAGGAGCAGACATAGATCATGATCCTTAATGTCGTAGGAAAATAGACATTTTGTGATACGACTTAACAAGTTATATAGAGGTGTCGGGCCGAGCCCACACCCCTTAATATGCTACTTATGAATTTTCATAACGAATCTCGAAACGAGATTAATAAACAAGCAAGGCCACACAACAAGTCTAACAATAATCCTATTAACAATAGTAATAATAGTAGTAATACTAACAAAGGGGTCGTTATTTTCTAACAATCGGTAGTTCCTAGGTTCATTTAGTTTAGCAAACAAGGTGCTCCCAACATTGAACAAGTTAACGGAATCAAATTTATAGAAATGTTCAAGTAGAATATTCACTTGCCTTGGAATTTTCTTCGGGATACTATGGACTCAGTAATAGGAAGTTTTTGGTGACGTTCGAAACTTCAACCCTATTTAACCGAAAGAGCGATAAACAACACGTATTAAAATCCTTATTTTAATTTAAAATACCTTTCTCTTATTTTCCTCTTCTAAGAGAAGGTAATCTAAACTAAATTATTTGGTTTAATAATTTAGCTAGGGAAAGGTTAAAATAATAATTCTTTTATTAGTATTTTTCTAGGTGACACTTTGTTAGGATATTATAATTTTAAAATACTTAGTTTAAGAAAATTAATGCAATGCTTTACTTAGTCTAATGAAAACCTTTTTAACCCTCATGCAAATATATATATATATATATATATATTTTAAAATAGTGTATATATATACATTGCATGTATCATATTTTTTTTGAAGACTTCTTTATTGAAAATTATGCTTATTACCAGTTTTCATATAACTCATGATTTCCTTAAAGGAATTTCTAAGATGGTCATGCCAGTGCATAAAGAACTTCTAAAAATACTTTTTATTCTCACATGCATACTTTGAAAGACTTTTATGCTTAAAATATATTTTTTTCTTATTAAAAGGTATAGTAAAACACTATCTTAGGAAATCTAGAACACATGCAAAAAAATGATTTATGCCACAAACCCCATAAATTCCATATGCATAACTTATATTATTTATTTAAGTATATAGTAATTTTTATACGTTATTTTCGGTTAATAGCAAAAATATAAACTATTCATTCAAGTGTTAAAAATTCTAGGAAAGATACATGCAATAGGATTTAATCCCTAGTTTACCTTTTAAAATCCATGCAAGGCATAAGTAAACTAGTTGATCATATTTTGTTCTTAACAAGAACTTTCACAAATGAAACTTCATTTTAAAAATCCCTTTGAGGTTTAAAATTTCATTTAAATATGTCTTCCTCTTATGAAGCTTTTCTTTGATATAGATTTAGATAAAAGCCATTTTAAAGTTTACATGTAAAGTGATTTTATTCACTAAAAATCTATTTAATGTTGCATGAAAGAGTATGTAGGATTATTTAACATGTCTTTATGTCATTAGACTTAGTTATTTTCAACATTCATATAAAAATCAATCTCCTACTCATATGAAACAGCATGAAGATTTAACTTCCTAAAAACCTCTTTAAAGGGACATGCCAGAACAAATTTCTCTTAGTAGCTTCTTAACTTAAGTTTGTTAGCTTAAAAAAATTAAAATCCTCATAAAAGTTCATTTCAAGGACCAAAAAGGGCATACATGAAGGTTTTATGCAAGATAGATATGTCTTAAGTAGTTATCATAGAAACTACCTTTATAAGCTCAAAGATCCTTATTTAAAAGAAGACTTCTTATGCCCTTTTAATTAAAAAAATCATAATATAATAAGTAGAAATCATTCTTTAAATTGTAGGATTTTAGTATAACTTTCTCATAATTTGTAGGAACAAATTCCTCTTTAAGAAAACTTGCATGCATGTACAAATCAAGAGGAGATGTACTAGTTTTATTAACATTTTATAATCTGGATTTTTTCTAAAAAAATCAGATCTAAACATGAGTCTAAAATTCTATAAAACAATCTCAAAATAGTGTAAAAAGGCCTATAATTAATACCCTTAAATTGTTGGATTTTTGGACGAAGAACACACAACCAATGGAGAGGCGGCGGTGGCTCACAATGGACGGCGGTGGCGCACGGCTGGTTGGGCGGCGGGCCTGGTGGTGGCCGGAAGTGGTGGTGGTGTGGTGGTGTGGTGGAAGAACACAAAGAAGGCTTTTGGTGGGAGGAGAAAGATAGAAAAGAATGGAGAGAACTAGAGAGTGTCTTAGATGATGCTCTCCAAAGAGTCTTACGTCCTTTTAAATAGAGTAATAGAAGTTAGTGGAGAGTGGAGAGATTTGGAGATCTCTCCTTAGTGTGTCGTTTGACTAACATAGAATAAAATACCAAATTAAGTCATATTAGAGGATTGCAGGAGAATAATACATTAATGAAAAAAAGGGATTGCAAAGGTTTTCAAGCAAGCAGCTGAATGTTACACGATGACAATCTTCAAAAAATACTTCCAAGACATTTGTTCAATGATTCCAGATATGGGACAATATTTAAGGGATGCATGACTAGAAAAGTGGTCAAGAGTATACTTTATTGGAGATAGGTACAGCATAATGACCACCAACAACTCAGAAAGTCTCAACAACGTTTTGAAACAAGCAAGATCTTTCCCTATTGTTGCTCTCTTGGAATTCATCAGAGATTTGTTGTCAAGATGGTTTGCAGAGCGTAAGCAAACAATCCAAGAGAACACCAACCAGCTGCAACCAACAATACACAAGATTCTTGATCTAAGATGCAAGAAATAAAAGAGATATGGCGTTAAAGTCCTAAATAATTCTCAGTTCGAAGTGTTCAGTGGAGACTTTTTGTGTGGTCAATCTAGCTTAGAAAACATGCAGTTGCAGGATGTTTAAATTAGAAAAAATCCCTTGTGTCCATGCCCTTGCTGCAATTTAGAAAATGCAATACCCATTGAGAAAATTTATCAATGATTACTACCAATTTGAAGCTTGGTCCTTAGCATACGAAGATTCAATCTACCCACACCCTCCAAAACAAATTTGGATGTGCTTGTAGAAGGTAAAAGCACAATATGTCATCCAAAAATGTGAGAAGGATGATTGGGAGACCTAAAAAAGGATTCCCTTCCAAAGCCGAGTTCAAGACAAAGAGAAGCAAGAATGCCAAGAAGAATAAGGTTTCAGCTGAATCAAGCAACACCACAAATATTATAGAATAGAGTTTCCTTCGTTTCAAGGATCTTCTTTTATTTTACTGTCATCAACTCTTTTTCTTTTGATGTCATCAGTACAATCGTATTATCATCAACACAATATTGTTTATACTATTTCATTAGACTATTGTCAATAATATTATAATGTTGTTTCTAATGTTGTCATCAATATCCATTATTTCTATTACTGTCATCATAAAACTGTTGTCATTCAAAACAGAATCAAGCAACGAATCCATACATTAAACAGAATCATATCATCAAAAATAGCTTTAAAATGTCATGCATTCAAAAGATTTATCATCAATATTATAATATTGTTTCTACTGTTGTGATCAGTATCCAATACCATTCAACTGTTTCTATTACTGTCATCATAAAATTGTCATCACTATTGTCTTTACAATTGTCATTTAAAACAAAATCTTAATGAATGCATATATTGAATTGCATATTTTTGAATTCTCTCAGATTCTCTCAGATCACATGCATGTATTACACATCTATGCATGCATTGGTGCACATGAACCTTTACCCTCTATTCTGATGACATTATCAAACACCCTCTATTCTGATGAATGGGGTACCACCAGGATTTATGAAATCCTTCTTAAGCGAAATCGATATCACATCAAGAATTGCAGGAGACACCTATATTTCTGTAATTGTTCATGATTATCCGATTTCTTGTCAGCAAAAGATATACATGACTTCATGATAATGCTTTCTTTGCAGCTTGGCCTTAATGAAGATTCTGATGTTAGAGCAATTAAACCAACAAGACAGCAATGAAGGGTTTCTTGTTCAATATTTTTCTCTTTTAATATGATTCTACCATGATGAATCTTCTAGTTGTCGTTTTGACTGATGTATGTTGCATTTCATGGAATTTTCTTTCTTTATCATGTTTAACAAGTTATTTGTTGGCAACCTGTCATTGAATTGTTTTCCATTTTAATATTAATATGCAACATCTCGTAAGATCTACTGTCATCACATTCGCATGTCAGCAAAGACATAAATTTTGCAAGAATAATTATTGTCACCGCAATGAAGGGTTCTATAAGTATTTCACCATAGACACTGT
The DNA here is from genome assembly GCA_964016875.1 of Fallopia convolvulus. NCBI lineage: Eukaryota > Viridiplantae > Streptophyta > Magnoliopsida > Caryophyllales > Polygonaceae > Fallopia > Fallopia convolvulus. Next base: position 24,299,152 of record OZ024734.1, on the reverse strand, counting down.
AACCAAAATTAACACTTAAACAAAAGCTAAACATTATCATCAAACAACTAAAACAGATACATCACTAAATTTATATCCATCTCCTACATTCATCAAAAACTAACATTGTCATCAACTATCATCACATATTACATTGCACTTGCCATATATCTATATCCATCTCCAACAGCCAGATCCAATTTTTGGTGAACCACTCAATTGCAGTTAAAAATATCTATGGCCATCTTCTCTCTAATCGCCAGCGCATCATCAAGACCATCCAAGCTATGTCCCAATGCAAGAGCTTCAATATACTTGATGCAATAAACACCACAATTACCGCTGAATAATAAAACAAAATGACTGAATTAATCAAAAAAATATGCATAATTACACAACATAACTGAAGTAAAATAACACAAGGCAACCTACCCGAAATAATCTTGACAAACCAAAGCGTCTCTAGACCAATTGAAATCAGCGTCAAGCCCTCAAGATGATCAAACCTCCCACTTTTCTTCATTAGAAACGGAAGCAGCTTGGAAAAAGGCTGTATATAACCGGAAAGCTCCTCCGTCGTATACAAATGCCAAAAACAGTCAAATATAGTCAAGTGTCAACGATGCAAGTTAATTTCCAATACAATTCAATATTCACGCCTCTCTTTTAAAAGGTGAACTGGTGTATAAACCTTTGTCACCTCACCACGAACCCATGATTTTCCAAAGAGAAGAGGCTTCCAACCATCAAAATAGTTGAACACATCGCTTGGCACATCAGCATTTCAAACAATATAATGCTCCACTTCCAAAGGCGTGAATGTCTTGTACCAAATCCAATCCATAATAACGACATTCTTGAAGTCATCGGGATGATCATGAATAATTTTCCTAGGAAAATTATTCATGATCTAGAAAGGGCTTAGAAATTCTCAAGAGATGGTAATTGGCTTAATTTATTGGAACGAGTAATTAGGGTAGAAGTTATCTCAGATGTGAAAAAAACATGACTTAAATTACCGCTAAAAATGGCTAGATATATATATTTCTGAGGAGTATTACTAATAAATCCCAAGACTAACCTATCTTTCTAAACGGTTTGAATAAAAACTCCCTAGAGTGTTTATTTTTTAAAAAATAAAATGTTAGAAATTAATTCTCAGGGGTTATTTAACAAAGCCCCCAACCTTGTATATATTTACAACGAGGAAATTAGGGTAATTAGGGTAGAAGTTATCTCAGATGTGAAAGAAACATGACTTAAATTACCGCTAAAAATGGCTAGATATATATTTCTGAGGAGTTTTACTAATAAATCCCAAGACTAACCTATCTTTCTTAACGGGTTGAATAAAAACTCCCTAGAGTGTTTATTTTTTTAAAAATAAAATGTTAGAAAGTAATTCTCAGGGGTTATTTAACAAAACCCCCAACCTTGTCTATATTTACAAGGGTTTTGATTAACCCCTGATAAAAATCCCCCGAGATACTTGTGTTTTGTACTAGTGTAATGCAAAGCCTCGCAAAAATGCTACAAAAAGACATGAAATGTCACACAATTAAATTGACAACATGAAAATATCATTTGATCAGATAATTAACTCATCTCCTAACCAAAGACTTCTACTATTGAGCAGTCTAAAAAACTTCTTGTCAAGCATTTGATCAGATCCAGCCACAATAGCATTTTTATCATTAACACAAAAAAAGAGACTATCATCAGAGCATTATAAACATGCTGTCAACATCATCATCATCACATTATTGTCATCACAATACAATCAACACAAAAAAGCATGTCATTAGAGCATTATAAACATACTATCATCACATGACTATCATCATCAAATTGTCATCGAAATACTACCATCACAAAAACTGTCAAAACACTACTATCATCGCAAACTGTCATCACGGAAAAAAACAGAGAACATAACTAATAAATAACATACCCGTTAATATATCAATCGTAAAATGGTTTACGAACATCATCTCCATAAAAGGAATGCTTTGGAGCCTCAAATAATGGAGCAACCCTCTTTTTCTTTAACTTCTTATCCTTCTCAACAGTAAATGGAGTTGTGGTTGAAGGACCTGGCTTCAAAAATATGATAGACCTCCTAAGTTCAACCGTTTCCTTTGAATCATCATCAGATTGGACCGTTGGATTATGAAAAATTTCATCAATCTCAGAGGTTGCACCTTCTTTTGAAGCTTCAAACAAAGAACCAAACAAATGTCCATGCTTGGTAAGTTGAGAGCAATTATCCATTACATCTTGTAAAAGTCCACGCATGTCAAAACCTAACTCATGCGATGAGACAGAAAAAAAGCTTGAACCTAACTCACCTGGGTCATCAATTATGTCATCAACCTCATCTTGATCTTTAATAGGTTCATCAACATCTTCTTTGTCATCAACCCCTGCTTCATCCATAACTGGTTCTTTATGATTAACTTCCCTGTCATCACCACCTACTTGATCCTTTGCTGGTTCATCCTCATTAACATCTTTGTCATCACCACCTTACTATTCTACACCTACTTCCCCTTCAACAACTCTGTTGCCTTGCTCTTGACCATCTTTCACTGGCTCAACCAACTCTGTTGCCTTGCTCTTGCCTTGGAATTATATCTAGTGGAACATACTTTATCAACTGCAAATTGGCACTTTTACCTCCATCTTTAACATAAATGTCATCATCAGGGGACAACCTCAAAGACTCGATGCCTTTGCAATCACTTTCTCTCACTAGTTCCAAACTTATAACGCGAATCTCATCACTATTATCATCAGAAACAGAATCTTGGTCTTTAGATTTTAGTTTCTTTTCAATTCTATCAACCTTGCTGTTAACTTTCAAAACTTGCATCTCAACACGTTGCACTTGACTCTAAAGAGTTTTCATCATTCTAGGCATATCATCTTGCATAGAACCCATACTTTCCCTCAAAGACTTAACCCAAGTTGGCTCTTCCTTTTTATTGCACTCTTTTGCCTTCTCCTTTCCCTTGGAAGAAATTGGTTCCTCATCAACTTCGTCAAATTTCGCCTTCTCCTTGGCCATTGAAAAAATCCTAGCAACTTGAAAATCAGTTTCATTGTCATCCACATCCTTCTTCTCCGGAAAGTCCTTCTCTACATCTTCATTAGAATCTTCCTTCAACTTTGGCGTCTTAAATTTTTCAATAATCTTAGGCACATTGTTGACACGAGGCTTCCGACTACTCACGCCCGAATCCTTTGAACCCTTCGTATCCTTCAGGCTCCTTTGATCCTTTCCAATCCTCAAAATCTTATGCGTACTGTCATCGACCTTAGTTTTAGCCACTCTAGGAAGTTGTAATCTCCTACCTTCCCTCTTCACAATTTTAGAGCGCTCTTTCGGTTTCTCTTTAGATTCCTTTTTTTCCTATCACTTTAGCCTTTGCATTTGTACATCCAATCTTCCTCTTACCACCAACATCAGCTTTTTCAATAACTGTAGTTCGTGGAGCAATACCAAAATTATCAAGTTCATCCTCCGTATAAGACTCAGATCCTTCACCTTCAATCTCTTTTTGCTTTAGTGTAATTCGTTTCATAAGATCATTGTACACAGGGTCAACAACCTCATCGGGATAGTCACATGTGATGAATGCAGCATATTCTGAGTACGAGGGATACAAACATTCCTGTCATCAAAATAAAACAAATTAAACTGTCATCAAATAAACTCTACAAGTTATAACTGTCATCAAATTCAACTATCATCAAAATAAAACAAATTAACCATACCAGTTTCTTGTCCACAACATCACAAATTGCTTTCCAACCAACAAGTTGAGGTGAAGTGCTACGCCAACGCACCATATAAGGAACTTCTTTTTGACCTCCTCTAACAACAAGATGAAAAATACCTCAAAAAGCTGGAAAAGTCTCCACATGCCACAACTATAACAACACACAAAAAAAAGAAACACTAAAAAACCATTGCAGATGCAATTAACATCAAAAAATAAATCAAAAAATATATCAACACATTACCATAAATCCAAAAGGATATCCAAAAACATTGAAGCGAGGTATATAGTTTGGCTTTTTCATCATCTCCGGGTCACGTGGGGTACGATTCACATGCAACAAACTATCGAACAAAGCGTCATAGGACAATCTACCCCAAGGATAAGCATAAAATTTCTCCAAATCACTTGAAAGAGCAATATGAGTTGGATCTATAGGAACCTTATCCCGTTTAGGAAGCAAAACAGCCTCAAAGATCAACAGGTTTGCAAGTTTAAACTTCTTGGAACGATCTTTTCTTTTATAAAAACAGACCATAAATGATCCAAATCTCACTTACCCACACCTACGACATCAATGGGATCAACTTTAGGGATATCAACATCACCTAAATTCTCACAATTCAACCTAGTGATAGCAGCGAAGTCCATCAAAGAATAACAACACACATTACCCCCTATTCTAAACCACATCTCATGCTTATATGAAGGTTTTAACTCACACATGATGGCATAATGCATAAGTTTGTAACGAAGTGGTATAGTATCACCTATCTTTACATTGCACCAAAGCACCCCTGACCTAACCTACTAAACTTATCAGATGTAAGATGACACTTGATGAGGTGGAAAACACTTTGTCATCCATGTTTAAAACTGTCAGCAAAAAAATAATGACATCACTAAATGTCTCAAAACACAATTATAGTGAATATACTATCATCAATAGTAAACAACTGTCATCGAAACTGAGAAACATAAGAAAGAGACATTGTCATCACAAATAACTATCATCACAAACCAAAATAACACATGTCTCAACTCTCAAGTAAACACTTTGTCATCACTAATATGTCACTAAAACACAATTAGTGTAACACCCCTATTTTGCAACACTGGGCATTACCGCCAGTGACCTCAGATTTTATCGTCCAAAGTCACCCTAGGCTTTATAATGATATTAAAACTTATAGAAATGCGGAAATTGACATAAACGTTACATAACTAAACGGATGCTCACGAATGAGACTTAAAGCTAATGAAGGATGAAGTTGACTAAAAACGGAATTTTATTTATTGATGAGAAATGTCGTTCATTACATTGAGAGTCGTTTTATAAATGTAGCAGCGAAAAGTAAAGCCCATTTAGAAAGGGTTGAAAAGACGTACTTAAAAATACATGTATGTTTCTCCAAGACAAATCATATGACGGTGATTTGCTTGGTTAAAATAGAAGATCAGGTGCACTATCTTCTAAATGCTTTGCTCATTAAAAATTCCTTCCTTCCTTCAAAGTCGTCTTACCATGACCTTATAGCCTTGCGTAACGCTTCTTGAACCTTCTAGACTCTATCTTCAACACTTCGGTATGACTTCCTACAGTCTGGCATTTGTCGCGAAGGGCGAGAAATACCAGGCAAAAATGCGGAAAATGTGGAATTAGTCTAAGGAAACTAAGCAAGCGAGAATGGAAATTCTCAAGGGTGTTATGCTAATTTATAATATTTGAGAGATATTATCGGGATGTGTTTAAAGGTGTAGGTCTTTATGTGGGGCTTATCGGGACGGAGAAGAGTGTATCTCGAGAGGAGATTACTCGATAATCGAGAGAAGAACTACAAGATTGTAGACTTCTTAGAATAGAAAGTATGTTGGGAACGTTATTAATTCATACAAGTTCTGAAAACCTCTCGCTCCCTTGCGGACCGAGAGCCGGATCGATCATTTGAGAACGGTTCGGTTTTGATTTCTTTTAAATGTGCTTTGGCACTTATCTTATATCCTAATGAAAATTTTCAATTACGTTAATGATTTTTAAAGAGTGTGGGGGGCCCACGAAAGGGCCGAAGTCCACTTAAAGGAAATGAAGGAATTTCAGGCCTCTTTTATCCTGAGTGTTCAAGCCTCTTTCATCCTGAGTGTTCAGGTCTCTTTCATCTTGAGTGTGTGCAGGCCTCTTTCATCCTGAGTGTGTAGGCCTCTTTCATCCTGAGGATACCGGGCCTCTTTCATCCCGAGTTTATAGGGATCTAGCTAGTGCATAATATAATATCGCCTATGCTAATCCATAACGAATCTCAAAAAGAGATTGAAACAAACAAGGCCACAAATCATGAGTCCTAATGTTCATTACTAGCGTAGTACGAATCATAATAACAATATGTCGTTATTTCTAAGAATCGATATTCCCAGATTCATTTTTTTTATCAAACAAGTTGTTCCCAACATCGAGAAATTTCACGGAAACGAACTATTGAGGCTTGAAGGAGAAAATCCACTTGCCTTTGCTTGTACGATTGTGTACTAACAATGAACGAAAATGTTGTCTTTAAATGGAATGGAGGCTCGACCTATCGACACGATAGATAGGAACGAACTTTAATAAGAATTTCTTTAAATTCTTTTAAAGTTTTGGAAATCTCCTATATCCTTATTATAAGAGAATTAATTACTAAGTTATAATAATAATAATAATAATTTAGGTGGAGGTGAATAAAATAATAATTTCCTTATTATTATTTCATATTTGTAATATCCTTGTATTTTTTATAAAATCTTTATTTTAATTAAGGACTATTTTCTTTTGGAAGATCAAGTCATAACATTATTTAAATTATTAAAATATTCCTTTTTGCTTAACTTATTATTCTTTTATTATAACTAAGTAAGGGAATATCTTTATAAAACTCATTTAAGATATAGTTTCCATATTTATATGAAATATTGTTTATAAAAACTCTTCTTAGTATGTGAAAAGTCTAAAATGCCCTTGTCATAAAAATATCTTTTATTTTCTCTTATTATTATCATTTTTTACCGAGGTTAATCATATAATATCTTTTTAAATACTAGAATATTTTTTTATTGTATCCTCTTATCATGCTTATTTTAAGAAAACATATAATATTTTTGTAAAGATATTCATATTATATTATGTCCTTTTTCTAGTACTTTCCTTATGTGAAAAAATTCCAATTACTTAATATAGCATACTTTCCATGTATGAGAGATAATAATAAATTCCATTATCTATTTAAATGATTTCCTCATGTCTTAGAAATACTATCTTATAAAATATGGCATGCAACCATCTATTTTATATCTATAAGCATTAATAATATTCTTAGGACATCTTTCCTTATCAACTTATCCCTTTATACTATAATATCTTGAAGATCTAGTATACTCAATATTTTTATAATATTTTCCATGTATACAAAATAATGTTAATAATTCTATTATTTTTATTTACTAGACTCCCATGTTATAAGGTATATTTTTGTTCTTATGGATTTACTTTAGTCAAAGGCTCATATATATCTTATTCCAATATTTATCCAAATATACTTAAAATATGATTCATATGAATATTAATATTCTAGGAATTCGTATATGTTTATTAAAATTATATTACTCCTAGAGGGTATGCAAATTAATTTAATCACATAAATTCCTCTTTAATACCTCATATGTAATATTTATTCCATTAACTTCAATAAATATTATATATATCTAGAAATTATTTTATGAAAAGATATTAATTAGAATAGGAGTCCGGAAATTATATCGAGCATAACGAGACGGATTTTGGGCTCGGAAAACGAGATGAGCGAGTTTGGGCTTCTCCTTTCTCTTTTACTCTTAAAAAAAATCTGATGGGCTAATTAAATACATATGTGCCTAATATTTAGCCTAACAGTAGCACACAAGAACAATTATCTCTACCCTTCTTCTTCCCCTTTCACGTCTGATGTCCTCCTTTTTAGTCATGTTTTTAGGGTGTGTTTTTGTGTCTTTTGAGTCTTTTTCTTTAGTTTTGTGTGTTGTTTTGAGTCGTTTGTGTAGGTTTTCGTATTTTCTTGAGATATGGAGTCTACATAAGCTTTGGTGGTGTTTTGTAGGTTTTAGAAGCTATTTGGAGCAATTTTTGAAGAAAGGAGCAAAACCGGTGAAGATAGCACTCAAGCATAAAGAGAAGATGAAGATTAAGCGCTCAATTAAAGTCATTGAAGATCAAGTTCAAGCTTGGAAAGAGATAGAATTTTTTTTTACAAGAACATAGGAAAAAGAATCGAGCCAAACGGAGTTGTAACGAATCTTATACGCAAGTTTTACTCAAGGCTGTTTTCGACCCTGTCAGGGTCGTTAACGAGGTCCCGAGGCACAGCGAGATCCGAGTCGGTGTTTAATTAAAGGCTTCTATCTTTTATCTTTTAAACTTTAGTTTAGTAAGTTTTTATTATGTTATTAGATAGATAGAAGGAATATATCTTATTAGAAGATTTATTTCCTTATAGTTAGATTTAAGATAGATTTATTTCCTTAGAGATAGATTTAAGATAGAATAGTTTCTCTATAAATACTCTTGTCTACCCTTTATTATTCACTACACAATCAATTGCCTTGGAGGGTAAGTAAGAGGACGAGAGAAGAGAGAGGGGTGAAAGGACGAGTAGAGAAGATAGCTTGGAGAACAAGTTTTGTTTTGAATTCAAGTTGTAAGCTTTCTTTTTAATTTAATTTAGATGTTTTCAATTATTATGAATTGTGAGTAGTCTCTCTCTCTAAGGTTGGGGTTGAACCCAACAATGGTTGTGCATGCTTGTTTATGATCATGTCTTGATTGTTTTTATTGCATGAATATATTCTCTTGTTCTTAATCCATGAAACGAAAGTTGAAAGGAATTTCTCATTCATAGTTGAAGCGAAAGCAGAAACCTTGAATCAGAATAGTCAAATTAGGGTTTTGAAGTGAAAGCGGATTTATCCTAGTTGAAGTAGAAGAGATAGGTAGTAAGTTTGTTGCTTGAACGAAAGTTGATTGATTTACTTGCTTTAGTTAACGAAAGTTAGCACCTTTATGTGATAAAAGCATGATCTATGTGTTTCATTAGCGTTTGGCATGCATGATTGTTGTTGTGGTGACACCTTTACCTTAGAATTCCTCTTTCTTGTTAAAAAACCCTACCTTTAGTTGATTGCTTGTGTGAGAGAAGTAACAAAATTTGATACAGACTTTCTCCCTGCGAACGAACCTGACTTCGCTATACACAGCGGGGTCTTGATTATAAATTTATTTGTTGTCAAGAAACCCTCTCAACAAATTGGCGCCGTTGCCGGGGGGATTTCAATAGTGCCAAGTTTTGTTCTTTTTACGTTTTTTGGTACTCCGCCGAGTCGGTAACGACCCCCCCAGGGTCGGTACCGACACTGATGGGCAACCCAGTTTCTGTGCTTTTTTTGTTTAGTTTCTAGGCCACTGTCGAGTCGTTACCGACCCTACCCAGGCTCGGTAATGACCCTGTCGACAGGTAGTTGTTTCTTTCTTTTTAGTTTCTGTTTTACGGGATCACTCCAGGCTCGTTAACGACCCCCCCCAGGTTCGTTACCGACCCTGTCCGAGACCCCGTTTTTGCTTTTTGATTTCGTTTTTGTTTTTGCTTACAGTATATGCCAGCTGAAGGTCGTCAAGCAAACAAATCCATGGCTACACATGAAGAACTAGCTCAACAGATCGCTGAACTCTGTTTAGAGATAGAGGAGATCCAGAGAGAACGAGAAATCATAGCTGCTGAGGCATATGAAGAGGATAATTACATGTGGGGCCCATATAGGAACCAATGTGATACTTTTTATGCATGGAGGAATTACAATCAGCCCACCTGGGGCAATTATGCATATGACCAATGGAGCCAACCTCCTCAACAAGAACAAAGGGTTCCTCCTTACCAACCTCCGGACTATCAAGTGCCACCATCATGGGTTCAGGAAATAAAGGAAAGCATTAACGGAGTGAACAACAAAGTTGATGAAGTTCAAGCCAAACTGAACCGACAAGATAAAAGATGGGGAGAGTTCGATATTTGGAAAAAGAGTGTTGATTCCCAACTAGGGGACCTAGCTGCACAGATTCCAAGACCACAAGGGCAACTCCCGGGCGGCCCCGAGGAGAACCCTAGAGGCCAAATAGTAGCGGTACACCTCAGAAGCGGGAAGACATTGCCAGAGAGAGTTCAAGTTGAAGACAAGGAGGAACAAGACGTCACCAAACGGCTCGTTAACGAGCCAGCGAGGGCAAATAACGAGCCCACATACAAGGATGACGAGGCTCCGAGGATTCCTGACGATCCTACCCCAGGTAAGTTCTCTAAACCGAGCCTTCCTCTCAACCCCAGGGTAGTTAACGACCCCACCAGGGTCGGTAACGACCCGCCGAGGACAATAAACGACCCTAGTGTCGACCCAGTACTCTCACCTCTCGAGCCCAACTTGGTTCCGAGAATGGTGAAATCTCTTCCATTTCCAACTAAGAAATCTATGGACTCTACTGAGAGTAGGTTCAAGCGTTTCATGAAGATTCTTCAGGGCATTAATATCTCCATCCCATTCGCTGACGCCCTAAGCGAAATGTCGGCTTACACAAATTTTTTGAAGGATATTCTTAGTAGGAAAAGGTCCATTACAGAGCTGCAGGATGAAGTCAGATCAATAGCTCTACCAGAAATGCTTGGAGACCCAGGGAGATTTGCCATCACGATTGGCATAGGCGACCACAAATTTAAAGCTTTATGTGATTTGGGAGACAGTGCTAGTTTGCTTCCTCTTTCCATCTGGTTAAAAGCTAACATGGGACCACTAGAGCCTATCAAGATGAAACTCTACATGGCGGATGGATCTTCTGTAAAAGCAACTGGAGTCGTTGACGATGTTCCTGTCCGAGTTGGAAAATTCTTTGTTCCAAACGACTTCATTGTGCTAGATATGCCTGAAGACACTGCGGTGCCAATCATTCTAGGCAGACCATTTTTAGCCACCGCAGGAGCACGCATAGATGTCAGAAAAGGACTTCTTACATTTGATATTGGAGAAGAGAAGGTCGAATTCCATTTCAATTCTCCCATAAGTGAAGTGGCTAGTTGTAGTACTAAGGAGCCTACCGACCCACCATGGCTCGGTAACGACCCCTCTCTGAGTACAAAGAAGAGCAAATTCGATGGAGACACATCTATAGAGGAGCCTACCGACCCCCCATGGGTCGGTAACCACCCCCCATGGGTCGGTAACGACCCATTCCTGAAGGAAAACGAGGTGGGAAGTGGATCCAGGCGCGATATCGAGCCACTTCCAGATCTAGCAGGGTCGTTAACGACCCACACCACCTCGGTAACGAGCCACTTCCCGAATGACCCTGGTAAGTTTTCTTGTTCTTATCCAATCAATTCTGGTCATGATCCTTTCTCTTATCCTAGTTCTATATTACATCCTACTGTTAGTTCTATGAAGGAGTCAAAACCTCCTTGGTTTTCGGATTATACTAACCCTGTTGTAGGATTACCGAGCATACTTATTGATGATAGAGGGCCGAATATTTTGGAAAGAAGCTATGATGTTTTTCAGGCCAAGTATGGGGTTTCTTATGATCCCTTCGATATTGGATGGCAGCCGCCCTAGGTAAGCTAAGGTAAGTTCGTCGGGCTAACGACGTTAAAAATAGCGCTTACGGGAGGCAACCCGCTTTTTGTTTTTGCTTTTTAGTTTTTGCTTTCCTAGTTCTTTTTGCTAGCTTTCTTTTGACTTGTTTTTAGGTTAGATTAGTGTAGTAGGATAGAAGTTTTTCTAATGTGACTCAGGTACAAAAAGAAGAAGTGCTACAATCAAAGACAATCGGTATACAAGCACGCAAGCTCGGTAACGACCCCCACAGGGTCGATACTGAATAAAATTTCCGCAATGCTCCTCAAGTGATCAATGGTTTCAAGTAGCTTCAGTTTTATTTTGTGAGTTCCCTTTTCCTTATTCTCTTTATTTTTATGTTTTTAAACAGTGAGGACACTGTTTGGTTTAAGTATGGGGTATGGGAAAAGGGTAACTCAGTTTTGTGTCAGTTTTGTGTCTTTGTTTTTTGTTTTTTTAGGATTGATGATATTCCACTTAGATGTCCTATGATACTCTTTAACTTGCTTGATCATGTAATTCCATAGCATGTTTGGATAGCTTTGCCTGAATCATGTTGAAAATTGTTTTTATGTGGATATTTAGCTTGTGATGAAATTGAGCACATATGATCTTTTGTAGAAGTGATTGAAATCCAACAAAAATTGCTACCTTGTGAGTTATTTTTGGCCTTATAGTAAGAACATCAAGAATCCCTCTTCTTTTTTGTGTGATTTACTCTCCTTATGCATATTATCTCTTGTCATTGATATGGTTATCTATTTCTTGAGACCTATATGAGATATTAGTTCATTGCATGTGAAATCATATGATGGAGAACTTATTTTTCATAAGCCTTATTATTCCATATCTACCCTTATCATTATCCTTCTTTTGACAGCCAATTTGAGCCTTAAGCCTTTTATTTTTAGCTCCACAAAATGATTCCCTAGCCGATATAAGTTTGACCCTATTCGGGGATTAGGACTTAGTGTTGGTTATGGTGATGGTTTTGTTGAGTGAGATGTTTTGGTTCAAGTGTGGGGTAATTTGGGTTGGGTAAAGTGATAGTATCTTGCAGTTTGTTATGTAATAGGAGTTTGGTTCCCTGAATGCACTTACAAAAGAAATGAAGTGGAAAGTAAAGGGGAAAACAAAAGAAAAATAATTCAGAGTCGTTACCGACCCTAAAAGGGTTCGGTACCGAGCCCCCGCGGAAAGAAAAAAAAAAGAAAAGAAAAGAAAGGACTTGAGAAATCCAAAGTGAAGAGTTGAAAAGTGAAAATGTGCATGAGCCAAATTTCCTAAGTGTTTGTAAGCAAGATTTGTTGAGATAAAAGGGGTTAATGAGAGAAGTGTGCATAATGAAAAGTGAGTTTGGTATAATCTTATATGAAAAGTTTTGGTGAGATGTGAGTTTTTAGGAGTCCTTGATTCCCGGATATTATTAGCACCACATGACCAAAATATTTTCCACGCCTTATTTTCTTTACATAGCCCCATTACAACCCGACCGAATGGAAGCTTCTATGATGTTTTTCATTGAGCCTAAGTTCTCTTGATGATTTTTATATGTTTTGACATCTCTGGTGGAGAGTTTGGTGATATAAGTAACAATGACTATGTTGATTTTTGTATATTGGATTGAGTTGAGAGTTGTTATTCTAAACCCAAACACTTGAGAGTTGAGAGAAACACATTACCCTTGTGAGGTTGGATTTGTAGTTGCTTTTGCTTGAGGTTGCTTATATATGTGTGATGATATTAGATTCACTTGTCTATCTATTTCTACTTGTGCTTATGATGTTGCTTTTTGATAAGGGCATTGACTTGATATATGTGTTGATGGTTTTGGTTCTTGTCTTGTTGATTGCTTGAGGACAATCAAGTCTAAGTATGGGGTATTTTGATGTCCTCATTTTTAGTCATGTTTTTAGGGTGTGTTTTTGTGTCTTTTGAGTCTTTTTCTTTAGTTTTGTGTTTTGTTTTGAGTCGTTTGTGTAGGTTTTCGTATTTTCTTGAGATATGGAGTCTACATAAGCTTTGTGGTGTTTTGTAGGTTTTTAGAAGCTATTTGGAGCAATTTTTGAAGAAAGGAGCAAAACCGGTGAAGATAGCACTCAAGCATAAAGAGAAGATGAAGATTAAGCGCTCAATTAAAGTCATTGAAGATCAAGTTCAAGCTTGGAAAGAGATAGAGAATTTTGTTACAAGAACATAGGAAAAAGAATCGAGTCAAACGGAGTTGTAACGAATCTTCTACGCAAGTTTTACTCAAGGTTGTTTTAAACCCTGTCAGGGTCGTTAACGAGGTCCCGAGGCACAGCGAGATCCGAGTCGGTGTTTAATTAAAGGCTTCTATCTTTTATCTTTTAAACTTTAGTTTAGTAAGTTTTTATTATGTTATTAGATAGATAGAAGGAATATATCTTATTAGAAGATTTATTTCCTTATAGTTAGATTTAAGATAGATTTATTTCCTTAGAGATAGATTTAAAAATAGAATAGTTTCTCTATAAATACTCTTGTCTACCCTTTATTATTCACTACACAATCAATTGCCTTGGAGGGCATGTAAGAGGAGGAGAGAAGAGAGAGGAGCGAGAGGACGAGTAGAGAAGATAGCTTGGAGAACAAGTTTTGTTTTGAATTCAAGTTGTAAGCTTTCTTTTTAATTTAATTTAGATGTTTTCAATTATTATGAATTGTGAGTAGTCTCTCTCTCTAAGGTTGGGGTTGAACACAACAATGGTTGTGCATGCTTGTTTATGATCATGTCTGTATTGTTTTTATTGCATGAATCTATTCTCTTGTTCTTAATCCTTGAAACGAAAGTTGAAAGGAATTTCTCATTTCATAGTTGAAGCAAAAGCAGGAACCTTGAATCAGAATAGTCAAATTAGGGTTTTGAAGTGAAAGCGGATTTATCCTAGTTGAAGTAGAAGAGATAGATAGTAAGTTTGTTGATTGAACGAAAGTTGATTGATTTACTTGCTTTAGTTAACAAAAGTTAGCACCTTTATGTGATAAAAGCATGATCTATGTGTTTCATTAGCGTTTGGCATGCATGATTGTTGTTGTGGTGACACCTTTACCTTAGAATTCCTCTTTCCTTGTTAAAAAACCCTACCTTTAGTTGATTGCTTGTGTGAGAAGTAACAAAACTTGATACTGACTTTCTCCCTGCGAACGAACCTGACTTTGCTATACACAGCGGGGTCTTGATTATAAATTTATTTGTTGTCAAGAAACCCTCTCAACAACGTCAATCAGAGAAAGAGCTCAAGATGGAACAACGACCAGGGCAGCACGAGGAGACACCAGTGTGACGGAGGGCGGCAGTGGCGGAGCACCGGCGAGGGGCGGCGACGCCGCGCGCGTGCTGGTGGCAACCATCCGATGGTCCGATGGGCAAGGGCATCCCCTAAACTAGGGTTTGTGGAATTTTTTTAAAAAAAATCAGATTTGGGGGACAATTAAATCTGGGATTTCTACGCTTGAATTAAGGACGAATTTGTGTTTAGGAGAAGAGGATTGAGTGCTCTCTTCCCTTTGCTTAATCCCCCTTTTATAATGGAGGTGGAAGCTTGGGTGCCTCTTCCATGGTGAGGTGTAAGCTTCTTAGACATGGCTCTCTAAGTGGAGAAGATGTAATTGGTGGAAGGGGGTGGTGGTGCATGGAGATTGATTGGGTGAAAGAGGGGGTGAGGTAGAGAAGTGGAAGCCATTGATTCAACATACGTCAAATCAGTCTGGAAATTGATTTGATCAATTGGGAAGAAGAAGAAAAATAAGGTTATAAAAGGATTAAAAATTATCAATGTGTAGATAAGTCACAATGGCATAGCGGAAATGAGTGTGTGTGTGTAATTAGGGGCGAGATGCAAGAGGTCTCAAGTTCGAGTCCTGACTCTTGCCTTTACCCGATTTGCTTAATGTATTTAATTAAATTCTTAATTTCTATTGTAGTAAACTTTTATAACCTTTTATAAAAAGAGATTACAAAATTATTAAATTATCTACTTTAGAGAGAGAAAAATTATTGGGATAATTACCCATTTTATTTTATTTAGAATTTAGCGGATATTACAATTAGAAACAATATACTATCATCAATAGCAACAACTGTCATCACAACAGATAAACATAAGAAAAGGCAATTGTCATCACAAACAATTATCATCACAACCCCTAAACATAAGAAAAAGTCTTTGTCATCGCTAAATGTCAATAAAACACAATTAGAATGAATATACTATCATCAATAGAAACAATTGTCATCACAACCCCTAGACATAAGAAAAAGCCACTGTCATCACAAGCAAATGTCACATGTCTCAACTGTTATCACAAACAACTATAATCACAACATACAGAACACGCACAACAAAACAAACAACATATTGCATCAATATGTTACTATCATGACAAATAATCAAGAAAGGTGATGCTCTAATCATAGTTATAATTTGTCATCACAAAAACATAATGCCATAAGCATAGTTACAATCTGTCATCATTATTCAGTATAATCACGAAATCGAGAATTTGACTTCACAACATCCAAACAAAATAAATGTTTAATGCAAAACAAAAAAGAAGAATTGAAACACAAAATACACAAGAACGAAAACAATGACATCAAACGAACCAAAACATGTCATTACTATCATCACATGCAAATCATCTTCGAATCGACAAACAAACCGAAAAAGCAAAACATAAAGCAAAATCCAAACACAAAATCGAAGAAGATTGAACAAATTTCAATAATCGCACAAACAAAAAACCCTAACCTGAAGAAGAAGCTTGTGGATGATAACAAAACGAATTCCAGTTGCTACAAAACAACAGAATCTCGAGAACGAGCTTCAAATAAACTTCATAGATAAATTGCACAACGAATTTCGGCTTGAAATCGACGTCCTCGAATAGTTTTTGCAGTTAAGAATCGATTTTTCACAATCGGTTTTTGCAAGAGTGGAGGGAGAGAGGAACAAGAGAGCGCACGAGTGAGAGAGGGAAAAAGAATTAAAAAAAATCATTTATGCCTTATATACTTAACAAAAAGCTAATTTAATGAGGGAGCTTAACAAGGGCCTAAATAGGGTGGCCCAAAATGCTTTTGGGCTAAATTTGTTCAAAAAAATTTGATTAAAAGCGTTAGTATTGGGGCGGGCTGGAGGCTGACGAGTATACATGCATTAATAACTAAGTACAAATCATACTCCTTTAAAATGTTGGGTCGGCCCATTTTTTGTTTTCATTGAAAAACTGTGTATTTACGGCATTAAATGGTGTGATATAACGCTATAGGATAGCGAGAAATGATGTTGAATCTAATAAAATTGGATTCTTTTTTTTGTCATGAAGTGGGCTAACGCTCGGTATAACTTATATTAAAAATTAAGCAAGAATTTCAATCCCCCCAAGAACGCATTCCAGGAGGTACAACGTAAGTACCTCAGATGGTAAATCATAAAACTCAGCATACAAGGAATTGAGAGAAAAGGATAAATTGGCAAGAGAATCTGCCACTTTATTTAGTTGCCTAGGAATGTGCTTGATTTGTATTTCCCAGTCCTCATCATAGATTAGCTTCCTAAGTTGTTGAATAAGATGGTAGTCCGGGTGAGTCTGAACCATTGCACCTTGAAGCAGGTTATAAGCAATCAATTAATCACTTCCAATAATGAGTTTAGTAATAGTCAACTGTCGAGCCATGTTCAGGCCATGGAAGAGTGCCCATAACTCAGCATACAAGGCACCACAATCCCCACATTTAAATGAATAAGCCTTCAACAGTTGACCTTTGTGATCACGAATTAAGGCTCCCCCACCAGCCATCTGAATTGCATCTCTTGACTCCCCATCTGAGTTGAACTTGAGCCAACCCTCAATCGGTGGAACCTAGTTAATATTAGAGGGATTACGATTGGTAACAGCAGCAAGAGACAGCAACTTGGCAGTTGCACACGATGCCACATTAAATAATTCCACTTGTTTAGTAATTGTGCGTGATAGTGTACCCACTCAATCTTCGTGCTTAAACACCAAGTGGTTCCTCGTTTTCCACGTATACCAAACCATAGTAGCAAATAGAGCACCCCATTGCTTGTCAAGGTTTAAATTCAACTCAATCCACTTGACAATGTCATGTTCAAGAAAGAAATTAGGTGGGAGCTGATTACTAGAAAGAGCATGCCAGATATCAGCAATATGAGTGCAATCCCTCAGCATATGAAGACAGGTTTTAGGCTGGTTACACCTTGGGCAATCAGGATTGGTGGTAAGGTGGCGCCTTACTCGGTTAGCAATGCACAAAATAGCATCATGGGCAACAAGATGAATAAAGTGCTTGACCCTCTACTGTGCTTTAACTTTCTAGATTTTGGTCCATATAAAGTTGCATTGGGCTTGATCAGCTTGATTAAGATTACATTGAAGAGTAATAGCAGAAGCTGAAGCAAATTGACCAGACTTATTGAGACCTCAAAAAATCTTGTCCTCAGCATCATCATCATCAACCACACGGAAAGACTGAATTTGAGTTCGCATTAACGTAGGGAGAAACTTGTTGATGATGTGCCAATCCCAATCATAACCATTCCACATTTCATGGACCGTAGCTCCCTCCATATCGTGATTCAACGGAGTCGTGGCCCACTCTAACAAGGGCTTTTCGTCAGCCCAAGGATGAGTCCAGAAAAATGTCGTTTTCCCATTCCCAATTGAAACACGAAGGCCTTTATTGAGTACTTATGCACCTTCAACAATGCCATTCCAAGTCCGTGAGGCACGAGGCCACCTATGAAACATATCAATATCAGCCCGGCCTTGGTAATATTTGCCCCTAATAATTCTCGACCAAAGCGAGGTCGGCTCTTGAAGAGTACGCCAACCAAGTTTAGCAAGCAGGGCGGAGTTAGTTTGGCGCATTTGACGAATGCCTAAGCCACCTTCACTGATTGGACGAGTAATTTATCCCTAGAGAGCAAATGGATTCTCCTCTTTTCAGATGTGGAACCCCAAATAAATCCTCTGAAACACTTGTCCGGATCCATATCATCACACAAGGCTCTTGGAAGCTATGTAGATTGCATATCATAAATTGGCAAGCTGCATAAAACTGATTTTGCAAGGTGTGAGCGGGTAAACCAAAAATAATTACCATAGTTATTTTCGCTATAAAGGTATTTATTAAAATTACTGCGCAGTTATTTTCGTTATTTTCTATATAAAATTATATGGCGGTTATGCAACTTAATGGAAGATTTTATCTTTCATTAAAGATAGAATTAAAGTTGGAGAAAGGGTGGAATATTCCTTACTTGGGCTTCAAGGCAGTCGGCTAGTCCTAGAAGGATAATATTTTTGGCCTGATAGATATAATTTTCGGCCCCCCTTCTCTCCCTCTTCCATTATAAATACACGCCCCAGGCGTGTAGGGAGAGACACATGTGCACAGCATATTCAGAAATCCTAGGCAGGCTAATATTCGCTTAGCTCGACTGTTTAGGGTTTCACCGCTCTCTTGTTGTACCTCGACGCTCAAACGACAATTGCTCTTCTTTCTTAGGCATCGGAGGTGGATTAGGGGGTCCCCTCCCCCTGTGTCCATTGTTTTGCAGGTTTCTAGGTTAAGAGATTGAAGACGGAGCGGAAGAGGAGGAGTTCTTAATTAGTGTATTAAAGACGAATTGAAGGCGAGATTTTGTACACTAACAATTGGCGCCGTCTGTGGGAAACGAGGATTAAATCCATGAGTAATCGTTCCTAGAAGAAAAAGAAGTGAATTTTCCAAACCTATAGCCATCGAACAATTTACGAAGGCCCTCAGCGACGAAACCGCGGGCGCGGAACCCATCCGCGGGCGCGGTTTACCGGAGTGCGCCTCCGGAAATTTGCGAACTCCGGATTTTCGACTGGAGTGCCCCTCTGGAAATATGTGACTCCGAAAAATTGCGTTTTTAGGTTTTTTCTAGCCTAAGGGCGTCCCCAAAAGTCAACAAAAGAGATCCGCTTTGGGATTTGTTTGAACTCTAAGTAAAAGCATGATCGGATCACCACAACTAGTGTCGACCGCAGTGTGTGCTGCGAAATCGATGACACTGGGGGCAAGGGGCAACTTTTTCGAATCCTTGTCGAATTCAATCCTAACTAAGGTTGGTAGTCGACTACCAATTGACGGATTAGGTTCCGGGTGCGTGCTTGGAAGCCCAAAGTTGAAAACTTGATTGTGAACCAACGCCCAACCACAATCAAAGCAGTGGAAAGCAATTTTGAAAAAAAAGTACTCGGTCTACGCAATGATGGTGTTGGAATCAATCCCTGAAGATTAAGAACTCGTTGATTGGAAACCCTGGGGCACCGCCGCAAAGCGAATCGCGCGAGGTACGCCCAGCGAGCAAAGCCGTGACCGCGTTACCATACACCACAATCGCGGATCAGCGATCGAACCTGAGATTTCCGAAAATCGCTCGGAAAGTAAACCCTAATGAAAATTGATCAATCTGATTCCGATATTCGCTCGGAAGGTGAGACCTTTGTGCCCGTAAACGACTTGAACCATGACCCGGCCCCTCTCGTTGATATGGTTGTTCATCGCACAGACCATTCAGGGCACTTCAAGGCCTGAATCAATTAAAATTGATCAAGCTTGGGAAACGGCAATGCGTGTTGCCAAAAACGAGAATAATCAAATGGTTCAAGAGCAAGGCGGTTCGATCCGAGAGATCGTGATCGCCGAACCGAACCGCAACCGCGGCCAGGAGGGCCGCGATCGCGGCCTGTCAAACCGCGCCCACGGTTTAGAAACGGCGACCGCGGAATGCGTATTTCGAAGCATTCTATCTATTTCGCGAGCCAAACCCTAATTTGGTTAGCCCTCGCTTAGAGCAAGGCCAATCTAATGCCGGTACCGATCCAGTTAGAGATGACAATCGCATCATCTTGTTATCCGCTCCAAACGGTAGGAATAGGACGTCCACAACCGCTAGAGATGAAGAAGAAGGCGAACCAAAAGGAAGTTCTCTCTTCATTGGGGCAAGCTCGACAGGCTTTCAACAATCGTGAACTTATTGCTGATGTCTCTTTATTTGGTGGTGTTTTTATATGTGATTTCCTTTGTAAATATGTTTCTTTTTCCCCTTTTCTTGTGTGTTTTGTTCCTTTTTAGCTTAGTTCCCGTATTTCTATGAGATTCGGAGACTATGCGCGTTTTATGTGTTTTGTAGGTAATTTGGCATGCATCAAGGGTCGTTTTGAAGGAGGATCGGAACATGGAGCAAGGCCCGAGAAAAGGAGGAAAGAGAGGAGCAAGCCATGAAGAAGAACAAGAGGAAAGCCAACAAGAAGAAGGTGGAACGAGGTTCGGACCGAGTTGCAACCAATCTCGAGCCCGACTTGAAGTTTCAACCTCGGACCGACTTGCACAGTAACTCGGTCCCGAGGTCCTCCGTGTCGGTCCGAGTCGGTCACTGGACTACTTGGGCTCCAAGGCACGAAATTGTGAACTTCCACTTTTGCCCCTCATCTAATCTATAAAAGGCTCTCTTGTCTTCTAATTTGGAGGTTCCCACACTTAGCAAGGAACCAACCCTCAAAGACTCTCAAGAGGATACTTGGAGAGCAAGGAGGAAGGAGAGGAGAAGGAGAAGAGAGAGAATCGGCCATAGAGAGGGGGATTTGATAGGTTTGGTTGATAGATTAGCTTTGCTTTCTTTTGATCTTGTGGATTTGGAAACCTTTGATTTGAGTTTGTGGATTGCTTTTGATTTTGAATGAAACTTTGCTTTGGTTTGAGATTGATGATGTTGACTGCTTTCCTTTTTGATTTGTTTGCTTTCTTTGTTTACCACATGGAGTAGATCTGCTTGATCTTGGGTTATGGGGGAAAACTCTAGCTAGGTTTGGTCTAGAAACCCCAATTCCATAGCCTTGAGTGCTTGATCTAGGAACCCACTCTACATAGAGCTACAATTCCTTGCGAAAGTAAGGAATCAAGGCTTGTGATTGGCAAAGTAGCGAAAGTGAACATGTGTCAATCTCAAGACCTTGCTTCGAAGGGGATTTCCCCAATGATCGATGTGTAGAAGTGGTTGGAACGAGGGCGAAAGCACTCGATCCTAGTCCGATCATCACTTATTGCTTGAATTGGGGTGGAAAAGCCTTAATCTACTAGAGAAGGAACCCAAAAGCCCAAGATCTACTTTCAATCTTTGAAGTTCGACAAACCCAGCCACCTCGGGCCCGACTTGCCCTACGTCGGTCCCGACTTCCTCTTGTCGCCAACATCGGGCCCGACGTGACACTTGTGTCGGTCCCGACTGTTCTCTTTGTTTTCCTTTGTTTTAAGTTCTCCTTTCTAGCTTTCTAGTGTCTAGGCACCTCAATCAAGTAGATTTCCCGAGTGTTCGACACCCACCACGTGCTACAACGGGGTCGGGTTATAAATTGTATCTCTAGACCCTCGCAAACACGAGCGATCAAAAGATTGGCGCCGTTGCCGGGGAAGTCTAAGTGCATTGAGTGCCAACTTGGTGAGTTTCTTGTGTTTTGGTAGTGATTTGGGTGAGGGAATAGCCCAAACCCTTTGTTTGTTTTTTATTTGTTTTGGTTTGTGTCTTTGTTTCGTAGGTGTATGCTAGCTCGTTCCTCCCGAGGAACACTTGAGCTTGAGTTTGTGAGTGATCCGGAAAGTATTCTCAAAGAAGCCCGAAGAAGGAAAAGGATGGAGAATCAAGCTCTCCATGTTGATGACGAGTTGGCTCAACTTAGGGCCGAAATGGCTAGATTGCAACTTGAGAAGGACAATCAAGAGGCGGTGGCAAGAAGAGAACGGGAGCAACGGATGAGAGCCGAGGCTCAACTCAACGCTCTACCCCGGAATGCACGCCAATACATGCATCCGAAGTTGAGGGTACCCGAACCGGTTATTGTGCTTCCCGAGGTTGCCAAGAATTTTGAGATCAAGACGCAATTCATTTCCCTTATCAAGCGTGATCAATTCGAGGGTCGTCCACATGAGTGTCCCATAGAGCACATCAAACGCTTTGTGGACATGTGTGAGACGATCTCTACCGACGAGGAGACGTTGGAGTATGTGCTTCTAAAGGCGTTCAAGTGGTCACTTGGAGGCAAGGCCACACATTGGCTCGAGAGCCAAGCCCCTAGGTCAATCACAACTTGGAAGGCACTCTATGATGCTTTCTTGATGAAGTTCTTCCCGCCCTCAAAGACAACCGAGCTAAGAAGGAAAATTGCAAGCTTTCAACAAGGTCCGAATGAGCCTCTCTTCGAAGCATGGGACCGTTTCAAGGAGATGTTGCGCCAATGTCCTACTCATGGCCAACAACCTTATGTTCTCCAAGACATCTTTTTCCAAGGCATCAATCCGGCAACGAAGGACAAGCTCAATCTCCACACCGATTGTGGGTTCATAGACTTGACACCGGATCAAGCTTGGGAGCTACTTGACAAGCTATCCGATTATGAGGCCATGTATGGGGTAAGTCAAGCTAGCAAGGAGGTGAAAGTTCAAGGTGAAGGCGCAAGGAAGTTATATGATCCAAGGGGAGAAGACATTGATAAGGATGTGAAGCTCCAATTCCTTGAAGGTGAAGTGAGCAAGATTAAGAGGCAAGTCCATTACTACAAGCAAAATGCTAGAGCTTGTGAGGAGTGTGGATCCTTTGCACATGCTATACAAGTTTTTCCGAATGAGAGCCAAGTGCGCTTGGCCGAGCGAATTGAGGAGGCAAACTATGTTCGAGGAAATTTCGGTGGAAGAGGCAACTTCAACAATGGTGGTAATGCCCGGTGGAACAACGGTCAAGCTCAAGGCTACAACAACAACTTCAACCAAAACGAGCCAAGGGCGCCGCAACCACCACCATATAGGCCACCGGGATTCAATGAGATACAATCATATGCTCAAGAGATGAGGGATGGGTTCAAGGAGATGAGGACCCAATTCAATGAGTTTGGTGCATGGAGGAGGCAAGTCGACAATCAATTTGCCCAAATTGCAACTCAAGCCCCGAGAGAGAATGGGAAACTTCCGGGCTGACCCGAGGAGAACCCCCGAGCTCAAAACAATCAAAATGAAGTTCGGGCAATTGGATTGAGAAGTGGCCGAAACCTACCCGATCCACACATGCCTAAGAAGAATGAAGAGAGCCGGACCGACTTACCCAGCAAGTCGGGTCCGACGTTCCCTGAAGTCGACCCAACAAGAAGATCGACTCCTCTACCCAGGACCGAGGTTGAGAGTAAGTCGGGCCCGACGTACCCAGACGTCGATTTGACTACTCTGCCCCAGCTTTGCCCCAGGACCGAGATTCACAACATCGGGCCCGACATGGTGCCTAAGTCGGTCCAACCAGGAAATGTTGCAAGTGAAGTGGGGAAGTCCAAGGAGGTTTATCCAAGCAAGATTCAAGGTGCAACAATTCTTCCATATGCCTCAAAGAAGCCAAAAGATGTTGTTGAGAACAAGTTCAAGAGGTTTCTCAAACTCTTGCAAGGCTTGAACATCTCTATCCCGTTCACCGATGCATTGAGCGAGATTCCATCCTATGCCAAGTTTTTAAAAGAGATTTTGAGCAAGAAGAGATCCATAGTTGAAATGCAAGATGAGGTCAAGACCTTGGAGTTACCGCAAAAGCTAGGAGATCCCGGTCGGTTTGCTATAACCATTGGTGTGGGGTCTCAAAACTTCCAAGCCTTATGTGACCTTGGGGCAAGTGTTTCGGTGATGCCCACTAGCATTTGGAGAAGGGCAAATTTAGGTGAAATGGAGCAGGCCGATATGTCCCTAACTATGGCCGACGGTTCCATCATCAAGGCTAAGGGAATATTGGATGACGTGCCGGTGCGAGTTGGAAAGTACTTTGTCCCCGATGATTTTGTGATCTTGGACATGCACGAGGACCCCTTGGTCCCAATAATCTTAGGAAGACCATTCTTAGCTACGGCGGGGGCAAGGTTTGATGTCAAAAACGGCAAAGTTTCCTTTGAGATTGGTGAAGAAAAGGTCGATTTTCACTTCAACAAGGCTTTGAATGAGCCGGACGCCTTGGCTATCCTCAAACTTGAAGAGAGTGCCAGGAGAAAAAGTGAAGAAGTGGAAGTTGCTAGTGAGGTCATTGTGTTGAGAAGTGATGAAGGGTTCAATAAACAAATACAAGCAAGGGAGTTGTTGGAGCAAGTTGAGGATCAAGATGAGTCAAGGATCAATGCTAGCCCAAGGAGAAATGAAGAGTATCCTTACTTATATCCTTTTGATGTTGGTGATGACCACAATTCTTCCCAAACTTTTGATTCCTACATTTGTTTAAGTGATTTAAAAGATGACTTAGGAGACTCCTACATTTGCCTTAGTGAATTGAAAGATGAATTGGTAGAATCTCCTAGGAATTCTTTGGATAGCTTTGGTGTAGGAAAAGAGGAACATGATGGAGCAAGTAAGGAGGAGAAATCTCATTCGTTGGAGGAGTATGATGAGAGAGGCCCGAGATCGGAGAGCCATGCTTATATAGACCACCGTTGGTGGTTTTATAGGTATGAGGGAAATGGGAATGGGCACAACAATGGCGAGCAATTCACCGTGTTTCACCCGCCATGAGGTTGAGGTTAGGAAGTCAAGCTAGTGACTCTAAACGAGCGCTTCTCGGGAGGCAACCCGAGCTAGTAGCTTTCTTTTCGTAATTTTAGTTTGATTTTTCTTAGTTTAGCCTAGCTTTTCTCTAACCAATCTCTATCTAGTGTTTTGTGGATTTTTGGTGTTGTGTATTCTTCAAGGTTGTGTAGGATTTGAGGTGAAATATATAAATGGAAATATGGAGAAAGAAGTTGCAAGAGGATGGAGTAAAATTGGTGACTCGAATACTCCCACATCGAGCCCAGGTAAGTCGGGCCCGACATAAGGACGTCGGTCCATGAAGTCGGTCCGACCCGATTTGACTAGGTGGAATGCCAATTTTGCCCTTGACCTAATTTGTCCCTTTCCCACATTAAATACCATCCCTCACCTACCTACCATCTTCATACTAACCACCATTCCCAAAATACAACCCATCCCCCTCCCACTCTAAAAATCGGCCCTCCTCTCTCTCACCATACTCGATCCACACATCCTCCCTTCTTCATCTCGATCCAACCACGAAAAAGCCTCCCTAACCCGATTCCAAGTAGAAATTTCGAGTTCAATCTCGTTCTTCATCCCCCATCTCGATCTACATTGAGAAAGTTTGAGTTCTAAGTTGATTATTTGTTTAAAAGTTCAATACTCTTCAAATCCGGTATGTGTTACTCGATCTTTAACTATTTCCTTGGAGATTTTGTGCTTTCATTGCATAGATTGAGTAATGCCATGTTTGATTGAAAGTTTGAGCTTGAGCATCAATGGTGGATTTGCATGATTTGTGAAATTGAGCTTTAAAGTTGTTTATGCATGCTTAGATCCATTTAGAACTTCGATTAGGGATGTTTGATGGTTGAATTTGAAATTTAAGTGCATGATAGAGTGATTTGGGTTGATTTGAGGTTAGAGTCGAAGCATGAACTAGGACGAGATCGACGTGCCCAGCTACGTCGGGCCCGAGTTGTGGAAGTCGGTCCAACAAGTCGGACCGAGGTTGAGTAAGTCGGGTCCGACATAGGTTGGAAGTCGATCCATGTTGTTTTTGCTCTCTTCTTGTGATATCATGTGGATTCATGTGTTTCATTGTTGGCTATAGCCTAATCATGATGTAGTATGATCATTTGCTTAGCCATTGTTAGAAGATATCCATGATGATTCATGTTGGATTGTGATGCATGTGTGTTTAGAGACTAAGTATGGGGTTCCCCTTGTGTTGATGTGTTGATGTGTGTTGATGAGTGCTTTTGTTGAGTTGTATGGAGTTTATCTTGGACCCTTTTGTTTGGTTGGATGTGCGTAGGTACCATGGAGACTAGAGCTTCATCATCTCATGCAGAAAGGCCGAGGAAGAAGTCCAAGAAGTCGAGGAAAGAGCCAAAGTTGGATGATGTCTACTTGGAGGATGATGAGCAAGTTGAGAGTTATGCAAGGTATATGGCGTTTGAGCATCACACAAGGTGGCTTGATTGGGACGCCGTGAGGAAGATGGACATGGATCAAGCTCTTCCAAGGTGCTACTCTCACATCGGTCTCAATGGGATGCTAAGGTGGGACAACACCCATTATCCCGCCCTCACCTCGGAATTCATGGCCACGTTTGAATGCACTTATGATAATGTGGAGGATGAGGAAGGGGCGATCACTTTCCAATTGGGCAATGAGGACCACAATCTCTCTCTTAGGGACTTGGCTACCTACTTCGGGTTTCCATGTCCAAGAGAAGAGACCGGCGTCGATAACGAGAAGGTGAACCAAGTGTGGCGACATGTGGCCGGGAAGAGCGAGATGAGAAAGGGCGCCTCCACAACCGAGATTGCTAGCCCTCTTTTTCGGGTCATGGTGCAAGTTTTGGGATGTTCAATCTATGCTCACCATGAGTTGAGCAAGCCGATGAAGGAAGAGATTATGTTGCTACATGAGATGCTCTTCCACACCGAGAAGCCCATGAACCTTGCATGGGAGTGGGTCAAGATGGTGCGAGACTTCCAAAGCTCATCTTGGATCTACTTCGGCGGGATGATAGCAAGGCTAGCCATGCGTCTAGGAGTCGATCTTAACAAGTATTCTCCGGCTCCGAATGGTGTTGAGTACATGAACATGAAGTATTTCAAGAAGGCCAACATCATCAAGGAGAAGCTCTACATGATTTCTTTGGCCCCTCACTCGAACTATGATGGTGTGTCGATCCGGTTGGCGGCCAACCTCTATGATCTTTCTCGGTATCACAATTGGTACCAAGTGTGGGCCGGCAAGCCACACTCATTTGGTGACCCCGAAGGTGCAAGAGAGGTGCGGCGACAACAACCTCAACACATTCGGTTTACATCCCCTCCATCTTTACCGGATTTCGACCAAGACAACTTTGTGTTTGCACCTCGTGGGGAAGACATGGATGTCGATCAAGAGCAAAATGAAGAAGATGAGCGCTTCCAAGGCTTCATGGCCAACCTCCGAGCCACGCACCAAGCTCCAACACTGGCGGACCGAGGTACACACCACGTCGGGCCCAACTTCCCTCAAAGTCAGTCCGGTGCTTTCTATGGTGATGAGGTCCTGAGGCACTATGAGCGTGGAGAAGGGAGTGGTGCAAGGCGATAACAAGATCAAGGTGGCGGTTATGAAGGCTACGCCCAATGGTATGGTCCGGGAATGGTGTTTCCCGAGCGACAACAAACGGTGGACATGTCCTTCTTGGCCAACCAAATGGCCCATCATCAACTTCAACAAGAGAATGTTCTTCAAGAGGTCCATCAAGTGAATCTTCAACAACAATACATGTACCAACAACAACAACAATTGCTTCAACAACAAAGTGCTTTCCATGTTCGCCAAGAAGAGATGAACCGAGCCCTCGGCAACACTAGGCGAGAGGTGGAGGAGCTTAGAGAGGTGGAAGACCAAAGGTGGCGGGTCCAAGATAGCTTCAACACATGGATGAGCGGGAATTTCCCTTCCCATTAGGACCAATGGACACGCCCGGATCCTCAACTCCAACCACCACCACAAGACTTCTACCAAGAGCAAGTGTACGAGAGGGAGCGGCAAGCGAGGCTCCAAAGAGGACGTAGACGTGACAACCCCTTCGAGTGATCCTAGACATGCCATTGAAGAATAAAGAAATTGTGAGCTCTTCATACTCTTCTCTCTTGCTTTTAAGTTTTGGTTTCCTTGTTTGATGGGGACATCAAAATTTTAAGTATGGGGTGGGGGTAAGTGTGCTCATGATTTCACTTGCTTGTTTGTTTGTTATTTTAAGGATATTTGGTTTTCGGTTTCTAGTTTGTGTTTGGGATGTTTGTTTCTTGGTTTGTGGTTTGATGAAAGACATGGATGATTAATTTGGTTTTGAATGGATGAGTCTTTGTTTTTGGTTTTAGAGAAATTTTTGCCAAAAAAAAATCCAAAAAAAAATTGAAAAATTGTGTTGAAAACAACAAAAAGATTTTGTGTTTTGTAGTTTTTGGACTAGAAATTCCCATCTTGGATTGCCAAATGAAAGCTAATGATGATGTGAGCATGTAAATTCCTTTGCATATTTTTGGATGGTTTAGCCTCTAAAATGATTTTGCTTTTGATGTGATCATGATATCTTGCTTGTTTTATTGAACATATGAGTTCTAGGATGAGTTCTTATGCAACTAAGTATGAGTGACCCTTGTGAGATTGATTTTTGGCCATTTAAGGGATGCTTGTTCATATTTGCATATCCCTCATGTTTCTTGTGTGATTAGCTCATTCATGCTTAGTAAAACTTGCTATTGCGGTGTTTATCTATTTTCCAAGACCGTCATGAGATTTGTCCTAGAATTGTCACATTGATTTTGAACTTTATTCTTCTAGTCACATAAATGTTCCATATCCTACCATGAAGTGAATCCTTTGTTTGTAGCCCCGTTCTAGCCTAAGCCTTTGTTTGAAACTCCTCAAAAATATTATTCCTAGCCTTATATGACTTGACCCTTATGGGATTGGACTTTAGAAGAGAGGTTGGGATTGTATTTGAAGAGTTGAGATTCTCTTTGGTTTAAGGGCAAAAAATGGTGTTATGAATCATGTGGGTAGTGCATCTTTGTTGTACAAAAATGAAAATGAAAAAAAAAGGAAAAAAAGAAAGAAAGAAAATGTTGGAAATGTAAAGTGGAATGAAGGTATAGAGCTTAAGTGAAGAAAAAGGGTCCGACCGAGTTACACACCACATCGGGCTCGATGTCATAAGAAAGTCGGTCCAATGTAGAAAGTGTGGAAAATCCAACAAAAAGCCTAAGAGCAAAGATGAAGTGGAATGTTAAGTGAAATTTTGGGTTGAAAGGAAAAATGTTAAGTCTTTTGGGATGAGTGTGAAATTGATTGTGGAATTTTGGTGAAGTTGGTGAGAGTTTAGGTTGTTCAATCCCCATTGTAAGCACCACAAGACCAAATAATTCCCACCTTGAGAAATACCAAAAGCCCCATTACAACCCGGCCGAATGGAACCTCTTTGAGGACCTCCATTGAGCCAAGTTCGAAATTCTTTGTGTACTTTGTATTAGGCATCTCTAGGTGGAGGAATTGGTGATATTAGCTTCAATAGTAAAGTCCTTACTTGCATGATTTTTGAGCTTGAGTGTTCATTGCTAAACCCATACACATGATGAGTGATACACATTCACATATCCCTAAAGTGAGGCTTAGTTGCATTGACTCTATTCCTTGGAACACTTAATCATGTGTGATGATGTAATATTTCTTGAATATCAATCACTTGTGCTTAAAATGTGTTTTCAAACGAGGCTTTACTTGAAGATTATGTTTCGGTCTTGCTTACATTGTTATTGCTTGAGGACAAGCAAGTTTAAGTATGGGGTATTTTGATGTCTCTTTATTTGGTGGTGTTTTTATATGTGATTTCCTTTGTAAATATGTTTCTTTTTCCCCTTTTCTTGTGTGTTTTGTTCCTTTTTAGCTTAGTTCCCGTATTTCTATGAGATTCGGAGACTATGCGCGTTTTATGTGTTTTGTAGGTAATTTGGCATGGATCAAGGGTCGTTTTGAAGGAGGATCGGAACATGGAGCAAGGCCCGAGCAAAGGAGGAAAGAGAGGAGCAAGCCATGAAGAAGAACAAGAGGAAAGCCAACAAGAAGAAGGTGGAACGAGGTTCGGACCGAGTTGCAACCAACCTCGGGCCCGACTTGAAGTTTCAACCTCGGACCGACTTGCACAGTAACTCGGGCCCGAAGTCCTCCGTGTCGGTCCGAGTCGGTCACTGGACTACTTGGGCTCCAAGGCACGAAATTGTGAACTTCCACTTTTGCCCCTCATCTAATCTATAAAAGACTCTCTTGTCTTCTAATTTGGAGGTTCCCACACTTAGCAAGGAACCAACCCTCAAAGACTCTCAAGAGGATACTTGGAGAGCAAGGAGGAAGGAGAGGAGAAGGAGAAGAGAGAGAATCGGCCATAGAGAGGGAGATTTGATAGGTTTGGTTGATAGATTTGCTTTGATTTGTTTTGATCTTGTGGATTTGGAAACCTTTGATTTGAGTTTGTGGATTGCTTTTGATTTTGAATGAAACTTTGCTTTGGTTTGAGATTGATGATGTTGATTGCTTTCCTTTTTGATTTGTTTGCTTTCTTTGTTTGCCACATGGAGTAGATCTCCTTGATCTTGGGTTATGGGGGAAAACTCTAGCTAGGTTTGGGCTAGAAACCCCAATTCCATAGCCTTGAGTGCTTGATCTAGGAACCCACTCTACATAGAGCTACAATTCCTAGCGAAAGTAAGGAATCAAGGCTTGTGATTGGCAAAGTAGCGAAAGTGAACATGTGTCAATCTCAAGACCTTGCTTCGAAGGGGATTTCCCCAATGATCGATGTGTAGAAGTGGTTGGAACGAGGGCGAAAGCACTCGATCCTAGTCCGATCATCACTTATTGCTTGAATTGGGGTGGAAAAGCCTTAATCTACTAGAGAAGGCCCCCAAAAGCCCAAGATCTACTTTCAATCTTTGAAGTTCGACAAACCCAGCCAACTCGGGCCCGACTTGCCCTACGTCGGTCCCGACTTCCTCTTGTCGCCAACATCGGGCCCGACGTGACACTTGTGTCGGTCCCGACTGTTCTCTTTGTTTTCCTTTGTTTTAAGTTCTCCTTTCTAGCTTTCTAGTGTCTAGGCACCTCAATCGAGTAGATTTCCCGAGTGTTCGACACCCACCACGTGCTACAACGGGGTCGGGTTATAAATTGTATCTCTAGACCCTCGCAAACACAAGCGATCAAACTTATTGCGGGGTAATCATGACCTCTCCGCATAATGCCCATGAAATGTGCCTGAAATCGAATCGGATCTTACTTGCCATAGGCTGAACGTCCTCTTGAAACGTAAAGCCGATCGTAAAAGCAAGATAAACGATCCTATCTAGCAATCAGAAGCCTTAGTCGCTGAAATAAGGGTTGAAGATAAATCAAGAGATTTGGAGAGTCTGAGCGGACTTTACCAATCCTAATAGAGCGAATCCAACAACTTGTTCTCTCTTTCAAAGATCAACCAATCAATGGATTCCAAGTCAAGCCACAAGAGAAGTTCTCAAGAAGATGTCAAAAAGCGATCAATCCATGCAATCGTGAGGCTGGAATCGATCTCTGACAAACAAGAAACAACCTTTCTTAGCCCCGAGGAAACAACGAACTCGCCAACCCTAAATCGCCGGCGGGCTCTACCGCCACCGTGATCGCGGCACCATCGGCCGCGACCACGGCCTCAGGAACCGCAACCGCGGTACATTCCTCCACGACCGCGGCCCATGCGATAGCAATCGCCGTGTAGTTTTTTCGAAACCCGAAAAACCTAAAAGCACATGGGGCAAAGTCCGATCTTCGCTCGGAAAGTAATCAAGACTCACAGGGTGATCAAGCGAGGCTCCGATATTCGCTCGGAGGATCAAACCCTAGAAAGTTCCAAGCAAGACAACTTGCTCAAAGATGATCAAATCTGTGACCCGACCTCACTGTCAGAACATGGTTGCTTTTCGTGCAAACCAAGCGAGGTTCGAATCGAGCGACGGAATCAATGGTCGTGGCGCTACACCGTCTGATGAAATTGACCGTCATTGGGAATCAGAGATGCGCATCTTTGAAAACAAGAGCAATCAAGATAGCGGGGCATCAACCATCATCAAGAATGAAAACAAGATTGTGCTTAATACGCACTATAGCTTCCGCTTTAAGAGAGAAATAGCGGATTAAAGGTGAGCATATTCGAATAAAGACTTGTCGCTATCCAAGCCTTGGAGAAATCGCCAGGCTAAAAGCGTTCTTTGTAAAGATCCAAGAAAAGTTCCTCATCGATGAATCGGCGATCGAATGGACCGATCGACGGCTCGTTAGTGTTATCAAATTCACAGATAACCGCCGTGGTCCCGAGCCGGTAAAATGTTGATGAAAGGATCGAAGAAGTATACAAGCCAAGTACGAGGGAAAATTACCGCAATCGCAGAACCTTGCAAACAACGAAGACCGCAATCGCGATCAACGAGGCCGCGATCGCGTCCATGTATTCCGCGATCGCGGCGCCCAGAGGTCGCGGTCGCGGCCAACCTCCAAAAGTGTTCGTGCCTCATTTTTATGAGTACCGAGCCTGCGGATCCCTAAATGGCGACCACGGTTCGCCCCCGTGAACTTCAAATTGAAGATCAATCTTTGAAATCATACGACGCGTGTCGGAATCAAGGACTCGAAAATAAGTGATGGGGCATTGTAAAACCGGAAAATCAACAATGGTCGAATATGATAGAAGATTCTGAGTTATTCAAGATTAGACGATGATCAAGCGATAAAAAACAATCGGGTCCGTTGATGCAAGGGCAACTTTAGCACTCATACAAGAATCGCTTAAGACCTCGAAGCGCGTCGAGGCAGCGGGATGCCCAACAAATTGGCAACTGAGGCAAAATTGTGAGCAAGAACATGCTTGCAATTGTGACCGTGATGACAAGAAATGAAACCAAGTGAATATCTTAGATGGCAAGCGCCCGTGATATGCAAATCGGATGAGAACATTGACCGTGGAATCGCCGGCATCAGTCTCTTTTTGAAGGCTCCTTTGCGTGGATGTTAAGCTAAGGCTCGAATTGTTAGAACAAACACCCTTTTTGTTTTCTTTTGTTTTCTTAAACAAAGGTCTGGCGAGGCACTTTTGAACGTAAACGTTCTATCCTCCCTCGTCTGTTTTGTTTGTTCTAATGATTCTACCTTAGTCCTTGGCAAATGACACGTCTCGAAAAGAGAGTATGTGCCCCGTGATAATCGCTCATGGATGTACGAATATACGAATATACGAAAGCGCTAGGGGACCAATTGACCAATCTGCATGGCCACTTCGATTAGAAACCCTCTGTACCCTACGTCGCCTAACACGGTGAGTCGTGTAAGGGCGGTGTAGGTGGGGCATTTGTGAGCGGGTAAACCAAACATAATTACCATAGTTATTTTCGATATTAAGGTATTTATTAAAATTACTGCGCAGTTATTTTTGTTATTTTCTATATAAAATTATATGGCGGTTATGCAACTTAATGGAAGATTTTATCTTTCATTAAAGATAGAATTAAAGTTGGAGAAAAGGTGGAATATTCCTTACTTGGGCTTCAAGGCAGTCGGCCAGTCCTAGAAGGATAATATTTTTGGCCTGATAGATATAACTTTCGGCCCCCCTTCTCTCCCTCTTCCATTATAAATACACGCCCCAGGCGTGTAGGGAGAGACACATGTGCACAGCATATTCAGAAATCCTAGGCAGGCTAATATTCGCTTAGCTCGACTGTTTAGGGTTTCACCGCTCTCTTGTTGTACCTCGACGCTCAAACGACAATTGATCTTCTAACTTAGGCATCGGAGGTGGATTAGGGGGTCCCCGCCCCCTGTGTCCATTGTTTTGCAGGTTTCTAGGTTAAGAGATTGAAGACGGAGCGGAAGAGAAGGAGTTCTTAATTAGTGTATTAAAGACGAATTGAAGGCGAGATTTTGTACACTAACACAAGGGTAACTCGACCCGCAAATGACAACGTTATTGATTGCCACCCCCAAAGTATACTTGTCATTTTGTCTAGTAAGTATTGATAATTTTCTGGCGACATTTTTCCACAAGTAGTAGGAACACCAAGATAATTACCAAAGTCTTCAGCAATTGGGATCTCAACCAACGAATTGATTATATCTCGAGTCATCTCTGGAATACAATTAGCAAACAAAATGCTACTTTTGTTGTAGTTGACTCGTTCCCCTAACATGTCAAAAAATCGCTCAAGACACTCCCTAATAGCCATGGCTTGAGTAGGAGAGGCGTGCACAAAAAGAACTAGATCATCAGCGAAAAACAGATGCGATAGCTCAACATCACCCACTATTATTGGCGTCCAATCACCAGCCGCAACAGCCTCATTAATCAAATGTGACAATTTTTCCATGCACATAACAAATATGTAAGGCGATAAAGGATCACCTTGTCTAACGCCACGAGACGGAATGAACTCACCAACATTGCATCCTTGCCAAAGTACATTGGTCTTTCCGCTCGTTTGACTGAGCATGATGATGTCAACCAAAGAAGTCAATAAACTGGCCTGAATCAACACTTGCTTAAGAAAGCTCCATCAGACACGATCGTAGGCTTTAGCAAGATCAATCTTCCAAATCATCCACCTATTGGACCAGACTGAATTCAGTAAATGCAAGACCTCTTGGACAACAACAACATTATCCAAGATTTGCCGACCAGTAACAAAACTCGCCTGAGCCGGGGAAATGAGATCCGAAAGAATGGGCTTGATTCTATTAACAATGGCTTTGGTAGCGATTTTAAAACATACATTCAGCAGGGAGATCGGCTTGAAGTGTGCAACAGTTGTAGGGGAATCAGTTTTTGCAATCAAGACCATCAAAGCGTCCGCCATTCCATGAGGCATGACACCCTTGTTGAAAAAGTTCAGTTCTCTCCACAACTTGATGACCAATGCAAGCCCAATTTTTTTGATAAAATATGGTCGGGTACCCATCCGGCCTCGGAGTCTTATAAGGATTCATGATCTTTAATGCATACCAGACATCCTCAGGGGAAAACGGTCTTGAGAGCTGCATAACAGTTTCAGAATCAAGAGAAGGGAATCCCTGGCCAAGGCTCAAATGCAAATCAGATGTTCAGTCTTCAGTGTATAGAGAATGGAAGAAGGAACACACCGTCCATCTGTTTAATTGTTTCCTCATCAGAAATCCAGGCGCCATCATCATTTTGTAACTCAGCAATTTTGTTCGATTTCCTGCGTATAACCGTGGAGAGATGGTAAAACCTCGTGTTACGATCCCCGTCGATTAAGAAACTAGCTCTTGATTTTTGAAATCATTGGAGCTGCTCTTGATTCAACACTTTCTCAAGTTCAATTCGCAACTCTCGTTCCAGTTGAATATGGAAAGAAGTCGGTCTAACAGCTAACCGTTGTTGCAAGCCCTCGAGCCGAGCCCATAGCTGTCTTTTTCGTTGGAAAATATTGCCAAATACATGTTTGTTCCATTGCAACACTTGCTCTCTAAAATTCGATAATGAGGCAGATAGTTCAAGATCCTGGCGCTAGCTTTCGTCCATGAAATCTGTGTAAGAATCGTGAGTAAGCCATGCCGCCAGAAACCTGAAATGCCTTCGCCGTGAATTAGATACGACGTTTGGATTTGTTTGCCAAAGCAGGGATCGATGATCAGAGTGAGGGGCCATTAAATGTTTGACCTCAGCTTCAGGAAAACAAAGTCGCCAATCCTCGGAACATAAGGCTCTGTCAAGTCTTACTCCCTTAAAAGTTTATGTAGAACGACCTGTAGTCCATGTAAAATTTGGGCCGGAAAATCCCAAATCAATCAAACCAAGATCATTTATACGATCGCAAATCAAAAAAATTGGATTCAAATTTGATTATTTTAATATTTTTTAATGTTACGGCATATGCTAGCATGAAACTGTTACAGTACTTAACTAGTATGTATTCCCATACCTTGTACGGGTTTTTCTTAAATAAAATATTTTCAAATATATTTATTATTCGATAAAAATAATCATGTAAATGCTTAAATATAAATTTTGAATAAATATTTAAAATCAATAAACTATAAATTTTGTTTATTAGAAACAATAATATTTTATTAGTATTAAGATCTAAATTAATATCCAAAATATGATATATTTACAGATATATGAAGAGAGATATGAAATCATATCTTAAATGAATACTTATATTGAAATTTTCTATCCTATCATAACTTAAATAAAATAAATATTCTAGAATTTGTATGATAGAATAAAAAAATATCCTAATGATCTTGCTATCTATCATATCCAAAAATAAAAGATTGTTTAATAATGCGATTTTTTATATTATATTCTAAAAACATGGATAAAATTTATCATATCCAAAAATAAAATATTATTTTTTTAATAAAAAGGGGTGGGTGGTCCAATCCAAAAGTGACATGTGTATGTACCACTTCATTAATTCCTTTTTTCCCCTAATGTTTCTTAATTAATTTAGCTACTATACATAATATGACATGTGAACTTATCTCATACGCCGTCTGCTTAATTTCTTTCTTTCCGTACAAATTACCAATTTGAAACTTTTGATAATTTTGTGATGGATATATTGAAAAGAAACATTAAGAGAGATTTAAAGGCAAATATTCTAGGTTGGACGTCCGCTGGTAGATAGATAGATACCAACAATTATTTGTAACTTCTGATTAGATTATCATGATGTAAGGACCTAAAAGATAATGTGTTAGGATTTGTTTTTTATTGTCATTAATTATTAAGATATTCCTTTTTTTTTTTGTGGGAGCATAATGACATTTTCCAACCTTAAAATGTGTGAAATTAGTCATTTTTCATACGTTTCAAAGTAAGAAATTTTTATAAATAGAAATGTATTTATAATGACCAAAAAAAAAGGAACAAACCTCTGGACGTAGGTGGCCCAACCTCGGACGAGAGTTCTGGTTCCGTTTAACTCTGGACGCTGACCAGTTGCTGAATCCGCAGTTAGGTTCTCATCACGAGTAAAATAATCTTGGTCGAACGTGACTAGTTATAAATTCACCTACCACTATAATTATTTGACCAAACCGAACAAAGCTTACGTTGGATAACTCAATCTGTGTTTTGAATTGGAAAGTCCTTGATCTACCTAAAATACTAATAATTGTACGAAATTCTAATGTTTGGATAATATGAATAAACGTGTAGGCGACAAATCACAGATTGAAAAGCGGTACATGCACCTGACAGAGGAAATCCTGAAGCAAAACCCGAACATGTGCGAGTACATGGCGCCGTCTCTAGACTCGAGGCAAGACATGGTGGTGAGTGAGGTGCCCAGGCTGGGCAAAGAGGCCGCTCAGAAGGCCATCAAGGAGTGGGGCCAGCCCAAGTCCAAGATCACCCACGTCATCATGTGCACCACCTCCGGCGTCGACATGCCCGGCGCCGACTACCAGCTCACCAAGCTCCTCGGCCTCCGCCCTTCCGTCAAGCGCTTCATGATGTACCAACAGGGCTGCTTCGCCGGCGGCACCGTGCTCCGCATGGCCAAGGACCTCGCCGAGAACAACAGGGGCGCGCGCGTCCTCGTCGTCTGCTCCGAGATCACCGCCGTCTGCTTCCGCGGGCCCACCGACACCCACCTCGACTCCATGGTGGGCCAGGCCCTGTTCGGCGACGGGGCCGGGGCGGTCATAGTCGGGGCCGACCCCGACCTCTCCGTCGAGAGACCCGTCTTCGAGCTCGTCTGGACGGCCCAGACCATCATGCCCGACTCGGAGGGCGCCATCGACGGCCACCTGCGCGAGGTCGGGCTCACCTTCCACTTGCTAAGGACGTCCCCGGGCTCATCTCGAAGAACATCGAGAAGAGCCTTACGGAGGCGTTCTCGCCCCTCGGGGTTAGCGATTGGAACTCGCTATTCTGGGTGGCCCACCCGGGTGGGCCCGCTATCCTCGACCAGGTCGAGGCCAAGCTCGGGCTCAAGGAGGAGAAGCTCAAGGCGACGAGGCAAGTGTTGAATGACTACGGAAACATGTCGAGCGCGTGCGTGTTGTTTATCTTGGACGAGATGAGGAAGAAGTCGCTCCAGAACGGCCACGCTACCACCGGGGAGGGTTTGGAGTGGGGTGTGTTGTTTGGGTTCGGGCCTGGCCTTACGGTTGAGACCGTTGTGCTACATAGTGTTCCCGTATAGCTAACTGAATTGAATTGCTCTAACCTGCGCTCAGTTTCACGTACCCAGGGCAATTGATATATTTCTCGTGTTTTAATTATGTCCTAAATCAGTGTCTTCACGTGGGATCGGTCAAGGTTGCATATGACGGATTGCCAAGTTATTAGTTTCTAATTTGTACTTGTTTAATTTCTACATGGTGATAAAATACTTTACGTTTTCCCTTTTGCCGACGAGGCCTAAAATTCGGTTCTTTAATTTGCTACATAAGTGTGTCTCAATTAGCTCTTTATTATAGCTATAATCTCATAGTTAGGTTAAATTTTGGTTTGATGATTATATATAGAGATATAAGACAAGGCTAGTGGTGAAAGGTATTAGTCAACAGAAAGATAAAGATCATAAATACATCTACTCTTGAAATTCCTACAACCTTCTCCACTTTTTACCTTTTTCAATATACAAAAAAAAAAAAATTCACCCAAAAACTACTTTCTATCCAAAAGTAAAACAAACCTTAATCCAAATGAATGATATGTGCATTATGTCACTAGTCATTGCATGTTGTCCATTTTTTTTTTTAGAGTTGGAAAAAATAGTTTTTCACCCAAAAACTACTTTCTATCCAAAAGTAAAACAAGCCTTAATGCAAACGAATGATATGTGCATTATGTCACTAGTCATTGCATGTTGTCCATTTATTGTAGCATATATCCCTTCAGTTTTTTCACAATTTATTTGTACTTTGTTTTGTGGACAATTTTTTTTTTATCACTCGCTCGGTTCGATTAGCCGGGGCCAACCTACGTACGAATCGGATACTGCAAAGGCCCATTGTTGGGGGCGACCCTCCCAATTCAATTTTATTCCATACACGCCGCCAGGAAGATTCGAACTTTGAACCTCCTAAACAAACGCTTTAGGAGCCTAGCATCTCATCCCACTAGACCAATTGGTTATTAGATTGTTTTGTGGACAATAACAAAAAAAAAACCTTATTGATCGACAATTATAAGTTGTATTAGGACATGCATTGATTCAAATTAAAAAGCATTTGATTGATTCGAACAAGCATTTGATTGGACAATTCGCAACAATACACTCTTATCCAATGAAGGTTTTAATGTTGAAATTTTGTGTGATAAATTTGAACAAATTGTAAAGATGTGTGTTGGTTCAAGCGTGGCAACTGTTATAAGTTGTTGGCAGTTGAGTATGTTAAGACTAATTTCAGCAGCTTTTAGTGGTACACTTGTATGCTAGCGAGTGTATATCTCAATTTTGGTGTTCCTTTATCTTCTATAAGCTTTGTAAAAAAGGACATTACTTTGTAAAAATGCTTGAGTTGCACAACTAATAATTGAATGGAGAGTTGATCTCTTGGATAGCAATATTCCAAACATGGGTGTTTTGTGAGGTTTGATGGCTTGATTGAAGGAGTAAATCCTAGGGGAATCACTCGATTCAACATGTCATCAAAGCTTTTTTTAAGGGATCGTGAAATTCAAGTCCTAGATCGCGAGGAAGAAAAGGGAATTTGAAGGTCTATATCGGGACACGCACACAAAATAATAGATATTTGTATTTAATTTGCCGAATAATTTCAGATCATCCAAGGATGGGATTGACACATGTCTTGTTCGATTTAAGCAATATCTTGGCTTGGAGTTGTTAGGTACAAATGGCTCTTCGAAAAAATTAGGGTATGTGAACATCACTTTATTGTATCCGTATCGAGTGCAATATGGGTTGCCATCGACCGTTGAAGAAATTTCCAATGTGTTTGTGGTAGAAGTGGGGATTGCAAATGTGATTGCCAAGCAAATTTCAAGAAATTTTGAATAAGAAAAGGTATGTAGTTTTTACTCGAGCTGAGTGATCAATTTGAACCGGCAAAGAGTTAGATACTCCCTATGGTTCCCTTTCCAACAATTAATAAGGCGTATTACATCACACTCTTCAAGTGAAAACACAAATATTGGTCGTTAACATGGCTCTACATCATGCATATGATTTCTTAGTGAATTTGTTCCATGGAAAATGAAATGTAGATTCTTCATGTACTTCTTATGGGAAACAAGGAAATCAGGATATTACACGAGGAAATCAAGATAATAGGAAGGAGTTTCAAAGGTGGAGTCGTGGAGGAATGATGACAAGATAATCTATTATTATTGCAAGGTAAGGGGTGTAACACCCGGTCTTTTTAATAGAAGCATATTAACCTGATTATTTTGCGTTAATAATTAGTGAAGAGTTACATTTTGTTTAATTCTGTTATAAATGAATAAAACTTAAAAAAAGGAAATTTATTTCATATAAATAAAATTCGATTTTAAATTTTAAATTTGAAACTATAACATGATGGATTTTTGTGTATTGCTTAAACCAAAAATAAATAGGGAAGAAAAGTGGGAAAATGAAGGAAGGGCGATACCAGACGAAGGAGAACGAAGCGATTGACGTTGGTGATGTTTTGTGCTCTGTTTTTGCGTGGGCTGTTCCGTTGAGTTGGTAAGCCCGTGAGCAGGTCGGGCCCGACCCGGCCCGACAGGGCTGCTTGCTTTTGTAGGTATATTCCATTTTAATTCAATTTATAAGAAATAATCTTTTGTTAAATTAAAATGGGTAAAAATTATTTAAATTGACAAATGTTAGGAATTTGGTATTTTATAAGTATTTAAATTAACTTGTGAATTTTAAATGGGTATTTTTTTTTTGTATTCATAAATAAATTGGTATTTTAAAAGGATGTTAATAAGAGGAAGAATTTATTATGGATAAATAAGATTATTAATAATATTTTATATATTTATAAAGTAATAAGGTTTTCCTTTAGATTACTATTAATATATATATATATTCATATGTTGATGTTAATATATTATAAGGAAAAGTTTAAATTGAATGATATGAAGAATTTATAAAATTCATAACTTAGTGTCATTATATTAATAAAAAAGGAAATTATTAATATAATGTTTAAAGTTTATAATTTTTTATAAAAATAAATTCGTTGTCATTCCTCGGAAAATCAACGCTATCAAATGAACAAAATAAATTGACGACAATTTATTTTATGGTTGATTGAACAGGAATAAG
Source organism: Fallopia convolvulus (assembly GCA_964016875.1). Classification (NCBI taxonomy): domain Eukaryota; kingdom Viridiplantae; phylum Streptophyta; class Magnoliopsida; order Caryophyllales; family Polygonaceae; genus Fallopia; species Fallopia convolvulus. The sequence continues at coordinate 24,257,765 of OZ024734.1, read as the reverse complement.
CTCTTAATCGCGAGTGATCGTTTCGTAACCCATCTACGTCAATTTCGAGGCAAGTGGTTTGGGTTCGATTTCCATATAAAGTCGTTTATGCATCACTCGTTTTATCAAGCATGTTACAAGTCTTCTTATATGTTTTCCTCTGCCTTTAAATCGTTTTATGACTTTGTTGGGAACTCTTGTATGTAATAAAAAGAATCTAGGATTTATATTGTTCTAGATTTAATGACATGTTATTTCTAGTCGTACTTAGGTTACACTAGATGAACTTTAGGGTCGTTGCCTTGTGATATGTGTGCCTAGATGAGTAGGCTTGTATGTGCGTCCTTTATGTTGTACGCGTCGATTCATTCGATTTCAATCTTAAGTCGATGCTCTACCTTTAGGACCATGGTCAATACCCGCTCGCTCGATGAGGGGTGATGGCACGTAGCTCGTGTTGGTCTGGGCTTGCAACCCAACCTTTGAGTATTTCCGTGGGGCCTTAACCCACATTTTGTCTTTTGAGTATTTTCGTGGGCCGTAACCCACATTTTGTCGTACTTAAAAAGTATGCTTAATTCCAAGTGGAACAATATTGTGATCTTTAAAATTGGTAGAGATTAAATAGGCGCCCGATGGCGACACTTAAAATGATAGGACTGCTAGTACAAAATGGAATGCCATCCTTATTCTCGGATTCCGTAATTCTCTAGATCCAATCTGAATTCGCACAACACGTATGCGGTGAGGTTGGTAGAGGGAAACGTGATCAACATAAGTAAATCTTTCTTTCTAAACCGGGACTCGCCCTTGGGTGACGTTTTCACTCTTTTCTTCAAGTCATAGTTTTCATAAGAGGTACGAGGTCCGAGGATGGAACCGACTTTCATTCGGTCCTCGACATCCCAACTCGTTCCTTCCTAAAACCGAACCACCTTCTAAAACCCCATTTGCTTAGTCTATCACAAGACTAACCGACCGTTTATATTCCTTGCATGGTCGGCTGGTGTCCATCGCATTTCTCGTTGCAACACATCAGGAGTGGAGTTCTACGTCGAGGACCACGAGGAGCAAGCTTGAGGAGCAACTATAGTGAAGGTGGTTAGCTTGGAATAACTTAGAATAATTTTAAGGGTCGAGGTTCCGACTTGTGGGACCCTTTCCATTTCATGTTTGTATCCATTCAAGTTTATTCAACTATTGTATTTGACTTCCGCATTTGTTATAATATATCTTCCGCATTTTAAAGTTTTTGGTTAAGTTCTGTAATTACTGTAAGCCTTGGGTGACTTCAAGAGTTTAATCTCGGGGTCACTGGCGGTAATATCCTTGTATAGAAAGGGGGTGTTACAATTATGGTATTAGAGCCGAAACTTTACAATTTCATTCCTTAGGTCGATCCTTATGTTCTAATCTCTTATTAATGTTCCATTCGTAGATATATGGTTGTCGTGTACCTTTAGACTCTAGTGTCTAGGGTACATATTCTCAAGATAGATATTTTTAATCTTCCTTTGTCAATCTATCTTAAGTCTTAACCGAAGTGATGGTTGTCAAGTGATTGAACCATCTTATGTCTTGTTGTTCATACTCATCCAAGTCCTTGTACCTTAGTCATTACATAAGCGAAGTTGCCAAGTAATTTTATGAAATAAAGAAACTCCTCTTGGGGATAGGTTTTTATTTCGACATTCTATTAGTTTAAGCTCAAAGATAATTCTCTTCTTAAAAGCTTAGTCTTTAAAAGTTTGCATAAAAGAAAAAAATATATTCTTAGTTGTGGTCACCTTATTTGATGTTGTTATGCAACCATCTATACCAATTCAAGGTCAGTGAAAATCACTTATTTCATTTTTGAAGAAAGACGGTTAGTTTTACGAAAATTTGATTGTTAAAATCGTTTCAATAGTTTTAAGTTTAAAATAAGGTGTTTGAGTCCTTTGATGAGTTCTTTTCAAGTTCAACATATTTGAAGCATTGAGCTAATAACCAACAACTGTTAACCTTTCTATCTTTGTTCCATCTTCGTAAATTTGTTGCGGGATATTTTCTTCGGTTTTATGTTTTTATATAGTAAGTTTTCTCTACGATTTTCATGGTGGTGAGTAAGAATGTATTTTGTCTTCCATCCTGATCACATGGTAAGGCAAGATCACATGTCTTATTCCTGTGGAAATGCAGTAAAGGGGTTAGGTTGGCTCGGTTCCCCATCTTGATGACATGGTGGAATGTGAGAACCCTAAATCCGTAAGGTTCGAATTGAGAAAATGAATTTTCAAATGTTGGGATTCTTGTTTATAACTCAATGTTTGAAGATTTAAGAGTATAAAGTTTTGCTTAGGATTTAAATATAACTATGCTTTCTATGAAAACAAATCAAATCAATACTTCATATTTTTTTTTGTGGGTGATAACTTATAATATATTTTTGTAATAGCCTTGCCTAAGCTATATGACAATATTTTATAATACATCAAATGACATAAGTATTTTTAATCATGTTCGAGTTATAAAAACATAATGTCTCTCAACTTTGGTATTTAAGTAGAGTGATTTTGTAATGATTCTTGTGCAAGCAATAAGGATGTTGGTGAACATAAAAAGAAATGACGTACTTCGTACTTTGGAATTGGTTTTATATATATTGGAAACTTGAGCAAGTTACTATGATTCAGTTTGATTGATTTAGGTTACTTTTACCAACCAAAGCCTTTCATTTTCTTTTATTAAAATTTCAAGTTGTTAGTACATCGATGTCGATAGTGAATAAACTCTTCATAGCATTATTCTCTTGTTGAATAGTTTAGTATCATCAATTTCTTTCACTTGGCGTATAGTTCATTTCTATGTTTTTCACATCCTTTAGGTATCCTTAGAAGCATGCCAACTTCGTTTATAGAGCATATTGTGTTGAATACAAAAGAATAATTCTAATATCCATCTAATCCTAAATCCTCGTATAGTACTCGTATTCGTTGTTTACGTCATAGTTGGTTGTCTTCATAGTACTCCATGAAGTGGTAATTCAAACAACATTGGATCTTGTAAGTTGTAATTCCGACTGAAGTTAGCCACAAGGTTAGGTATGATTACGATGTTTTCTATTATGAGCGTCGACTTAGTTTCATGGACGAAACTATTTTTAAGAGGGTACTATTGTAACCGCCCATGTATTTATTCCTTGAGAACCGTTTAAAGAGTCGTTCTTTGGATAGCATGATAGATAGTGAGGTGTATATTTTCATAAGACGGTATGTAATAATTGCGGTTTTTGAGGATATTTTTGAATTTTTCTAGGATATCCTTTTTAATCTTTTTGTTCGTTTTAACGCTTAATCCAATATTTTCGTTGGACATTAAATCCTAGAAAATTCTTGGTGATATCCTAAAATCACAAAGAAATGATTTTATGGATCGGTGTGAATTCTAGGATTTTTCGATGGAAAAAGAATATATATTGGATAAGCTGTCTCTTTAATTATGTACCAGAAAGAATTTAAAATACAAAACAGAAGCGTTAAAAATTGAAGGTAGCATGATAAAATCATGGAAAATTGATTTTATTGGTCTACATAATTTACGGACGTTTTTCGTTTAGTGAATTTTTCCACCTGAGGTACATAATTTTACCGCTTTAACGCGAGTCCCGTTCCGAGACGAGAAATTCTATTAGGCTGACATCATTTTCTTAATAGGGAGGGAACTAAAGAGAAGAGGATAAGGACGGACTTAATTGTTCTCCACCAGCATATCTCTTTGCCTTGTAAAAGTTTTCTTGTTCGTTTCAAAAGAGAGAGCGAAAGAGAACGACGGACTCGGCGAGCGTCTTCACCGCCGGCTGGCTTCTCCACCCCGTCTAGCTCCTCCTCCACCTCCTCACCTCTTCTTCTTCCCCTTGCTGGGCTTGTGTTGCTGCAGCAGAATCATGGAAAGAATCAGGCGGAGCGGTGTACGCGAGAGAAGAATTCACACCGTCGGCTTCCTTCTTTGCCTCGCCAAAGTGACGCCGTCGGCGACCAATAGCATGTCCGACCACCAACTACCATGGGAGCCGTTGTCGGGCAACACCCAACCACCCTCGGGCTCGGGGATCGAGCCATGATCGAGCCAAACGAGCCATGGGCTCGAGCGAAGGTATATACGATCGAAATTAATTAGCGGGTTGATTGCGGAGCCACCATAAGGGACTTTCGGTTCCGCTTTGCTAATTAAATTTGTGGTTTTTATAATCTTGACGTTGATACGGTCCCACAGGTTCAAACCGCTCGAGAAACGGACATCAGGATCTTCAGTTATAGCGAATACAAGTTTTGGATATCGATTGTCAAGTAAAGGACTTCGGATAATTACTCAGGATTCGTTGTTAATCCGTTTGACCCGAGATTTGGTCATCTTTAAGAAATATTTCTAATGAACAATTTTTATTTAGAAAATTGTTTCAAAAGTGAAGCGCATAATTAGTTATAATTCCGCCAAAATGGCTCCTTGAAGCATGATAACTAAGGATTTATTATATATCGATATTCGGAAATTAAATCGTTTATCGATTAGGAAGTTGTAGGAGTTGAGTATAAAACTAAGAAGTGTTTCTGTGAGCTCGTTGCTGAGAAATCCTTCTGTTATATTTGTCAGAAGGATGATAAAGATAACTGTTGGAATTGCTAAGGACGTTGAGCACGCCTACTAAGGCAAGTGGACGGTTCTCTCTTGCATGATGGTTATTAAATGAGGAATTGAATCCCATTTAATATTTGTGTTGGGAACAACTTGTGTGCTTAATAAAATATGATAGGTTGTTATATTTGTTAGAAATAATGACCATGTTGTTTATTCAGTTTTGCGGTAGAATTGGATTTAGGTCTGTTATGGGTGACCTTGGATGCTGTCTCACGTTGAGACATTGTTATTGAATTAAGGTAGTTTCAGGGAGGGGAACGTGGTTCCATATCCTCTCTTTAAAACAATATTGCATTATGAGGGGCCTAATCCTAATGGTGGATCATGACTCTTCCCCTGCTCTTCGTGTGAGAGGGGTGATGCGCACTCTAGCTAAGTGCAAGTTTGGAACGGTGTAGTGTAGATGACAGGGTAATAGGCCTCTCTATCTCTACCTCACCATATGCAAATGAAAGATCAAGGATAGCTTAAGTCCTGTGATCTTGGTACAGGGTAGATGACCATGGATGAAATACTCTGGTGATCTCTACAATACCAGAATATTTCGGCAGTAGTTCGAGCCGATTATGAATCACCAACCAGTTTGTAAAATTTTTTTGAAAGTAATATAAGATAAGTGCATTAGGCACATTAATATACCTAAATGGTTCTGTAATAACTGCGGTTTTTGAGGATATTTTTGAATTTTCTCGGATATCTTTTTAACGCTTAATCAATTATTTTCGTTGGAGATTAAATCCTAGAAAATTGTTGGTGATATCCTAAAATCAAAAAGAAATGATTTTATGGATCGGTGTGAATTCTAGGATTTTTCAGTGGAAAAGGAATATTTATTGGATAAGCCGTCTTTTTAATTATGTACCGGAAAGGATTTAAAATGCGAAACGGAAGCCTTAAAAATTAATTGTAGCATGATAAAATCATGAAAAATTGATTTTATTAGTCTACATAATTTACGGGACGTTTTTCGTTTAGTAAGTTTTTCCACCCGAGGTACATAATTTTACCGCTTTAACGCGAGTCCCGTTCTCAGACGGGTTTTGAATTTTATAAGCATATTTTCTATGCTTAATATGGAAGGAAACAGAGAATGGGATAAGTTAGAGGGGGGCCCCGTACTTCTCCAAGGCATATCTTCCTCTGCCTCGTCAAAAGTCTACTTTGTTTTCTTAAAAAAAAAAGCAAAACAGAGGTTTGGGGGCGAAAGGACGAGGTCGACGACGTACTCGGGAGAATCCGAGCATTCTCACCGCCGGGAGCTTTCTCTGCCTCGCCTCCCCTACGTCACCCCATCCTCTTTGCCTTGTTGTGGGTTTGGTGTGGTTGAAACCGAGCCAAAGCAGGGGAATTCGAGAGTGGGATTCAAGGCGGAACAACGCCGGACTTCGGAGCTGGATTCCCTCACCGCCGGCCAGCCTTTCTCCTGCACCTTCCACCTCTTCTTCTTCCCCCTTGCTGGGCGTGTTTGCTGCAGCAGAGCAATGGAAGGAATCAGGTCGGAACGTTGGCTCGGGAGAAGAATTCAATCACCGCCGGTCTCTTTTTCGCCTTACCAAAGTGACGCCACCGGCGACCGTTGGCTTGTCCGACCAGCACCCACCGCAAGGCCTGCTGTCAGGAAACGCCCAGACACCCTCGGGCTCGGGGATCGAGCCATGATCGAGCCACACGAGCCATGGGATTGAGTGAAGGTATACACGATCGAAATTAATTAGCGGTTTGACTGCGGAGCCACCGTAAGGGCCTTTCAGTGCCGCTTTGCTAATTAAATTTATGATTTTTATAATCTTGACGTTAATACGGTTCTACAGGTTTGAACCGCTCGTGAAACGGACGTCCGGATCTTCCGTTATAGCGAAGACAAGTTTTGGATACCGATTGTCAGGTAAAGGACTTCGGATAATTACTTGGGATTCGTCGTTAATCCGTTTGAGCTGAAATTTGGTAATCTTTTGAATTGTTGTTGATGAACAATTTTTATTTAGAAAATTGTTTTAAAAGTGAAGCGGATAATTAGTTATAATTCCGCCAAGATGGCTCCTTGAAGCATGATAACTAAGGATTTACTATATATCGATATTCGGAAATTAAATCGTTTATCGATTAGGAAGTTGTAGGAGTTGTGAATACAACTAAGAAGTGTTTCTGTGAGACCGTTGCTGAGAAGTCCTTTTGTTATATTTGTCAGAAGGATGATACAGATTACTGTTGGAATTGCTAAGGACGTCGAGCACGCCTTATAAGGCAAGTGGACGATTCTCTCTTGCGTTATTGTTATTAAATGAGGAATTGGATCCCATTTAATATTTGCGTTGGGAACAACTTGTATTATTAATAAAATATGATAGGTCGTTATATTTGTTAGAAATAATGACCATGTTGTTTATTCAGTTTCGCGTTAGAACTGGATTTAGGTCCGTTATGTATGACCTTGTTTGTTGTCTCATGCTGAGACATTATTGTGAAATATGTTAGTTTTTCAGGGGTAGGAGCCGAGTCTCCTATGACCTCTTTATAACACAGTCTATGTTGGGAGGTTTAGCTCGTTAATATCATATCCCAACATTTGGGTCATGACTCATACCTCACTCAACGTTGGAAGAGGTGTTTATGCACTCTAGCTAAGTGAAAATTGGTACTAGGTGTTCGTCAATGATCATGGATTTCATCCCTCTCATCTTGACATCTCCATGTACAGGTGGATTCTCTGCGGTTTTAGCCGCTTAAAAGTTACCAACATGTTTGTGAAAAGTTCTGAAAGTAATAAAGATAAGTGCGTTAGGCACATTAATGTACCCGAATGGTTAGTCTATTCGATAACCATTCTTGCTTCCGATTATGAATGATTCTTAATCAAACTTTGATTAAGTTAATCTGAATAGTCGATGGAGGCTTTTCAAAATGTTATCTCATGAATATGAGTTCCCAACAATTGTTTATACTTCTTAAAGAAACCACAAGCGGTGGTGTTCTCTCTCTTGAATATGCGAGTCTCCTTCTTATTCTCTATAAGACTACTAACTGTTGGATCATAATCCGAGTCTATTCGGATTTTGGATGCCAATATGTTTAGTTACAACTATAAAAACCAAGTTAGTTTCTCCGCTTGCTAGTCTATCATTAGACTAACCCGTCCATTTTCTTTTCTTTTCTTTTATTTGGTCGGTTGGTGTCCACCGTTGAATTACGACACATCAGGTTATACTTGGAAGTTGATTCAAGAGGCGGATTCAGATGTTTGAAGCTCCAGAAGTTGAAGAAAGGTTTTCAATGGTTATACTTGAGTGAAGATCATGGTTGAACTACTTCAAAGTGAAGCTGAGTTTCAGAAATAAGAGCTTATGGAAGACTGTATGAAGATTTTGTTTTAAATAGAAGGTTGTGCTATTTATTTAATCTTTTTGGATTAAGGTTTGTATGAGACCAATTATATTTATTCCGCTGTAATGTTTGTTTTAGTTTGTTCAGTCAGTTTAAAGCCTTGGGTAGCTTCGGTTTAGTCTTAATCGAGGTTACTGGCGGTAATACCTCCAGGGTAGGAAGGGGGTGTTACAGAAGTCGTATCAGAGCTAAAAGTTCCTAAGTCTTGCTTAAGACTTTCATTTTTATATAGAATCATGGAGAATTCTATATGGAGGTTATCTTCGAACCATTTATGGAAAGTGGTTAAGATTGAAGGTCAGACTCGTGAAGAAATAGAAAGAGGAAAGGGAATTGGAGAACATGAGGTAATAAGTTTGTAATAGCTTTTATGAAAAAGGTCCAATGGTGGACATTTGATTCCCTGGAGATGGGATTGGATTCCGAGAAGGATCCATAGTAAGATCAGGTGAAGATTCCCGAAGTTGAACCGGTTCTTGGCCAAGTTCTCAATGAATTCCTATTCTTTCTTGAGAGTTTGAATTGGGTTTACCCTCGTCGTTTCTTACATATTAGGAAACTTCTTGTGAGATTTTGAAGTTAAGTATTGTACTTCATAAAGACTTTCTAGTTTGAAGGTTTCCTATTTTAAGCTCGTGTGATGGAAGATTTCAAGTTATGAATTTTTGTTAAAAAGTTCATGATTCAAAGATATGTGAAAGTTCAAGTGTTGTCTTTAAAAAAGAAATTTTTAAAGTAAGTTTCTTGGAAGAGTAAGAGTTTTCCCGAGAATATTTTCTTAGGAATTTCTGAGTTTGGTTGAAATTCGATTATCAATAGAAGTTTGGAGTTAGAACCTCTACTTCTTAATGTTAAGATTTGGAGAATCTTATGAGCCTTGAGTGATTCTAAAAAGATCAGTATGGATCATGAAGTGATGTAAAAGAATCCTGAAAAGAAAAGGATTGCCTTTGGAAACTTCCTTCAACAACTATGTTTGTAACTCTATAGTATAGAATCATGGATATTCTGTATTTTTCTTTGCCCAGTGGGAAGTTAAAGAGCTTTGAGGTGTTCAAGTGTTGGATCAACTGAATTGTTAAACTATTGGAAGATGCAGTTCAATTTTGAATATGAGAGTATTCAAACTCGGATTTTCATATATGTTGTTATCCTTTGAGCTAAGAGGATTGGGAATCCTAAATGGAATGGGAATGCTTATGATTATAGTAAGAAAGAAAGGAAGAATGTTGGTTCAGTTTAAGTTGTGAACAAGTGGTTAATCATCAAGGTTGTCGTGAATAAGGTTGATTGGTCAAAATGGATTGAACAGGTAAAAGTTCATCAGTATTGCGTTTATGTTCAATTAACTACTTAGCACAAGTGTTAATTGATTACATGAGTTATTGATATCCAGATGACTAACCTATGTGACAACGTTATTGGAGTTTCGTTGTATGATACCCAACTAGGGATAATGAGAAAAGACTTGAGGTCTATAATGGGCTAGTAATGGAATCGGTAGTAAGATGTTTTAAATTGCCAATGGTATTGGCTTATGTTTTTTTCAAGGATGGAAATGATAAAGTTCAGTTCTGAGAAGATCATTCAAGGAATGATTTTGGTATGTTCGTTTGTGATATTTTAAACAGTTGGGAGAAAAATATCAATCATTCAATATTGTGGTCAATAAGGCGTAGCCCTTATCGCTGAAAAATAATTTCAGTTGTGTAGGATTTTGAAGATTTTACATCAGTCAAATATGATGCCAATGGTAGTACTGGTGAAACTGTTATGTTGTCGACAAGCTTCCTAACCACAAGTTCTTCCTTTGCAATGTGGTTTGAAGTTAAATTAATGAAAAGGTATATGCAATCTCCTTATGGTTAAGTAAGAAGACAAGAGAATGATAGAGAAGTTTAGTTTGTTCACCAATGTTGAATTGGGAAAGGTTCAAGAATATTTTGTTTAGTCATGTGAATTCTTCTGTTAAAAGAGATTGGAAATTAAAGGAATTTCCTTATATGTAGATAGATATAAGGATTGGATGTTTTGAACTAGATGCAAAGTTTGAAAGTTCACTTTTTATATTGAGAGGATTAAGTTGTAAAAGGATGGAAAGTCCTTAAAATCGTCAAAAGAGTTTGATAGTCACTCTTGGATATCGGAATTTAAATGACTATTAACTTACAGAAGGCTTATTGTTTTGTGAATGGATGAACTCAAGTATTAAATTTTTGTTTATGGATCATATTTGTATAACTTTAAGGTAGTATGTTAAGGAGGCATACAAGTTGAGAATGATCGAAGAAGAATCTTTACTATGAGTATGAAGATGTCAGAATCACATTTTCCCTAAGGTTAGCAAGTAAATGGATTGAAGTGATCAACTCTTTTATTGAGCTTGCGAAATTAAGTTGGGTTGAGATTGAGTTAAATCAGGTAGAGATTACTCAATATTATGGATTATAAAAAAGTCTAGCAGTATGTCTAATTAAGAAAAGTCAAGGTATGTCATCAAGTTCTATCTTGAGGAAGGAATGAAGTATTACATTTGAAAGGAAATGTAGTACACATAAGTGAATTGGATTGTCTTAGGTCCTTTGAGGCTCAATTTTGATTTGAAACTTTGGTCAAGTTGGTAAGGCCAGCTAGTGTGCAAATGTCATCACAGAACTAGGGTAAAGCGTCTGTAGCATCATGAAGATAAGGTCAGCAATTTTATTTGATGCATTAGCCTGACGTGCCCATTTCTTCAAGAGAATAGCTAATCTTTGTTTCTACAGTATTCAAAGTTAGAGCAAGTAGGTTAGTAACCTATGTAGAGTTCCTGTCAAGCTGTTATGATTTAAGGATATTTGAGATTGTTTCATGATTTTCTCTTTTGAGAAAATTCTTTGGACTTTATAGAATTCAAGTATGAATTTCTAAAAGAAATGGTAGTTTGTTATAAGGGATTCATGAATAAAATTTTCTACGGTTTTCATGGTGGTGAGTAAGAATGTGATTTGTATTCCATCTTGATCACATGGTAAGGCAAGATTACATGTCTTATTCCTATGAGAATGCAGTAAGGGATTATGTTTATTTTATCTCCCCATACTGATCACATGGTGGAATAAGATCACATAATTCATTGGGTTTTAAAGAATAGTTTCTAATATGATTTGACAATCATATAAGTTTTGCAATTATATGAGTTTTACAAGTATAGTCGGTTGAGAAGAAAGATGCAAGTTTTCTTTTGCATTATAGCAATTGCTATATTTATTGCTATATCTAGTACCTTGTAAAACTCATTTGAGTTGGTATATCCTTGGTACCCTATACCATTTAAGGAGTATGGTCAAATTTTCCAAAACAGTTCGACTATAAGTAAAGAAATTGGGTAAGATTCTTTACAAATCTGTGTTGGTCTCTGAAGAGCATGGAGTAACTCCGTACTTCTCTAAAAACTTGGGATTGTTTTCAGTCAACGAGTATTGGAAATTCTCTAAGCAGTTTGCTAGTAGTTCATTTTGGTTGACGTCATGACCTAAGGAAGTCATTGCCTTTTTAGCGGAATTGTCCTTGAAAGTAAGTTGATATGGACTCCTGGAATGGAGCCTTCTCTAAGAAATGATATTGTAGTAATCCTTTCTCTAGATTAAAGGATATACTAATGTTTGGTCCATTAGTTACTATTGCTTTCATGTTGCTTTGAAGATTTAAATCTCTTTGAGAAGAGATGGTCAGGTAAGGACTTTAAGCAGAACTCCAATGGGTCTGGAGTTTGGATATGCAAATTAGTTTGATATTCAATCTCAGTCTGATAAGTTGTTGGGTATAGAGAGTGGACACGTGAGGATATGTTTTTAATCCTAAGAGTTAAGTTACTCAACAAGTCATAATGTTAAGTGAAGCCTAAACAGTTCTTTGATGAAAAAGACTGAAAATTGTCAATGGAGACAATTTTGTTGGAAATTAATGGACCAAAAGTATTTTGTTCAATATCTTGGTATAATGAAGCATAATAGTGTAGCTTGAAGTAGTTGAGAGAGATAACTACTTTCGAATGCCAGTATGCTCAAGCTGAGTTTTGGTTGATAAAAGGATGTAAAGGATTGACGAGATAGGTTATTATCTTGTCATGTGTTGGATAAATATCATATTCTTGGTTAAAGTAATACTGAGATTTTATCCCAATAAGGAAATTGAGTAAGGATTTTAAGTAATCCTCGTAAAGAAAATAATTTGAGAAGGACTAAAGGTTTAGTTCGGATGACAACAAGGTTGTGTGAATCCCCTCAGATGTTATTCAAAATCTGTTGACCAGATCAAGGAAAAGTAGTATGGGAAAAGTAATATTGCTTAAGATCAATGGAGAAGATCAAGAAGGTAAGACACCAGGATTTGTTATTCAAGATTATGGATTGTTTGGTTCTGAAAATGTTCATGTGTATTTGTTGCTGATGAGCTTTGAAAGCTTATTTCAAAGGAAGCATATTTATTTGCTTAATTAGTTCATCCTGGAACAAGTAAATGTATAAGGATTTAAGATAAAACTTTTGATGGAATGACATGAAGCGAAATGTCACCAAGTTCGTCTTGATATGCTTGGTTTGTCTGGAATTCCTGATTGAGCATTGAGGACTAGATGAAATGTTATAGTCTCTTCCTGTTTCAGAATGGAAGTGGGAAGATGTTACAATGGATTCTTGTCATTAGTCGTTCAAGACTTAAAGAAAGAAAAATGCAATATGGAGGTTGTTAAGAAACTCATCTAGAGTGCTCTTTTTAATGCATTTAAGATGACTTAAAGAGTACAGAAGTTAGTTGAGCTGTTCATGCATGAAGTTTTTGATCTTCATAAAACTCCAAAGACTTTTATCTCTGATTGAGATGAATGGTTCATGCCAAAGTTTTGAAAAAAGTAACATCAATCTTTGTGGAGTGAATTGAGTTTAGCGCAAGTTTCCTTCATCAAGGTGATGAACAATGCAAAGAAATAAATTCAAACTCTCGAGGACATGTGTTTTGAATTCCACACGAGTTGGAATGGTAGTTTGAGGTTGAGTGAATTCACATACAAGAATTTTGATTTCACGATAAAGAAAATGACTCTTTTAAGGCTTTATAAAGCTAGAAGGGTTGGTTGTCAATTTGTTGGAATGACAACACTGACAAGGTTCTTCATGGGCCAGACTTGACCAAGAGAACAACAAGTCATATTGCACTAACTTTAACAAGGGTGCTAACTGCTCAAAGGCGACAACAATCGTGTGTTGTTTTAATTAGAGAGCATGTTGAGTTCATTGTAGAGAACGACGTTTTTATTCTAGTATCCGCCTTGAAAGGCATATTCCGCTAGGGAAAGCGAGGCAACGTAAATGCTCGCTACGTTGGATCTTTTGAGATACTGGTAAGCTTGTTTATCGGTTGGCATTGCCACCTTTAGTGCATTCTATCCTTAATGTCTTCCTTTGATTAGGTTACCTTAGCCTAAAATGGAGGTGAAGAAAAGACTTGAGAATAGACAAGAAACGTTGAGTCATTTTCCAAAGTCAGTGAATGTTGTAAAGAAGGAGTTTGGTAACTAAGTAATGGTTGATTGCGCTTAGAAGTAACATCATTTTTAAGGGGGTACTACAAACTTCTGTATAGGTTTGTAGTGGTTGTGCATATGTGTTTGTGCTATCCTTCTTTGTGATTCGAGTTCTCCTTGGTTTCGAGGACGAAACCATTTTTAAGGGGGTACTAATGTAATAACTGCGGTTTTTGAGGATATTTTTGAATTTTCTCGGAAATCTTTTTAACGCTTAATCAATTATTTTCGTTGGAGATTAAATCCTAGAAAATTGTTGCTGATATCCTAAAATCAAAAAGAAATGATTTTATGGATCGGTGTGAATTCTAGGATTTTTCAGTGGAAAAGGAATATTTATTGGATAAGTCGTCTTTTTAAATATGTACCGGAAAGGATTTAAAATGCGAAACGGAAGCCTTAAAAATTATTTGTAGCATGATAAAATCATGAAAAATTGATTTTATTAGTCTACATAATTTACGGGACGTTTTTCGTTTAGTAAGTTTTTCCACCCGAGGTACATAATTTTACCGCTTTAACGCGAGTCCCGTTCTGAGACGGGTTTTGAATTTTATAAGCATATTTTCTATGCTTAATATGGAAGGAAACAGAGAATGGGATAAGTTAGAGGGGGGGCCCGTACTTCTCCAAGGCATATCTTCCTCTGCCTCGTCAAAAGTCTACTGTGTTTTTAAAAAAAAAAGCAAAACAGAGGTTTGGGGGCGAAAGGACGTGGTCGACGACGTACTTGGGAGAATCCGAGCATTCTCACCGCCGGCAGCTTTCTCTGCCTCACCTCCCCTACGTCACCCCATCCTCTTTGCCTTGTTGTGGGTTTGGTGTGGTTGAAACCGAGCCAAAGCAGGGGAATTCGAGAGTGGGATTCAAGGCGGAACAACGCCGGACTTTGGAGCTGGATTCCCTCACCGCCGGCCAGCCTTTCTCCTGCACCTTCCACCTCTTCTTCTTCCCCCTTGCTGGGCGTGTTTTCTGCAGCAGAGCCATGGAAGGAATCAAGTCGGAACGTTGGCTCGGGAGAAGAATTCAATCACCGCCGATCTCTTTTTCGCCTTACCAAAGTGACGCCACCGGCGACCGTTGGCTTGTCCGACCACCACCCACAGTAAGGCCTGCTGTCAGGCAACGCCTAGACACCCTCGGGCTCGGGGATCGAGCCATGATCGAGCCACACGAGCCATGGGATCGAATGAAGGTATATACGATCGAAATTAATTAGCGGTTTGACTGCGAAGCCACCGTAAGGGCCTTTCAGTGCCGCTTTGCTAATTAAATTTATGGTTTTTATAATCTTGATGTTAATACGGTTCTACAGGTTCGAACCGCTCGTGAAACGGACGTCCGGATCTTCCGTTATAGCGAAGACAAGTTTTGGATACCGATTGTCAGGTAAAGGAATTCGGATAATTACATGGGATTCGTCGTTAATCCGTTTGAGCTGAAATTTGGTAATCTTTTAGAATTGTTGTTGATGAACAATTTTTATTTAGAAAAGTGTTTCAAAAGTGAAGCGGATGATTAGTTATAATTCCGCCAAGATGGCTCCTTGAAGCATGATAACTAAGGATTTACTATATATCGATATTCGGAAATTAAATCGTTTATCGATTAGGAAGTTGTAGGAGTTGTGAATACAACTAAGAAGTGTTTCTGTGAGCTCGTTGCTGAGAAATCCTTTTGTTATATTTGTCAGAAGGATGATACAGATTACTGTTGGAATTGCTAAGGACGTCGAGCACGCCTTATAAGGCAAGTGGACGATTCTCTCTTGCGTTATTGTTATTAAATGAGGAATTGGATCCCATTTAATATTTGCGTTGGGAACAACTTGTATGATTAATAAAATATGATAGGTCGTTATATTTGTTAGAAATAATGACCATGTTGTTTATTCAGTTTCGCGCTAGAACTGGATTTAGGTCCGTTATGTATGACCTTGTTTGTTGTCTCATGCTGAGACATTATTGTGAAATATGTTAGTTTTTCAGGGGTAGGAGCTGAGTCTCCGATGACCTCTTTATAACACAGTCTATGTTGGGAGGTTTAGCTCGTTACTATCATATCCCAACATTCGGGTCATGACTCATACCTCACTCAACGCTAGAAGAGGTGTTTATGCACTCTAGCTAAGTGCAAATTGGTACTAGGTGTTCGTCAATGATCATGGATTTCATCCCTCTCATCTTGACATCTCCATGTACAGGTGGATTCTCTGCGGTTTTAGCCGCTTAAAAGTTACCAACATGTTTGTGAAAAGTTCTGAAAGTAATAAAGATAAGTGCGTTAGGCACATTAATGTACCCGAATGGTTAGTCTATTCGATAACCATTCTTGCTTCCGGTTATGAATGATTCTTAATCAAACTTTGATTAAGTTAATCTGAAAAGTCGATGGAGGCTTTTCAAAATGTTATGTGATGAATATGAGTTCCCAACAATTGTTTATACTTCTTAAAGAAACCACAAGCGGTGGTGTTCTCTCTCTTGAATATGCGAGTCTCCTTCTTATTCTCTATGAGACTACTAACTGTTGGATCATAATCCGAGTCTATTCGGATTTTGGATGCCAATATGTTTAGTTACAACTATAAGAACCAAGTTAGTTTCTCCGCTTGCTAGTCTATCATTAGACTAACCCGTCCATTTTCTTTTCTTTTCTTTTATTTGGTCGGTTGGTGTCCACCGTTGGTTTACGACACATCAGGTTATACTTGGAAGTTGATTCAAGAGGCAGATTCAGATGTTTGAAGCTCCAGAAGTTGAAGAAAGGTTTTCAATGGTTATACTTGAGTGAAGATCATGGTTAAACTACTTCAAAGTGAAGCTGAGTTTCAGAAATAAGAGCTTATGGAAGACTGTATGAAGATTTTGTTTTAAATAGAAGGTTGTGCTATTTATTTAATCTTTTTGGATTAAGGTTTGTATAAGACCAATTTTTTTTATTCCGCTGTAATGTTTGTTTTAGTTTGTTCAGTCAGTTTAAAGCCTTGGGTAGCTTCGGTTTAGTCTTAATCGAGGTTACTGGCGGTAATACCTCCAGGGTAGGAAGGGGGTGTTACAGGTTCGTCGAGTCGGAAAGCCATTCTTGCTCCTGGTTATGAATGATTTTTAATCAAACTTTGTTTAAGTTAATCTGAATAGTTGATGGAGACTTTTCAAAATGTTATGTGATTAATATGAGTTCCCAAAAACTGTATATGCTTCTTAAAAGAAACCACAAGCGGTGGTGTTCTCTCTCTTGATTATGCGAGTCTCCTTCTTATTCTCTATAAGACTGCTAACTGTTGGATCATAATCCGAGTCTAATCGGATTTGGATGCCAATATGTTTAGTTACAACCATAAGAACCAAGTTAGATTCTCCGCTTGCTAGTCTTTCATTAGACTAACCCGTCCATGTTCTTTTCTTTTATATGGTCGGCTGGTGTCCACCATTGGTTTACGGCACATCAGGTTCTTCTTGGAAGTTGATTCAAGAGGCGGATTTAGATGTTTGAAGCTCTAGAAGTTGAAGAAAGGTTTCCAATGGTTATACTTGAGTGAAGATCATGATTGAACTACTTCAAAGTGAAGCTGAGTTTCAGAAATAAGAACTCAAGGAAGACTTGATGAAGATTTTGTTTAAATAGAAGGTTGTTCTATTTATTTATTCTTTTAAGTTAAGGTTTGTATAAGACCTTTTATGTGTTTCTCCGCTGTAATATTCAACTTAAGTTTGTTAGGTTTTCAAATGGTTTCATTTACCTTGTTTTTAGTTTGTTTAGTCAGTTTAAAGCCTTGGGTAGCTTCGGTTTAGTGTTAATCGGGGTTACTGGCGGTAATACCTCCAGGGTAGGATGAGGGTGTTACACGGTACCTTACCTTAATCTAGTTTCGCGGACGAAACTCTTTTTAAGGGGGTGCTATTGTAATATCCCTCATTTTTATAAAGGCTAAAAATGTAATTTTGCATTTTCCTTTATCATGATAAAATATTTTACATATGTTATTTCTTAAAGTTCAATGTTACAAAAATTATGTTCTCATATTAAATACGAACCATAAGACTTATGGTTGTGTGATTATTAATTATAATATGAGAAAATATAATCATGAATAATATGAGTTGTTTATTATTTAAAATTATGATAGAGTAATTACAAGTGATAATAATTATGGAAAAGTATTATAATAATATTTCTAAATTTTATATAAGTATTTTTAAAAGCTAAAGTTTAATAAAATAAATTACTAAAGTTCAAATGATAACTATCTATTTTATTTGGAGTGAAAAAGTTAAGGTGGAAGGACATTTTTATCACTTTTACAAAACAAGAGTGTTGTTTGTGCAATTTCTCGAAAATGGATTGAAACCCGATTGGGTTGTCTTCAACCTAGAGCCCGAATTTTCAAACGGCCATATCTCACTCGTTTCTCAACGGATTTTCGATTCGAAAGATGTTCCGGAAAGCCCATCACATTTTCTTTAATAACCCTCAATCAATTTGGAGTGTTGATTCGGTTTCTTAGAGTGAAGAGTCGAGGAATTCAATCAACCTAAAACGTTCAATATTTCGAAGATGGCTTTAATTCGGTTTAATAACAATCAATTAGGTGTCTATTTCTGCTAAAAAACAATCATCATTCAAGGAGGGAGTAATAGGAGGATCGGAATCGTCGAAATTGACCATTAATTTATGGATAAACTCGAATTGAAGTGGGGAGATGTTTGGTTTTCGGGATTGGCTGTTCAAGCTCCGAATATGAGTAGATTGGGGATCGTTTTGAGTGCTACAAAAGGCCAATGTGAAGAGCAATCCGTTATACACATTTTTCATTCAGAAACTTTCTCCAAAAACGCTCTCAAATTTGCTCAAATCGGCTCGGAAAGAAATCACTTTGGTTCAGCAAAAAACAGAGCAAGGCTTGGTTTTCTGGCCCATTCTTCTTCCACACACAACCAAAATTTTCCCACTATATATCATTGGAAAGCTATCTCTCTCATGGTTGCAACGCCTACTCATACGCTCCGATCCGATAGCAGACGAAGGAGAACGAAGCGATTGAAGTTGGTGCTGTTTTATGCTCTGTTTTTGCGTGGGCTGTTCCGTTGAGTTGGTGAGCCCGTGAGCAGGTCGGGCCCGACCCGGCCCGACCGGGCTGCTCACTTTTGTAGGTATATTCCATTTTAATTCAATTTATTAAAAAAAATAATCTTTTGTTAAATTAAACTGGGTAAAAATTATTTAAATTGACAAGTGTTAGGAATTTGGTATTTTATAAGTATTTAAATTAACTTGTGAATTTTAAATGGGTATTTTCTTGTATTCATAAATAAATTGGTATTTTAAAAAGGATGCTAATAAGAGGAAGAATTTCTTATGGATAAATAAGATTATTAATAATATTTTAAATATTTATAAAGTATGAGTCCGGTTTAGGTGCGAATGGGCGCCCATGTGCGAAATAAGAAAGAACAGGAGTCGTTGGATCAAGAAAAATCAAAGGCGCTGATCATTTCACTTAAAAAGGGGAAAAAAACGGCACGGGCGAATTATTGGCGAATTATTCGCGTATTTTTGAAAAAACGGAAATAGGACACGCGCCTAGATTGTTCATCAGTATTGTTGATTTGTTCATCAATAATGTGGATTTGTTCATCAAAACTATGATTTTGTGCATAAATAAACTATTGCTTGTGCATCAAAAATCTATTATTTGTACATAAAAAATGAACAAATGTGTATCAAAATTACATGCAATATGTTCATCAACATTGTGATTTTATTTATAAAAAACGAAAATATTTATTCATTGGTTTTGGCATATTTGTTCATCAGTTTGTGCATATTTGTTCATTAGTAATATGAATTTGTTCACTGGTTTATGCATATTTGTTCGTTGCCTTTTTTATATAATTGTTCATTACTAGATGTATATTTGTTCACTAGTAACCTCAATTTGTTCATTGCTATATGCATATTTGTTCATTAATAACATTAATTTGTTCACAGCTAAATAAGGCACAAGTACTCCTCTTCGATTTGTTGTTATCTCGTTCTCTTAGCATACACCATATTATTGCAAAGTCAAATTCTACATCTATTATCTTTTGCATTCAAGTTTCTACATCAAACTTATCTTATTTTGGTACTATATTGAGCACTTCATTCGTATTGACAACTTAGCCTTAAAACACTTCATTCGTATTATACTTTGAATTTAAGATAGTCTTAATGCACAAAATAAATGAAAAAATGCACAAATAAATAGTCCTGAATGTACAAGTTGATGATATTAATAGTCCTAAATGTACAAGTTGATAGCATTGACACATAAAACATAAGTTTATTTCAACTCCCAAATAAGGGTATAATAATAAACAAATAAGGTTATATCAATAAACAAATAAGATATATCCATGAACAAATAAGGTATATCAATGAACAAATAATGGTATACCAATGAACAAAAAAGAAGTATACTAATGAACAAATAATGGTATACCATGGGTATATCAATAAACAAATAGGTGTATATCAATGAACAAATACGAGTATATCAATGAACAAATAAGGGTATATCAAAACTAATTATATGTGCATAAAAAACTACATAATATTGTCATCCTACACATAAATAAGGTTAAAAAATAAAATTAAAAATTAAAAAAGTTCGAAATCGATGAACAAAATTATCAAAAACTCAATGCACAATTAGTTAGTATTGATGAACAATTGCTGAATATTGATGAACAAATCGCTATTTCTGATGAACAAATTGCTCGCGTCTCATAAAAACGTATTCTTCGAAAAATTCGTCCGCGCCGTATTTTATTGAAAAATGCGCGAATAGTACGGGAAAAATTCGCCCGTGCCGTATTTTATTTTTTTAATGAATGTTTAATCAGGGCGTTGATTTTTTGGAATGAAAGAGCGAGATTCATTCTTATTTCTCACACAGGCACCCATTCGCATGGGACTCTTTTTCATAAAGTAATAAGGTTTTTCATTAGATTACTATTAATATATATATACATATGTTGAGGTTAATATATTATAAAAAAAAGTTTAAATTGAATGATATGAAGAATTTATAAAATTCATAACTTAGTGTCATTATATTAATAAAAAAGGAAATTATTAATATAATGTTTAAAGTTTATAAATTTTTGTAAAAAAAAATTCCGTTGTCATTCCTCGGAAAATCAACACTATAAAATGAACAAAATAAATTGACGACAATTTATTTTGTGGTTGATTGAACATGAATAAGCTCTTAATCGCGAGTGATCGTTTCGTAACCCATCTACGTTAATTTCGAGGCAAGTGGTTTGGGTTCGATTTCCATATAAAGTCGTTTATGCATCACTCGTTTTATCAAGCATGTTACAAGTCTTCTTATATGTTTTCCTGTGCCTTTAAATCGTTTTATGACTTTGTTGGGAACTCTTGTATGTAATAAAAAGAATCTAGGATTTATATTGTTCTAGATTTAATGACATGTTATTTCTAGTCATACATAGGTTACACTAGATGAACTTTAGGGTCGTTGCCTTGTGATATGTGTGCCTAGATGAGTAGGCTTGTATGTGCGTCCTTTGTGTTATATGCGTTGATTCATTCGAATTCAATCTTAGCTGATGCTCTACCTTTAAGACCATGGTCAATACCCACTCGCTCGATGAGGGGTGATGGCACGTAGCTCGTGTTAGTCTGGGCTTGCAACCCAACCTTTGTGTATTTCCGTGGGGCCGTAACCCACATTCTGTCTTTTGAGTATTTTCGTGGGACCGTAACCCACATTTTGTCGTACTTAAAAAGTATGCTTAATTCCAAGTGGAACGATATTGTGATCTTTAAAATTGGTAGAGATTAAATAGGCGCTCGATGGCGACAATTAAAATGATAGGACTGCTAATACAAAATGGAATGCCTTCCTTACTCTCGGATTCCGTAATTCTCTGGCTCGAATCTGAATTCACACAACACGTATGCGGTGAGGTTGGTAGAGGGAAACGTGATCAACGAGGGGTTTAATCACCCACCTGACTAAATGTGTGAAACCCAAGTTCCCAACATAAGTAAATTTTTCTTTCTAAACCGGGACTCACCCTTGGGTGAAGTTTTCACTCTTTTCTTCAAGTCATAGTTTTCATGGGAGGTCCGAGGATGGGACCGACTTTCATTCTGTACCCGACATCCAACTCGTTCCTTCTTAAAACCGAACCACCTTCTAAAACCCCATTTTCTTAGTCTGTCACAAGACTAAAAGACCGTTTATATTCCTTGCATGGTCGGTTGGTGTCCATCGCATTTCTCGTTGCAACACATCAGGAGTGGAGTTCTACGTCGAGGACCACGAGGAGCAAGCTTGAGGAGCAACTATAGTGAAGGTGGTTAGCTTAGAATAACTTAGAATAATATTAAGGGTCGAGGTTCCGACTTGTGGGACCCTTTCCATTTCAACTTTGTATCCATTCAAGTTTATTCAACTATTGTATTTGACTTCCGCATTTGTTATAATATATCTTCCGCATTTTAAAGTTTTTGGTTAAGTTCTGTAATTACTGTAAGCCTTGGGTGACTTCAAGAGTTTAATCTCGAGGTCACTGGCGGTAATATCCTTATATAGAAAGGGGGTGTGATAGTTTGCATTTAGGTAGTGATTAGGATTCATATTTATGTTTATATTGCATGGTTTTTA
This sequence comes from Fallopia convolvulus, assembly GCA_964016875.1. Classification (NCBI taxonomy): domain Eukaryota; kingdom Viridiplantae; phylum Streptophyta; class Magnoliopsida; order Caryophyllales; family Polygonaceae; genus Fallopia; species Fallopia convolvulus. The sequence goes on along the minus strand of OZ024734.1, from coordinate 24,235,482 downwards.
GTTTAGTTTAGTCTAGTTCTTAGGTGTTTAGGTTTTCTAGGAAATTCGTGTTTTGCGCTTGTTTTGTTCGGTTTTGCAGTTCTTCAGGTAAACAAGTGTCGCCTGAAATGCTGAACCGAGAGTGCCGCGGGCTAGGAAGGAATGTGCCGCGGCCGCGCCACCCAAGAAGGAGACCGCGCCTCATGTTATGCCGCGAGAGAATTGGGCCGCGTATTTGGGCTTCGAGATGGGCTTAAGATAGATCTTGACCGACGTGTTTGATGTATTTTTGGGGATATTTTGTCTTTAGATATCTTAGAGGTATTTAAACCTTGTTTTTAGTTTTCTCTCTCGATTATTGTCATAACGTTTGTCAAACTTTGGAGGCTAGGGTTTTTCTCTTTGGAGGCAGACTATGAAACCTTTGTAAGTTTGATTTTATTTTAATTATTCATTGCTAAATTTCTTTGTGTTTGGCTAGTTATTGAAGTCATGATTTGTATATAGTTGTGAGGTTTGATTGATTCTCAACAAACTTGAATAGAAATTATCCCCTGTGCTTAATTGAATCTAAACTAGGGTTTTGTTAGATTGATCACCTAATTGAATTTCTAGTTAAAACTGAATCTGATTAATTACCGGTTGGAGTTAATTTGATCAAGAGTAGACTTTAATCAATTTAGTACCGGTTGGACAAGTTGGTTAAAGAAGGGAATAAATTCACAAGTCACTTAGATGCATGTCTGGTTGCTCTAAGTATTTGTTCTATTGATAACTTGAATCGTCATGCTGTTATTTAATTGAATCTAGAAGGTCTTCTAGGTTATTAGATAATTAGGGTTGTTAGACTGGTAGTTCTATCAACTAAATCTAAAGTTTGGATCTTAATCCTTAGTAGGGTCATTATCCACAATAGATTATTCAAGTGAGAAGAGAATCAAGTGAATTGATGATCAATAAATCAATATCATGATAGATTTAACTAGTTGAACACGTTTGTCTCTCATTGATTTAAATCATCTTTTGCATTCATATTTACTTTTCAATTTGCATAGTAGTTTAGATAATTTAATCAATAAACCCCCTCTTGGTTACTTGGCATCCAAGTAATAGCACAAATACACGAGTCTCTGTGGGATCGACCCTTACTTGCCGCTGTACTGAGTTGGTTAAGCTAAGGTTTCTTTGATAGGTATAACGACCACTTAAATTACCTCATCAAATTTGGCGCCGTTGCCGAGGACTCGTCGCTATTTGTGTTTATTACTTTCGTGTTGTTTTGGGTGTGAACCTGTTATATGGTTTATACCCGTGCTACTAACTCATCTCCTTTGCTCTTTGATCCAGATATTGACAAGACAATCTTCAAGTTAAGGAAGGATATCCGGAATCACTTTCAGGATCTACCGTTCTTTCTTGAGGAAACTAAATCTGAATCAGAGACTGAATCTAAAACTGCTGAATCTGAGGAGATGGCTGATCAAACATTAAGACAGTTAACTGCACAAAATCTGGAGCAACAACCGCTGGCGGTGCAATTTCCTGTTCTTGTTGAGGGAGTCAAGTTTGAGCTGAAATCTGGGTTGATTCACCTTTTGCCTTCATTCCATGGGCTTAGTGGTGAAGATCCCAACAAATATCTTTCTGAATTTCATGATGTGTGCTCAAGCATGAAGCCTGCTGATGTGACTCACGACCAGATTGCGCTGAGAGCCTTTCCTTTCTCTCTCAAGGATCAGGCTAAAGACTAGTTTTATTGCTTGGCTCCGAGAAGTATTGATACATGGGCTAAGATGAAGCAAGCTTTTCTAGAAAAGTACTTCCCTACTACAAGGCTTAATGAACTAAAGAAGATGATTAGCAATATTGAGCAAGAGGCTAATGAGACCTTGTATGCATACTATGAGAGATTCAAGAGGCTGATAGCCAGTTGTCCTTTCCATGGCTACATTGATCAAGACCTGATTTTGTATTTATTTAATGGCCTCTTGGATGATGAAAGAAGGATGGTGAATGTAGCTTGCCAAGGTAACATTCTTAACAAGACGCCCGCTGTTGCATTTGGACTATTTACACAGCTGTCTGAGGGCACAAGACAGTTCAAGAAGGAAACAGGTTCTAAGGCTGCCAATGCTGTAGTTGCCAACTCAATATTGCATGAAGAAGTGACTGAGCTGAAAACCATGATGAAACAATTTCTACAGCAAGGCGGGAGATAACAAGTGAAAGCCTATGGAATTTGCTCTGATATTATGCATCCGACTAATTCATGTCCCACTCTCTAAGAGACACAAGCTGAAGTTAATATGGTGGGCAATTATGGTCAACAAAAGCCTAGGTATGACCCTTTCTCCAACACTTACAATCCGGGGTGGAGGGATCATCCTAACTTGAGGTATGGAAATTCTAGCAATCAACAATTCAACCATCAAGGTGGCCAAGCTCAGTACAGACCGCCCTTCCAACCTCAAGCTCAGGGAATGAATCCGAATTCTATGTCCACTGAAGAGATGATCAGAAATCTGACTCAGACTGTTTCTACAATGCATGTCTCTTTAACTCAACTGCAACAAGAGACCAAGTCTAGCATTAAGAGCTTGGAGAGCCAAGTTAGTCAAATTGCTAATGTGGTGAGCAAATTGGAGGCTAGAGAGTCCAGCAAATTGCCATCACAGACAGAGCTAAATCTGAGGCAGAATGTGAGTTTTATCTCCATTTACAGTAAACCTGTGGTTGGACAGTTGTACAAGGCAGAGACAAAAATTGAGCACGTCATTGATGAAAACCATGGAGTCCTAGAGGAGCGCGGGCTCCAACATGGACTGGCGCGCCCGCGCCAAAGTGCGCCAAGCCCGCATAAAGTCACTAGAGAGCCCGAGGAACTGGACACGGTCTCGAAAGAGGGTGACGCGGCCATGGCGGTTGAAGCGCGCCTGCGGCATAGGTGTGGCGCGCCCGCGCCCCTTGTTACTTTGACCGCGCCGACGGTGTCAGTTCCGAGTTTTGTCCCGAAGCTTTACACGCCTGTTCCACCATTCCCAAAGGCGTTGAAAGAGACCCGGAAGTTGAAGAATGACAAGGAACTCTTTGAAACGTTTAGTGTATGAGGAGTCAATGTGGCATTGTTGAAATTGATCAAAAGTGTGCCCCGTTATGCTAAATTTTTGAAGGAGTTGTGTACTATAAAGAGGGGTCAAAAGGAGAGGAGCAAGAAGCAAGTTAAAGAGAAAGAACATGTGTATGTTGTGTTTCAGAAGCGTTTTCCTGAGAAGTGTAGCGACCCTGGCATGTTCACCATTCCTTGTATGATCGGGAGCACCAAGGTGAATGAGGCTTTGATTAATTTGGGTGCATCGGTCAATGTCTTGCCTTACTCCTTGTATGAGAAACTTGATATGGGACCTCTGATGGAAACTCAGACAATCATTGAGTTAGCTGATTATTCCACTGTTCGGCCAAAAGGGAAGCTTGAGGATGTGTTGGTCAAAGTGGATTCCTTGGTATTTCCACTTGATTTCCTGATTTTAGACATGGGACCGGGGAATGAAAGAGCACCTATGTTGCTAGGGAGACCATTCTTAAAGACTGCAAACACCATTATTGATATTCCCCAGGGCATCTTGAAGATGGTATTCGACGGGAAGGAGATCGAATTCCATAGCTCAAATCCTTCTTGAATCCTTTTACGTCAAGCTAATGACGTTAAAAAAAGCGCTTCTTGGGAGGCAACCCAAGGTTTAGAGTAGTTTTATTTTTCAGTTATAATCTTTTGTTTTTAGGTAGTTTTGTTTGTGAGTTAGATATCCCAAGTCTGAAGTTTGATAACCCGAAGAACCATCACCGTCGGATTTCCCGCCGGACTACCCGGATAGCTAGAGTTTTTGTGAGTATTTCTCTTCTCTTTACTTTTTACTATACTTTGGGGACAAAGTATGTTTTAAGCATGGGGGAAGGGAATTACTTGTTGCATTTCATATAGTTGCATTAAATTAGGTCATGTTTAAAATTTTTGCATGCATTGACTAAAATCTTGAAAAAATGAAATAACAAATCAGAAATTTTGAAAAAAAATACAAAAATATTGCATTTAGGTTCTTATTTCCCTATTGTTTAATTCCTCTTGTTTTTCTAAGTTAAGTATGAATTCTAACCCATGATTTGCATGATATACCAAAGTTGATATGATATGAGCATGATCATTGATTAATTACCTTGATTATAGGACTGAGCATGTATTTAGCTTGAGTATTTGATTCATTCTGAAGTTCTAGACAAAAATTAGCCTTGTGAGATATTTTTGGCCTTTCATGATATATTTGTTCTCTACATTCTTGAGTGTATCACCATGATTATCTAGCTCTAGAACTTGCGTTATGACTCTTTTTCAAGGCTGCTTATATGATTGAATGCATGACATTAAAATGACTGAGGCAATGTTTTTTTTATTAGCCTATTATTTCCCTTCCTACCCTACAAGATCCATGTTCTTGACACCCCTATTTCTTTTGAGCTTGAAGCCTATTTTTGTTAGCTCCACAAAATTTTCCTAGCCTAATAAGCTTGACCCATAATCCGGGATTTAGGACTTTAGGTTGGTTGTGTTTTGTGTGAGTTTGATGTAAGTATGGGGGAGTTGGAAGAAAAGGTGGAAAAAGAAGAAATAAAACTCTTGTGTGAGTAAAGTGAAAAAAAATGAAGATGAAAAGTATGTTGCAAAGCAAAAGAAAGAAAATTGAGCTTAATTGTTAGTAATCTTCATAAATGTAAAAGAAAAGAGAAGAAGAGGCAAAGAAAAAAAAAAGCAAAGTGCTTAATTGTAAATGTAAGGAGTTGGTAGAGTGGAAGTTGGAAGAAATAAAAAAAGGAAGTGTAAAGTTTGGGTTTATGATTAGTTCTTTATCCCGGGTTTTGCACCACAAGCCAAATATTATCTTTTTCAAATTTCTCTTTACCTTGGCCCCATTACAAGCCTTAAAAAGACCTCATGATTTTTGTTATGTGTTTGATCCCCAGTGGTGGAGATTTAGAACTCTGATGCAAGCATATGGTAGTCTAGTTTTCATGGTTGATTTTGAGTGAAACACATACCCTTAAACGCTTGAGAGTTTGAGTGCAAACACATTAACCTTGGTGAGGTCTAGAATGAATGAATGGTCTTTGCTATATTCTTTTTATAATGCATGTTAGGAAGTATTGATCGGGTTTTTAATTATATGTGAAATGCTTGTTTGACTTGAGATGGATGTATGATTGCGTTTCTGTGGTGTGTTTTGGATTTATGTCTTGCTTGAGGACAAGCAAGGGTTAAGCATGGGGGAATTTGATAGCTTGCATTTAGGTAGTGATTAGGATGCATATTTATGTTTATATTGCATGGTTTTTAGTTTAGTTTAGTCTAGTTCTTAGGTGTTTAGGTTTTCTAGGAAATTCGGGTTTTGTGCTTGTTTGTTAGGTTTTGCAGATCTTTAGGTAAACAAGCATGGACGGGATTGATCTTGGATGATTGTGGAGGATCAAGATGAAGCTTATAGTGATACAAGTGAAGATTTGAAGAACCAAGACCCAAGAGCTTGTGTGAAAAGAACGCTTAAATCCGGGCTATGCATTGAAGGACTTGTTTTAACATCTCTATCTTGTAATGCTGGGTTTGGGAGATATAGTGGTCGGATGAAGCTGAATTTGCTATCACTGGAAAGCGAACTCGAAGAGCTACAATTCATATTTTTACTCCGAGTCCAAATTCCAACTCGAACGAGGTGAAAACAATCTCTGAAGTGTCGCCTGAAATGCTGAACCGAGAATGCCGCGGGCTAGGAAGGAATGTGCCGCAGCCGCGCCACCCAAGAAGGAGACCGCGCCTCATGTTCTGCCGCGAGAGAATTGGGCCGCGTGTTTGGGCTTCGAGATGGGCTTAAGATAGATCTTGACCGACGTGTTTGATGTATTCACTACAACAGAAATGCCTTTTTGCGACCATTTTCTTAGCGAGAAATTTATTTTCCTCGCTAAATGTGGTCTTTGGCGAGGAATTTAATGATTTCTCATTAAATGTGACTTCACTTTTAGCGAGAAACTCACATTACTTGTCAAACATCACATTCTACGACAAATATGTTGGTTCATCGTTATTTGTACTCATAATTTGGCTTCGTAAAATATGAGGTCAACTACAACGAATTTTGAAACATTTATTGAGGAATATTTTCGTCGCCAAAAACATTCAGCGAGGACATAATAACTTCGTCGCTATATGATTTTAGCGAGAAATTTATTTTTCTCACTGAATGTGGTTTTTTGCGAGGAATTTAATGATTCCTCATTAAATGTGACTTCCCTTTTGGCGAGAAACTTATTTTCCTTATTGAACATCACATTCTGCGACAAATATGTTGGTTCATCGCTATTTGTACCTATAATTTGGTTTCATAAAATACAAGGTCAACAACGATAAATTTTGAAACATTTATTGAGGAATATTTTCATCGCCAAAAAATTCAACAAGAACATAATAACTTCGTCACTATATGTTTGGCTGGAAATTATGAGGTGCCTCAAAATTTTATTTTTTTAATCAAAATTTTATTCAAGAAAACTTTTATAGAAATGGATATACATAAAGATAATATAATTATTATTATTTTCTAATAAATTTTGAATTCCTAAATTTTTTTATAAATAAATAGATAGAAAATTTTTATTTGGAAATGATAAATTAATATGAATAACAATTGATTTTTAAAAATATAAAGTAGGGCTAAATTTAATGTATTGGCTCAAAAAATACAACTTTAATATATAATTAACTAGTGGTAAATCCCGTGCTATGCACGGGTCAAAATTATTTATGTTATTTTATATTGTATAAATATTGATAACTTGAGATTTATAAAAAAAAAAGTGAACTTATTGGCAAAAAAAGAATATTTTGTTTTATCACAGAAATGATTTGTTATATTGGTTTCACATTTTTAACTTTCGGAAAATATACCGTAAAAACCTACATACAATTATGTAAAGTGAACACGTTTAATTTCTTTATCAAGCACCACTTGGACCATTAAGTTTAAGAAGTTTTTTTTTCTTTTATTTCTCATGTATTATAAATGAACGAAAGATTTAATTCTTCAAATCAAACGGAACATGATTGTCAAAATACTAACTCAAGAGGATAGAATTATGCAATTATAATTATAATTTACCAAATAATTAGGCATTTGAAGTGATTTATTTTACCATAGAGAATTAATTAATCTCATTTTTATCTCAGTCAATTAGATTTTTTTTTTGTTTTTAATGACTTTACTAATGTTTTTATTTATGTACGTATAGAGTAAATGAATTTGTGCATGAAAATTTATTTTAAGTTTGATCACAAATTCAGTAGCTGTTTAACATACTATATAAACAATATCAAACTTTATGAGTTTATGACCAAACACTTGATGCATGTTTGGTGTCTTGATTAATGAACTACACAGATTAATCCCTTTTTTTTTTTTAAGAAGAAGAATCATGAATGTTTATTTGAGAACATAAACTATTATGAGATTCATCTAACTTAAACAATATAATAAGATATCTATTTTGATCATTGGCTGACAAATTTATCTTGCACAATTATAATTACTTGTTTACTTATTTTTTTTTACTCTTTCACTTTAATTAGATGTTTTATTCACTAATTATCGAATTTTTCTTATAGTAACCTATAGAATATAGATATTGATCGATCGATGTTATAATTAAATTCTAAAATAAATGTATAATAACATAATTAAGTATGCTAAAACGGAATATTAGAGATAGGTAATTGAATTTTATTAGACTTTTTAATTGAGTGTATGACAAAAACAAAATATATATTGTACACCATATTTGTGAAGTAATATATAAATCAATATGTATGAGATTAAATATGTAAATGTAAATATCATAAAGTTAAATATGCCTCATTGAATTTTGTTGAACTTGATCAATCTCAATCATGTATAGTCACGTGTAGAAAATGATGTAAATAGTGTATATATGAACTTAAAACAAACGAAATCAAATCATAAGATTGTACCTTTCTAATATCACTCGAACATTTTGATACTTATCTCAAATGCGTTATTTTTTTTGGTAGAATTTCAAATGCGTTAATTTTTTTCTTCGAATGTACTCCTTGGCACGATGATCACCTCTCGCACAAGTTTAAGATAAAAAATTAGCACGTGAAATAAAATATAAAAAAATTCTACCAAAATAAAATAAAATATAAAAAGTACCTAAGATTGGAATCGGGGGAGTGAAAAAATGGACAACTTGTAACTAAATTTATATAGATGATGATTTATAGAGATTATAGAGATGATGTCAGTTAATTACTTTCCTATTCATACAAATTAAGAGGAATTGATTATTGGAAATTTAAATAGCAAATGTTACACTAATATTAATGTTTGTAACTGAAAAACATAGTACTTAATTACCTTTAATGTTTAAATTATGAATAAACGGTTATAAATCTATATCTATATCTTCAAAATTAGGAATAGTACAAGACACTAATATTTGTAACTGAAGTTGTATAGGTAGTGTAGTCAACTGGAATTATACAGTATATCACAATCACAATTTACTCTATGAGAATATAACGTAACTACATTTAATTAGCATGTGTCCTATAACATTGTAACAGGATGTTATAAATGGCATGCTAGATTAAAATTTAAACAGCTATATCCTCACACTGTATTGATTTGCGTCGGAAAGTGAAAGGGTGATAAAAATGACATGTCTAAAAGGATGTTAAATTTTAAAAATAGCGGTTTATTGGAGTTAAGAATTGTTTTACTTTACCTTGTAATAGTCAATAATAAAAAAATTATTGGTAATGAAAAAAATTATTAGTAATGAAATGTACCAATTGATTTAATAATATATTTTCTATAATATAATGTGAACTCAATATATATACTCGTTTCATGGTGTTGTAACGGCTAAGTCTAAGTGTTTGATCTACTAATAGAATTAATTAGGATGTTTTATTTTTTATTTTTTAATTGACATTTAATATTTATTTAAAGTAGTTTATGACATTGTATGAAAATCATATAGTATGTATAAAATGTATCAACATTAATTGTCAAGTTTATTTTAGTTTATAGGTTTATAGATTGTAACAGATACTAATTATACATGTCGTGGCATACAAGTTCCGTACATGAGCATGTGTAAAGAGCTCGGTTGAACAGAGCCTCCAAATAATAGGGGCCCATATATACATAAATCGTTTATAATTAACCACTGAAAATAGCTAGCTTAATTGGTAATGCGTATGGTCTTTCATCTGAACGTCTCAAGTTCGACCCCTGTTTTTGCCATTCTTTTTTGTACTTTCTCAGTTTCTCCGTTGTTGTGCCCCACCTTCTCTAATTTTTAATCCGGTCCCTTGATTAGTCCTATTTAATTATTCTAACTTTTATTTTTTTTGCCGCTCCCCGCCTTCGTTTATTATCAATATATAATAAGATTTTGCTATTAACCGTTCATGTTGAGTTGTTGACTACAAAGAAATTTAACTATATTTTTTTATTATTTTGAGAGGCAATAAGCTAGTTCGTTACTCAAATTTTAATTAATTTAGTATAAGTAAAATTATTAAGATTTTAAAAATATATTAATTTACTATAAATTTGGAGAGCATTATATGAATACGCCTTACCTATTTTGCATGTCCTTATAAATTCATTTATTCTTCATTTATGCTCTTCACAAGTATAAAAAAAATCCAATATTCAATTTTTATTTTCCACGATTTATATAAATTTAAGGAGAAAATAATTGGTATGATATAATTCAAAAAATTTACCTACGAATCTATGATATTTGTTAAATTTTTTTGGTTAAATGATATTTATTAATTATTGATTATTAATACAATAGTTCTTTTGCTATCAACAAAGCTTAGATATATTAAAATATATAAGTATATAAATAAATATTAGTTGTGAAAAAAAGTGAATATTTTATACATTTATTTTATAAATTGGGTCTTGTTTTCTTTTACATAAAGTTAACTAGCTAGGTCATTTGAACGATCCTTTAAACTTTAATAGAATTTTTAGCGTAGTTTCTCATACCCTGCGCGGATTTTCTTAAACCTTTTAATTAGATTTTATATGAAAAATAATCATTTTACATACTGATTTAATACATTCATCTTCCACAAATATATATCCACTATCATACACAAATTCTTTTTTATCAATAAAAAGATGTGACAAAATAGATAAATCTCTTATGTAATAAAAAATAGTTTGACAAATCGATTGAAAAAGTTTGATCAATAAAAGAGACTTGGTTCAAACTACATATTTTTATTGTTTGAACCATTAATTATCGCTATTGGTAATTCTAGTATAAACTACTTATACCCGTCGTGCCATGAACGACTAAATGAATTTAATACTTAATTTATCTAAAGAATATGATTTAATTGAATATAAAAAAATAATTTATTAGAAAAAAATTATATAGAATTTTACAATTGGTATCATATGAATTGCAGAATTGGGACAAAATTATTAAGGTGATCACATTATAATTTTGATGGCTTAATGATAATTTATTTATGCAAAAATATAAATAAAAGTTACTTGAATTAGAATCGTTTAATTTTGAAAATATTTTACAAACAATATGAAAAGGTTAAAACAATATAAGTTCTTGTAATTTTTTTTATCAAATTCAATTCTTAAAAAATTTGAATACAAATTAAAAATATACTTAATAAGAAACAAAGAAAAAATATAAATAAAGAATGAATTTTTAATGATAATAAAATCATTTATATTTACATAAATAATTCAAAAAGAAAATTAAGGAAAAAATAACGTAGTTCATTGAATCATTATTTTTATTAGAATCAATTCTTTAAATTCTTTAAATACTTAAAATAATGTAATTCTTCTATTTTATTACTCATATTCAATTCTTTAAAAATTATCAATATATTATTACTAAAGTCGAATCCTTCTCTCTTATGTGTCACCCATTTAACTATGCCACATAGACATATTTAGTTGTTCACTGACAAATATATGTATACATATACTAATAAGAGGGTTTCAACTGAATTATTCGATATGGACAAAACACGGAGAATATATGAATGATGATGATGGAGTAGATGACGAGTATATGGTGACGATGATGAAGATGAAAGTTATGATGAGGATACTAGTGATAGCAATTTTGATAATTTTTGTAGTGAAGCCGTAAAAGAATTGTATTCCGATTGTACAAATTTCTCAACTTTAAGTTTTACGGAATATTTTAAATCTTATGCATACGAAAGTAGTAGTAAATCGCTTGGATTTTGGAGTTTGGGTTAAGGTTTAGGTTTGGGATTAGTCTTTGGGGTTTTTGTTTGGGGTTTGGGTTTGGTTTAAGGGTTGGGATTTGGGATTTAGGGTTTGGGGTTTAGGGATTGTGGGTTAGGGTTTAGGATATCCATAACATATAGTACAAGGGTAAAAAATAACTAAGCCGAAAATCGAAAAAATCGACGTTTTGAGAATTTGACATTATTTTGTATAACATTACCGAGCGATCATGTAAATCATTACTATATATTTTCCTTGTGTAGATTTAATCTCTACTTCGCATATTTTAAGTCTTCGTCTACAATCAGTTGAATCATATCTAGACCGATCTCTAAACTACAACCAATTGATAGACCCCTTTGTGAAAGACTATAAGATGCAGTGATGTGAAAGAGGGTATACAATAGCGTTAGATCTTATTTATACCGATCATAGTATTTTCAAAAAAGAGTTTTATTTGATCTAATTTGATATGTATTATTTAGGTTTTGAATTCTTCTATAATTATTATATGCCTTTCAATTAATTAAATAATAAATTTCACTTAAAAAATAGATACCTCTCTTAATTGCACATGATCTTCCTAACGGTTATATTTATTTTAAAAAAATATTAAATTTTGTTTAAATTCTAATTAGCTATCCTTTAAAAAAAACAAAGCTAAAGCCGCTAAACTAAATTTGAAAACAAAAAGAAGAGCGCTAAACGAATTTTACCCAAAATAAAAGCGCCTAAATGAATTTTTTTTTCTCTGATCAACTTAGGCGGTCAAAATTTCTACCAAAAAAACTAGGCGGTCAAATTTGCAAAAAATGAATTGGATTTGGCTCTAATTAACTAGGCGTTCAAAAAAGCGCTTCATAATACACCAACCCCCAAATTCACAAAGTGCTTCTTCTGGCTAGTTTGCCACCGCTGTCGTCTCCACCTTGGTTGTCGTCGGTCAGTCCGAAAAGTCGTCGTCGGTCGTTCATCTAAGTTTGGGCCTCAATTCCACTCCCATCGGTAAGATTTAATACCTCGTGTTAATTGATTGATCTTTTTTTTATAGAAATTTAGGGTTAGAAAATTGATTACTTCCCTTTGGTATAGTTTAGGGTTTGCAATTGCGTTTGGTATCTAATCTGGCAGAGAAGAAGACCTCACTTTCTTTCTCCATGTCTCCCAACATTTTTTTTATACACGAAGCTCTCAGCCTCGGTGACGAATGCCAGCGCCGTTGCCAAGCAGATCATTGACAAGATTCCCGAAATTACCGATACTCATGTCTCCTACTCACAAAATCGTTTCGTCTTCATGTTAAGCGCACTGACGACAACACCGGACATAATTCGCCTCTCCCTTTCTCTAGGTTAATTTCTCTTTTTCGTTATTTTAATTGTTCGCTGATTCTGTTTGATTGATCGATTTGTCTGTTGGGTGCAATGTTGGCTCGAATGGTGATTCAATCGAAAAATCCAACAATTTGTTTTTAATTATTAATCATGGGATTTTAGTTTATGCCACCAAATTGTTGTGTTGTACACTTTATGTGTATCAGATTGCAGCTTATTATTCACCCTAATGGAAAGTTCATGTGAGCATAAATACAGAATTAGGTCGAAGGCAAATCAATACTTAATGCTAGATGGTTGCATGCTCATGAACTATATGCACAAATTAACTTGTATCTTCGTTAGAAAATGTGTAGAGTGTGCTACTAGAGACTAGATTAGTGGCAACAGGCTATGATGCATGCTAGCTTGGATAGTTTTTTAGAGCCTATGTATTTTCCTTGTATAAAGTTCATCTTTGTTGAAGCTCTGAGGGTAAAGCCAATGCAGTTTTGATTTGTTTCCCATTTATTGCAAGGTTAGATAAAGCTAGATAATTAGCAATTGGTAAGTAAATAGTATGGTGAAATATTTTTTAAACTTTGATACTTCTGAGATCTTATATATATGAGGCAGAAACATCAACAATAGATAATTTTTTGACTGGTTGCATAGTTTACTATTACTTTTCCTCTAATTGTACATATACATTGATTAAAAAATTGCTCATATACATCACATTTACTATTCCCTGCATATGCTATTATAAGTTGGTCCTGAAATACCAGCTATACAAAAGTTTAAGACGGTTGATTGTACTTATTTGTTTGCAATGCAGGAGTAAGTGTTCTTAATTAAAGTCACTTCTAGAAGAGAGGATTAATGGCTTAGAGTTGGTTGTGAGCGAAAACGATGAACTGAAGATACAAATTGAATAGGCAATATTGAAAGCTAAGACGGTTGAAGATGACAAAAAAAATCTTATTGATCGTTGGATGCTGCAAAAAATGCAGGATGTAGAGCGCCTAAATGAGGTTCTTTCCACATCACAGCTCATTTCTGAAACATTCAGTTGATTTCCTTGAATTTATTTCAAAATAATAAGTAGATTAAGTTAATGAAGGTGTTAAAACATGCACTATAATATGCATAATAGTGTTTTGCTGAATTGTGATTTCTAAAAAGATTTTGGTCAGATAATGAGGACTAGATAATTAAATGAATAGAAAAAGAGGGGGGGGGGGGAGTACACTGATATAATGGTGCAATATTTATCATCTGTAGACTGTAGTTTTGGCTAATTATGTGATACATAATTCCTGTATGAAGTGTCTTGTTTGGGAAGAACTCTGAAGTGCAAGGTCACACATAATTTTTTTAAACAAACATTTTCTTTTGTCTCTTAATATGTTTATTCAAGATCAGTTGATTAGTTTGTCTTCATTTACTCTCTCTGATGATCTTGGTGGGTTGATCACTGAATTCCATTGCTCCAATGCATGCAATTTTGGAAAGTGGAATCTTGTATCCTCCTCCATATGTGTCTTCTTTCTTAAAAATTTACATTCAATTGCCTTGCTGCTATCTTAACTTGCTTCGTCTCTATCATATAAATAGGTCAATGCACTATATAAAGACATGATTGATCAATAAAAGGCAAGTAGTATAGAACAGCATGCTGGCCTGCAAGTAGATGTTGTGGTTCGTCAAAGTGAGGAGGGTGCGGAGTATTTTGTAGAATCAACCATGCCAGGCACATGCAAGAACAAAATCAAGGCCCATGACGGTGGATGTGCTTCTTTGCTTTTCAAGCGCAACACAAGAAGATTGATCTGTGGTGGACAAGATCGAACCATTGAAATGTGGGATATAACCACAAGAAGTCTAACCCACACCCTCCATGGCAATCTCGGCTCAATTCTTGATCTTTCTATGACATGTGATGACATAACACCTATAAGAGGCAGTTGGTCCAACATGATAACAATACAGTTATCATAATTATTTATATTAGAATTATAGTATTTATTTTTCTTGATATTAGGTAGATTTTGTAATATTTCCTCACTATAAATAAAGATTTATAATGTTTTATATTTGATCTATTTTGTGAGAATAACCTTTCTCGTTAAAACATCTTTTTATATCGACCAAATACAATTTTCTCACTGAAAGTACACATTTAGCGATGAAGCATAATTCAATGATGAAAGGTCGTGCAATAGCGGGGAATAACTGTTTGTTGTAAAAAAGTGCATGTATTGAGACAATATTTTCTCGCTAAAAGAGTATAAATAACGAGGAATTTGATTTTCTCGATAAAAAGTACATATCTCGAGAAAAAAAATTATCGCTAATATTAAAGTATTTTAATTACAACAATTTTTAACGACAAAATAAAAAGGATTAGCGAGAAAACTTATTTGGTCGACAATAGTATTCAACGACCATTGTCTGATCCTTCATCTTATTTGGCAACAAAATTATATACCTTTTTGCGAGAAAAATAATGGTCGCGAAATTATAATACCGAGGAAAGCTATCGTCATCGAGAAAATATTTTTTTCCTCGTCAAAACCCTTCCTTGACGAGCTTTCTGCGACAAACTGACGAGGAAATTAATTTCCTCGCCAAACACCTTCAGCGACAAAATCTCCACTTTTAGCCAGGAAAATTTTTCTCGCTAAAACACCTTTCTGTTGTAGTGATTTTTGGGGATATTTTGTCTTTAGATATCTTAGAGGTATTTAAACCTTGTTTTTAGTTTTCTCCCTCGATTATTGTCATAACTTTTGTCAAACTTTGGAGGCTAGGGTTTTTCTCCTTGGAGGCAGACTTTGAAACCTTTGTAAGTTTGATTTTATTTTAATTATGCATTGCTAAATTTCTTTGTGTTTAGCTAATTATTGAAGTCATGATTTGTATATAGTTGTGAGGTTTGATTGATTCTCAACAAACTCGAATAGAAATTATTCCCTGTGCTTAATTGAATCTAAACTAGGGTTTTGTTAGATTGATCACCTAATTGAATTTCTAGTTAAAACTGAATCTGATTAATTACCGTTTGGAGTTAATTTGATCAAGAGTAGACTTTAATTAAATTAGTACCAGTTGGACAAGTTGGTTAAAGAAGGGAATAAATTCACAAGTCACTTAGATGTCTGGTTGCTCTAAGTATTTGTTTCTATTGATAACTTGAATCGTCATGTTGTTATTTAATTGAATCCAGAAGGTCTTCTAGGTTATTAGATAATTAGGGTTGTTAGACTGGTAGTTCTATCAACTAAATCTGAAGTTTGGGTCTTAATCCTTAGTAGGGTCATTATCCACAATAGATTATTCAAGTGAGAAAAGAATCAAGAGAATCGATGATCAACAAATCAATATCATGATGGATTTAACTAGTTGAACACGTTTGGCTCTCATTGATTTAAATCATCTTTTGCATTCATATTTACTTTTCAATTTGCATAGTAGTTTAGATAATTTAATCAATAAACTCCTCTCTTGGTTACTTGGCATCCAAGTAATAGCACAAATACACGAGTCTTTGTGGGATCGACCCTTACTTGCCGCTCTACTGAGTTGGTTAAGCTAAGGTTTCTTTGATAGGTATAACGACCACTGAAATTACCTAATCAGGGTGTTACACAATCAGACCCTAAAAGTAGTTACTATCAAACAATCCTATTGATGATGTCCAAAACGGTAAAAGCAAAAAGTGGGCCCAGAGGCACCCCCATAGGCAATTTAGGGACCCCACGTCCATGCCCGATTATTTAAAAACAAAACTCCCGACGGATGCGAGGTCTCTCAACATTCCGGGACGACGTCTCGACCTCGTCACCGACTCTACTAATGCACCCGCCCGCTCGAACCAATCACAAGCGACCTCACTCCCGAACCAATCACCAGCAACCTCACTCCCAAACCAATCACAAGTGACCTCACTCGTGGACCAATCAAAAACCCTTATTTCGGGCATCCCACATCGAACATTGGCCAAAACTCGTCCCCCAATTCTCTATAAATAGAGAAGAACCTCGTAGGAAGAAGGGGTCGAAAAACCACTTGAACTCAAGAACTCTCTTGCTTGTTAAAGATCGACGTGATAGGAACATCGTCAAAAGACCTCGCTACAGATAGGAGAAACTCACAGAAAGACCCCAAAGTCGCGCAGGGACCTCGTTCACGCCTAAAACCTCACTACAGAAACTCACAAAACTCTCTACATCATACCCTCAAATCTACCTCGCCCTAGAATCGACATCGCAACATTTAGGTGCGATCTCGGAACCTTGTAGGAGGTCTAGGAGTGATTCTCAAAGTTGTACATCAACCTCGTAGGTTTGTAACCTCGCTACCACGGAAAATCATAAATAAAGGAGCAAGTGTTTGCACTCAAGTATAATAATCTTGTTTCTTGTCTCGTAGCGTAGCTGTTATTTCGGGTTTCATCACTGGCGCCGTCTGTGGGAACCTCTTCATCCTAAGCAGCTTCCCATTTTTAGTGCAAACCTTGATTCCTTAAAAACCCCTCAAAATGGCTTGCCCAAACAATTTCTTCCCCCAACATCCCGACAATATGGCTGAGACCCCTCCATGGGCGACGACAGGTCCGTCAGGATACCCTTTTGTGGTCCCGCCAGGCTGGACGTACAACGTCCCACAAAACCCATTCCTGTTCCAGGGGTATGAACAGGGTGGCGCTCCTTTCAACCAGTATCCCTACCCGGGGTACGGGCAGTACCAACAGGGCCAAGCTCCCCCATATGTCCCGATCCCCTCCCAGGGGCAACCTCACTCCGAATACGTGCCCGCGTATGTCCCGGGCTATATGCCAGGGGCAGGAGGAGCCCACGAACGGATCCACCACAGAGAGACCCTCCCGAGATGCAGATCTCACGATCCCGTTCGCGACGTGCAGAAAGGCGTGACATGGAGTTGTCCGAAACAGCGGCAAGCGCGCCACGCCCTCTGGCAAGGTCAAAGTCGAAGTCTGCTCGCCCATCCGTCGAGAGTGGATACAAGAATCCCTTCGTGCCCGAGATCCAAGAGGCACACATGCCCAAGGGTTTCCATTGGCCGCAAATGGGACTTTACGACGGCACGACCGACCTCGAAGACCACATAAAACACTACGCCGTCTAGATGAACGTCAACTCCTACAATGACGCCATTTTCTGTCGGATCTTTCCGAGCACTCTGGACAAGGCGGCAATGACGTGGTTCACCAGCCTTAAGGTCGAGTCGGTAGCCTCGTTTTCCCAGCTATGCGAGTCCTTCGTCGGGCACTTCAATGGCTCAAGAAAGCGCAAGAAGAACATGTGCGATCTCCGTGGCATTGAGCAGGGAGAGAACGAGAAGTTGGGTACCTTTTTTACAAGGTTCACCACCGCGGTCGCTGAGATCGCGCAAATCGATGAGGCCTCGGTACGCGACATCCTCATGGGCAACCTTCGCAAGGGGGATTTCAAATGTCGCATTTTTCTCAAAATCCGACCACATATGAGAGCCTGTGTGCTCGGATCACGGCACATGTCTACGCCGAGGACGCTGCCAGCCAGAGCTCGCGACCGAGGACCGACAAGGAAATCGTGACCGAGGCTAAGGGAAAAGCCAAAGTGGTTGCGCCGGCCGCGAGGGACGCGTACATGACGCAAACTCACGACCGGCGTGCCGATTACAAAAGCAACAAAAGCAACAACGACAATAGAAACAACAACCGCTACGACAACCGTGGCGGTGGGGGTTGGAGCTGCTTCGGCGGGAAGCCAAAGGTGGCCCCGCCTACAACCCAAATGAGAAAAAGCGCGCCAACCCCGCGTCGGGAGCCAACCTCGTGCAGCAGGAACCAACCCGGTCCCGACCAAGCAACACAGACAACAAGCTCCGGCGAGGCAGTCGCGCTCCGGACAAGCCGCGACGCCCGATGGGTACATCAACACCATCTCGGGTGGACCCTCGCTGGCGGGTTCGATCCAGGCGGAAAGAAAAAGATACGCAAGGGCAAGTCACCATGAGCCCTCGTTATACAGCGTGACACAAACCTCACGGTCCCACGTGGGTATGGCCTTCACGACAGAAGACGCCGAAGGACTCCATATGCCCCACTCCGACCCCTTGGTGATACACGCTCAATTGGGCTCGAAGATAGTGAAGCGAATACTGGTGGACACGGGTTCCTCCGTGGACATCATGTATTTTGGCGCTTTCGAGCATCTAGGGATCTCCACGACATCCTTGAGGCCCTACGCTGGGAAGCTCATCTCCTTCTCGGGAAACGAGGTCGATGTCGCTGGTCTCATAGACCTGTGGATGACCCTCTGTACTGGCTCGACAACGAGAATCGAGGTAATAGAGTTTACGGTGGTGCACCTGCCCTCGGCCTATAATGCAATCATCGGGAGAGTCTCCTTGATGAAATTCCAGGCGGTGGTCTCCATCTACCACCTGAAAATGAAGTTCCCCACCAGCGTAGGTGTCGGAGAAGTGAAGGGCAACCAAGAAGAGGGCCGCGTCTTCTACATGACCTCGCCTAAGCAAAAATGCTCTGTGTTCATGGTAGAGACTTCGGGTGAAGCAGACCTCGAGGTCCGGGATTTCACAATACCCAGTCCCGAGACAGAAAGAAGGGTGATTACCCCCTTCGAAAACAAATAAGAAAAGATCTACCTCAGGGGTTGCCTCACTGGGGATGCAGCAGCATCACTGGAGGCCCAGCTTGCTGGGTCCCGCGACGTGTTCGCCTGGACTGCAAAAGATCTCCGAGGTGTGCCTCGGACCCTGGCCCAACACTCCCTGAACATCGACATCGCCATTCGTCCTGTGCTGCAGCGTCGAAGAAAAATGAACGAAGAAAGGGCAACCGCCGCAAATGAAGAGGTGGCCAAGCTGCTGGCCGCAGATTTCATACGCGAAGTACAGTATCCGAAATGGCTGTCCAATGTCGTGTTGGTCAAAAAGGCCAACGGCAAGTGGCGGATGTGTGTAGACTTCAAGGACCTCAACAAGGCATGCCCCAAAGACTGCTACCCTCTGCCCTCGATCGATGCACTGGTAGATTTGACTGCTGGGCACGAGGTCTTGAGTTTCCTCGACGCCTACTCGGGGTACAACCAGATCTCGATGAATCCTCGCGACGAGGAGGAGATATCCTTTATCACCCAGCGGGGGAGATACTGTTATAAGGTCATGCCGTTTGGCCTCAAGAACGCCGGGGCCACATTCCAATGCCTCGTCGATCGGGTTTTCAAAGACCACCTGGACAGGAACGTATCCGCCTACGTTGACGACATCGTGGTACGGAGCAAGGGCCCCGAGGAGCACCTGGCTGACCTCGCCGAGGTTTTCACCACCCTCGGACACCACCAGCTCAGCCTGAACCCCGAGAAGTGCGTTTTTGGCGTATCCTCGAGGAAGTTTTGGGGATTCATGATCAGCGAACGCGGGATCGACGTTAACCCCGCCAAAATAGAATCTATCCTCGCAATGAGGTCTCCCCGATCTCGTACCGAGGTACAAAGACTCAACGGTGCAGTAAATTACTTGGGGCAGTTTTGCTCCCGCCTGGCAGACAAGTCCCTCCCATTCTTTGCAGCCCTCAAAAAGAATGACAAGTTCGTCTGGGACGAGAGACTCGAGACAGCCTTCTTCGAGTTAAAGATCTTCCTCACCAAGCTCCCCACCTTGTCACCTCCACATGCGGGCGAAGACTTGCAACTATATGTGGCGGTGAGTCCCGAGACCGTCAACGCGGTGCTCACAAGAGAGGCCATGCACCCGGTATACTTTGTGAGTCGCGTGCTCCAGTCTGCGGAGCAGAGATACTCCCCGGCAGAGAAGGTGGCGTTGGCTGTAGTGACCGCCGCAAGGCGCCTACGCCCATACTTCCACGCACATCCCATCCAGGTTCTCTCGGACCTCCCACTTCGTCAAATTCTGCAGCAGCCCGCTTTCTCCGGACGTATAACCAAGTGGGCCGTCGAGCTCTCCGAGTTCGACATCAATTATCTTCCGAGAACCGCGATGAAGGGACAAGCCCTCGCCGACTTTATGGTGGAGGTCACCTTCCCCGAGACAGACACAAGCTCGGACGAATGGAAAGTGTTCGTTGATGGCTCACGATGTGACGCCGGGGCCGGGGCCGGGGCCGGGGTGTTCCTCGCTGGACCCTCAATCGAGACGGACTATGCTCTCAACTTCGCCTTTGATACCACCAACAACGACGCCGAGTATGAGGCCATGATCGCCGGGATTGAGATGGCTCTACTTAACGGAGCCTGCAAAATCAGGGTCTACACAGATTCCGAATTGGTGGCACGACAACTCAACGGCCAGTACGACACTAGGACAGGTTTTCTGCCCGCCTACCGAGCAAAAGTCAAGGCCTTGGTTTCATGCCTAGAGACCTTCACGGTGGAGTCAATCCCGCGGACCTCAAACACAAAGGCGGATGCCCTCGCCAGGTTAGGCTCCGCGCTTCCCTTGGATGTGGGTAACCGCGTAATGGTGGAGAGAAAGCTCTCACGAAGCGTCGATAGCGAGGTCATGTCCATAAGGACCGAGGACTGGAGGTTCCCGGTAACGAGGTACATTCAAAGCGGCATCCTCCCAGAGGACCCCGCGCTGGCCAGAAAAATAAAAATGCAAGCTGCCCGCTACTGCGTCGTCGGCGACCAGCTTTATCGCCGGGGCTACGCTGAACCCAACCTGCTGTGCATACCGCCCGAGACCACGGACCACGTCCTCTACGAGGCCCACGAGGGAGTTTGTGGAGGACACCCGGGGTGGATGTCTTTGGCACACAAAATCGTCAATTTGGGGTACTTCTGGCCCACTCTCCGACAAGACGCAAGAGCTTACGTCCAAAAATGCGTCGGATGCTAGAAACACGGGAACATCCAGCACACCTCGACGGCTCCTCTTCGCAGCATTCACGCGCCATGCCCATTCGCAATGTGGGGAATGGACATTTTAGGCCCTTTTCCTAAAGCTGCTGGCCAAGTGCAATACATTTTGGTCATCGTGGACTACTTCACGAAGTGGATCGAAGCACAGGCAATGGCAAAAATCACCGGGGCAAAGGTCTGCGAATTCCTATGGAAGAACCTTGTCTGCCGTTTCGATGTCCCCATGACAATCATGACCGACCATGGCCCCCAATTCGACTGCGAAGAAACTCGGACTTTCTGCTCTGAGCTGGGCATCGACCTCAAATTTTCCTCCGTGGCTCATCACCAGTCCAATGGCCAGGTAGAAAACGTTAATGCCCGCATCTTGACAGACCTCAAAAAGCGCCTGGGCATGACACAGGGACGCTGGGACGAATTACTCCCACTCGTCCTCTGGACGTATCGCACGACCTCGCGCCGCTCCACGGGCGAGACCCCCTTTGCTCTTACCTACGGGGCGGAAGCCCTCGTTCCCGTAGAAACCCTAATTCCATCAACAAGGGTGTACAACTTCGACGAAAAAGAAAACGAGGCCAACCACAAGGTCGAACTGCAGTTCCGAGATGAAATCCGCGAGGTAGCGGACCTGCGCTCTAGAGAATACAAGCGACGTGTCGCCGTGTATCACGACAAGAAGGTCAGGCCTCGCATATTGGCCACGGGAAACCTCGTGCTAAGACGCACCGAAGGGGGAAAATTGGACCCCAACTGGGAAGGACCCTACATCCTCGAAGAAGAAGTCGCGCCCGGGGCTTTCAAACTCAGGGACGACGAGGGGCGCACACTGAGCAAAACGTGGAACGTCGCGCGACTCAAAAAATATTACATGTAGAAACTCGAAACCCCGTTGTTCCTCACAGTTGGTAAATAAAGGATTGCAGGCTTTTCTAAAAACGCTCCCTCCCTGAAAAGTTCCACCCCTCGCTTCCCACTTGGGGTTGGAGAACCTCGTTGAAAAGGTCCACCCCTCGCTTCCCGCTTGGGGTTGGAAAATCTCGTTGAAAAGGTCCACCCCTCGCTTCCCGCTTGGGGTTGGAGAACCTCGTTGAAAAGGTCCACCCCTCGCTTCCCGCTTGGGGTTGGAAAATCTCGTTGAAAAGGTCCACCCCTCGCTTCCCGCTTGGGGTTGGAGAATCTCATTGGAAGAGGTCCCACCCCTCGCTTCCCGCTTGGGATTGGAGAATCTCGTTGGAAGAAGTCCCACCCTCGCTTCCCGCTTGGGGTTGGAGAATCTCGTTAGAAAAAGTTCCACCCCTCGCTTCCCGCTTGGGGTTGGAGAATCTCGTTGAAGGAAGTTCCACCCCTCGCTTCCCGCTTGAGGTTGGAGAATCTCTTTTGAAAAAAAAATTCCACCCCTCGCTTCCCACTTGGGGTTGGAGAATCTCGTTTGAAAAAAAAAATTCCACCCCTCGCTTCCCCGCTTAGGGTTGGAGAATCTCGTTGGAAGAAGTCCCACCCCTCGCTTCCCGCTTGGGGTTGGAGAATCTCGTTAGAAAAAGTTCCACCCCTCGCTTCCCGCTTGGGGTTGGAGAATCTCGTTGAAGGAAGTTCCACCCCTCGCTTCCCGCTTGAGGTTGGAGAATCTCGTTTGAAAAAAAAATTCCACCCCTCGCTTCCCGCTTGGGGTTGGAGAATCTCGTTGGAAGAAGTTCCACCCCTCGCTTCCCGCTTGGGGTTGGATAATCTCGTTTGAAAAAAAAGGATCCACCCCTCGCTTCCCGCTTGGGGTTGGAGAATCTCGTTGAAAGAAGTTCCACCCCTCGCTTCCCGCTTGGGGTTGGAGAATCTCGTTGGAAGAAGTTCCATCCCTCGCTTTCCGCTTGGGGTTGGAGAATTTCGTTGGAAAAAGTTCCACCCCTCGCTTCCCGCTTGGGGTTGGAGAATCTCGTTGAAAGAAGTTCCACCCCTCGCTTCACGCTTGGGGTTAGAGAATCTCGTTCAAAAGTTCCACCCCTCGCTTCCCGTTTGGGATACGAACGAGGTTCGTGGACCCCATAAGACGCCAGGATTCGCGGACGACTATTTTTAGGTTGGAACGAACTTCCAGTACAATGAGGTCCGAACAGAGGCTCACGACCTCGTCGGAGGACTACAACGCCCGGTGTGGTCCGAGCCCCACAAAAGATGTGACACTCGAACCATGGGGTTGGAGGTACGCGAGGAAATCAAACAAACAAACGAACAAGCATAGGAAAAGAAAATAACACAAGACAAAGAAGAGGATGTTTTGATTACAGACCCCGTAGGGTCACCCAAATAAAAAAAAATAAAAAAGAAAGAGATGTTTTAGTTACAGACCCCGTGGGGCCACCAAAAAAAAAGAAGAGGTCTTCATTTCTTGGAATCTTCAGCCTCAGGACCGGTAAGATCGATGGTTTTAGGAGTTTCGGCAGAGGCAGCCGAGGCTTCAGCAGGAGCAGGGGAAGCGGAGGCAAGAGGCGCGGGCGCATCGGTCGCGAGCTGAGGTCCCGTGGAGGTTAACTCCGGGTTCCCTCCAAAAAGCTCTACCTCGGGGGGCGCGGTGCTGGGCACAGTCCCGTCCTCGTTGAGGAAGAACTCGCATTCCCCCTCGGGATCCTCCAAACCCAGCTCGCCCATGGTTTCATTGTAGTTGGGGTTGAAGAAGACGATCGGGGGGTCGAGGTGCCCATACTTGGCCACCGCCTACTTTACGCCCATGTGGACTGCCTGGTGGAACATTTTCCTCACGCTCTCCACCAGCTCCGCCTTGTACTCTTCCGAGTCCACATACTTGGGACCCGCAGCCACGACCTCCTCGTTAAGCTCAACAATGCGCCCTTGGAGGCGCCTGATCTCCTCCTCGGCCCTCAGAAACTCCGCTTCCTTCGCCTTGAAGAACTCATGTTCGGCGGAGAGCTTGCCCCGAAGCCCTTCAACCTCGCCCCGCAGAACCCCGGCCTCATCTCTCGCCCTCTTCTCCCCCTCCCTCGTCGCCTTTACCTCCTCCCTCGTTGCGGACTCCGCGGCCTCGACCCGCTTCTTGGCCACAGCCTTTGCGGCTTTGGACGATTCCGCGACCTCGGCTAACTCCTTGGCCTGTCGCTCGCACACCTCGCTGCGGGCTCGAAGCGCCGCCTCCATCTTGTCCATCCTCGAGTGAGCGAGGGCGATGCGACTCCAGGTATAATTATCAAAAAAGGTCTGCTGCGAATTCATAGGAGAGTGAGAAGAAAAATAAGAAAGAGACAGGAATTAAACACACAAAAACGAAAAGCTTACCATGGCCGAGTACCGAGCGGCCTCGTCATCAAGCGCCGCCTCGGTGAGGTTGTTGGCCCACGCGACCTCTTCCTTGTAATCCCCCCGGGCCCACTCCAACGGGGCCCTTCTGATAGGTCCAGGGAAGTGAAACCTGGTGGGATGGGGGCCTGCGTCCCCGCGACTTCGCCCCTCGAAGTTAAATGCAGGGATGAGTTCCAGATCCCGCGAGCCTCGTTGATGGTCGCCCGACCGGGGTTTCTTCTTCTTCTCCACGGGGGAAGACCCCGCTTCCTTCCTTTTCCGCCCGACCTTGTCTTTAGACGCCCGGGGTTGATGGGTGGCCCCCTTCGTGGTGGCCCCTTTCGACGGAACCACCTCAGGCCTTTTCTCCCCTTGGGGCGGCCCCACGACGTCCCACTGCGACGCCCTCGCGACGTTCCCCTTGGGCAGGGCTCCCCCTGTCGCGGCCGTTGGCGGAACAGGTCCCGGTTGCGTTGTGCCTGTCCTCGCCTGCGAGCTCGGCTCGTTAATTGAAATCCCCTTGAGAACCCGGGGAGCAGGGGTTTTGGAACTAGAGGTCAAAGACTGTTTCCCCTTCGACGTCGCGGTAAGAGCGTGTAGAAAATCCACTGTCAAGAAAGAAGGGGTAAAAAAGAAAAAGCAGGTTAAAACGAGGTCAGAAACAAATGTATCGAGGTTTATAACCTCGTAACCTTACGAGGAAAAAGAAAACAATCAGAGAAATAATAATAATAAAATACCCTCTCCACCCTCGCGAGGAGGGAAACTGAGGCTCAGCCCGGCCCGCTCAAGCCGGTCCTGAGAAAGGTAACGCTCGTATGGCGCCTGGTACGCTGTGGCGTACCGAGCCTTGAGTGACTGGAACTCAGCGACCTTGTACGGACACACGCATCTCTCGTAGTTACCCGGTGCCACAGGGAAATTAAGGTATCTCCCGCTGAGGTCTCGGACCAAAAACCATTGAGGTTTCCACGTCCCGACGTTCGACTGGGTCGTGATGATTTTGACATTCGGCGTGCTAAGGTTAACCAGGGAACATCGAGGTTCTCTCCTCGCCAAGACTAACGCCGACAAATCGTTGAGGTTCGGCTCGTCCAGAAGTTCACGGCTTCGAATTGTGTAGGAACACAACAACCGCCAGGCATTTGGGAATAACTGAGCGGGGCAGACGCCCATGGCCCACAAGAAATCAACGATGTGCTGGGCCAAGGGCAGCCTAAAGCCCGCTTGGAGACTGACGAGGTGCACGACCGCACACCCCTTGTAGGACGCCAGGGGTTGCCCCTCCTCCTTTGGCAGTGCCAGCTGGACTCCCTCTGGCCAGGGGAAGTCCTTAGCTATGTCCACGAGGTCGTCCAGCTTCAAATCGGTGGCCACCCCCTCGGACAGGTAGGCATCGGGAGTGCTCGGACTCATGGGAATCCGTTCTTTGAGGACGACAGGAGTGCCGGACACGGCGTCGGTAATATAGGCCTCGGGGAAGCTCGATGGCACATACGCAGCCGAGGCTGAGGCAATTGCCGCGTCCAACCTCGCCTCGACGTCGGCGGCGATCACATCAGGAGAAGAAGAGGAAGCCATTTCAACACCAGAATATATGCGCAGACGAGGGAAGTACGAATTGATCGAAACAGCGGAGTCGCTGGATGAGGGCTCACTGAAGACCAACGAAGGGGAACTTGGGTTCTGAGAGTCACTTGGCTCTACACTTCCTACAGATTCGGAGACCTCCTGATAGAAATTCTCTTGAAAATTAAAGACAAAGTCGGGCGGTGGGCTCGCAGAGGCTCTCCTAGGCATGAAAAGACAACGTCCAGGCCGCGAAAAGCTAGCACCTGGAATAGAAAAGGTCAGTAAGACACTAAAGGCAAGGCAACCAAAGAGAAAAACACAAGATCATGACCCCGTGAAAGAAGGAAGAACGAGGTCAAGCCCGAGATCGAAGAACGAGTTCATGACCCCGGGAAAGAAGGAAGGACGAGGTCGAGCCCGAGATCAAAGCACAAAGATCATAACCTCGAAAAGAAAAGAGCACGAGGTCATAACCTCGAAAAGGAAAAAGCACGAGATCATAACCTCGGGAGAAAATGGGCACGAGGTCGCAACCTCGGGGGACAAAGCAACGCGAGGTCATAGAGGAAAAGGCCACGTGGCATCCTACGGGCTACTCTGACAGGATAGGACGGCAAAGAAGAATTTGAAGCGCCAAAAGAAAGGAAAGAGAAAGAAGGCCAACCAACGGTGGAAGCCAGCGGTGGAAGCCCAAACGTCCTGTCAATCAGACATCATGACGTTTGGGCTCCCGAGGGTTTTCGAAATTCGAAAAGTGGTGGGCGGAGAAGTGGAAGCTTAACCGCCACCCCAAACAAAAAAAGAAGAAGAGAGAAAAGCAATAAAACCAAAAACCCAGCGGTACCCTCACGGCGGCGACCGCCCCTCACCACCGTCTCACCACCACGACACCGCCCCCCCGAAGCGTAACACAGAAAAGAAAAGCAGAACGAAAATAAAGGGAGGAGAAGAAAAACCAAGAGGAAACGAGGGCACTACAGAGCAAGAACCACCCCCAACACCGCCGCGTCGCCAACAAAGACGCACCCAGGAATCACCAACACCCACCCAGATGCAAAACGAAACAAGGAAAGAACAAAGAAAAATGACAAGGGCAAACGCCAAAAAACACACACAAACCCTGCCACCGCCGCTTCGCCACCGTGACACCGGCACGAAACACCTGGCGACACACCGTCGCCCTTACAAAACACGGGGCAAAAAGCGAACAAAGGAAGAATCAAAGGCAAAAAATACCAAAAGACAGGAGGAAGAAGATCAAGAACTTACTTGTTTAAGGTCAGCAAACGAGAGGCGGTGGCGCAACTGGCGAACGGCAAAAAGCTCGTCGGAAACCGTGTGGAGAAACCGCACTGAAGAAACCGAAGAGATAAAGAGAGAGGAGCGAAAATGTTGGAAAGAGAAGATGAGGGGAAGGCGTGTGAGATACGCCCTTATAAAGAGAAGATTTGAGCCTCCCCCACTCCCGAAAGGCTTTTTGGGCTTGTCTCACCTGGACGGCCCACTAAGCAAGGTATGGCGAAAAGGCCCAAGAATCCTCATCCGCGCAGAACAAGAAGAACACCTAAGTACAGAGCCTCACACCTCGCAAAGCGCCCTCCCAACCTCGAGGACTTCATGACCTCTAAAAACACCCCGCATCTCGCGGATCCAGGGAACTTATGCCCCGCGGCCCTCGGGGCGAGGCCCCCAGGCCATGGGGTTGTGATGATGTCCAAAACGATAAAAGCAAAAAGTGGGCCCAGAGGGACCCCCATAGGCAATTTAGGGACGCCACGTCCATGCCTGATTATTTAAAAACAAAACTCCCGACGGATGCGAGGTCTCTCAACATTCCGGGACGACGTCTCAACCTCGTCACCGACTCTACTAATGCACCCGCCCGCTCGAACCAATCACAAGCGACCTCACTCCCGAACCAATCACCAACAACCTCACTCCCAAACCAATCACAAGTGACCTCACTCGTGGACCAATCAAAAACCCTTATTTCGGGCATCCCACATCGAACATTGGCCAAAACTCGGCCCCCCAATTCTCTGTAAATAGAGAAGAACCTCGTAGGAAGAAGGGGTCGAAAAACCACTTGAGCTCAAGAACTCTCTTTCACGCCTAAAACCACAGAAAGAACCCAAAGTCGCGCAGGGACCTCGTTCACGCCTAAAACCTCACTACAGAAACTCACAAAACTCTCTACATCATACCCTCAAATCTACCTCGCCCTAGAATCGACCTCGCAACATTTAGGTGCGATCTCGGAACCTTGTAGGAGGTCTAGGTGTGATTCTCAAAGTTGTACATCAACCTCGTAGGTTTGTAACCTCGCTACCACGAAAAATCATAAATAAAAGAGCAAGTGTTTGCACTCAAGTATAATAATCTTGTTTCTTGTCTCGTAGCGTAGCTGTTATTTCGGGTTTCATCACCTATAAACCAGATTCAATTCAATAGTGGCAATGCACAACAACGAAATATGATAAGATCAATCAATATCACGCAACCAATCATAATCAATTGTAAATTAATTCTCAGAGAGAAAAACAAAAATCTCTAATTAGGGTTCTCTTTCAACACACACTCCAACTCTATTAGATAGAAAACCTCCTCTTTGAAAACAACATAGGGTATAAGTTAATATCCAAAAACATAAATTAGGATAGAAAAGATCCCATTCAAATTATCTGAGGCAGAGCTATGATTCTCATGCAACACGTATTAGTGCTCGGTCGAGGTAAGAAGTACTCAATCGAGTACCCCCGACCAAGTTTTTCTCTATTCTAGGACAAGTTTACTTCTTTTGTGTCAGCTGCATTCTACTTCTGACGCCTCTTCTACACATCCTTCAACTTCAACCTTCAAAACCGTAATTCTTCACTTCTCTAACTCCAATCTTGAAACTTCAACTCTTGACTTGACAACTTGAAACGATTTGAACTCCTTGCATCCAATCTTTTCTCCTCTGAAATACCTAAAACCATACAAAAACTAGTGCATAATCCGAATCTAATAAAAACACTAAAACTACCATAAAAGTGCAAAATAAACCATCTATAGAAATCAAACGTGCTCTGAATCTACCACTTAAATGCATGCTATCAAATTTCCTATACTTAAACCATGTTTGTCCTCAAGCAAGAAATAGATTCAACATTACACAAACAATCAATTCATGCATCTATTTTAGTAAACGCTTAGACAAAGATAATAGAACCACAGTTCGACAAATGACATCATAAGAAGCATTTTGGTTATTGAAGAGATTAATTCCATACATTCACTTTAAACTATTGGCCATCAAATTTTCATAAATAAAAAATGAGGATAAATTGCATGGGATATCACATCTTGGAGGATAAATTTTGTAAAATTTAACTAATGGTCTAATTCAAAGTGAGCTCACATCATGGAGGCCCAAATGCTAGTGAAGAAACTTGATATTGGGTTTCATTTAAAAGATTGCAAAGAAAAATCCCTAAAGTGGATTGTGTGTCTGTACATGGGAAGTTAAATGTCCACCACAGCAGCCTTCGGGCATTTGGTTCAACGGTTAGGCCTTTGGGGTAGTACCCCGAGGTTACCGTTTCGAACCCCACGGGCGGCGATTTGCTCATTCTTCTCTAGAGTTGATTAGTAATCAGTTATCATCTATAGTGGATGCTCTAGGTGAGCCCAAGTAGTGTGAGACTCTAACCAATCTCCCATCCTTACTTGTATATTAACTTATCTCTACTTGAGTTTCGAGGAAGAAACATTCTCTATGTGGGGGTATATGTAATACCCGGGGTTTTAATTTGGAGAAATTATAATTTTCAAGCGTTACGGAGTTCCGTTTTTTTTCCGAGTATTTAAAGTTTGGGCCAATCTATTCCCTTCCTATTTCATTCTAGCATTTTGGGCCTAATAGTAAGATGGGCCGAAGCCCATCAATTGCCACACCTTCTATCCTAACTAACGGAGAACTATTCATCTCCTTCAATCCTTGCCGCCGCTCTTCATTGATTTCTCGGATTCTTCTCGTCCCTCTCGCATCACTTCACTTCATCTCCCTCACCCTCGTACAAAAAACGAGAACCCTCGTTCCTGCCTTTCCGGCATCACGAGCTTGATCACGAGTGTCCGCCCTCAAGCTTCATCGTCGAGACTTTGATCGCGAGCATTTCAGGGGAGGCCAGACGCGCAACCATCGTTGTTGAGGAACTGCTCCGCCTCCCACCTTGAACGACGTCGCCTTCCACCTTCTCTGCAGCGACATAGGACCCGACCTCTAGTTGTGGTAGCCATCAAACGGAAGGGGCGAGGGGAAGGGTTGTGCTCTGTTCAAAAGTCAAGGTCATCGTTCCCGTTCGCCGCCGTCGCTTCCCATCGTCGTGCACTGTCACCATCTTCGATCGAAGACCCCCATTCCATTTCTTGCAATTGAAGTGCAGGAGGTTGTGATTCTTGCCCAAATTCGTTTTACATTCCAATCAAATTACATGTTGTTGTTGTTATTTCTCTTAGAGATGAACAATTTGGATGTGGCCTGATGCCCTTTCCAGCTTAGTACTTTTTATATGTGCTGGTTGGGCTATTGCGTTTTGTTTCAAGTCGACATGGTTGGTAGTTGTGGAGTTGATCATGTTCGGATGGTGGGTTTATTGCTGTGTAAATTTTGTGGGCATATTAATGTAGTTAAGGGTCGATCAAACTTGGTCAAAAACATTAATCATTAGTGGCGTTTTGTACTGGAGATGTCAATTGAACTTGTTGGATGATTTTAGTCTATACGAATGTTTCCCCAGGGCTAGTGAAGTGGGGTATTAAATATATTTTTGCTATTAAATTGTTTACTTATTACTTAACTAACAATGGCTATTGAAATTGTTGTGGTTTGATTGAATGTCTTGATCTAAATTAGTAGGTTAAAATACTATTATATCGTTTAAGTAGATCCTTATTGTAAGAATTTCACTTTTTAAGTATGCTAGAAACTAGTAACTTAGTCTAGATTTGGACGGCTGCGTCAATAATCATCGCTTAGAAAGAGCTTTTAGCTCTTAGGGCGTTAAGTCTTGTGTTTCATTTCCTTTCGGGTGTTATAGTTTTGGTTATTGAATTGTTAGGATTCGATAATGTTCGTGTGTGACTTGTTCGAGCTTCCTTTCTCCCGCTACGTTTTTGTGTCTCGCCTTCGAGGTAAGTCACTTGTCGACTTACTTAGTTTACGATTTGTTATGTGTTGAATGAGTAGATTGAATGTGTAGCCTTTATTTTGGAATGATTCCATATTACGTGCTTATATATATATATATATGAAATTATTCAAAATCAGTTTTTAAATGTTTTTGTTATGCGTGGACTGGGTTCCACCGGTATGGCCATGGGTGTGGGTACGCTGGAGATGAAGAGGCCCCGGGGCATGATCTTGCGGCTGGAAGGAACCCCCTTCTAAAAATTTAATAAAATAAATTGTTTTGACAAACGCTCTAGTAGAGGTTTAGTCGGGGAAAGAAGGGTGAATGGGGGAAATGGGCACGTGTATAGGCACTCGCCCTGACTATGCTCCATGGATGAGAGGCCGGAGGGTGCCATATATTTGAGGAGGGTGTTTGGTCGCTATTGTGTTTGATGGAATTGGTATGAATGGTCTAAAATGCTTGCGTGTTGACTTAAGAGATTGAATGTTGTGGTTATGTATGCTTTGGTGATATACTTATATTTGTTGCTACTATACTTGTTGACGTGGTTATGAATGTTTCCATATTTGACTATATTATGTTGGCTACTATTGTAGTTTCTATTGTGAACATGATTTTGTATATCTTTTAGTGTATGTATGTATATGCAAGTTTATTTTATTAAAAGTGTTTTGTTACATGTTTGACTTGCTTGTTCGACCCATACCGAGATCGTAGGCTAATGTGATCAATTTGTGGCATTTTAGGTAAGGATTCCGACATAAGAAATGTGCCAGGAGGTTGCATTCCAGATGGTGGAGCTCGGTCTTGATATGTCGAGTTTTAGAAGATTGACTTTAGTACTTTAGTCTTTTGGTTTCTTAGACTATGAATTAATGCTTTGACAATGAGTCTTTTTGGGAGTATGTGTTGAGTGTTTGGCTTTTAGACTAGCTTTGACGTCCTCTTGTTATGTTTGATAGGATTGTGGCTTTTGGCATGCATATGGTTTTATGACATGAGTTTGAACTTCTAAATTGGATGGTTTAGTTGAATTTGCTCGTTGTGCTTTTGTTGCAAGGTCCAATACAGTCAATTGTTGTCAGTTTGTTCTGGTAGACGCAGTGTGACGCCTACAACCGTGTGACCCCAAGGTATATGCCAGACAGGGTCTTACAAGTAGTACTTGTGGCGACCTTAATCCTTACCCAATCAAAAAAATTGTTCACCACACCACATGGGAGCTACCTCAAAAGAAAAAAGAATAATGCAAGAAAATGGTAGAAGTGGGAAGTTTTCTTTGGTAACCTCCCCACATTTAATATAAAACAAGTCATGAGGTCATGTATAAAATAGGTAACAAAAAGAAAATCAGCAAAGTAGAGAGATGTTAAAGACGTTGAGGAAAAAAATCAGCAAGGTCGCTACAAGTACTACTTGGGCTCGCTTAGAGCATCCACTAGGGATGGGAACTGGTTACTAACCAATTCTAGTGAGAAATGGGCAAACCACCGCCCATGGAATTCTAAACGATGATCTCGGGGTACTACTCCCAAAGTCTTAACTGCTGAACCAAATGTCCGAAGGAAGGAGTGAATCAAATTTGCAAAAGGGTAGTTTCCATTTTTAAATTTTGTCCTTTATTCGTCAAAATTCCACCTTTGTTTTATTCTCTATGGCTTGCATTTTTGGAATTTTCATATTCTTCAAGTTGACTTTTGGAGTTATAAGTAACATTGTTTCAAAGATTCTTTTTAAGGGTGCAAATTTGCACTAAAACTAGTTTTGTCTTTAACGTTATTTTTGTAAAAATTTCATGACTTCATGAGTGTTGAAGTTAAAATTTGCTCCTCCTAAGCTTACTATACCATTTATATGTATATATATATAGTTAAGTTTAATGTAAAATAATTTTTATTATGTAAACGTGTGTCCAGTTAATATTCATGATTTTGTGTCTAGTTAAAATTTGCACTAAAACTAGTTTTCAAGTAAAATAAAATAATATTTAACGTTATTTTTGTAAAATTTCATGACTTCATGAGTGTTGAAGTTAGAATTTGCTGATCGGCCAGCTACCCCGCCCCTATAATATTATCTCACCCCTTCCTTTACCCAATTTCATGGCATTTAAAATTCATTCTTTTTTTTTGCTAATGAAAAAAAACACCGTTAATTCCCAATCAAATCTCTCCTCTTCATTCTTGGTCTATAAAGAGGGGTGAGTTTTTGCTTAGAATGGGGCACAATAACCTCTCCTCTTCTAGCTCCATAGTTGCATTCTGAAATTCACATAAGAAAACTGTTAATTCCCATTCAAATCTCTGTTCTTAATTTTAATATTCCTGTTTTAAAATATCCAAAAACAAGTCCAATTAATTTTTTCCCCCTTCCCTCTCGTCCGCCACTAGGAACCATGGCGTCTGCCTCCACTGTTGTTGTCGCGCTCCTCCGCCCGCCACCAAGCTGTGCCACCACCCATTACAGCTGTCGATGAAGCCAAGTGTTGTTGCTCTTGTGTGCCATTAGGAGAAGGAACATGAAGAAGAAGGTTTACAATTGGACTTTGATCAAGTGTTGGGCGGTAGGAAATGAATAGGCCTACTTCTTTCAATATTTATTACCCCATCAGTTTTTTTTAAATGGAGAAGGTGATTGAGCCCAAATTTTCAACCATCCCAAATCCTTGCCTTATTCCACGTGCATTTTCCGCCTCGTCTTGTGTGGGTATAGTTTCAGACCCTTCATTATGTTTTCATATTTTTAACTAATTTTAAAAATACGTATAACGAATTAAATCGATAAATTCATATGAGCTATATGACCAAGACTTGTATAAGGAATATACCAAAAGGACGTTATCATGCTTATTGGTGAATTTATAATTTTTATAAATTTACAAATTATTTTTAAAAGGATAATGAAAATGATGATTTAGTCATGAGTATTTAATTTGTAAATTATTAATGGAATAATAAATTATATTAACCCTTGAAAATTATTATATAGAGATAATCATTTGGGAAAAATTTATTATAAGATATAAATTGATTAATAATTTGTTTCGACTCTTTTATTTGAAACCTGAGCTCGGATTAGGTCAAG
Source organism: Fallopia convolvulus (assembly GCA_964016875.1). NCBI lineage: Eukaryota > Viridiplantae > Streptophyta > Magnoliopsida > Caryophyllales > Polygonaceae > Fallopia > Fallopia convolvulus. The sequence continues at coordinate 24,200,791 of OZ024734.1, read as the reverse complement.
TGCCCAGATCACAGTTTAATCGTGAACTGAGGAATCCACTTTCACAAGGATCTTACTCTTGAAAACCAAGGCAAGTGGATGGTTCTCCTTTGTACTCCATTAAACGTCAATTTTTACTCCCGCTTAATATTCATTTGTGTGTTGGGAATAATGTATTTGCTAAATAAACGAACTTAGGTTTGTTTATTCCTTAGATATAATGATATATTGTTATTATTTTCTCATATTGTGCTAGTACTAAACTTAGGTCCAATTGTTTGTGGCCTTGCTTGTTTCAATCTCTTTTCGAGATATGTTGTGGATTAGTATAGGATTAGGGATGTGGATTCTTCCCCGACGTCTCTTTATAACTTATCGAGTTGTAAGGCATCACGCCCTCTCTTCGCTCGATATTTGGATCATAATCCTATAATGAGGGGGTTTACTGCATTCAGGATGAGTGTTGAAGCTTCGTTCCTTTACTCCGTTGCTCAGTCTCTTTGGAGCCGCGAATTCCGCTGGCTAGTCTCCTAGAGCCGCCAACATTAAAAATCTCTAATTTGAAGTGCAATGTTTTATAACCTAAGAAAGATAAGTACCTAGTGCACATTAATTAATGAACTAGGATGGATTAGTACAACTTGCTCCCAACTTTTGAAAGATTTTATTCCAACCCGAATTCTTATTCGAACTTCAAGTCTATTAAGGTTGGATGGAATCCAATTAGTCAACGGAGGATTTCTTTTAATATGTGATGTGATATAATGAAATTCCCAACAATATTTGTATTCGTATTTTAATGGGATATTTTCCTTAACGGGAATCATTAGAAGGCTTCTTTGGGCGGGGAAACCCAACTGCAAGACCAGATATTACTAAAAGGAAGATACTTCCGTGGTGTCCTTTAACCTTTCAAGAATCTTATATTCTTTCCTCTTCAAGTAAAAAAACTATCTCATTTTTAATTGAATAAAGGATCCTTGCTTAATCATATTAACATAATACATCCTCATTTCCAAATACCTCCAATGAATAATCATATTTCTTTCTTTCTGAGGGAATCACAATAAGGAAGTACAAAAGGATAGAGAATTTGGCCCGGAAAGAGAGAGAAGAGGAGAGAATACAATGTTTTTTATACAAGATCATTTGTATATTTAATATTTTATGATTAAATTTATGAGGTAGCATTAGTGTGTAGTAGTTATTAAAGCTAAAATAGTGTTATTTTAGAGTTGGCTTTCATCAAGATAGCTCCGAAGACAACTCTCGTTCCTATCTCACTGGTGACGGTGGACCATCAAGGTAACTCTGATGTGCAAGTCGGTCGCCCTTCGAGGGATCCTCCTGATCAGTTATCCTCTTGGAAAAGCAACAAGATGTGATTTTCTCAAAGGCATAATTGATCTCGCTTTCCTAGATGGGGAGGATGGAGACCTAGGGTATCTATAGAGGAGGACGTCATGAATGCTTTACCCTCTGTCTGGAAAGGTGAAACCACTCGGACACCTTATTGATTTCTAATCATGGAGAAGAAAGAAAGGGATATGTGGAGAACAAACAATCGATTCCAAGTCCTGGACCTTTCTAGGGGATGTTTCTTAGTCTGATTCAAAAGGGAGGAAGACTATCACTCAGCTCTAATGGGTGGGCCTTGGACGGTGTTTGGAAGATGTTTATCAGTTTGGAGTTGGGAACCAAATCTTCGTACAACATATCCGATAACGATGACTCCGACATGGATTAGGATTGCTGAGTTCCTAGGACACTTTACAATGAACACATTCTCTTAAAAATAGCAACGGGTATTGGCAACCCAATTCGGGTCGATCCCATAACGCTTTACACGAATAGAGGAAAGTTCGCACAGATATGCGTGGAGGTGAACTTGGAGAAACCATTGAAGGGCACTATTTGCATCAACGGACAACGTTACATGATCGAATATGAAGGCTTGTCGACCGTATGCTTCGAGTGTGGTGTAATAACTGCGGTTTTTAAGGATATTTTTGAATTTTTCTCGGATATTCTTTTAACCTTTTTGGTCCGTTTTAACGCTTAATCCAATATTTTTGTTGGATATTAAATCCTAGAAAATTGTTGGTGATATCCTAAAATCACAAGGAAATGATTTTATGGATCGGTGTGAATTTTAGGATTTTTCGGTGGAAAAAGAATATTTATTGGATAAGCCGTCTTTTTAATTATGTATCGGAAGGGATTTAAAATACGAAATGGAAGCCTTAAAAATTGAAGGTAGCATGATAAAATCAAGAAAAATTGATTTTATTGGTCTACATAATTTACGGGACGTTATTCGTTTAGTAATTTTTTCCACCCGAGGTACATAATTTTACCGCTTTAACGCGAGTCCCGTTCCGAGACGGGTTTTGAGTTTTAAAACTTATCTCTTTCTAGGCCTTAGTGAGGAAGGAACCAGAGTGGGATTAGGATGGGCCACGAAGGCATATCTTCTTGCCTTGTCAAAGCATATCACTTTGTTTCCAAACAAAGGAAGGAACAAAGGAGAGCGAAAGGGAATGGCGGACTCGGGAGCTCTTCACCGCCGGCTGGTTTCTCCGCCTCGTCTAGCTCCTCCTCCACCTCATCATCATCTTCTTCCTCTCTAAGTGGTGAGCTTGTGCTGCTGGAACCATGAGAGAAATCAGGTCGGGACGACGGACGGGGAGATAGGATTGGATTCGTCACCGCCGACATCTTCTTGGCCTCATGTGCGACGTCGTCGGCGACCACCTCTGCTCCGACCACAACCCACCAAGAGGACCACCGCCGGGCAATGTCCAGCCACCCTCGGGCTCGGGGATCGAGCCAAACGAGCCATGGGCTTGAGTGAAGGTATATACGATCGAAATTAATTAGCGGGCTGATTGCGGAGCCACCGTAAGGGCCTTTCGGTTCCGTTTTGCTAATTAAATTTATGGTTTTTATAATATTGACGTTGATACGGTCCCACGGGTTCAAACCGCTCGGGAAACGGACGTCCGGATTTTCAGTTATAGCGAATACAAGTTTTGGATATCGATTGGCAGGTAAAGGACTTCGGATAATTACTCAGGATTCGTTGTTAATCCGTTTGATCCGAGAGTTGGTCACCTATAAGAACTGTTGCTAATGAACAATTTTTATTTAGAAAATTGTTTCAAAAGTGATGCGGATAATTAGTTATAATTCCGCCAAGATGGCTCCTTAAAGCATGGTAACTAAGGATTTGTTATATATCGATATTCGGAAATTAAATCGTTTATCGATTAGGAAGTTGTAGAATTTGAGAACACAACTAAGAAGTGTTTAAGTGAGCTCGTTGTTGAGAAATCCTTTTTGTTATATTTGTCATAAGGATGATAAAAATTATTGTTGAATTGCTAAGGACGTTGAGCACGTCTTCTAAGGCAAGTGGACGATTCTCTCTTGCGTTATTGTTATTAAATGAGGAACTGAATCCCATTTAATATTTGCGTTGGGAACAACTTGTATGATTATTAAAATATGATAGGTTGTTGTTTTGTTAGAAATAATGATCATATTGTTATTCATTCAGTTTCGTGCTAGAACTGGATTTTGGTTCGTTGTATGTAACCTTGTATGTTTAGTTGTCTCATGTTGAGACATTGATATGGATTAACTTAGTTCAGGGATGTAAAACTCGTATTAGGCAGTATCAATATTGATCCCCTAATACTTTCGACATGACCATGGCCGCTCTACGCTTGAGGAATGACTATGCACTCTAGCTAAGTGCATTTATTAATATGTGTTGGTAGAGGATTATGGATGAAACAGGCCCTCTAATCTCTCCATCATTGGGACCCGTACTATTCGTTGTTCAAGGATGAAATATGCCCTCTGACCTCGATAGTATTGTGTTCCATTCAATATGTGTTGGTAGTGGATTATGGATGAAACAGGCCCTCTAATCTCTCCATCATTGGGACCCGTGCTATTCGTTGTTCAAGGATGAAACAGGCCCTATGACCTCGATAGTATTGTGTTCCACCGGCAGTAGTTCGAGCCGATTAAAAGTTGTCAACTTGTTTGTGAAAAGTTTTGAAAGTAATACAAGATAAGTGCGTTAGGCACATTAATGTACCCGAATGGTTAGTCTATTCGATAACCATTCTTGCTCCCGGTTACGAATAATTTTTAATCAAACTTTGATTAAGTCAATCGGATTAGTTGACGGAGGCTTTTCAAAATGTGATGTGAATAATATGAGTTCCCAACAATTGTTTATGCTTCTTAAAGAAACCACAAGCGGTGGTGTTCTCTCTTTTGATTATGCAAGTCTCCTTCTTTTTCTCTATAAGACTGCTAACTGTTGGATCATAATCCGAGTCTAATAGGATTTGGATGCCAATATGTTTAGTCACAACCATAAGAACCAAGTTAGATTCTCCGCTTGCTATTCTTTCATTAGACTAACCAGTCCATTTTCTTTTAATTATATGGTCGGCTAGTGTCCACCGTTGTATACGATACATCAGGTTCTTCTTGGAAGTTGATTCAAGAGGCGGATTCATATGTTTGAAGCTCCAGAAGTTGAAGAAAGGTTTCCAATGGCTATACTTGAGTGAAGATCATGATTGAACTACTTCAAAGCGAAGCTGAGTTTCAGAAATAAGAACTCAAGGAAGACTTGATGAAGATTTTGTTTAAATAGAAGGTTGCTCTATTTATTTATTCTTTTAAGTTAAGGTTTGTATAAGACCTTTTACGTGTTTTTCCGCTGTAATATTCAACTTAAGTTTGTTAGGTTTTCAAATGGTTTCATTTACCTTGTTTTTAGTTTGTTCGGTTAGTTTAAAGCCTTAGGTAGCTTCGGTTTAGTCCTAATCAGGGTTACTGGCGTTAATACCTCCAGGGTAGGAAGGGGGTGTTACAGAAGTGGTATCAGAGCTTGCTAAATTTCTTTTTGTTTGGCTAATTATTGAAGTCATGATTTGTATATAGTTGTGAGGTTTGATTGATTCTCAACAAACTCGAATAGAAATTATTCCCTATGCTTAATTGAATCTAAACTAGGGTTTTGTTAGATTGATCACCTAATTGAATTTCTAGTTAAAATTGAATCTGATTAATTACCGTTTGGAGTTAATTTGATCAAGAGTAGACTTTAATTAATTTAGTACCGGTTGGACAAGTTGGTTAAAGAAGGGAATAAATTCACAAGTCACTTAGATGTCTGGTTGCTCCAAGTATTTGTTTCTATTGATAAATTGAATCGTCATGCTGTTATTTAATTGAATCTAGATGGTCTTCTAGGTTATTAGATAATTAGGTTTGTTAGACTGGTAGTTCTATCAACTAAATCTGAAGATTGGGTCTTAATCCTTAGTAGGGTCATTGTCCACAATAGATTATTCAAGTGAGAAAAGAATCAAGAGAATCGATGATCAACAAATCAATATCATGATGGATTTAACTAGTTGAACACGTTTGTCTCTCATTGATTTAAATCATCTTTTGCATTCATATTTACTTTTCAATTTGCATAGTAGTTTAGATAATTTAATCAATAAACTCCTCTCTTGGTTACTTGGCATCCAAGTAATAGCACAAATACACGAGTCTCTGTGGGATCGACCCTTACTTGCCGCTCTACTGAGTTGGTTAAGCTAAGGTTTCTTTGATAGGTATAACGACCACTGAAATTACCTCATCAGGGTGTTACACAATCAGACCCTAAAAGCAGTTACTATCAAACAATCCTATAAACCAGATTCAATTCAATAGTGGCAATGCACAACAACGAAATATGATAAGATCAATCAAAATCACTAATTAGGATAAGATCAATCAAGATCAAACAAAAATCACGCAACCTCCTCTTTGAAAACAACATAGGGTATAAGTTAATATCCAAAAACATAAATTAGGATAGAAAAGATCCCATTCAAATTATCTGAGGCAGAGCTATGATTCTCATGCAACACACATTAGTGCTCGGTCGAGGTAAGAAGTACTCAATCGAGTACCCCCGACCAAGTTTTTCTCTATTCTAGGACAAGTTTACTTCTTTTGTGTCAGCTGCATTTGATGTCTCTTTATTTGGTGGTGTTTTCACATGTGATTTCCTTTGTAAATATGTTTCTTTTTCCCTTTTTCTTGTGTGTTTTGTTCCTTTTTAGCTTAGTTCCCGTATTTCTTTGAGATTCGGAAACTACGCGCGTTTTATGTGTTTTGTAGGTGTTTTGGCATGAATCGAGCATCGATTTGAAGGAGGGTCAGACATGGAGCAAGGCCCGAGCAAAGGAGGAAAGAGAGGAGCAAGCTATGAAGAAGATCAAGAAAAAAGCAAACAAGAAGAAGGTGGAACGAGGTTCGGACCGAGTTGCAACCAACCTCGGGCCCGACTTGGAAGTTTCAACCTCGGACCGACTTGCACAGTAAGTCGGGCCCGAGGTCCTCCGTGTCGGTCCGAGTCGGTCACTGGACTACTTGGGCTCCAAGGCACGAAATTGTGAACTTCCACTTTTGCCCCTCATCTAATCTATAAAAGGCCCTCTTGTCTTCTAATTTAGGGGGGGTTCTCTCACACAAGGAGGGGGGCTCTCTCACACACAACAACCCTAAAAAGGATACTTGGAGAGCAAGGAGGAAGGAGAGGAGAAGGAAGAGAGAGAGAATTGGCCAAGGGAGAGGAAGGATTGATAGGTTTGGTTGATAGATTAGCTTTGCTTTGTTTTGGTTTTGTGGATTTGGAAACCCTTAATTGGAATTTGTGGATTGCTTTTGATTTGAATGAAACCTTGCTTTATTTTGAGATTGATGATGTTGATTGCTTTCCCTTTTGATTTGTTTTCTTTCTTTGTTTGCCATATGGAGTAGATCTCCTTGATCTTGGGTTATGGGGGAAAACCCTAGCTAGGTTTGGGCTAGAAACCCCAATTCCATAGCCTTGAGTGTTTGATCTAAGGAACCCACTCTACATAGAGCTACAATTCCTTGCGAAAGTAAGGAATCAAGGCTTGTGATTGGCAAAGTAGCGAAAGTGAACATGTGTCAATCTCAAGATCTTGCTTCGAAGGGGATTTCCCCAAGGATCGATGTGTAGAAGTGGTTAGAACGAGGGCGAAAGCACTCGATCCTAGTCCGATCATCACTTATTGCTTGAATTGGGGTGGAAAAGCCTAAATCTACTAGAGAAGGAACCCAAAAGCCCAAGATCTACTTTCAATCTTTGAGTTCGACAAACCTAGATACCTCGGGCCCGACTTACCCTGTGTCGGTCCCGACTTCCTCTTGTCGCGAACATCGGGCCCGACGTGACCTCTATGTCGGTCCCGACTGTTCTCTTTGTTTTCCTTTGTTTTAAGTTCTCCTTTCTAGCTTTCTAGTTTCTAGTCACATCAATCGAGTAGACTTCCCGAGTGTTCGACACCCACCACGTGCTACAACGGGGTCGGGTTATAAATTGTATCTCTAGACCCTCGCATTTGTGAGAGATCAAAAGATTGGCGCCGTTGCCGGGGAAGTCTAAGTGCATTGAGTGCCAATTTGGTGAGTTTCTTGTGTTTTGGTAGTGATTTGGATGAGGGAATAGCCCAAACCCTTTGTTTGTTTTTGATTTGTTTTGGTTTGTGTCTTTTTTTCGTAGGTGTATGCTAGCTCGTTCTTCACGAGGAACACTTGAGCTTGAGTTTGTGAGTGATCCGGAAAGTATTCTCAAGGAAGCCCGAAGAAGGAAAAGGATGGAGAATCAAGCTCTCCATGTTGATGAGGAGTTGGCTCAACTTAGAGCCGAAATGGCTAGATTGCAACTCGAGAAGGACAATCAAGAGGCGGTGGCAAGAAGAGAACGGGAGCAACGGATGAGAGCCGAGGCTCAACTCAACGCTCTACCCCGGAATGCACGCCAATACATGCATCCAGAGTTGAGGGTACCCGAACCGGCTATTGTGCTTCCTGAGGTTGCCAAGAATTTTGAGATCAAGACGCAATTCATTTCCCTCATCAAGCGTGATCAATTCGAGGGCCGTCCACATGAGTATCCCATAGAGCACGTCAAACGCTTTGTGGACACGTGTGAGACGATCTCTACCGACGAGGAGACGTTGGAGTATGTGCTTCTAAAGGCGTTCAAATGGTCACTTGGGGGCAAGGCCACACATTGGCTCGAGAGCCAAGCTCCTAGGTCAATCACAACTTGGAAGACACTCTATGATGCTTTCTTGATGAAGTTCTTCCCGCCCTCAAAGACAACCGAGCTAAGAAGGAAGATTGCAAGCTTTCAACAAGGTCCGAATGAGCCTCTCTTCGAAGCATGGGACCGTTTCAAGGAGATGTTGCGCCAATGTCCTACTCATGGCCAACAACCATATGTGCTTCAAGACATCTTTTTCCAAGGCATCAATCCGGCAACGAAGGACAAGCTCAATCTCCACACCGATTGTGGGTTCATAGACTTGACACCAGATCAAGCTTGGGAGCTACTTGACAAGCTATCCGATTATGAGGCCATGTATGGGGTGAGTCAAGCTAGCATAGAGGTGAAAGTTCAAGGTGAAGGTGCAAGGAAGTTATATGATCCAAAGGGAGAAGACATTGACAAGGATGTGAAGCTCCAATTCCTTGAAGGTGAAGTGAACAAGCTTAAGAGGCAAGTCCACTACTACAAGCAAAATGCTAGAGCTTGTGAGGAGTGTGGATCCTTTGCACATGCTACACAAGTTTGTCCGAATGAGAGCCAAGTGCGCTTGGCCGAGCGAATTGAGGAGGCAAACTATGTTCGAGGAAATTTCGGTGGAAGAGGCAACTTCAACAATGGTGGTAATGGCCGGTGGAACAACGGTCAAGCTCAAGGCTACAACAACAACTTCAACCAAAACGAGCCAAGGGCGCCGCAACCACCACCATATAGGCCACCGGGATTCAATGAGCTACAATCATTCGCTCAAGAGATGAGGGATGGGTTCAAGGAGATGAGGACCCAATTCAATGAGTTTGGTGCATGGAGGAGGCAAGTCGACAATCAATTTGCCCAAATTGCAACTCAAGCCCCGAGAGAGAATGGGAGACTTTCGGGCCGACCCGAGGAGAACCCTCGAGCTCAAAACAATCAAAATGAAGTCCGGGCAATTGGATTGAGAAGTGGCCGAAACCTACCCGAGCCACACATGCCTAAGAAGAATGAAGAGAGTCGGACCAACTTACCCAGCAAGTCGGGTCCGAGGTTCCCCGAAGTCGACCCAGCAAGAAGATCGACCCCTGTACCCCGGACCGAGGTTGAGAGTAACTCGGGCCCGACGTACCCAGACCTCGATCCGACTCCTCTGCCCAGGACCGAGATTCACAACATCGGGCCCGACATGGTGCCCAAGTCGGTCCAACCAGGAAATGTTGCAAGTGAAGTGGGGAAGTCCAAAGAGGTTGATCCAAGCAAGATTCAAGGTGCAACAACTCTTCCATATCCCTCGAAGAAGCCGAAAGATGTTGTTGAGAACAAGTTCAAGAGGTTTCTCAAACTCTTGCAAGGTTTGAACATCTCTATCCCGTTCACCGATGCATTAAGCGAGATGCCATCCTATGCCAAGTTTTTAAAGGAGATTTTGAGCAAGAAGAGGTCGATAGTTGAAATGCAAGATGAGGTCAAGACCTTGGAGTTACCGCAAAAGCTAGGAGATCCCGATCGCTTTGCTATCACTATTGGTGTGGGGTCTCAAAACTTCCAAGCCTTGTGTGACCTTGGAGCAAGCACGAGCATCATTCCTTACACCATATGGAAATCCACATCCATGGGTCTCATAGCTCCGGTCAACATGAGGTTAACGATAGCGGATGGGTCGTCCATCGAGCCAATTGGTATCGTCGAGGATTACCCCGTTTGCATTGAAGGCCACTATGTCCCAATCGACTTTGTTGTGGTGGACATGATAGAAGTGCCGGGTGAACCAATTATACTAGGGAGACCTTTCCTTGCCACGGTTGGGGCAATCATTGATGTAAAAAAGGGCCACTTGTCTCTTGACATTGGAGGAAGAGAGATTGAGTTTTTCTTTAGGCCAACTTCAAAAGGGGTCGTACATAAGGAAGCTAAGATGATCCAAGTTCCTCTTGGATTGCAATGGGAAGCCGTTTCTAAGAAGTCAAGGCCAAGGGAGCTTAGGTTGAAAGCCACCCCACCACCTAGAGAAATTGAGATAGAGCGCCAAGGTCTACCCCTTAATATGATTGAGCATGAGCAATTGGAGGAAGGGATGACTTATTTGGAGGTGTTCAAGGCCGAGAAGGAAGAAGTTCAAGCACTACCGGAACCATCTCAAGAACTCAAGGAGCTTCCAAAAGATTTGAGGTACGCATTTCTTGGTCCCAACTCTTCTTTACCCGTAATCATAAATGTCAACTTGAATGATGAGGAGGAGTCTAAGTTGTTAGAGGTTCTAAGAAAACATAGAGGAGCTTTCGATTATTCACTAGAGGAACTAAAGGGAATCTCTCCCTCAATTTGCATGCATAGGATTTATATGGAGGATAACCATAAACCCACTATTGAACCACAAAGAAGATTAAATCCTAACATGAAAGAAGTGGTAAAGAGTGAAATACTTAGGATGTTGGATGCGGGAATTATCTTCCCAATTTCCGATAGCAAGTATGTGAGTCCCGTGCATGTAGTTCCTAAGAAAGGAGGTCTCACCGTTGTGCAAAATGAAAAGGGAGAAATGATACCTATGAGAACCACAACAAAATGGCGTATGTGTATTGATTACCGTAAGCTTAATAGTGGCACTCGCAAAGACCATTTTCCTCTTCCTTTCATAGACCAAGTCCTAGAAAGATTAGCACAACATGAATATTTTTTCTACCTTGACGGGTATAGCGGGTTTTGGCAAATCCCTATTCATCCCGATGATCAAGAGAAGACGACATTCACATGTCCTTATGGGACTTTTGCCTATAGACGGATGCCTTTTGGTTTATGTAATGCGCCGACAACATTTCAAAGATGCATGATGTCCATCTTCTCCGATATGGTTGAGGATATAGTAGAAGTGGTTATGGATGATTTCTCCGTCTATGGTTCCTCATTTGATGTTTGCTTAGCTAACATAGACAATGTTTTGACTAGATGTGAGGAGACTAGCTTGGTGCTTAATTGGGAAAAATGCCACTTCATGGTGAAGGAGGGCATAGTACTAGGACACCTAGTTTCTAGTAGGGGGATAGAAGTAGATAAAGCTAAAGTTGAAATAATTGAAAAACTACCTCCTCCCTCTTGTGTTCGTGATGTTAGGAGTTTCTTAGGTCATGCGGGATTTTATAGACGGTTCATCAAGGATTTTTCTAAGATTGCAAAACCATTGTCTAACCTCTTGATGAAGGATGTTCCCTTTGAGTTTTCCGAGGATTGCATGAGTTCTTTTTGTAGGTTGAGAGATGCTTTGTTTTCGGCTCCAATAATGGCGGCACCCGATTGGAATCTTCCATTCTAGGTAATGTGTGACGCTAGTGATTTCGTCGTAGGGGCCGTCCTTGGGCAAAGGAAGGATGGAAAGTTGCATGCCATCTATTACGCAAGCAAAACTTTGGATGAAACTCAGTGCAATTACACAAAGACGGAGAAAGAGTTTCTTGCGATAGTGTTTGCATTTGAGAAATTTCGTTCATATCTTGTGGGATCAAAGGTGGTAGTCTTCACGGACCATGCGGCAATCAAATACCTCATGAAGAAGAAAGATGCAAAGCCGAGGCTTCTAAGGTGGATGCTCCTTCTCCAAGAGTTTGACCATGAGATCAAGGACTAAACCGGTGCGGAAAATGTGGTAGCTGATCATCTATCTTGTTTGCCCATTGAGTACATGTTGGAGATGGAGGATGGTTTGACTATAGATGATTCAAGGGCAGATGAAGTTCTCATGAGTGGAAAGGAGGAAAGGAAAGGTGGATCGACGAACGAAGTAAGTCGGGCCCGAGGTCCAGAACATCGGACCAAAGTCAGAACAGGTACCAGTGAGTCGGGACCGAGGTCTTCAGAGTCGGGCCCGAGTTACCTGTGTGTCTGCGAAGCTAGACCGGCGTCCAACCATGTCGGGCTCGGTACACTTCAATGTCGGTCCGTGGAGGAAAGTAAGTTTCCTAACTCGATCTCCATTCCTTCTCGTTCTCAATTGATTAACTCTTTCTCTCCACTTGCCTTCTTTCTATTAGTGCCGTAAGACGAGGGGATTCCCCTTGGTTTGCGGACATTGCTAACTTTGCCGTAGGGGGAGTGATCCCACCAAATTTGTCTTATCAAGCTAGGAAGAAATTCTTACATGATGCTAGACAATATTTTTGGGATGATCCATATCTCTACAAGGAAGGGTGTGATCAAATCTATAGACGGTGTGTGTCAAGTGAAGAGGTTGAGAGCATAATTCACCATTGCCATTCCTTGCCTACAGGGGGTCATGCTAAGAGTTCCAAAACCACTTCAAAAATTCTTCAATGTGGTTATTATTGGCCAACCATGTTCAAGGATGTGCATGATTATGTGAGGAAGTGTGAGGAGTGCCAAAGAGAGGGGAACCTATCAAGGAGGAATGAGACTCCTCAAACTGGCATTCTAGAAGTTGAGTTATTTGATGTATGGGGTATCGATTTCATGGGACCATTTCCCACATCGGGGCCTTACAAGTACATCTTGGTAGCCGTGGACTATGTCTCAAAATGGGTGGAGGCCAAACCAACAAGAACCAATGATGCTAGGGTGGTGATGAAGTTCTTGAAAAGCAACATTTTTGCAAGGTTTGGTGTGCCTAGGGTTCTCATAAGTGATGGAGGACCTCATCTCATTGAGAGGTGCTTCGAGAATGTGTTGATCAAGTATGGGGTGTCTCATCGAGTTGCTACTCCTTATCATCCTCAAACAAGCGGGCAAGTCGAGGTGTCAAACCGCCAAATCAAGGCTATCTTGGAGAAGACCGTATCTCGATCAAGGAAAGATTGGGCCTCTAAGCTCGATGATGCACTTTGGGCTTATAGAACTGCCTTCAAGACACCTTTAGGAACTACACCCTTCAATCTAGTTTATGGCAAGGTATGCCATCTTCCGGTAGAGCTTGAGCACAAGGCAAAATGGGCTCTCAAAGAGATGAATTGGGATATCAACTTGGCCGGTGAGAAAAGGTTTCTAGAGCTTCATGAGTTGGGAGAGTTGAGGTTGAAAGCCTATGAGAATTCCAAGTTGTACAAGGAGAAGACCAAGAAGTGGCATGATAGGAAGTTGATTCCAAAGACTTATCAAACCGGTGACAAGGTTCTCCTTTTCAATTCAAGGCTTAAACTTTTCCCGGGGAAGTTAAGGACTAGGTGGAGCAGACCATTTGTGGTCCACCATATCTATGCTCATGGTGCGATGGACTTGGTTGATGAACGAGGACATATTTTCAAAGTAAATGGTCATCGAGTGAAGAAGTTCTATGACAAGGCCGGTCGAAGCGAAGAAGTTAGAGCCTCATGGGCTCTCGTCCTCGCCAATTGACCTAGACATGCCATTGAAGAATAAAGAAATTGTGAGCTCTTCCTCTTCTCTCTTGCTTTTAAGTTTTGGTTTCCTTGTTTGATGGGGACATCAAAATTTTAAGTATGGGGTGGGGGTAAGTGTGTTCATGATTTCACTATCTTATGTGTGTTTGTTATTTTGAGGATATTTGGTTTTTGGTTTCTAGTTTGTGTTTGGGATGTTTGCTTCTTGGTTTGTGGTTTGATGAAAGACATGGATGATTAATTTGGTCTTGAATGGATGAGTCTTTGTTTTTGGTTTTAGAGAAATTTTTGCAAAAATTCAAAAATCAAAAAAAAATTGAAAAATTTTGTTGAAAACAACAAAAAGATTTTGTGTTTTGTAGGTTTTGGACTAGAAATTCCCATCTTAGATTGCCAAATGAAAGCTAATGATGATGTGAGCATGTAAATTCCTTTGCATATTTTCGGATGGTTTAGCCTCTAAAATGATGTTGCTTTTGATGTGATCATGATATCTTGCTTGTTTTATTGAACATGTGAGTTCTAGGATGAGTTCTTATGCAACTAAGTATGAGTGACCCTTGTGAGATTGATTTTCGGCCATTTTAGGGATGCTTGTTCATATTTGCATATCCCTCATGTTTCTTGTGTGATTAGCTCATTCATGCTTAGTAAAACTTGCTATTGTGGTGTTTATCTATTTTCCAAGACCGTCATGAGATTTGTCCTAGCATTGTCACATTGATTTTGAACTTTATTCTTCTAGTCACATAAATGTTCCATATCCTACCATGAAGTTAATCCTTTGTTTGTAGTCCCGTTCTAGCCTAAGCCTTTGTTTGAAACTCCTCAAAAATATTATTCCTAGCCTTATATGACTTGACCCTTATGGGATTGGACTTTAGAAGAGAGGTTGGGATTGTATTTGAAGAGTTGAGATTCTCTTGGGTTTAAGGGCAAAGAATGGTGTTATGAATCATGTGGGTAGTGCATCTTTGTTGTACAAAAATGAAAATGAAAAAGAAAGAAGGAAAGAAAATGTTGGAAATGTAAAGTGGAATGAAAGCAAAGGGCTTAAGTGAAGAAAAAGGGTCCGACCGAGTTATAAGACACATCGGGCCCGATGTCATAAGAAAGTCGGTCCAAAATGTAGAAAGTGTGGAAAATCCAACAAAAAGCCTAAGAGCAAAGATGAAGTGGAATGTTAAGTGAAATTTTGGGTTGAAAGGAAAAATGTTAAGTCTTTTGGGATGAGTGTGAAATTGATTGTGGAAATTTGGTGAAGTTGGTGAGAGTTTAGGTTGTTCAATCCCCATTATAAGCACCACAAGACCAAATAATTCCCACCTTGAGAAATACCAAAAGCCCCATTACCACCCGACCGAATGGAACCTCTTTGAGGACCTCCATTGAGCCATGTTCGAAATTCTTTGTGTACTTTGTATTAGGCATCTCTAGGTGGAGGAATTGGTGATATTAGCTTCAATAGTAAAGTCCTTACTTGCATGATTTTTGAGCTTGAGTGTTCATTGCTAAACCCAAACACATGATGAGTGATACACATTCACATATCCCTAAAGTGAGGCTTAGTTGCATTGACTTTATTCCTTGGAACACTTAATCATATGTGATGATGTAATCTTGCTTGAATATCGATCACTTGTGCTTAAAATGTGTTTTCATACGAGGCTTTACTTGAAGATTATGTTTCGGTCTTGCTTACATTGTTATTGCTTGAGGACAAGCAAGTTTAAGTATGGGGTATTTTGATGTCTCTTTATTTGGTGGTGTTTTCATATGTGATTTCCTTTGTAAATATGTTTCTTTTTCCCCTTTTCTTGTGTGTTTTGTTCCTTTTTAGCTTAGTTCCCGTATTTCTATGAGATTCGGAAACTACGCGCGTTTTATGTGTTTTATAGGTGTTTTGGCATGAATCGAGGATCGATTTGAAGAAGGGTCAGACATGGAGCAAGGCCCGAGCAAAGGAGGAAAGAGAGGAGCAAGCTATGAAGAAGATCAAGAGAAAAGCCAACAAGAAGAAGGTGGAACGAGGTTCGGAACGAGTTTCAACCAACCTCGGGCCCGACTTGGAAGTTTCAACCTTGGACCGACTTGCACAGTAAGTCGGGCCCGAGGTCCTCCGTGTCGGTCCGAGTCGGTCAATGGACTACTTGGGCTCCAAGGCACGAAATTGTGAACTTCCACTTTTGCCCCTCATCTAATCTATAAAAGGCCCTCTTGTCTTCTAATTTAGGGGGGGGGGGTTCTCTCACACAAGGAGGGGGGCTCTCTCACACACAACAACCCTAAAAAGGATACTTGGAGAGCAAGGAGGAAGGAGAGGAGAAGGAAGAGAGAGAGAATCGGCCAAGGGAGAGGAAGGATTGATAGGTTTGGTTGATAGATTAGCTTTGCTTTGTTTTGGTCTTGTGGATTTGGAAACCCTTAATTGGAATTTGTGGATTGCTTTTGATTTGAATGAAACCTTGCTTTATTTTGAGATTGATGATGTTGATTGCTTTCCCTTTTGATTTGTTTTCTTTCTTTGTTTGCCATATGGAGTAGATCTCCTAGACCTTGGGTTATGGGGGAAAACCCGAGCTAGGTTTGGGCTAGAAACCCCAATTCCATAGCCTTGAGTGTTTGATCTAAGGAATCCACTCTACATAGAGCTACAATTCCTTGCGAAAGTAAGGAATCAAGGCTTGTGATTGTCAAAGTAGCGAAAGTGAACATGTCTCAATCTCAAGATCTTGCTTCGAAGGGGATTTCCCCAAGGATCGATGTGTAGAAGTGGTTGGAACGAGGGCGAAAGCACTCGATCCTAGTCCGATCATCACTTATTGCTTGAATTGGGGTGGAAAAGCCTAAATCTACTAGAGAAGGAACCCAAAAGCCCAAGATCTACTTTCAATCTTTGAGTTCGACAAACCTAGATACCTCGGGCCCGACTTACCCTGTGTCGGTCCCGACTTCCTCTTGTCGCGAACATCGGGCCCGACGTGACCTCTATGTCGGTCCCGACTGTTCTCTTTGTTTTCCTTTGTTTTAAGTTCTCCTTTCTAGCTTTCTAGTGTCTAGGCACATCAATCGAGTAGACTTCCTGAGTGTTCGACACCCACCACGTGCTACAACGGG
Organism: Fallopia convolvulus; assembly: GCA_964016875.1. Lineage (NCBI taxonomy): Eukaryota > Viridiplantae > Streptophyta > Magnoliopsida > Caryophyllales > Polygonaceae > Fallopia > Fallopia convolvulus. Next base: position 24,184,210 of record OZ024734.1, on the reverse strand, counting down.
GTCGGGTTATAAATTGTATCTCTAGACCCTCGCATTTGTGAGAGATCAACATTCTACTTTTGACGCCTCTTCTACACATCCTTCAACTTCAACCTTCAAAACCGTAATTCTTCACTTCTCTAACTCCAATCTTGAAACTTCAACTCTTGACTTGACAACTTGAAACGATTTGAACTCCTTGCATCCAATCTTTTCTCCTCTGAAATACCTAAAACTATACAAAAACTAGTGCATAATCCGAATCTAATAAAAACACTAAAACTACCATAAAAGTGCAAAATAAACCATCTATAGGAATCAAACGTGCTCTGAATCTACCACTTAAATACATGCTATTAAATTTCCTATACTTAAACCATGTTTGTCCTCAAGCAAGAAATAGATTCAACATTACACAAACAATCAATTCATGCATCTATTTTAGTAAACGCTTAGACAAAGATAATAGAACCACAGTTCGACAAATGACATCATAAGAAGCATTTTGGTTATTGAAGAGATTAATTCCATACATTCACTTTAAACTATTGGACGTCAAATTTTCATAAATAAAAAATGAGGATAAATTGCATGGGATATCACATCTTGGAGGATAAATTTTGTAAAATTTAACTAATGGTCTAATTCAAAGTGAGCTTACATCATGGAGGCCCAAATGCTAGTGAAGAAACTTGATATTGGGTTTCATTTAAAAAATTGCAAAGAAAAATCCCTAAAGTGGATTGTGTGTCTGTACATGGGAAGTTAAATATCCACCACAGCAGCCTTCGGGCATTTGGTTCAACGGTTAGGCCTTTGGGGTAGTACCCCAAGGTTACCGTTTCGAACCCCACGGGCGGCGATTTGCTCATTCTTCTCTAGAGTTGATTAGTAATCAGTTATCATCTATAGTGGATGCTCTAGGTGATCCCAAGTAGTGTGAGACTCTAACCAATCTCCCATCCTTACTTGTATATTAACTTATCTCTACTTGAGTTTCGAGGAAGAAACATTCTCTATGTGGGGGTATATGTAATACCCGGGGTTTTAATTTGGAGAAATTATAATTTTCAAGCGTTATAGAGTTCCGTTTTTTTTCCGAGTATTTAAAGTTTGGGCCAATCTATTCCCTTCCTATTTCATTTTAGCATTTTGGGCCTAATAGTAAGATGGGCCAAAGCCCATCAATTGCCACACCTTCTATCCTAACTAACGGAGAACTATTCATCTCCTTCAATCCTTGCCGCCGCTCTTCATTGATTTCTCGGATTCTTCTCGTCCCTCTCGCATCACTTCAGTTCATCTCCCTCACCCTCGTACAAAAAACGAGAACCCTCGTTCCTGCCTTTCCGGCATCACGAGCTTGATCACGAGTGTCCGCCCTCAAGCTTCATCGTCGAGACTTTGATCGCGAGCATTTCAGGGGAGGCCAGACGCGCAACCATCATTGTTGAGGAACTGCTCCGCCTCCCACCTTGAACGACGTCGCCTTCCACCTTCTCTGCAGCGACATAGGACCCGACCTCTAGTTGTGGTAGCCATCAAACGGAAGGGGCGAGGGGAAGGGTTGTGCTCTGTTCAAAAGTCAAGGTCATCGTTCCCGTTCGCCGCCGTCGCTTCCCATCGTCGTGCACTGTCACCATCTTCGATCGAAGACCCCCATTCCATTTCTTGCAATTGAAGTGCAGGAGGTTGTGATTCTTGCCCAAATTCGTTTTACATTCCAATCAAATTACATGTTGTTGTTGTTATTTCTCTTAGAGATGAACAATTTGGATGTGGCCTGATGCCCTTTCCAGCTTAGTACTTTTTATATGTGCTGGTTGGGCTATTGCGTTTTGTTTCAAGTCGACATGGTTGGTAGTTGTGGAGTCGATCATGTTCGGATGGTGGGTTTATTGCTGTGTAAATTTTGTGGGCATATTAATGTAGTTAAGGGTCGATCAAACTTGGTCAAAAACATTAATCATTAGTGGCGTTTTGTACTGGAGATGTCAATTGAACTTGTTGGCTGATTTTAGTCTATACGAATGTTTCCCCAGGGCTAGTGAAGTGGGGTATTAAATATATTTTTGCTATTAAATTGTTTACTTATTACTTAACTAACAATGGCTATTGAAATTGTTGTGGTTTGATTGAATGTCTTGATCTAAATTAGTAGGTTAAAATACTATTATATCGTTTAAGTAGATCCTTATTGTAAGAATTTCACTTTTTAAGTATGCTAGAAACTAGTAACTTAGTCTAGATTTGGACGGCTGCGTCAATAATCATCGCTTAGAAAGAGCTTTTAGCTCTTAGGGCGTTAAGTCTTGTGTTTCATTTCCTTTCGGGTGTTATAGTTTTGGTTATTGAATTGTTAGGATTCGATAATGTTCGTGTGTGACTTGTTCGAGCTTCCTTTCTCCCGCTACGTTTTTGTGTCTCGCCTTCGAGGTAAGTCACTTGTCGACTTACTTAGTTTACGATTTGTTATGTGTTGAATGAGTAGATTGAATGTGTAGCCTTTATTTTGGAATGATTCCATATTACGTGCTTATATATATATATATATATATATGAAATTATTCAAAATCAGTTTTTAAATGTTTTTGTTATGCGTGGACTGGGTTCCACCGGTATGGCCATGGGTGTGGGTACGCTGGAGATGAAGAGGCCCCGGGGCATGATCTTGCGGCTGGAAGGAACCCCCTTCTAAAAATTTAATAAAATAAATTGTTTTGGCAAACGCTCTAGTAGAGGTTTAGTCGGGGAAAGAAGGGTGAATGGGGGAAATGGGCACGTGTATAGGCACTCGCCCTGACTATGCTCCATGGATGAGAGGCCGGAGGGTGCCATATATTTGAGGAGGGTGTTTGGTCGCTATTGTGTTTGATGGAATTGGTATGAATGGTCTAAAATGCTTGCGTGTTGACTTAAGAGATTGAATGTTGTGGTTATGTATGCTTTGGTGATATACTTATATTTGTTGCTACTATACTTGTTGACGTGGTTATGAATGTTTCCATATTTGACTATATTATGTTGGCTACTATTGTAGTTTCTATTGTGAACATGATTTTGTATATCTTTTAGTGTATGTATGTATATGCAAGTTTATTTTACTAAAAGTGTTTTGTTACATGTTTGACTTGCTTGTTCGACCCATACCGAGATCGTAGGCTAATGTGATCAATTTGTGGCATTTTAGGTAAGGATTCCGACATAAGAAATGTGCCAGGAGGTTGCATTCCAGATGGTGGAGCTCAGTCTTGACGTGTCGAGTTTTAGAAGATTGACTTTAGTACTTTAGTCTTTTGGTTTCTTAGACTATGAATTAATGCTTTGACAATGAGTCTTTTTGGGAGTATGTGTTGAGTGTTTGGCTTTTAGACTAGCTTTGACGTCCTCTTGTTATGTTTGATAGGATTGTGGCTTTTGGCATGCATACGGTTTTATGACATGAGTTTGAACTTCTAAATTGAATGGTTTAGTTGAATTTGCTCGTTGTGCTTTTGTTGCAAGGTCCAATACAGTCAATTGTTGTCAGTTTGTTCTGGTAGACGCAGTGTGACGCCTACAACCGTGTGACCCCAAGGTATATGCCAGACAGGGTCTTACAAGTAGTACTTGTGGCGACCTTAATCCTTACCCAATCAAAAAAATTGTTCACCACACCACATGGGAGCTACCTCAAAAGAAAAAAGAATAATGCAAGAAAATGGTAGAAGTGGGAAGTTTTCTTTGGTAACCTCCCCACATTTAATATAAAACAAGTCATGAGGTCATGTATAAAAGAGGTAACAAAAAGAAAATCAGCAAAGTAGAGAGATGTTAAAGACGTTGAGGAAAAAAATCAGCAAGGTCGCTACAAGTACTACTTGGGCTCGCTTAGAGCATCCACTAGGGATGGGAACTGGTTACTAACCAATTCTAGTGAGAAATGGGAAAACCACCGCCCATGAAATTCTAAACGATGATCTCGGGGTACTACCCCCAAAGTCTTAACCGCTGAACCAAATGCCCGAAGGCAGGAGTGAATCAAATTTGCAAAAGGGTAGTTTCCATTTTTAAATTTTGTCCTTTATTCGTCAAAATTCCACCTTTATTTTATTCTCTATGGCTTGCATTTTTGGAATTTTCATATTCTTCAAGTTGACTTTTGGAGTTATAAGTAACATTGTTTCAACGATTCTTTTTAAGGGTGCAAATCTGCACTAAACCTAGTTTTGTCTTTAACGTTATTTTTGTAAAAATTTCATGACTTCATGAGTGTTGAAGTTAGAATTTGCTCCTCCTAAGCTTACTATCCCATTTATATGTATATATATATAGTTAAGTTCAATGTAAAATAATTTTTATTATGTGAACGTGTGTCCAGTTAATATTCATGATTTTGTGTCTAGTTAAAATTTGCACTGAAACTAGTTTTCAAGTAAAATAAAATAATATTTAACGTTATTTTTGTAAAATTTCATGACTTCATGAGTGTTGAAGTTAGAATTTGCTGATCGGCCAGCTACCCCGCCCCTATAATATTATCTCACCCCTTCCTTTACCCAATTTCATGGCATTTAAAATTCATTCTTTTTTTTTTGCTAATGAAAAAAAACATCGTTAATTCCCAATCAAATCTCTCCTCTTCATTCTTGGTCTATAAAGAGGGGTGAGTTTTTGCTTAGAATGGGGCACAATAACCTCTCCTCTTCTAGCACCATAGTTGCATTCTGAAATTCACATAAGAAAACTGTTAATTCCCATTCAAATCTGAGTTCTTAATTTTAATATTCCTGTTTTAAAATATCCAAAAACAAGTCTAATTAATTTTTTTCCCTCCCTTCCCTCTCGTCCGCCACTAGGAACCATGGCGTCTGCCTCCACTGTTGTTGTCGCGCTCCTCCGCCCGCCACCAAGTTGTGCCACCACCCATTGCAGCTGCCGATGAAGCCAAGTGTTGCTGCTCTTGTGTGCCATTAGGAGAAGGAACAGGAAGAAGAAGGTTTACAATTGGACTTTGATCAAGTGTTGGGCGGTAGGAAATGAATAGGCCCACTTCTTTCAATATTTATTACCCCATCAGTTTTTTTTTAATGGAGAAGGAGATTGAGCCCAAATTTTCAACCATCCCAAATCCTTGCCTTATTCCACGTGCATTTTCCGCCTCGTCTTGTGTGGGTATAATTTCAGACCCTTCATTATGTTTTCATATTTTTAACTAATTTTAAAAATACGTATAACGAATTAAATCGATAAATTCATATGAGCTATATGACCAAGACTTGTATAAGGAATATACCAAAAGGACGTTATCATGCTTATTGGTGAATTTATAATTTTTATAAATTTACAAATTATTTTTAAAAGGATAATGAAAATGATGATTTAGTCATGAGTATTTAATTTATAAATTATTAATGGAATAATAAATTATATTAACCCTTGAAAATTATTATATAGAGATAATCATTTGGGAAAAAATTATTATAAGATATAAATTGATTAATAATTTGTTTCGACTCTTTTATTGAAACCTGAGCTCGGATTAGGTCAAGTGCCCAGATCACAGTTTAATCGTGAACTGAGGAATCCACTTTCACAAGGATCTTACTCTTGAAAACCAAGGCAAGTGGATGGTTCTCCTTTGTACTCCATTAAACGTCAATTTTTACTCCCGCTTAATATTCATTGTGTGTTGGGAATAATGTATTTGCTAAATAAACGAACTTAGGTTTGTTTATTCCTTAGATATAATGATATATTGTTATTATTTTCTCATATTGTGCTAGTACTAAACTTAGGTCCAATTGTTTGTGGCCTTGCTTGTTTCAATCTCTTTTCGAGATATGTTGTGGATAAGTATAGGATTCGGTATGTGGATTCTTCCCCGACGTCTCTTTATAACTTATCGAGTTGTAAGGCATCACGCCCTCTCTTCGCTCGATATTTGGATCATAATCCTATAAGCGCTCCTCACATGTTGAGGGGGTTTACTGCATTCAGGATGAGTGTTGAAGCTTCATTCCTTTACTTCGTTGGTCAGTCTCTTTGGAGCCGCTAATTCCGCTGGCTAGTCTCCTAGAGCCGCCAACATTAAAAATCTCTAATTTGAAGTGCAATGTTTTATAACCTAAGAAAGATAAGTACCTAGTGCACATTAATTAATGAACTAGGATGGATTAGTACAACTTGCTCCCAACTTTTGAAAGATTTTATTCCAACCCGAATTCTTATTCGAACTTCAAGTCTATTAAGGTTGGATGGAATCTAATTAGTCAACGGAGGATTTCTTTTAATATGTGATGTGATATAATGAAATTCCCAACAATATTTGTATTCGTATTTTAATGGGATATTTTCCTTAACGGGAATCATTAGAAGGCTTCTTTGGGCGGGGAAACCCAACTGCAAGACCAGATATTACTAAAAGGAAGATACTTCCGTGGTGTCCTTTAACCTTTCAAGAATCTTATATTCTTTCCTCTTCAAGTAAAAAAACTATCTCATTTTTAATTGAATAAAGGATCCTTGCTTAATCATATTAACATAATACATCCTCATTTCCAAATACCTCCAATGAATAATCATATTTCTTTCTTTCTGAGGGAATCACAATAAGGAAGTACAAAAGGATAGAGAATTTGGCCCGGAAAGAGAGAGAAGAGGAGAGAATACAATGTTTTTTATACAAGATCATTTGTATATTTAATATTTTATGATTAAATTTATGAGGTAGCATTAGTGTGTAGTAGTTATTAAAGCTAAAATAGTGTTATTTTAGAGTTGGCTTTCATCAAGATAGCTCCGAAGACAACTCTCGTTCCTATCTCACTGGTGACGGTGGACCATCAAGGTAACTCTGATGTGCAAGTCGGTCGCCCTTCGAGGGATCCTCCTGATCAGTTATCCTCTTGGAAAAGCAACAAGATGTGATTTTCTCAAAGGCGTAATTGATCTCGCTTTCCTAGATGGGGAGGATGGAGACCTAGGGTATCTATAGAGGAGGACGTCATGAATGCTTTACCCTCCGTCTGGAAAGGTGAAACCACTCGGACACCTTATTGATTTCTAATCATGGAGAAGAAAGAAAGGGATATGTGGAGAACAAACAATCGATTCCAAGTCCTGGACCTTTCTAGGGGATGTTTCTTAGTCTGATTCAAAAGGGAGGAAGACTATCACTCAGCTCTAATGGGTGGGCCTTGGACGGTGTTTGGAAGATGTTTATCAGTTTGGAGTTGGGAACCAAATCTTCGTACAACATATCCGATAACGATGACTCCGACATGGATTAGGATTGCTGAGTTCCTAGGACACTTTACAATGAACACATTCTCTTAAAAATAGCAACGGGTATTGGCAACCCAATTCGGGTCGATCCCATAACGCTTTACACGAATAGAGGAAAGTTCGCACAGATATGCGTGGAGAAACCATTGAAGGGCACTATTTGCATCAACGGACAACGTTACATGATCGAATATGAGGGCTTGTCGACCGTATGCTTCGAGTGTGGTGTAATAACTGCGGTTTTTAAGGATATTTTTGAATTTTTCTCGGATATCCTTTTAACCTTTTTGGTCCGTTTTAACGCTTAATCCAATATTTTTGTTGGAGATTAAATCCTAGAAAATTGTTGGTGATATCCTAAAATCACAAGGAAATGATTTTATGGATTGGTGTGAATTATAGGATTTTTCGGTGGAAAAAGAATATTTATTGGATAAGCCGTCTTTTTAATTATGTACCGGAAGGGATTTAAAATACGAAATGGAAGCCTTAAAAATTGAAGGTAGCATGATAAAATCAAGAAAAATTGATTTTATTGGTCTACATAATTTACGGGACGTTATTCGTTTAGTAATTTTTTCCACCCGAGGTACATAATTTTACCGCTTTAACGCGAGTCCCGTTCCGAGACGGGTTTTGAGTTTTAAAACTTATCTCTTTCTAGGCCTTAGTGAGGAAGGAACCAGAGTGGGATTAGGATGGGCCACGAAGGCATATCTTCTTGCCTTGTCAAAGCATATCACTTTGTTTCCAAACAAAGGAAGGAACAAAGGAGAGCGAAAGGGAATGGCGGACTTGGGAGCTCTTCACCGCCGGCTGGTTTCTCCGCCTCGTCTAGCTCCTCCTCCACCTCATCATCATCTTCTTCCTCTCTAAGTGGTGAGCTTGTGCTGCTGGAACCATGAGAGAAATCAGGTCGGGACGACGGACGGGGAGATAGGATTGGATTCGTCACCGCCGACATCTTCTTGGCCTCATGTGCGACGTCGTCGGCGACCACCTCTGCTCCGACCACAACCCACCAAGAGGACCACCGCCGGGCAATGCCCATCCACCCTCGGGCTCGGGGATCGAGCCATGATCGAGCCAAACGAGCCATGGGCTTGAGTGAAGGTATATACGATCGAAATTAATTAGCGGGCTGATTGCGGAGCCACCGTAAGGGCCTTTCGGTTCCGCTTTGCTAATTAAATTTATGGTTTTTATAATATTGACGTTGATACGGTCCCACGGGTTCAAACCGCTCGAGAAACGGACGTCCGGATTTTCAGTTATAGCGAATACAAGTTTTGGATATCGATTGGCAGGTAAAGGACTTCGGATAATTACTCAGGATTCGTTGTTAATCCGTAAACTTAGAAGCAGAGGAACCAACATCAATGTGTCTGAGCTTGTTTACATAGTCCATGAATGTGCTCAAGTCTGGGTGCAAGTTCCCCGAGCCGCCCCTCCGCTCATGAGTAAACAAGATTCAATTACAGTTCCCCGAGCCGCCCCTCTACTCACCAACGCCTCCAACTCTTTCCAAAACTCAACACGCTTGTCAATAGAAGGTGGTCCATACACCATAAACAAATGAGAGCGAGTGCCTCCATCAATAAGGAAGCATGAATAAAGATTAGTTTCTTATCTTTAATCTAAAGATGAACTTTGTCATCTTTCCACAAGAGCCACACACCACACCTAAAACCAACAATCTCAATGTGGGTACAATCCGAAAACAGGTCCGCACGGTCTCCCGATATAGTTTCAAATAGGGAATTACACGACCTCATGATGTCAGCACAAATATCTCGAAGCTGTTCGAAAACCTGGTTTTCCTGCACCAAAAGTATTCCACATAAGAATATTCATAGACATAAACAACACAGAAAGGAATACTTAACAATCATGGCCAAAAGAGGCCATAAAAAATTCCGCTATACCGGTATTCCCTAATCTCCAAAAATATGATGGCTGTCCATTTTCTCTGACTCTATTATAAATAAGGGATTCTTCTTAAAAATAGTCTCAATCAGATCATCCGGCGGGATCGGATCCCGTACTAAGGCACTCTAATCTTCCTCCAATGGACTTGCATCGTTGGCCGACGACACATAAGGCGGTTGCGAGGAGAACATCGTTGGCACTTCCACCCGACGTCTCCTTTTCACCTTCGAATTGGACCTAGAAACCTCCACATCAAAAGCTTTTTCGGTTTGGTTCAAAGATTTTCTCCTAGGTCTGCTATCAAGTTTTTGAAACTGTGGGCTCTTACAATTAGTGACCCACTACCAATGCTCAACCCAATACACTGAGTGTTTTTAGCCTCCTGATCCTAGATTAAAGTGCTCAAATATTTTCCAATTTCCTTTTTCTTCTCTTGAGACACCGTCAACACCATATCCGACCCATATGTGGGTCACTTCCATATTATCATCCCGATTTTTTTATTTTCCCCACATCATCCAATTGAATGTTATCTATGTTGTTATCGATAGAGTCAGTTTGAATAATATCTTTCTTGCCTTCTTGGCTTGAACTAGAATCCCCCATATCATTAGAAGAGATATCTAGAGCCTCGAATCTATTAGCATCTGGAAAAAGAGCCTGATTACGAGAAAAGCACTTATCCTTTCCTTTCCCATTCTTGTATGATCCCTTTCTCTCTTTCAAATCTGGCCCTAATTTGGAGTTTCCTTTCATAGGTCGAACTTTCCTTTTCGGCTTCATCCACTCCCCGTAGAGACCTTTACCAATTCTCACTACTTCATTAGCCGATTGGAGTCGGCCTGCTATTTCTTTCCGATGGGTACCTCCTCCATTAAATGCGTTATCATCCCCCTACTTACTGGTTTTATGAATTTAGATGGTCGAATCTGACTTGAGATGGACGAATCTTCCACATGTAACACCCCCTTCCTACCCTGGAGGTATTACCGCCAGTAACCCCGATTAGGACTAAACCGAAGCTACCCAAGGCTTTAAACTAACCGAACAAACTAAAAACAAGGTAAATGAAACCATTTGAAAACCTAACAAACTTAAGTTGATTATTACAGCGGAAAAGGAAGGAACAAAGGAGAGCGAGAGGGAATGGCGGACTCGGGATATCTTCACCGCCGGCTGGTTTCTCCGCCCCGTCTAGCTCCTCCTCCACCTCATCATCATCTTCTTCCTCTCTAAGTGGTAAGCTTGTGCTGCTGGAACCATGAGAGAAATCAGGTCGGGACGACGGACGGGGAGATAGGATTGGATTCGTCACCGTCGACCTCCTCTTGGCCTCATGTGCGACGTCGTCGGCGACCACCTCTACTCCGAACACCACCACCAAGAGGACCACCGCCGGGAAACGCCCAGCCACCCTCAGGCTCGAGGATCGAGCCATGATCGAGCCAAACGAGCCATGGGCTCGAGTGAAGGTATATACGATCGAAATTAATTAGCGGGCTGATTGCGGAGCCACCGTAAGGGCCTTTCGGTTCCGCTTTGCTCATTAAATTTATGGTTTTTATAATCTTGACGTTGATACGGTCCCACAGGTTCAAACCGCTCGGAAACAGACGTCCGGATCTTCAGTTATAGCGAATACAAGTTTTGGATATTGATTGGCAGGTAAAGGACTTCGGATAATTACTCAGGATTCGTTGTTAATCCGTTTGATCCGAGATTTGGTCACCTTTAAGAACTGTTGCTAATGAACAATTTTTATTTAGAAAATTGTTTCAAAAATGATGCGGATAATTAGTTATAATTCCGCCAAGATGGCTCCTTAAAGCATGATAACTAAGGATTTGTTATATATCGATATTCGGAAATTAAATCGTTTATCGATTAGGAAGTTGTAGAATTTGAGAACACAACTAAGAAGTGTTTCTGTGAGCTCGTTGCTGAGAAATCCTTTTTGTTATATTTGTCAGAAGGATGATAAAGATTACTGTTGAATTGCTAAGGACGTTGAGCACGTCTTCTAAGGCAAGTGGACGATTCTCTCTTGCGTTATTGTTATTAAATGAGGAATTGAATCCCATTTAATATTTGCAATGGGAACAACTTGTATGATTAATAAAATATGATAGGTTGTTGTTTTGTTAGAAATAATGATCATATTGTTATTCATTCAGTTTCGTGCTAGAACTGGATTTAGGTCCGTTGTATGTGACCTTGTATGTTTAGTTGTCTCATGCTGATACATTGATATGGATTAACTTAGTTCAGGGATGTGAGCTTAGTCTCGGAATCATCTCTTTAAAACTCGTATTAGGCAGTATCAATATTGATCCCCTAATACTTAGGACATGACCATGGCCGCTCTACGCTTGAGGAGTGACTATGCACTCTAGCTAAGTGCATTTATTAATATGTGTTGGTAGAGGATTATGGATGAAACAGGCCCTCTAATCTCTCCATCATTGGGACCCGTACTATTCGTTGTTCAACGATGAAATATGCCCTCTGACCTCGATAGTATTGTGTTCCATTCAATATGTGTTGGTAGTGGATTATGGATGAAACATGCCCTCTAATCTCTCCATCATTGGAACCCGTGCTATTCGTTGTTCAAGGATGAAACAGGCCCTCTGACCTCGATAGTATTGTGTTCTACCGACAATAGTTCGAGCCGATTAAAAGTTGTCAACTTGTTTGTGAAAAGTTTTGAAAGTAATACAAGATAAGTGCGTTAGGAACATTAATGTACCCGAATGGTTAGTCTATTAGATAACCATTCTTGCTCCCGGTTACGAATAATTCTTAATCAAACTTTGATTAAGTCAATCTGATTAGTCGACGGAGTCTTTTCAAAATGTGTTGTGAATAATATGAGTTCCCAACAATTGTTTATGCTTGTTAAAGAAACCACAAGCGGTGGTGTTCTCTCTTTTGATTATGCAAGTCTCCTTCTTTTTCTCTATAAGACTGCTGACTGTTGGATCATAATTCGAGTCTAATCAGATTTGGATGCCAATATGTTTAGTTACAACCATAAGAACCAAGTTAGATTCTCCGCTTGCTAGTCTTTCATTAGACTAACCCGTCCATTTTCTTTTCTTTTATATGGTCGGCTGGTGTCCACCGTTGTATACGATACATCAGGTTCTTCTTGGAAGTTGATTCAAGAGGTGGATTCATATGTTTGAAGCTCCAGAAGTTGAAGAAAGGTTTCCAATGGCTATACTTGAGTGAAGATCATGATTGAACTACTTCAAAGCGAAGTTGAGTTTCAGAAATAAGAACTCAAGGAAGACTTGATGAAGATTTTATTTAAATATAAGGTTGTTCTATTTATATATTCTTTTAAGTTAAAGTTTGTATAAGACCTTTTACGTGTTTTTCCGCTGTAATAATCAACTTAAGTTTGTTAGGTTTTCAAATGGTTTCATTTACCTTGTTTTTAGTTTGTTCGGTTAGTTTAAAGCCTTGGGTAGCTTCGGTTTAGTCCTAATCGGGGTTACTGGCGGTAATACCTCCAGGGTAGGAAGGGGGTGTTACATGATGTCTCTCTATTTGGTGGTGTTTTCATATGTGATTTCCTTTGTAAATATGTTTCTTTTTCCCCTTTTCTTGTGTGTTTTGTTCCTTTTTAGCTTAGTTCCCGTATTTCTACGAGATTCGGAGACTACGCACCTTTTATGTGTTTTGTAGGTAATTTGGCATGAATCAAGGATCGATTTGAAGGAGGGTCAGACATGGAGCAAAGGCCGAGCTAAAGCGGGAAAGAGAGAAGCAAGCCATGAAGAAGAACAAGAGAAGCCAACTAAGAAGAAGGTGGAACGAGGTCAGGACCGAGTTGCAACCACGTCGTGCCCGACTTTGAAGTCTCCAACCTCGGACCGAGATGCACATTACCTCGGGCCCGAGGTTCCTCCGTGTCGGTCCTAGTCGGTCACCGAACTACTTGGGCTCCAAGGCACGAATTTGTGGACTTCCACTTTTGCCCCTCATCTAATCTATAAAAGGCCCTCTTGTCTTCTAAGAAAGGGTTCCCTCACACACACACAAAAAGGGGGGTTCCAAGGGAGCCAAGAGGATACTTGGAGAGCAAGGAGGAAGGAGAAGAGGAGGAAGAGAGAGAGAATCGTCCAAGAGAGAGGAAGGCTTGATAGGTTTTGTTGATTGTTTAGCTTTGATTTGCTTTGATCTTGTGGATTTGAAAACCCTTGATTTGAATTTGTGGATTGCTTTGGATTTGAATGAAACCTTGCTTTGCTTTGAGATTGATTATGATGATTGCTTTCTCTTTTGATTTGATTGCTTTCTTTGCTTGTCACATGGAGTAGATCTCCTTGATCTTGGGTTATGGGGAAAACCCTAGCTAGGTTTAGGCTAGAAACCCCAATTCCATAGTCTTGAGTGTTTGATCTAAGGAACCCACTCTACATAGAGCTACAATTCCTTGCGAAAGTTGGGAATCAAGGCTTGAGATTGGCAAAGTAGCGAAAGTGAACATGTGTCAATCTCAAGACCTTGCTTCGAAGGGGATTTCCCCATGGATCGAGGTGTAGATGTGGTTGGAACGAGGGCGAAAGCACTCGATCCTAGTCCGATCATCACTCATTGCCTGAATTGGGGTGGAAAAGCCTTAATCTACTAGGGAAGGAACCCAAAAGCCCAAGATCTACTTTTAAAATCTTTGAGTTCGACATCCCCAACTACCTCGGGCCCGACTTACCCAGTGTCGGTCCCGACTTCCTCTTGTCGCCAACCTCGGGCCCGACGTGACCTCAGTGTCGGTCCCGACTGTTTTCTTTGTTTTCCTTTGTTTTATGCTCTCCTTTCTAGCTTCCTAGTATCTAGGCACATCGATCGAGTAGACTTCCCGAGTGTTCGACACCCACCACGTACTACAACGGGGTCGGGTTATAAATTGTATCTCTTGACCCTCGCATCTGAGAGGCGATCAAAAGATTGGTGCCGTTGTCGGGGAAGTCTAAGTGCATTGAGTGCCAATTTGGTGAGTTTCTTGTGTTTTGGTAGTGATTTGGGTGAGGGAATAGCCCAAACCCTTTGTTTGTTTTTGATTTGTTTTGGTTTGTGTTTTTGTTTCATAGGTGTATGCTAGCTCGTTCCTCCCGAGGAACACTTGAGCTTGAGTTTGTGAGTGATCCGGAAAGTATTCTCAAGGAAGCCCGAAGAAGGAAAAGGATGGCGAATCAAGCTCTCCATGTTGATGAGGAGTTGGCTCAACTTAGGGCCGAAATGGCTAGATTGCAACTTGAGAGGGACAATCAAGAGGAGGTGGCAAGAAGAGAACGGGAGCAACAGATGAGAGCCGAGGCTCAACTCAACGCTCTACCCCGGAATGCACGCCAATACATGCATCCGGAGTTGAGGGTCCCCGAGCCGGCTACTGTGCTTCCCGAGGTTGCCAAGAATTTTGAGATCAAGACGCAATTCATCTCCCTCATCAAGCGAGATCAATTCGAGGGCTGTCCACATGAGTGTCCCATAGAGCATGTTAAACGATTTGTGGACATGTGTGAGACGATCTCTACCGATGAGGAGACATTGGAGTATGTGCTTCTAAAGGCGTTCAAATGGTCACTTGGGGGCAAGGCCACACATTGGCTCGAGAGCCAAGCTCCTATGTCAATCACAACTTGGAAGACACTCTATGATGCTTTCTTGATGAAGTTCTTCCCGCCCTCAAAGACAACCGAGTTGAGAAGGAAGATTGCAAGTTTTCAACAAGGTCCGAATGAGCCTCTCTTCGAAGCATGGGACCGTTTCAAGGAGATGTTGCGCCAATGTCCTACTCATGACCAACAACCATATGTGCTTCAAGACATCTTTTTCCAAGGCATCAATCCGGTAACGAAGGACAAGCTCAATCTTCACACCGATTGTGGGTTCATAGACTTGACACCGGATCAAGCTTGGGATCTACTTGACAAGATATCCGATTATGAGGCCATGTATGGGGTGAGTCAAGTTAGCAAGGAGGTGAAAGTTCAAGGTGAAGGTGCAAGGAAGTTATATGATCCAAAGGGAGAAGACATTGATAGGGATGTGAAGCTCCAATTCCTTGAAGGTGAAGTGAGCAAGCTTAAGAGGCAAGTCCACTACTACAAGCAAAATGCTAGAGCTTGTGAGGAGTGTGGATCCTTTGCTCATGCTACACAAGTTTGTCCGAATGAGAGCCAAGTGCGCTTGGCCGAGCGAATTGAGGAGGCAAACTATGTTCGAGGAAATTTCGGTGGAAGAGGCAACTTCAACAATGGTGGCAATGGTCGGTGGAACAACGGTCAAGCTCAAAGCTACAACAACAACTTCAACCAAAACGAGCCAAGGGCGCCACCACCACCATATAGACCACCGGGATTCAATGAGTTACAAACATTTGCTCAAGAGATGAGAGATGGGTTCAAGGAGATGAGGACCCAATTCAATGAGTTTGGTGCATGGAGGAGGCAAGTCGACAATCAATTTGCTCAAATTGCGACTCAAGCCCCGAGAGAGAATGGGAGACTTCCGGGCCGACCCGAGGAGAATCCTCGAGCTCAAAACAATCAAAATGAAGTCCGGGCAATTGGATTGAGAAGTGGCCGAAACATACCCGAGCCACGTGTGCCTAAGAAGAGTGAAGAGAGTCGGACCAACTTACCCAGGAAGTCGGGTCCGACGTTCCCCGAAGTCGACCCAGCAAGAAGATCGACTCCTTCACCACGGACTGAGGTTGAGAGCAACTCGGGACCAACGTACACAGACCTCGATCCAACTCCTTTGCCCAGAACCGAGATTCACAACATCGGGCCCGACATGGTGCCCAAGTCGGTCCATTCAGAAAATGTTGCAATTGAAGTAGGGAAGTCCAAAGAAGTTGATCCAAGCAAGATTCAAGGTGCAACAATTCTTCCATATCCCTCGAAGAAGCCGAAAGATGTTGTTGAGAACAAGTTCAAGAGGTTTCTCAAACTCTTGCAAGGCTTGAACATCTCCATCCCGTTCACCGACGCATTGAGTGAGATGCCATCTTATGCCAAGTTTTTAAGGGAGGTTTTGAGCAAGAAGAGGTCCATAGTGGAAATGCAAGATGAAGTCAAGACCTTGGAGTTACCACAAAAGCTAGGAGATCCCGGTCGTTTTGCTATAACCATTGGTGTGGGGTCTCAAAATTTCCAAGCCTTGTGTGATCTTGGAGCAAGCACGAGCATCATTCCTTACACCATATGGAAATCCACATCTATGAGTCTCATAGCTCCGGTCAACATGAGGTTAACGATAGCGGATGGGTCGTCCATCGAACCAATTGGTATCGTCGAGGATTATCCCGTTTGCTTTGAAGGCCACTATGTCCCAATCGACTTTGTTGTAGTAGACATGATAGAAGTGCCGGGTGAACCGATCATACTAGGGAGACCTTTCCTTGCCACGGTTGGGGCAATCATTGATGTAAAGAAGGGCCACTTGTCTCTTGACATTGGAGGAAGAGAAATTGAGTTTTTCTTTAGGCCAACTTCAAAAGGGACCGTACATAAGGAAGCTAAGATGATCCAAGTTCCTCTTGGATTGCAATGGGAATCCATTTCTAAGAAGTCAAGGCCAAGGGAGCTTAGGTTGAAAGCCACCCCACCACCTAGAGAAATTGAGATAGAGCGCCAAGGTCTAGCCCTTAATATGATTGAGCATGAGCAATTGGAGGAAAGGATGTCTTACTTGGAGGTGTTCAAGGCCGAGAAAGAAGAAGTTCAAGCACCACCGGAACCATCTCAAGAACTCAAGGAGCTTCCAAAAGATTTGAGGTACGCATTTCTTGGTCCCAACTCTTCTCTACCCGTAATCATAAATGCCAACTTGAATGATGAGGAGGAGTCTAAGTTGTTGAAGGTTCTAAGAAAACATAGAGGAGCTTTAGGGTATTCACTAGAGGAACTAAAGGGAATCTCTCCCTCAATTTGCATGCATAGGATTTATATGGAGGATAACCATAAACCCACTATTGAACCCCAAAGAAGATTAAATCCTAACATGAAAGAAGTGGTAAAGAGTGAAATACTTAGGATGTTGGATGCGGGAATTATCTTCCCAATTTCCGATAGCAAGTATGTGAGTCTCGTGCATGTAGTTCCTAAGAAAGGAGGTCTCACCGTTGTGCAAAATGAAAAGGGAGAAATGATACCTATGAGAACCACAACAAAATGGTGTATGTGTATTGATTACCGTAAGCTTAATATCGGCACCCGCAAAGACCATTTTCCTCTTCCTTTCATAGACCAAGTCCTAGAGAGATTAGCACAACATGAATATTTTTGCTACCTTGACGGGTATAGTGGGTTTTGGCAAATCCCTATTCATCCCGATGATCAAGAGAAGACGACATTCACATGTCCTTATGGGACTTTTGCCTATAGACGCATGCCTTTTGGTTTATGTAATGCGCCGGCAACATTTCAAAGATGCATGATGTCCATCTTCTCCGATATGGTTGAGGATATAGTAGAAGTGTTTATGGATGATTTCTCCGTCTACGGTTCCTCATTTGATGTTTGCTTAGCTAACTTAGACAAGGTTTTGACTAGATGTGAGGAGACTAGCTTGGTGCTTAATTGGGAAAAATGTCACTTTATGGTGAAGGAAGGCATAGTACTAGGACACCTAGTTTCTAGTAGGGGGATAGAGGTAGATAGAGCTAAAGTTGAAATAATTGAAAAACTACCTCCCCCCTCTTGTGTTCGTGATGTTAGGAGTTTCTTAGGTCGTGCAGGATTTTATAGACGGTTCATCAAGGATTTTTCTAAAATTGCAAAACCATTGTCTAACCTCTTGATGAAGGATGTGCCCTTTGTATTTTCCGAGGATTGCATGAGTTCTTTTTGTAGGTTGAGAGATGCCTTGATCTCGGCTCCAATAATGGCGGCACCCGATTGGAATCTTCCATTCGAGGTGATGTGTGATGCTAGTGATTTCGCCGTAGGGGCCGTCCTTGGGCAAAGGAAGGATGGAAAGTTGCATGCCATCTACTACGCAAGCAAAACTTTGGATGAAACTCAGTGCAATTACACAACAACGGAGAAAGAGTTTCTTGCGATAGTGTTTGCATTTGAGAAATTCCGTTCATATCTTGTGGGATCAAAGGTGGTAGTCTTCACAGACCATGCGGCAATCAAATACCTCATGAAGAAGAAAGATGCAAAGCCGAGGCTTCTAAGGTGGATGCTCATTCTCCAAGAGTTTGACCATGAGATCAAGGACAAAACCGGTGCGGAAAATGTGGTAGCGGATCATCTATCCCGTTTGCCCATCGAGTACATGTTGGAGATGGAGGATGGTTTGACTATAGATGATTCAAGAGCAGATGAAGTTCTCATGAGCGGAAAGGAGGAAAGGAAGGGTGGATCGACGAACCAAGTACGTCGGGCCCGAGGTTCAGAACATCGGACCGAAGGCAAGGCAAGTGCGAGTGAGTCGGGACCGAGGACTTCAACATCGGGCCCGACTCACCTGTGTGTCTGCGAAGCTGGACCGGCGTCCAACCATGTCGGGCTCGGTACACTTCAATGTCGGTCCGTGGAAGAAAGTAAGTTTCCTAGCTCGATTTCCATTTCTTCTCGTTCTCAAATTATTGATTCTTTCTCTCCCACTGGCCTTCTTTCTATTAGTGCCGTAAGACGAGGGGTTTCCCCTTGGTTTGCGGATTTTGCTAACTTTGCCGTAGGGGGAGTGATCCCACCAAATTTGTCTTATCAAGCTAGGAAGAAATTCTTACATGATGCTAGACAATACTTTTGGGATGATCCATATCTCTACAAGGAAGGGCGTGATCAAATCTATAGACGGTGTGTGTCAAGTGAAGAGGTTGAGAGCATAATTCACCATTGCCACTCCTTGCCTACGGGAGGTCACGCTAAGAGTTCCAAAACCACCTCAAAAATTCTTCAATGTGGTTATTATTGGCCAACCATGTTCAAGGATGTGCATGATTATGTGAGGAAGTGTGAGGAGTGCCAAAGAGAGGGGAACCTATCAAGGAGGAATGAGACTCCTCAAACTGGCATTCTAGAAGTTGAGTTATTTGATGTATGGGGTATTGACTTCATGGGACCATTTCCCACATCGGGGCCTTACAAGTACATCTTGGTAGCCGTGGACTATGTTTCAAAATGGGTGGAGGCCATACCAACAAGAACCAATGATGCTAAGGTGGTGATGAAGTTTTTGAAAAGCAACATTTTTACAAGGTTTGGTGTGCCTAGGGTTCTCATAAGTCATGGCGGACCTCATTTCATTGAGAGGTGCTTCGAAAATGTGTTGATTAAGTATGGAGTGTCTCATCGAGTTGCTACTCCTTATCATCCTCAAACAAGCGGGCAAGTCGAGGTGTCAAACCGTCAAATCAAAGCTATCTTGGAGAAGACCGTATCTCGATCAAGGAAAGATTGGGCCTCTAAGCTCGATGATGCACTTTGGGCTTATAGAACCGCCTTCAAGACACCTTTAGGAACTACACCCTTCAATCTAGTTTATGGCAAGGCATGTCATCTTCCGGTAGAGCTTGAGCACAAGGCGAAATGGGCACTCAAAGAGATGAATTGGGATATCAACTTGGCCGGTGAGAAAAGGTTTCTAGAACTTCATGAGTTGGGGGAATTGAGGTTGAAGGCCTATGAGAACTCCAAGCTATACAAAGAGAAGACCAAGAAGTGGCATGATAGGAAGTTAATTCCAAAGACCTATCAAACCGGTGACAAGGTTCTCCTTTTCAATTCAAGGCTTAAACTTTTCCCCGGGAAGTTAAGGACTAGGTGGAGCGGACCATTTGTGGTCCACCGTATCTATGCTCATGGTGCGGTGGACTTGGTTGATGAACAAGGACATATTTTCAAAGTGAATGGTCATCGAGTGAAGAAGTTCTATGACAAGGACGGTCCAAACGAAGAAGTTAGAGCCTCATGGGCTCTCGTCCTCGCCGATTGATCCTATACATGCCATTGAAGAATAAGAAATTGTGAGCTTTTCATACTCTTCTCTCTTGCTTTTAAGTTTTGATTTCCTTGTTTGATGGGGACATCAAAAATTTTAAGTATGGGGTGGGGGTAGGTGTGCTCATGATTTCACTTGTTTATGTTTGTTTGTTATTTTGAGGATATTTAGTTTGTGTTCCTAGTTTGTATTTGGGATGTTTGCTTATTGGTTAGTGGTTTGAGGAAAGACGTGGATGATTAATTTGGTCTAGAATGGATTAGCTTTTGGTTTTAGAGAATTTTTTGCAAAAAAAAATCCATAAAAAAATTGAAAAATTGTGTTAAAAACAACAAAAAGATTTTGTGTTTTGTAGGTTTTGGACTAGAAATTCCCATCTTAGATTGCCAAAATAAAAGCTAATGATGATGTGACCATGTAAATTCCTTTGCATATTTTTGGATAGTTTAGCCTCTAAAAATGATGTTGCTTTTGATATGATCATGATACCTTCTTGTTTTATTGAGCATGTGAGTTCTAGGATGAGTTCTTATGCAACTAAGTATGAGTGACCCTTGTGAGATTGATTTTTGGCCATTTTAGGGATGCTTGATCATATTTGCATATCCCTCATTTTTCTTGTGTGATTAGCTCATTCATGCTTAGTAAAACTTGCTATTGCGGTGTTTATCTATTTTCCAAGACCGTCATGAGAATTGTCCTAGCATGGTCACATTGATTTTGAACTTTATTCTTCTAGTCACATAAATGTCCCATATCCTACCATGAAGTTAATCCTTTGATTGTATCCCCATTCTAGCCTAAGCCTTTGTTTGAAACTCCTCAAAAATATTATTCCTAGCCTTATATGACTTGACCCTTATGGGATTGGACTTTAGAAGAGAGGTTTGGATTGTATTTGAAGAGTTGAGATTCTCTTGGGTTTAAGGGCAAAAGAATGGTGTTATGAATCATGTGGGTAGTGCATCTTTGTTGTACAAAAATGAAAAAAAAAAAAAAAAAAAGAAAGAAAGAAAATGTTGGAAATATAAAGTGGAATAAAGCAAAGAGCTTAAGTGAAGAAAATGGTCCGACCGAGTTACAAGCAACATCGGGCCCGATGTCATAAGAAAGTCGGTCCAAATGTAGAAAGTGTTGAAAATCCAACAAAAAGCATAAGAGCAAAGATGAAGTGGAATGTTAAGTGAAATTTTGGGTTGAAAGGAAAATGTTAAGTCTTTTGGGTGGGTGTGAAAGTAATTGTGGGATTTGGTGAAATTGGTGAGAGTTTAGGTTGTTCAATCCCCATTATAAGCACCACAAGACCAAATAATTCCCACCTTGAAAAATACCAAAAGCCCCATTACAACCCGGCCGAATGGAACCTCTTTGAGGACCTCCATTGAGCCAAGTTTGAAATTCTTTGTGTACTTTGCATTAGGCATCTCTAGGTGGAGGAATTGGTGATATTAGCTTCAATAGTAAAGTCTTTACTTGCATGATTTTTGAGCTTGAGTGTTCATTGCTAAACCCAAACACATGATGAGTGATACACATTCACATATCCCTAAAGTGAGGCTTAGTTGCATTGACTTTATTCCTTGGAACACTTAATCACGTGTGATGATGTAATCTTGCTTGAATATCGATCACTTGTGCTTAAAATGTGTTTTCATACGAGGTTTTACTTGAAGATTATGTTTCGGTCTTGCTTACATTGTTATTGCTTGAGGACAAGCAAGTTTAAGTATGGGGTATTTTGATGTCTCTCTATTTGGTGGTGTTTTCATATGTGATTTCCTTTGTAAATATGTTTCTTTTTCCCCTTTTCTTGTGCGTTTTGTTCCTTTTTAGCTTAGTTCCCGTATTTCTATGAGATTCGGAGACTACGCACCTTTTATGTGTTTTGTAGGTAATTTGGCATGAATCAAGGATCGATTTGAAGGAGGGTCGAGACATGGAGCAAAGGCCGAGCTAAAGCGGGAAAGAGAGAAGCAAGCCATGAAGAAGAACAAGAGAAGCCAACTAAGAAGAAGGTGGAACGAGGTCAGGACCGAGTTGCAACCACGTCGGGCCCGACTTTGAAGTCTCCAACCTCGGACCGAGTTGCACAGTACCTCGGGCCCGAGGTTCCTCCGTGTCGGTCCTAGTCGGTCACCGAACTACTTGGGCTCCATGGCACGAATTTGTGGACTTCCACTTTTGCCCCTCATCTAATCTATAAAAGGCCCTCTTGTCTTCTAAGAAAGGGTTCCCTCACACACACACAAAAAGGGGGGTTCCAAGGGAGCCAAGAGGATACTTGGAGAGCAAGGAGGAAGGAGAAGAGGAGGAAGAGAGAGAGAATCGTCCAAGAGAGAGGAAGGCTTGATAGGTTTTGTTGATTGTTTAGCTTTGATTTGCTTTGATCTTGTGGATTTGAAAACCCTTGATTTGAATTTGTGGATTGCTTTGGATTTGAATGAAACCTTGCTTTGCTTTGAGATTGATTATGATGATTGCTTTCTCTTTTGATTTGATTGCTTTCTTTGCTTGTCACATGGAGTAGATCTCCTTGATCTTGGTTATGGGGGAAAACCCTAGCTAGGTTTAGGCTAGAAACCCCAATTCCATAGTCTTGAGTGTTTGATCTAAGGAACCCACTCTACATAGAGCTACAATTCCTTGCGAAAGTTGGGAATCAAGGCTTGAGATTGGCAAAGTAGCGAAAGTGAACATGTGTCAATCTCAAGACCTTGCTTCGAAGGGGATTTCCCCATGGATCGAGGTGTAGATGTGGTTGGAACGAGGGCGAAAGCACTCGATCCTAGTCCGATCATCACTCATTGCCTGAATTGGGGTGGAAAAGCCTTAATCTACTAGGGAAGGAACCCAAAAGCCTAAGATCTACTTTTAAAATCTTTGAGTTCGACATCCCCAACTACCTCGGGCCCGACTTACCCAGTGTCGGTCCCGACTTCCTCTTGTCGCCAACCTCGGGCCCGACGTGACCTCATTGTCGGTCCCGACTGTTTTCTTTGTTTTCCTTTGTTTTTTTCTCCTTTCTAGCTTCCTAGTATCTAGGCACATCGATCGAGTAGACTTCCCGAGTGTTCGACACCCACCACGTACTACAACGGGGTCGGGTTATAAATTGTATCTCTTGACCCTCGCATCTGAGAGGCGATCATTACATGTGGAAGATTCGTCCATCTCAAGTCAGATTCGACCATCTAAATTCATAAAACCAGTAAGTAGGGGGATGATAACGCATTTAATGGAGGAGGTACCCGTCGGAAAGAAATAGCAGGCCGACTCCAATCGGCTAATGAGGTAGTGAGAATTGGTAAAGGTCTCTACGGGGAGTGGATGAAGCCGAAAAGGAAAGTTCGACCTATGAAAGGAAACTCCAAATTAGGGCCAGATTTGAAAGAGAGAAAGGGATCATACAAGAATGGGAAAGGAAAGGATAAGTGCTTTTCTCGTAATCAGGCTCTTTTTCCAGATGCTAATAGATTTGAGGCTCTAGATATCTCTTCTAATGATATGGGGGATTCTAGTTCAAGCCAAGAAGGCAAGAAAGATATTATTCAAACTGACTCTATCGATAACAACATAGATAACATTCAATTGGATGATGTGGGGAAAATAAAAAAATCGGGATGATAATATGGAAGTGACCCACATATGGGTCAGATATGGTGTTGACAGTGTCTCAAGAGAAGAAAAAGGAAATTGGAAAATATTTGAGCACTTTAATCTAGGATCAGGAGGCTAAAAACACTCAGTGTATTGGGTTGAGCATTGGTAATGGGTCACTAGTTGTAAGAGCCCACAGTTTCAAAAACTTGATAGCAGACCTAGGAGAAAATCTTTGAACCAAACCGAAAAAGCTTTTGATGTGGAGGTTTCTAGGTCCAATTCGAAGGTGAAAAGGAGACGTCGGGTGGAAGTGCCAACGATGTTCTCCTCGCAACCGCCTTATGTGTCGTCGGCCAACGATGCAAGTCCATTGGAGGAAGATTAGAGTGCCTTAGTACGGGATCCGATCCCGCCGGATGATCTGATTGAGACTATTTTTAAGAAGAATCCCTTATTTATAATAGAGTCAGAGAAAATGGACAGCCATCATATTTTTGGAGATTAGGGAATACCGGTATAGCGGAATTTTTTATGGCCCCTTTTGGCCATGATTGTTAAGTATTCCTTTTTGTGTTGTTTATGTCTATGAATATTCTTATGTGGAATACTTTTGGTGCAGGAAAACCAGGTTTTCGAACAGCTTCGAGATATTTGTGCTGACATCATGAGGTCGTGTAATTCCCTATTTGAAACTATATCGGGAGACCGTGCGGACCTGTTTTCGGATTGTACCCGCATTGAGATTGTTGGTTTTAGGTGTGGTGTGTGGCTCTTGTGGAAAGATGACAAAGTTCATCTTTAGATTAAAGATAAGAAACTAATCTTTATTCATGCTTCCTTATTGATGGAGGCACTCGCTCTCATTTGTTTATGGTGTATGGACCACCTTCTATTGACAAGCGTGTTGAGTTTTGGAAAGAGTTGGAGGCGTTGGTGAGTAGAGGGGCGGCTCGGGGAACTGTAATTGAATCTTGTTTACTCATGAGCGGAGGGGCGGCTCGGGGAACTTGCACCCAGACTTGAGCACATTCAATGCGGAATTTATAACCCATCAACTTCCGCATGAAAAACTGTTGATCCGGCGTCTGAATGACCTGTGTAAGAAGTTCCTTGAGACTCTTCTGGTCGCTACGAATTAGGAATTCGCGACCCAACAAATATTGCCGCCACTTCTGCACAGTTGAAACAATAGCAAACAACTCTCGGTGATATGACGAAGACCCTTTGCGGCGGACGCCAAGTTTCTGGCTAAAGAAGGCCAATGGTCGATCACTCTGCATCAATACCACACCGACGCCCTCATCTGACGCGTCTGTCTCGATGACAAACTCCTTGTCGAAATCAGGGAGTTGTAGAACGGGAGGGGACATCATCGTATTCTTAAGCTACTCGAAAGCCGTCTGAGCCTCTAAAGACCACACAAATTTCTCTTTCTTAAGCAAATCAGGCAACGGAGCGGCTAACATGGAGTAGTGCCGAATAAATTTTCTGTAATAACCGGTCAAACCCAGGAAACCTCGGAGCTGCTTTACAGATTTCGGAGTAGGCCACTCGGCCATAGCGGCTAGCTTCGTCGGATCGGCAACTAAAGTACCCTGTGTGACAATATGGCCTAAGTACTCGACGCAAGATGTAGCGAATGAACACTTCGAACCCTTGACGAAAAAATTATTATCATGCAAGGTCCGGAGTACGACGTCGAGGTGCTGAGCATGTGTTGCCAAGGATGAGCTATAGACCAGTATATCATCAAAAAATACAATCACGAAGTCACGTCGGAAACGAGCAAAAATGCTATTCATTGCCGCCTGAAAGGTGGATGGCGCATTCGTCAGGCCAAAAGGCATCACTAAGAATTCAAAGTGACCGTCATGAGTACGAAAGGCTGTCTTGTATATATCGGACTCATGCATCCGAATTTGATGGTAGCCGGAGCGTAGATCAAGCTTAGTAAAAACTACGGCACGGCCCAGCTCGTCAAACAATTCATCCGCTGTAGGAATAGGAAATTTATCAGCGACTGTAATGCCATTCAATGCTCTGTAATCAATGCAAAACCCGAAGGTGCCGTCCTTCTTCTTGACCAAGAGAGCCGGAGAAGAGAAAGGGCTCGTGCTGGGGCGAATAATACCCTGATCTAACATCCCCTGAACCTGACGCTCAATTTCAGTCTTCTGAAAATACGGATAACGATATGGCCGTACATTGACTGGTTTAGATCCCGGCTGAACATGAATGCGATGGTCCCATAATCTGGGCGGCAGCAAGTCAGACGGAACGGCAAAAACGGCCTGATGTTTCTCAAGTACAGTGCGTACCGTGTCGGGAACGTCGGTCGGAATCTCCAACGGGTGCGCAGGCGGGGGTCTGGGCACACGCACCACTTCATAGAACTCAGAGACTGATTCTGCTGCCCATAATAAATGAAGCGCATGAGCCGAAATTTGTTTCGGAGCCGGTCGGACTCCTTGCAAAAAGACCTCTTTATTGTTCCAGGAAAAACGCATCGTCAGCTGAGCGTAATCATGTGCGATTACTCCCAATGTCTGCAACCACTGAACACCCAGCACGACCTACGGCCCATGTACGGCCAGAACGAAAAGATCCACAGAAAAAGAATAACCCTGTAACTCAAGAACTGTAGCGGCACACTGATGTCCGCAAAGGAGATATGCACCGTTGCCCACAAATACCCGGAATGGTGGCACGGCTGTAAGTGGCAACTGCAACTTCTCGGCGATGCTCGGATGAATGAAATTATGTGTACTACCCCCATCAATGAGAACCTGAACCTGCGTATCCCGAATAGTGTCCGGCATACGAATTGCGCGCGGATTCGGTAAACCCTCCAAAGAATGAATATATGAAATGTCAGTTGTAACTGCAGTCTCATCCGGCGCGTCGTCCGCCCTCTCATCATCATCGTCACTGTCATCACAGCTGATCACGGCCAGAAAGCGTGGAGTGCAGCGATGTCCTCGTGTGTATTTCTCGTCACAATTAAAACACAATCCTTTCTTAGAACGTTCGTCACGCTCAGCTTTAGAAAGACGACGAATTGGAAGATTAGAGTAATTACCGGGAGGATTGGCGGGAGTGTGTACTCCCGGTGCAGGCGAGGTCGTGTGTGCCGGAGCTGTTGCCGGAGGTGAAGGCAGGGACGGTCCAGATCTGCAGGCGGGCGTCTGCCATGGCCGACGGGAACCGGTGGACGCCGCGGCTGTCTCGGTGAAGAACGCGGCCAACTCCTTGGCTAGAGCGAAAGGCTTGCGGCAGCGACGTCGGATTTCGTAACCGCAAATCGCGTTGCACCGGTTGTTTTAAACCAGACGTGAATAAAGAAATCAGCATGGGTTCGGGAACGTTCCGAACTTTGTTGAGCAGCGCCTCAAACTCGGATTGATAGTCATGCACAGATGTACGCTGTTGAAGCTTGGAAAGGAGGCCGAGATAGTCCTCATAGTATGAGGGATCAAAACGCTGTTGATAGCGGAACCAATCCGACGTCGGGTGATCAATAAACATGCCAACAAGACGAAGACGATCATAGTCGGGGGTATTATAATAATCAAAGAAAGACTGAATGCGAAAGATCCAACCTGGGGCATCGGATCCGTTGAAGTGAGGCGCGTCAACGCGGATCCGAGGCTGTGAATTATGACCATGCGGTGCGCGGAAACCGACACCATTAACGCCGTAAGGAGGTGCGTATCCCGACATAGCGGACGGTGGGGCGGCGAAGGGTGACGCGGTGGGCTGGTGGTAGCCGTCGAAAGGGTTGGACCCGAAGGGAAGCGCCGGCTGGTGCCCGTCGAACCCTAGCGGAGGCGGCCAGAATGCTGGCGGCCCGGTCTCGTGTGAAACGCGGCCAGCGAAGGCGCCGAACGAGTGGCCGCCAGTCCCACCGGCGAGGGCTTGGAGCGCTGGATCTCCGCCAGTCGACGTCGGCATAGGCAGCGGCTGGGACGAGGCGAAAGGCAGGGCGGCGAGAGGCGCGGACCCCGATGGCGGCGGCGGACAGACCCCAAAATTAGGGTTTGCGGGGATCATTGTGGCGGCGGCTGGCGGAAGGCTCGACGCGGAAGACGCGTGGCTGCGCAGCGACGCCGAGATCTCGTCGAGGAGGGAGCGGTCCCGTTGTCGATCGTCCGTCAACTGTAACACCATATCGCTCAATTTGGCGACGGTGTCGGAAAGGGAGGCGTGCGCCGCCGGTGTGACGGTCGACGGCTCGGGCGCCGAGGTGTTGGTCATGGTGTTCGTAGATGAAAGCACCAGTTGTTAAGAATCCGGGTAGGATCCCTAACGCTTGGCAGAGAACTTTGGGAGAGAAGACTAAAATTAGGGCTAAAGGAAAATTCTTATTAATTGATAATCCTCCTGATAACTTACAGGGTGTATAAATAGCCCAAGGATGATTCAATAAAAGCGACTCGGGAAAGAATCACCCTAAAAAAAAACCCGAGAAGACCGATAACAGCTAATCCTTACACGGTAACATGAAAAACCCTAATTTAAACAATAAAATATCTTATAAAAATAAATCAACCCCGCAGCTTTGCCGGGGTTTTCCTGACGCGAGACGATCTTCTCGGCTTAGGCGTCTCCCATGGTCCGTCGTCCTCTATCGAACCAGATTGTGTCGACGTCTGAACCGTATCACTGGGTCTGCCCCTCCCCCCGCTGCGTCGGGACCCCGGCCCCCCTGCACCAGCAGCAGGGGCCGCTCCTGAGGACCCTCCCGCGGTGGAGGGCGAACCGGGAGGTCCTAGTGACGGCAGCCTGTTGACGACGTATACCACACACGTGGATCGCAGGATTTGGCTCGACCGTGACGTACGTAAACTTTTCCAAAATACGAGTACTTAATTATTTTCGATTGTTGAGTTTAGTTTTTCTAACTCACGCTTGTTTTCCTCTTTTTAGTATCTCCATGTCACTAGAGTGTGGTCTAGGAACTTGGCTCCTTTACGGTCGTTTCGACGGTTTATGCATGGAGGCCCTGATTCTTGGTGGGGCCTCGCACAGCGGAGCGGTCTCACCGGGCTGATCGGTCTGGAGTTTGGCGCCACGGACCACATTCTCATCTCTACATTTCGGGAGCGTTGGTATCCAGAGACCAACACCTTCCACTTCCCGTGGGGCGAGATTACGATCACCCTCCATGACATGCACCGTATTTTCGGGGTGCCTATAGATGGAGACGCTCTGGTACCCCAGATGGATCCGTTGGAGCTCGAGGCTCGTTTAGGAGATTTGATCGACCTCGATCCATAGACAGCACACGCGTGGAAGACACGGGCCCCGAGCGCGGCCATCGCAGCTATTCTGTCGGATATGTTTGAGGGCAGGCGAGCCGCATCCCCCACGACCATTGCCATTGTGTTTCTATGGTACTTTCTCGGGATGACGTTATTCGTCGACAAGTCCGGGAACAAGATCAAGACGTGGATATTGGGATTCCTATTCGACCACGAGAGGACTGGTCGATATGCTTGGGGGGCGGGTTTAGTGGCGGGGGTGTATCGTGAGCTCGGCATGACGTCGCGCGCCGATGCTAGGGGATGCTCGGGTTGCGCTCTTATTATGAGGGTACGTGCTTCGGCCTAAATATTTAATTCTTCGATTTTGGTTGGATTCAATATCTTATAAGTATTGTTTCAGACATGGATCAATCATTATTTCGAGCACACCTAGGGTCGGATTGAGTTGGCTTTGGAGACGCTAGTTGACCCTCGTGCAGCCGCACGACAGACTGGTGAGCGGGCCCCCAGCCGAGACGCGGCTAGGTTGGATGCACTACGGCGGCTTCTAGACACGATCCGTGCAGAGGAGGTTAGACTTTGAAATCAACGTGACGTACATTCTTTAGTTTAAGTCCGATGATTGATGATTTGTATTCCGCTTTGCAGATTCATTGGACGTCGTGGGGCAACGAGCTGGATTTTGATGTCGCGTACCGGGTGTCTCGCTACAGGGGCGTCTTGGTACTTAATAGGGTACAGGAAGCGTACCATCCAGAGAGGGCGTTGCGCCAGTTTAGTCGCATACAGACCATCCCTCCTCCACCATTGCAGCCTACGATTGTGGTCCGACATGATGCGATCCAGAACCGGCCATACATTGTTTCATATGATCCGGCGGACCTTCACTGGGCACAGCGTATGGATCACCTGATTGAGTTGGATGTGCAGCGTGCCGAGTACGCATGGCAGGTGGAGGAGGGCTACTTGGCATTGTTTAGGGCCCGATCTCACGTGTACGTCGACCCGACTTCGCCACACCAGGATGACCCCCGTCCTCCTGTGCCTCACCCGATACCGGCAGTTTCTGACACGATGGTAAGAACATATTTTTTTTGTTGTATTAAGATAATATTTGAGTGTGCAAACTAATATGATTTGATTTTATTTGCGCAGAGGGTACAACACGCAACGGGATATATCCGGAGCCAGCTACTACAGATGTCGCATGAGCATCCGACTGCGCATCATCTCAGGCACGTGCTCAGCATCCTAGATTCCGACGCACCGCCTCCCCCACCGATGCCCACCCGGCACTTTCCGGATTCAGTGCACGAGCGCGGCAGTGGCAGCGGCACCTCGCATGAGCGCCAGACTTAGATGCTTTCATACTACACATACATTACTACTCTTGATTTCGGATGTATCTATTTTTTATGTATTGTTGGTTTCATTTGACAATACTACTCTTGATTTTTGGATTGTTGGTTTCATTTCACATTTCACCTTAATGGAGTTAGGGTTTCAAGATGTGAATAATGAGCGATGAAATTAGGGTTTAGGGTTTAGGGTTTAGTGTTTGAAATTTGGACGAAATGGAGTTGAAAATGAGCTATGGAATTACATATAACACTTGGATCCACATTTCGACGGCGCTTACAACCAACTTACCAAAAAAAACTGTAAACAACACACACCACTAAACAAGTGGAACTTGAAAAAAACATAAACAACATACACCCTACATCACATCATTAATTCTCCGGCGAAATATAATCAATCGCCCGAATCTCGTCACCTTCAGTCAGGCGAAGCTGCATCGTGGTTTCTTTGGCATAGATACGATGTGTTATATCGTTGTCGTTCAAGAAGAAGCGACAATATCCTTGTGGTGCTCCATAGCCAGCTTCGCTCCAGTTCATGATGGTGTTTTTTATTGATGCGCCTTGTATCACATACCATTCTGTCTTTGTCTCCCTCACCCCACGGACGTGGACGATGGAGAAGTTTATGATGGGTGGAGCAAAAGGGTAGGTTCGCGATGAACACGCTTTCCTTTTAGCCATTGGTATACCGATAAAGAAATTATTGTTTCGGTTTAGAGTTTAGGGTTGATAGAGAGTGGAACAACAATGGAGAAGGTTTAGGTCTCATTTTATACTTGAAATTTGCTCGAAGGGAGAGATGTGCATGCATAAGTCATGTCACGAGAAAAGCTATTGGTATACTGTGTTTAGAAGCATGCACGGAACTGGTAAAAATGTAATTACCCAGTTGGGTGAAAGGGGTAACAGAAGGCGCGCAATGGGCCATCGTGTCTGCGCTAAATGGGCCTTCGAGCCTGCTCGAAGGCCCATTTCGCGCAGACTGGCCCATTGCACGCCTTTTGTTGCCCGTGGTGGAAAACACAGATATAATACAGACACGAGGCCCACTTTGAGCCATTGTTGTTTCTGCCTCTTCAGACCCATCAACAAGATTCATCCCACTTCAACAAGATTCGTTCTTGTTAATAAAGTACATATCCCTAAACAATCCTTCTTGCCACCAGACTGTCCTAAGCAAATGTCTCCGGATCCCGACCTATGTCCCTTCGGCAAGCCTTCCAATGGTCAATCCTCGGGGTAAGAGCCTCGAGCCAGTAGTCGGCGTTGGGGTCGTGAAATTGACGCCATGCATGAGGAGGTGGGGGGATAGGCGCGTTCCTCGTAAGCCATACCTGAAAAAAAATGTTATGTCACATATACGCAAGCAAGATATACCTAAACAAAAAACTTAAAAAAAATGATTACAAATTTCTCACCGGTATGAAGTGGTCCCTTTGACCAACGAGGGCGATAGCAACGACAGGTGGCGGTATCCCATGTCCTTGATTGTTACCAAAAATCCGCAACGGTAAACATGTGTGGGAGCCTCGATCCCTCGATAACATCACAAGTGGCACTTGATAAAAGGTAGAAAACACAAGGTCGTGTAGCGGCATGTCTAGCCAGTAACTGTTCGAGCAAGGAGACTCCACATGGCCGATCTGCTCCAAGAAGTCATCAAATGATGTAAGGCCCCTAGTGAACAAGAATTGATACATATCTCTGTTACGCATCAATTCTGCCTGAAGCTCCCATCGAATACTGTAATACTCCTCCTCTAGCTTCCCCAATACGCAAGCAACGGACCGAAAACCACAATGACCATCTCCCATCACGTCTCTAGCATCCTCAATGAACGGAAATACAAAACTATCCACATTACCCATGCCAAAGTTAACCCCGCGCCATTTGACGCTCGTCGGGGGGCCACCGCGCCTCTTTTGGAATCCTAAAACTGTGACTAAGGTTGAGTTATTGTTGGAAGAAGCACAAATGTTACTTTGCTCCATATTGTCTCCTAAAGCTCACAAGGCATTTTTAGTGTCTTTCATCTATGCCTCTAATCACTCTGAAGAAAGATCTCAGCTATGGCAGAAGTTAGATCAGTTAACAGTAAAACACAACAGTGCTCAGGAGCCTTGGGTTTTGTTAGGTGATTTCAATGCAGTTAAAGAGCATAGAGAGAAATTTGTTGAAGCTGGTAATCCTTTTCAAATAAACAAAGATTTAAGCAACTGTCTAGATAGAAATTGGTTATTGGACCTCAACTATACATGAGCTTTTTTCACATGGTCCAATAAACATACAGATGGCACAAAAATTATGTGTAAGCTGGACAGAGTTGTGGCTAACCAACATTGGCTTGATGACTTCCCTTCTTACTCAGTTAGATTTGGTCTCCCAGAGTGCTCAGATCACTCTCCTGCTATATTGAGCATCAACGGGCCTCACAATGTCAAGAATGTTGCTTTTAGGTTCAATAATGTCTGGTGTGATCACCTTGATTTTATTTCAACTGTGCAAAGTATCTAGACTAGAAGACCAGTACAAGGGGTAAAAATGTATGCTTTAGTGTCAAAATTGAAAGCACTCAAGAGACCTTTGAAGAAGCTGGGATCAGGAAATGCAGACTCTAAGATGGTGAAGATTAAAGACCTCCATGGCAAGCTACACATGATCCAGAGTGAGATACAGAGCAAGCCAACAGAAACTACTTTATTATCCTTGGAGAAAAGTGTACTTGAAGAATTGAAGTCAGCTCTAAAGAATAGAAATACTGAGTTGCAACAAAGAGCCAAATTTCATTGGCTAAAATTCCAAGATCAATGTAGTAGCTAGTTTTATAATTCTAATAAAATGAGAAAAGCAAGAAACTCCATCAAGTCCATCCAAGATGATCAAGGCACACTGTTCATGGAAGATAGTGAGGTTAAAGATGTTGTAGTGGAGCACTTCAAAGATATCTTGGGCAAGGAAGAAGAATGTGATCCTTGTGATAGAATTGTTTTTAAAGAGGGTCAAGTTTTAAGTGAGGATGAGAAGCAAGATATGGTAACTCCTTTCCAAAGAGATGAGATCAAGCAGGCATTCTGGGATATTGGAGATAATAAAGCCCCTGGAGCAAATGGTTTCAGCTCCAAGTTCTTCAAACAAGCTTGGCCAGTTGTAGGGGATGATCTCACAGATGCCATTCTAGATTTCTTTGAACATGGAAGACTGCTTAAAGAGGTAGGATGTACTGTTCTTGCTCTGATTTCCAAGAAAGATAATCCTTCTACTGCTCATGACTACAGGCCTATCTCTTGTTGTTCATTGATTAGCAAAGTTATATCTAAGCTTATTGTCAAGAGGCTATAAATAGTGTTGCCTTCTATCATCGACAAAAATCAGGGAGCATTT
Organism: Fallopia convolvulus; assembly: GCA_964016875.1. Taxonomy (NCBI): domain Eukaryota; kingdom Viridiplantae; phylum Streptophyta; class Magnoliopsida; order Caryophyllales; family Polygonaceae; genus Fallopia; species Fallopia convolvulus. The sequence continues at coordinate 24,150,459 of OZ024734.1, read as the reverse complement.
ATCAAAGGCAGAAATATAAAGCACAACATTGCAATATGTCAGGAGATGTTTAAGAGCTACTTTAGGAAGTATATAAGTCCTCGATGTGCTATCAAAATAGACTTGAAGAAGGCATATGACATGGTAAATTGGCCATTTCTCTTCCAAGTCTTAGAAGTTTTGGTCTTTATCCTGCTATGATTAATTGGATTAGAGAAGGTGTAACTAGTAGCTCTTATTCAGTGAATTTTGATGGAGAGCTAGTTGGATTCTTCAAGGGAAAGAGGGGATTACGACAGGGAGACCCACTTTCCCCATATCTTTTTGTGATGGTTATGGAATACTTGAGCAAAATGTTGAAAAGAATGAGCAGAAATAGGGTGTTCAAATATCATCCAAGTTGTGCTAGCGTGGGAGTTACCAATGTTTGTTTTGCTGATGATCTCTTCTTGTTCGCTCATGGAGACCAGAGGTCAATCCAAGAAATGAAGGTAATCATGGATAGCTTCTGCAGAATGTCAGGGCTCAATATCAACCATGGAAAGTCAAAATTCTTCTATGATGGATAGAGGAGCAAACTGCACTTGATATGGCCAGACTGATGAACATGGATATTGGAGAGTTGCTAGTGACCTATCTAGGGGTTCCCCTTTGCAGTGCAAGGGCAGAGAAAAATGATTACATGCCCCTAATTGTCAAGATCTCTGCGAAAGTTAATAGTTGGTTTGCGAGAAAATTGTCTTATGCAGGGAGACTTGAGATTGTCAGAGCAGTCTTGTATGGAGTGCTCAATTATTGGTGCAAAGTGTTCTTGTTGCTTAAATGTGTCATCAAGCAAGTAGTGAGTCTGCTAAGGAATTTCTTATGGTCGGGTAATGCAGAAGGAAGAAAAGCTCCAATTGCTTGGAAGATTGTCTGTAGGCCGAAAGAGGAGGGAGGGTTGGGGCTCAAGGAGATTTTATCCTGGAATAAAGCTAGCTTCTTGGAGTTGCTTTATGACGTGCTGACAGAGTCAGACTCCATTTGGAAAGACTGGACAACCAATGTCAACCTAAGAGGAGAATCCATATGGGAAACTAAATGTAAATCTACTTCGAGTGCTCTTTGGAAGTCCTTGCTGAAACTGAGAGATGAGATCAAGGAGTCAATTGAAGGTGAAAATCCTATGCTCATTCTAACAAGAAGAGGCAAGTTTGACTGGAACTCAATTTATGATAGCATGAGAAGTAGAGGTTCCCCAGAAGAGTGGTACAAGTGGATATGGATTGACCTTAATACTCCAATAATATCATTCAATACTTGGATGATTTCCGAAAGAGGAGTTCATACCAAGGACAAGTTGAAGGCAATGGGTATCATACAAGATGACATTTGTGAATTGTGCAATGACAAATGCCAAGAGACTTGGGAGCATCTTTGGTTCAAGTGCAACTTTTCAAAGAAGGTTCTTAGCAATGTGTTGGCGTGGGAAAGGATAGGACGCAGACACTACACCTTAGAAGAATAGATTGAAGCCGTGCTTAGCATAACTGGCAGAAAAGGATTTATGTTTCACCTATGGGTAGCATGTCATAGCACAGTTATGTACTATACTTGGATGGTAAGGAATAGGACAATATTCCAACAAGTGAGTTGTGATGTAGATGAATGTTCTAGAATTGTGATTAATCATATTAGAAATTGTCTTAAGGCTAGATGGAGAAAATGTAATAGAGAGTCGAGAAAAGGGTTTGCTAGGTTAGGCCTAGAAACTCACTAATTTCTCTAGTTTATCTAGAGTTTTTGTAACCTTATCTTACATGAATGAATTACCCCCCTTTATTCAAAAAAAAAAAGATGAAGTCATTATTAGAAAACAACTAGGATAAATGTGATGATGTCTTTTTTAAAAAAGATCGTAGTTTTTGTATTTATAGTTCGAAATGTTTATGGACAAGAATCATCTTTGAATAACATTATATAGATATAAGGTTGTACCAACCATATGTCTACATTATTTCCACTATTTTGTTTAGCACATGATCTTATTTTTATGCAATATTTTGATTATATAGGAAGAGAATGACCTTGTATGCCAGAATTGCGAATATGGATATCCCCAAGTGCAGACATAATTGATTTCGTGCGCCCGAGATTATCATAGTAGTGGATATCCATCTATGAAACGAAGCCAAATGCAAACTACCAATGATTGGTGTGGATATTCTTAGATGCAGACTCGTCAAGACAATAGTGGATATTCTAAGATGCAGACTGATCAGTACAATAGTGCATATACACAGATTCAACCAATGACAATGTTCGGCTAACACCTTTGAGTGGCATTTCACAGTTTTCGGAACCCGCGAAGATGGTGCAACGAGAAGCAGAGAGGAGGCCATATGGTCCCCAAACATCACTGTGTAATAAGTCAAAAATAAATTTTGCTTTATTAGAGCTAACAGGAAAAGAATGTCTGGTCTATTTAGCTTTGAAACAAATATAACACGGATCACTAGTCGAATCAAAAGTAGAGCTACTAAGCATAAGTAAATTTTTCAAAATAGGAACTGTAAGATGTCCAAGACATCGATGCCATAAAGTAGGAGAAGCAGAAACAGTATGAACATGAGAAGCCGAGTGGAACACCCGAAGCTAGTAGACCTTGCCCCTTTGTTCACCCGCTCCAATTACCTTCTTCGAGTTTAGGTCATGTAAGATACACATTCGACTAGTCAATATAACAATACAATCAAGATCAGATGTAAGCTAAGTAAATGAAAAGAGATTGCATGTAAGGCCGGGAATATATAAGACATAAGGCACTCTGAGTGTGCCGAAAACCAGTGATCCGACTTGGGTGGCAGCTGAGATCTGACCATTACACAACATAACCAAAACGAGGGAATAGAGTACAAATCCTGAAGTTGATTGATGTCTCATGTCATATGGTAAGATGCCTCAATGTCAAGAATCCAAGGGCGAGGAGACTTACCGGACAAGGTGCTAGAAGAGGGAGAACTGTTTAAAGAGGAGAAAAGTTAAACGACTGAAGCCCATTGGTCTTTGGTGAGTGTCGAACCAAGAGCGTACCGATCCTTATTTTTCGGTTGAAAGGAACCCAAGCTACCAAAGTCGGGCTGTTGAGCAACGTTTGCGGCACCATTCGTGTCGCATCCTCTGCTCCTAGAATTCCGATCAAAATTTGAGTCTGGCGCGAATCTCTGACCGTGTCCACAATTTGAAGGTTGAGATCCCCAGTCATCTCTTCGCTTCTAAAAAAAAACTTGGGAAACAATGAATTTTGAAACACATTGATAAATCATGGCCAGGACAATTACAATGGGTGCAATGCAGAAGCTTGTTTTGTTCCGGCGTCAACTGATTAGAAGAATTGTTGGACGACGAGTTTTGAGTGGACCGAGCCGCAAAAGCTAAGGCGTCGGATTTAGATTCTCGATCTTTAACAATTGATTGTTGGCGTTCATCTTGAACAATTAAGGCGTAAACCCGTCCTAGAGGTGGCAACGGATCTTGAGACATATGAATTGAGCGAACGGTGCCAAAGGCAGCAGCATCCAAGCCCATGAGTAATTGGTGAACACGTTCCTCATCTCGAGCCTTCGTAAGCTTAGCATGAAGACCACATGAGCAATTGTTGTAACTACATGTCTCAAGTGACACATAAGTAGAAAGCTTTTCCCATAATTTATTGAGATTACTGTAATACGCTTCAATGGAAATGCTCTTTTATCGACAATTGGCAATGTCGGACAAGAGTTGAAGGATATGGGGGCCATTTCCAATAGAAAAACGTTGATTTAAATCGTCCCAGAGATCTTTAATTGTCTCAAAGTACGTGACCGAAGAACGAAGGGGTTGATCAATCGATTGTACAAACCATCCAACGAGCATGGAATTTACAAACAACCAATAATCGACATCAGGAGAGTCAATCCGCGGCTTTGTGATGGAGTCGTTGATGAACCCGAGTTTTAGTTTGGCAAGAAGAGCGTTCTGCATGTCAATGAACCACTCTTGATAATTATCGCCTTTAAGGACGATGGGGCAGATCTTCAAACCGGGGTGGTCTGACGGATATAGATAGTAGGGAGAACCGAGTTTAGGTGTAGTTTGTGCGGCGGCAAGCAACGCCTATAGAAGGGTTGCCAGTTGAGCAACCTTCTGAGCGGCGGCGGCGGAGGACTGTGCGTCATCTAGGTTGACCATGGAAGCGACTCAACTGGTGTTTGACGTGATCGGAAAAAAAATTAAGGTTATGTTTGGATCTTATACTCCGATACCATGAAAGATTTGGAGAGATAATTTTGGAAGGATAAATAAATTCTGACTTTCTCATTTGTTAACAAATTGTACTTATATATATAGTTACAAGATAGCAATATATCTTAGAGGATAAGATAGCTTTAATATTAGGCTATAATAAATACAGATAATAATAATAAATAGTATGGTCAATGCGGGCAATGAACAAACACAAGATTTGTTTGTGAGAGGACGGAGTAATGATAGAGGAAATAGTAAGAAGGAAAAGTCTAGATCAAATTCTAGACCTCTAATAAAAACTCGTTTTTACAAGTCTGGTGAGCTTGGACATTGGAAGAAGGATTGTCCGAAAAAGAAGGTACAAGGGAAGAACAAAAACAACAAGAATAAGGGAAAAATTTTGATTAAAATCATTTATAAGTGGATTTGAATCCCAGGTGTCGAGTTTTGATTAAAATCTCTCTCCATTTTCAATCATAAGTGGTTTCTACTTCCACCATATCTTCATTTACATATCTTAAAATTCCATTTAAATGCTTTATAAGAAAAAGAAACCTAATCAACTTCGTAGTTCGTACATTTAAATTAGGAAAAGTTTTTCCAAAGTAGGCTAGGCTTGGACTACAAAATCATCTTTTATTAGAACTAGGGTTATATTATATGGGTCCGGTTCAGGTACGAATGGACGCCCAGGTGCGAAGTAAGAAAGAACAAGAGCCGTTGGATGGAGAAAATCAAAGGTGTTGATCATTTCACTTAAAAGGGGGAAAAATGGCACGGGCAAATTTTTGGCGAATTATTCGCGTATTTTTTATAAAAACGGAAAGAGGACACGCACCCAGATTGTTCATCAACATTGTGGATTTGTTCATCAACACTGTGATTTTGTTCTTTAAAACTATGATTTTCTGTATAAATAAACTATTGTTTGTGCTTCAAAAATCTATTGTTTGTACATAAAAAATGGACGAATGTATATCAAAATTGTATGCAATATGTTCATCAACATTGTGATTTTTTTCATAAAAAATGAAAATAGGACGTGCGCCTAGATTGTTCATCCACATTGTGAATTTGTTCATCAACACTGTGATTTTGTGCATAAATAAATTATTGTTTGTACATTAAAAATCTATTATTTGTACATAAAAAATGGACGAATGTGTATCGAAATCGTATGCATTAATATGTGTGTGCATCATAATTAGTCGTATGTGAGACATGTCTTGTTTGAATCGTTTAGATTTGTCATTATTGTTGTTGTGAAACGAGTGGATACTTCTTGAGCTCCGAACATAGCTAAGGCACAAGCACTCCTTTTCAGTTTGCAGTTGGCTCGTTCTCTTAGCATACATCATATTATCATAAAGTTATATTCTTTATCTATTGTCCTTTGCATTCAAGCTTCTACATCAAATGTACTTATCTAATTTAGGTATTATATTGAGCACTTCATTAGTTTCTTTTTATTGTGCTCATATAGGTATATATGACGATTGTGTAGCTCACTTTATAACACGTTTGCATCTTAATCCGGACATGAACAAGTCGTTGTAACTGATATTTCGCCATGTATAATTGTCTTAGCCAAATTGGATATTTAATATATTAACACTTTGCTCACAAAAAAAGGATTCGTATAACAACTAGATAAATATATGTGTGCATTGAAACTAATTATATGAGTATGTGAGTGAAAATTAATTATATGAGTAAGGGGAAAAGATAGCCTTAAAGTACAAAATAAATGCAAAAATGCACAAATAGATAGTGCTAAATATACAAATTGATGGTATTGACACACAAACATAAGTTTATTTCGATTCACAAATAAGGGTATATTAATTAACAAACAAGGTTATATCAATGAACAAATAGGGTATATCCATGAACAAATAGGGTATATCAATGAACAAAACAATGGACAAACAAGGTTATATCAATGAACAAACAATGGTATACCAATGAACAAAAAGTAGTTTACCAAAAAATAAATAATGGTATACCAATGAACAAACATGGGTGTATCAATGAACAAATATAATAGGGGTATATCAGTGAACAAATACGAATATATTCGAAACTAATTATATATGCATCAAAAACTAGATAATATTGTATTCATACGCATAAATAAGGTAAAAAAATAAAATTAAAAAAGTTCGAAATCGATGAACAATATTATCAAAAACTCGATGCACAATTAGTTAGTATTCATGAACAATTGGTGAATTTGATGAACAAATCGCTAGTTTTGATGAACAAACTAGGCGCATCTCATAAAAACGTATTTTTCGAAAAATAAGTGAATAATACGGGAAAAATTCGTCTGTGTCGTATTTTATTGAAAAATGCACGAATAATACGGGACAAATTCTCTCGTGTCGTATTTTATCCTTTTTAATGAATATCTAATACAACGGCTCTTGTTCTTTCTTACTTCGCACTTGGGCGCCCATTCGCACATGAACCGGACTCATAATAATATAACCCTAGGTCTAATAAAAGATGATTTTGTAGTCCAAGCCTAGCCTACTTTGGAAAAACTTTTCCTAATTTACATGTACGAACTACGAAGTTGATCAGGTTTCTTTTTCTTATAAAGCAGTTGAATGGAATTTTAAGATATGTAGATGAAGATATGGTGGAAGTAGAAACCACTTATGATTGAATAAGGAGAGAGATTTTAATCAAAACTCGACGTCTGGGATTCGAATCCACTTATACACACACATTTTTTTTATCCAAAGGAAGCTGAATTTTATTTAACTAGAAGGAGAGTTTTGGCCATTATGGCCTACATAATCAGCTTGAATAACACTTAAAATATCTAAAGGCAGAACATTATAAGTAATTAAGGGGGAATCAAGAGCGATGGCCCATTGTGCAATGGCATCCGCAGCCTTGTTGGCATTGCGCCGGACATGGGAGATTCGAATGGTCCAAGATGGCTCGTCCTATATCTCCCAGCATTGCTTAATCGTGTGAAAGTCTGGATGGGTGAGTAATGATCTCGTCTTGAGTAGTTTACAAGCAATTTCGAAATCTGATTCAAGGATGAGACTCATGAGGCCCAAACTCTTGGCCTAGCGTAGCCCATGGAGGAGGGCCAGCAACTCAGCAGTGAGAGCACTACAGACGCCAGAGGAGAACGTGAAAGCCAAGACACAACTCCCAATAGCATTTCGGATTAGTCCCCCTCCGCCTGCCTTCCCTGGGTTTCCCTTCGAAGCGCCATCAACTTTCAACTTTACCCAGCCTGTGGGCGGAGCTTCCCAACAGTCTTGGGGCACAGCTGAGTTCCTGTTGTTGGACAACATCAGTCTACTAGCTTTCGCTGCATAGTCTTCGTAAGACTCCACACTGCGAACCACAACCAAGCTAAGCGAAGACAAGGCATTAGTACCATCAAACACGAGCGAATTGCGCCTTTTCCATGTAAGCCACAACATATATGCAAAAAGTGATGCCCACTGATCATTGTTACTGATGTTCATTGTGATACACTCACAAATATCTTGAATTGCAAAAAAATCAGCGTGCAAAGAGTTTCCTGAGAGAACTTCCCAAACTGCCCGGATATTAGCACAATCTCTTAGCAAATGAAGCGTGGTTTTAGGCTCTTCACACCGAGGACATTCAGCATTAGAAGAAAGATGTCGGCGCACAGGATTGACATTACAAAGCACACAATCCTTAGCAGCCAAATACACAAAGTTGCAAACGCGTTGTTGTGCCTTGATCTTCCATATCTTCGACCAAACATTGGACACCAAACCATCATGAAAACCACGCAGCAAAGCAGCAACCGTCTTCATGCTAAAAATGCCATTTGTGGTTAACCCCCAATAAACGACATCAGTAGCATTAGGGTCCTCATTAATAGTGATCGCCGACAACCTTGAACAAATAACACCATGCAGATAGGGGCTGAGCACGCTCCAATCCCACACGCCATTGGTCCAAACTTCAGCAACAGTGAGATCAACTAACGGCTCTGGCACTTCTGTAACAGCAAATTCCAGCAAAGGAGTATCCAGCAACCATGGATGAAGCCAAAAACAGAGTCTTTGTGCCATTCCCGATTGATGTCCTGAGCCCTTTCAGCAGCGAGGGTGCATTTTCAACAATCCCCTTCCATCCTTGGGACGAGCAAGTCGAACGAGCAAACATGTCAATATCACACCTCCCATCACAATATTTACTCCTCAAAATCCTTGCCCATACAGCATTAGGAAGGAGACGCCACCCGAGTTTCATAAGAGTTGTGATGTTGGAAGTATACACACACATTTAATTACATATATTATAAAAACTTCTAGTACGTACTCATACACCCACCTAACAACGTACGTTTTAATTATTTCTTAAGAACAAATTTATTAACCCGATCTTTTGAATTTCAAAAAATAGTTGGAGTATATGAATATTAATTTTTCGTTAAACACATCCCAACTAACTCCAAATCACAAGCAAAAAAAAATAGAAGATGGGTGAATAACAAACTGAATGACCAAGCCTAACCACACGAAAAAACAAAAACAATTTTTCTTTTATTTTTTGATCAAACACAAATTCACCTGGTTGGTGTTTCCTCTTGTATTGGTGGCCGGTTAATATTGAGAAATGGGGGATCCATGTCCCCAACTTAGCCCCACCAGAGAAGCCACCACCTCAACCACCAGTGCACCGCCAACTCCGCCATCGCCACTGCCACTGCCCGTCTCTCTCGTGGAGCCTTCCTTAAAGAAGAAACGAAGAGATGGAAAAACCATAAGAGTTTTCCGTTCAATATTCCGATCATTTCCAATCATAACTCCGACAGCTTGCAAGTTCCCGGCCTTTCCCGGAGGCGTCTTGTCGGATCCCCACAGGGGCATTCACACTGGCACCAAGGTCACCGGCACCCTCTTTGGTAACAGGCAAGGAATCTTTGCATTTTCATTTTCATAATACAATGCCTTTGAGATGGATTATCAATTTCGGTGCATTCTAACTAATTCAGTTATTATTGTCACATACCTGAGTTTCAGTTTTTCTTAGGTCTATTGAACGTACCCTTTTCCCTTGGGCAGGGTACCCCATCTTGATTCCCCAAATTCCGTTGTAGCGGAGCCTTACTGGGTCAATGATGATGATGATTTTCATTATATGTTGAATAATTGTAAATTAGGGTTGATATATAGAAGCAGGAAAAGTTGTTATGTTTTCTTTCTGTGCAAAAACATTATCGACGGACTGTTTATACTATAGCCTAAAATACAACTAGAAGTTTATCAATGTGGGAAACAAAACATAATTTTTTATATGAATACCAACTTCCCTTAAAGATGGTAGATCTAAAATACCCACCTTTGGGAAATAAACTTTTCAAACGAGTCGTCGATAAAGCAAAGGATCATGCAATAGCTCTCCATCACCTTGAGATAATCTTTGCCTTAAATCCAATGGTCTAACAACAACGTAATCAAAATACAAAGGAAAATCTTTTTGCAATTCTATAATAAACTTGTGTTGACTCATGAGCATACCTTGTGCAGTGGTGATGAATTCAATTCCTAGAAGAAAAAAATAGAGTGGTATCCCAAATCCTTGATCTTGAAAGCATCATCTAAAAAAGCCTTCAAATTAAGTATTTCCTCCATGTTATCTCATGTTAACAATATATCATCCCCATATATATATATATATATATATATATATATATATATATATATATATATATATATATATAAGTCGTAGACAACTTGGCATACTACTGACGAGAGGCTTGCTTAAGCCCGTAAAGAGACTTGTTTAATTTTCACACCAGAGCATGATTTTCTTTAAGCAAATCAGAAGACATGAACACTTCTTCATCTAAATCCCCATGCAAAAAAAAGCATGATTAACATCGATTAGGAAAAGAGGCCAATACTTCTTCAATGCTAATGAAATCAAAGCTCAAGCCATGGTCATCTTAATGATTGGTGAAAATGTCTCATTGTAATCCACACCTTCCTTTTGTGTAAACCCTCTAACAAGTAGTCGTGCTTTATACTTGTCATAGTCGCATTTGACTTCCTTTTGACTTTGTAAACTCGTTTACAACTTATAGCTTTCTGTAACTCCACAACACCCCATGTCTTGTTTACATCTAAAGCTTCAAATTCAACCTTCATAGCTTCTTTCCAGACTTGAAACCTGCAAGCTTCTTCATAATTAACTAGCTCAAGATTTGGTTGTATATTAGATGCTACAAACTAATGGGGGAAATCAAGAGTAGAAGTCAATGTATGCCTATAAAATACATCAACTTCTTGGACAACTAGCCAACTGCACACACATAATCTGATTAGTGTGGGGGGTAGATTATGATTTCTAGTAGACCTGCAAAGTAAAAGCTCACTAGGAGTATTTGTAGTGCGAAAAATGGTAGGAGAATCATCAGAATGCAAGGGATAAGAAGAAAACATGGTGGGCTTAGGCATTTGGAAATGTGGATCAGGAAAAGGATAGACATTCTCATGAAAGACAATGTCTCGAGGAAAGAACAATGTGTTTAGTTTCTAAGTAAAACCCTTATATGCTTTTTTACCAAAAGGGTACCCAGAAAAATGCAATGTGCAGCTCGAGTTGGAATTTATCTCTGCCATGCTTCATGGTGGATACAAAGCAAAGACATCCAATATTGATGCCATTGTTAGAGGCGAAGCCAAAGGGGGGGCGAAGGGGGCGGCTGCCCCCTCTCTCATTTGTAGTTTAATATATACATAAAATAATAAAGTTACAACAATCAGTTCAAAAATAATGTAGAGAAGTTGGTAGAATGCGTTCCTACTTACCAAGACCCATCAGTTAAAAATAATGTAGAGAAGTTGGTAGAATGCGTACTTCCTGCTTACCAAGACCCATTATTCCCGTGTTAGAGACCCAAATGTAGCAACTTTTTACCTCTCTTTTTACTTATTCCACTATTCCTTTTTTTACTCCCCTTTGCCTCTATTTTCATTTTTTGCCCCAACCCCCAAATTAGCTTCTATTTTTATTTTTATTTTTTGAGATATTCAATTGGATAATATGAGTTTTGATATATTTCAAATTTAAATATTATTTTATTAATTTGATTAGTATGGTTTAGATAAGAAACATAAGCAAGAAAGAAGGATTAATATTAGAAATTTAAAAATTATTATTTGACATTTAAAAATTATAAAATATGGATTGTGGATTGACTTCGTTAAATTTTATACCTTGAACCATAAAAAAGATTAGGGATTTTATATTTTTGTGAATGACTTCATTAATTATTATTATATATATATATTGTTAACTAGTCTCATATAATTTTATACCTTGAACCATAATTTTTTACTAATTAGTACTAATAAAATTCTTAATCTTTTTTATACTCATAAGTCATAACTCCCCCCCCCCCACCACCACCACCACCACACACACAAGTTTCTGGCTCCTCCACTGGCAATCTGGATTTATATATGACGAAAAGGAATTTCTACCCTACTAGGTAACATCATATCGAAATTGAGTTTGAGTACTTTTGGTAAGCATCAATTTAAAAAAAAAAAAAAGCTAGAGTTAGAGTTTTCATCAAGAAATAACACTTAAAAAACTTTTGAACAAAAGTTAAAAAGAAACATCGACTCTTAAGTATTTGAGCCTATCGTATGGACTAAATTAATTAAGAGTTTAATTGACATAATGTGAATTTGATTGAAAAGTGTATTACATGAAAAGTGGTTACGTAATATGTTAAATAAAGTTGTTATAGTAGCATGCATGAATGCATGCACGTGCATGCCTAATTTGATCGACGTGCAGGAAAGGAAGAGTAAGCCTGTCGATGCAGGAGAACTCTCGGTGCCTACCAACACTAGTATTACAGCTAGCCGTACAAATGAGCGTCCTGCAGAAGGGTCTGAGCTCGGGGATGGTGAGAATCGCGCTCGAATGCGAGAAACGAGCTGCAGAGAACGCCCTGAAGGAGAAGACGAAGCTGATGGACGAGCTGATCTGGACCATGTACTACAACGGCAAGAAGACGGGGTACGGGATCAAGAGGGAGGCGGCGGAGGAGGATCTGTACTTGATGGAGCTTCTGAAGGCGGTTTCCATGGGAGCCGGAGTCCTTCCTCCGAGGGATGAGGAGGAAAGCGGTGAGGATGGCGAGTTGATGTACATGAGAGCCCAGTTCGAGCACGTCGTCGGTTCCAAAGACTCGGAGACGTTGTACATGTTGAGCCCTGAGGGCAACTCTGGCCCTGAGCTCACCATCTTTATGGTCAGGTTGTGATTATCGATTATGCATAATTAAATATATTAATCCGATGCATATATGCATATGTTAATGTTATCATATGTACGTAGAGCCTATCTAGCTCAAGGATATACATATTGGGAGATTATCTATCTATATATATATATATGTATTCCTAATATATAGGCCGGGCTTTCGTCGAACACATATATGAATGACTCATTTACACTATTTAAACTGCAAGTATTTCACAATTTCAACTACAAGATAAACTTTGGAAATGACATTGTAGTAGTCCAATGCCAGCCAATAATAGGCCCTAACGTCCCTACAACCAAAGTAATGATCTTAACTAAAGTTAAGATTGAGTCTCTTGCAAGTTCTTGTGACCCCAATGCATTTCTTCTTAGGTTGGGAGGAGATCGAATCAACTTCACTGATAATATATGCAATTAAGATCATGGTAGTCTAGAGACATGGATGAGAGAAGGTGTCAACGACTGCCTCCCGTTCGCACACTCGCTCAAGGTTGTTGTGAGATGCTATGTTCCCCAACACAATTAGAGAAAAAATAACACTCATGATGGAAGAGTACGTACAAACAAAGTGATAGATCTCCAATTGACTACTGCAATAAACTAAAAGACTTGATGATGCATCACTTTAGTTAGAAGGTTATAAAATACAAATTTTAGGCTCGTCTCAACGTACAATAGCATCAAAGATGTATTGGAGGTCTAAGATTATGGTAGTGTGCATGACTTAGTCCACAAAGCGCAACTCATTTTGAATAAAGATCTAAGATTTTGGTTAGCTACTAACCAAAGAAGTATAGTCCTAATCCTTCATCCCATCCATCAAATTCTAAGTGCTACTAATGTGTCTTTGCGGCATTTAAGAGAATTCACGGATCGTGATTCAGCTAGAACCAAAAAAAAGGCAACTATATTGCCTAAAGGTGAAGAATAAGCTAGAGACTTGATTTACTTCAAGTGTGATGGTAGAGGCCAAATTGCTAGAGAATGCCCCAACAAGAAGGTCTTCATGATCCAACATGGTGCTTATGATCATCTTATGATGAAGTTGTAATTGCACCTCCTAGCAGCAACGACACTTTTGAAGAGTATCTCGGTGAGGAGTTTGACACCAATTATATTATGAAGCTCATTTCCTAATCAAAGAGATATTACTTATGAGTCATGCTCATGTCCACAAACCTGATCCGGATTGTCACCATCAATAACTCAACAACTCATTTTCATCTCATTCAATTCAAACGTCTACAAAAGAAAGACAAATCCTTGCCTTGAAGAAGAGACCGAACAAACACGTGACTAGAGATGTCTCGTCATGTCTCACTTCACCTCTTAATAATGCTCGACCCAGGCCCCTTAATTGTGTAATGCTTAGGTTCCATATGGGGAAATGACTACAAACCACTTATCATACAATCAGGTGGGTATAGAGTAATGACAAGTAAAGATTATCCTTGAATGAGAATGAGATTTGCTTTAAAAGTCTATTAAATCCTTCAACTGAGCATGTAGACAGATCTGAAAAATCCTAAGAACTCAACTCACGTTTATGCACCAAGTCCCTCTATGAACTTGTTTTTTAAGTTCTACAATACGCTTGTAAAAACACTTATAAAAATCTTATAATTAATCAGGAGTGTCATGTGGAGTGTACAAGGCAGAAGAATACACATAAAAACAAACATCTTTAAGTTTTTATCTAACCAGCATTAATTGGTATTTTGTTCACACAACACAAAAATTAAAGTTTTAAAATCAACATTTCTCATACTAGCATAACACTTTGATGCTAGTCCTACAATACCGGCCTCTCACCTGTGATGGAGAAGAACATAGCTCATTTCCTTCCTCGGGTCGTCATGCTAATATTTGATTTTCTAGACGAGCCGAGGTAGATTTAAAGACCAATAATCTTATGCGGTTTCTTGAGAGCCATGGGGGTGGGCTCCTTCAAAACACAATTTTTCGTGTTCCAGAACACCCTACACCAAGTAAAAACAAGGCATCGGTGAGTCGCTACGAGCACATCTAAAGAAGCAAAGTGAAAGGCACCGAATCTTTTTCAGTTGTTAAGTTTAGAACCTTGATAATCATAATAGCTGCTTCCTTATGTATAACCTCATTATACTCACGGCAAGCCAAGCTCTGCAAAAAAAAAAAAAAAGAAAAAGAAAAGTGAAAATCTTCCAGTTTGGGCTCTCTATAGAAATGGAAGAAATTGTTTTACCTGTACACAGTTAGGACAGCCAGTGTCCACGGTGCAATGGCACGATGTGAGAAGCTCCAAAGCGCTATTTAACATTTGTGAGAAAACTGGTTGAATCTATAGGAAACAATAAAATGTAAGAATTCATGTGAGGCCTAAAGGATATAAAAGCACCACTCAGTAAGAAGGAAGGGCTTCAGGGATTTCGCGATGATGCTCGACTTCATTTCACTACCTGTTTGGAAAGACCACTTCCCCCAGGGTGCTTGTCATACAGCAAAATTCTTTCTGGCATATAGCGTGTGTCATGAGGATTAACACACTCTGGAGCCAAGTCAGATGAGTTGCAAATTACGTAACTGCAACCATGTATATATATCACGATAGTCGATCAAAAACGTAATACATCAATCATATAATTGTGTTTCACATGCTTTACGTAAATCCAGGTGAATTGCGGGAAAGAAAAAAGCATGCAGTTTCTGATTGGTTGGATCGAGCCCCCCTTCATTTATAACCCGCAATCATTAACTGCAACTAAGCAAGAACATTTCAAAAAAGCGCACAAACATGAGCCTAGATATCAAGAACATCTCACATAAGCTATTAATCAATCTAATACAAACCCAGAAATCATTTCTATAAATTATGATTATTATCTTTCTTTTTTAGTTTACCTGATTTCCTATCCTCCCACTTCCTAGTTTTCAGGCACTTTCCCACTTACTCCATTATCTTATTTATTATTATTTAGCTTTAGGAGTTAGTTATTGCATTTATCTATTATAAAAGGAGGAGATCAGATTGTAATTTTTCAGACTAGATGAATGAAATGAATTGCAAGTGAGGATTCCTCAAAATTGGCTGATCAGCGAGATTCTTGCTTTTCAGATTTATATCCCTTTATTTTAGTTTTAGGGTTCTAACAGATATGTACACTTGACTTGTGTGGAAAAGAATTAAGTTAAACTTGTGAATGGAAACTGAGATTGAGTTCAGTCGTATAACTATTAGGAGACACTAGAGAAAGTATCCAGAAATTGGAGGAACAAAATAATTTCAACATATTATGCAGAACAAAGAAATCTGCATAAAGTAGTCCAAAGAAAAGGCCAGATGAGATAGGAAAAGCTAAACTATGCATAGCGAGGGAGGTGAAGAAATCATCCTTGATGGATTGGAATACCATTGACCACAAATGATATTCAGTTATTCCCAACTCTGAGCTTTTTAGCAGAGGTAAAATAATTTATGAATAATATGCAACATAATCTACCAATGTTCTTATAATTTTCACACAAGACACAATACACGAGTACAGGCAAAACCCAAATATATTATTTCAAGCACTCATTTTTTCATTCTTTGAGCTTCCTAGTTTATAGATAACATATCAGTCACCCAACTGCAACCTGAAAACCATAGAAAATCACTTACAGGGGCACGACATTGAGAACAGCATGAGAAGCAGCATGCAAACCTGCATGAAAATCAAGGTTCTTTATCTTAACTGCATTTTTCACTGATTCAGGTACCCGAACCCAAACGGCCTGCTCATCCAAGGATATTAAAATTACATCACTAATAAGAAGCAATTCAACGAAACACCAAAATAATAAAATCAGGAAGAAATCCTGAATATCCGCTTTCCATAAACCTGTGATTCATAAGAATATTTGGGGAGTGAAAGCTCGACTGAATCAAATATTTCATTGCTTCTCTTCCAAACGCGGAAAAAACCAAACCATGTTGTAGTTACGCTGCAAGAATGTGCTTGGGCGGTTGTATTACCTTGGCTTGAGACCCTTACTGGATAAGCCTAGAAAACATAGGACAGCAGGCTGCTTAAAGATTTGCTCAAATCCCAATCACATATAATAAGTTATATGACAACCTATTTCCATACTATAAGCATGTTCAAGGTTCAAACCCTTGTGTCAGGGTCGGAGGCCCAGAACTCCTCGCCAAACACACCCTCATATTGGCTGCAAAATCCAGGCAGGCCAGAGTACTTTTATCAACCACAATTTGCTTTCAAATTAGCAAAAAACTCTCTTAGTGTGATTTATTTCTTAATGAACAACTAAGCATTTCTTTGTATATCCAAGTGTCTAATTGACCATAAACACTACTCATAGCAATTGTTTCACTAGTTTAGATCCTATCTAAGTATCAAACATCATCAGCTAAAAATCTGCTGGATCAGGCGATCAGCAGAGAAAAAAAATCAATGTAGTATACTCTGTGCAAGAATGATAAAATGAACTTCCCACCCTCATTCAGAATACATATGGTCGTAAAATGGACAAGATTCTACAGCACAAAATTCTATATGAAGTTAAATTTTAAGTTGGTTGAATTATCACACCACTGATAAATATCTGTGTAAACACAAGTCGCATTCACTTTAATCGTTAATAATGTAGCGAAATACAGAAGCAGCTTAGGCTACTTACAATATCACCACCTATAACATGAATATCTGTGTAATCACGAGTCTTTGTATAATATTTCAAATCTGCTCTTTGGCAAATAGCAATCTTGCTTGATAAATCAAGCTCCTGTACCAGATACGTCTTCCCTTGGTTCATATATACAGAACCATCATAAACCTGAAATAGAGTGAAAACTTCAAATATGGTCATTTAGAGCTGGCATTATTTCGAATATGATTGATCAGCTACGGGCATTGACAATGAAACACTTCCATGTGTGCAAAAAAGTCCAATTTCAACTTTTTCTAGTTCAAAAGCAAAGATATGTTTCTCTGTTGCCAACCTTGTCAACTATGGCAAAATGATCTTGTTACCAATCAGTAAAATGAAAAACACATGACAACAGCAAAGAGCTCAAAGCAAAAGCAAAAGCAAATCAGATTATTATGTTCAAAAGAGTACATGTCATAAATGTATTCCTATTTTCTCTTCCATCTCTTAGGCTTAGGAAAAGCAAGGCATGTACATCTAACCTGAAAAAAGGCACGACTTTCCTCGATCTCTTCAAGGACCTCATTGCTTTGCTTGTCGATTACTTTGTATCTCTCTGATTCTATTGAGCGAATACTAATTGCACGAGAAGGCATTTTCTGGAGTGAATAAATCATAAAATCAAAGAAAATAAAGATGTCAATCAAACTTCAGCTGCATCAGAGACAAGAAAATTGCATTCTACTGCAAGGAATCCAGACACAAATAGGAGTTAGATTATCCTGATGAGAATTTGAGCAAATAGGGAGACTATATTGTTCAAGACAAAGAAGCATTGCATGAGCTGGAATAACACACTAATGCATATTCTCCCTATACAAAACAGAAGAAATTGTGAATAGATCTAGCAGACCTACCTCTTTCCCAATGTAACTCCACATTATAGCTGAAGAATCAGATGATGGATTGGAAGAAAGGTTTCCAGTATTTGCAAGGGACATAATGGCGTCTTTTAAACCAGAACCAAAAAACTTCTCATCATAAATCAAACTCAATGGATGCTCAGCAGCAGCACATAGCAAGTGCTGTTGAATAACCTACAGCAAATCATTGTACAAAGTGATAGCATTAGGTTCGTGATGACACACAGCTACTTAATTACTTGAAACAGAAGTTCAGATGAATTAATATGGTTACGAGATCCTGCAATAGAATCAATGTGTACCTGTGGGTTTTGAGCATCCACATGACAGCATTCAATTGAACTTCTGAACAATTTCTCGGGAAATTTCATAAAGTATTGATCTAGAGGCCCTTCAAATGCAACATACACTGCAACTGATGGTCTTCCTCTTCTCCCAGACCGACCAGCCTGCTGCCAAAGACTAAAGCACAAAAATCTCATATTTGAATGTACGAACAAAATGGAACATTAATACATATTACTACGTATTACTTACCTAGCAACACTACCAGGAAAACCAAGATGCAGAGTAACATCAATTTCTCCAACATCAATTCCTAATTCAAGAGCATTAGTAGCAGCGATTCCACAAATCTTGCCACCAAAGAATTCACTTTCTATTCTTCTTCTATCCTACTCCATCACAAGGTAAACATCAGAAAAAATTAAACTCTTGTATCAGGATTCAAACTGAGCCTAAAAGTGGAAACACAAAAACTATAAGGCTGTAAACTAATATTATATTTTTTTTACTACACCAATTGTATATGTAATCTTGAGATGGGAATTCATCATCTAAAATCATGGAAAGATTTTAGGGGGTTCATATCATTCTTCTTCTCTAGACAAGATTTAAGGGAAATTCCTTTTGATACCCTCGGAGTTTTTGTCATTTCCTTTGGTGTCCCGAAAAAAAAAATAATTCCTTTTGATACCCCTCAAGTTATAATAATTTCGTTCCGTAGCCTAAACCTTGCCAAAATTAATGTCCATCAATTTTTACGTTAAAAAAATTGTAATTAATTGAAAAACAAATAAAAAGATAAACATATTTCCTACTGCTTATACATAAGCACTGTTCTAAAAATCTTGTCTAGGCCCCGCCTAGGCTTTGTAAGGTCCAAGCCTATTTCCTTAAATCATTGTCTAGAGAGCAACTGTCCAAGCCCCCACCGTCACTCAGCAGAGCAAGTGAGCAACTGTGCAAGTGCAAGGTGCTGAGTGACAGTGGCGCTTATTAATCCATTACCAATTTACCACTTCCAGTCTCCGCCAGCAAAACCTCTCCTCTCTCGCTCTCTGCAGGAAAGTTGGCTCAATTCTCCCGCTCTCTTTCTCTCATCGGCTGCGATTCCCTCAGTTTGGCTCACCTAGTCACCCACTCACAATCGTTGAACTAGGCACATTTATATTTCTCTGTTGAACATCTCGATCACATATGGGGTCCTTACTGTTTCAATTATTCCTCCATGTTTTGCTTCTCTGATTGTGAAAATCAGATTTTGAAATTGACGTGGAATGTGTATAAAGTGGGATTGAAATTGACATAGGTGATTGTATAAAATTTAATACCAAATTTTTTTTATTTGTTGAGATACCATTTAAAGCCTGAGTTTATATATTTTTTAATTCTAATAATAGTTCAGGAAATTGACATACAAATATACAATCAGCTGTTTTTATTTGTTTTTAATTTTATTCCAATTTTTTTAACATAAAAATGGATGGAAATTAATTTTGGAAAGGTTTAGGCTAAGGAACGGACTTATTATAAACCTGAGGGGTACCAAAAAGAATAAGTTTTTTTAAGACACCAAAAGGAAATGGCAAAAACTCAGGGTGCTAAAAGGAATTTCCCATGATTTAATTGACAGCAGCCTATCCAGTATCCATTATGCACTAAGAATGCAGATCAATATAGGAGATGTAACTACAGGTTCTCTTTGAAAATTATCAAAATTAGAAATATAAAGTCAGAACAAAATACCACTTACCTTAGCAACGTAACCACTTCGATAAGAACCAACAGAATCCATAAGATGAGGATCTGTATCCTTGAGGATCTCACGACTATCAAAAGCAATCAAATCGATAAAATTAGAAAAAACTATATGGAGTAAATCACTTAAGGGAAGCATTTTATGATATAAAATAATCAAAGAATGGAGGCTCAATACAGAAGCATGTGAAATCATACTAACCCTTTTAAGTTATAACAACCTGTTTTTTAGTTCATACTTCATACACATCACAGTGCTCTTTGACGATCAAGTAGTTCTTTATTTTAGGGTGAAGGGCTGAAGGCATTCAATTATACCGATAAAAGATACAAAAATTTCAGAGTTAAGATTGACATACGTGTAAGACAGGACAAGTTCACAAAGCTTGCGAGTTTTGCAGAAAGCAATGCTGCGAAGCCCATGCTGTACCATTTCTGCAAGTAGGTGAGATACCTCCATAATGGGACTGCAAAAGGCAAGGATTTCTTTTTTTTTCAGAAATAAAGATTATTTGGCATTGGCAATTATTAGATCAAGCATGTATATATCAGTACCATGTCCGAGTGCTCAAACTATGAAAAACATGCAGCTGAATCGCATCCAATATGTATGCATGGATAATTTTTGTTTCAGATAGCAACTGTGTAGCAAGTTCTTAGCATACTTACAAAGAAAAGCATCTCATTCCCTAGATAGTACCAATTCCAAGTCTCAATAGTCTACTGCAATAATCGAAGAAACAGATGTGCTACAACAAGCAGTGAGGCTAAATGATTAAAGGTGAACAATTTCAACGGTGTGAATCTTTGAACAAAGGTTACTAATATTGTTTCTGTTACATATTAAAAATAAACTGCCAAGGCAACTAACTCTTGGATGCCTAACCCGGTAAATTGCTTCACAAATAATGTTAACTGTAAACAATCATTAGTGTAACTTTAGATAAACTGCAAGCAATCATTTGCTTGCTTTACTAACTCATGGTTCTTTCATTGTTTGAGCCATCTCTGCAGAGCATTAGTGACAATGTTTGTAAATTTTAGGCCACGCAGATCAACTACTGCATCACATGGTTCATCTTCCCTATCCCAGCCCCTCAACATTTGACACAGCACCTAACTGAAATTTCCCACTATCACAGTCATTTTTATTCATTGATAATTTAGAGGTAACAAATGAAAGCCAGACTTCTTGTTGATAAGGACAAACCAGTTCATTAAGTAGTACGAGGGGCTGGGATAGGTGATGTAGCATGTTAAAACAGATGAAAGCCAAACTTTCTATTCTTCTTCTATCTGCATTGATAACATGTTAAAACGAATGAAAACCAATTTACTGAGTACTTGAGGGGATGAAATTTTGAAATATAAGGCTTTTATTTAAACAATAATTAATACTTATTAGGTTAACTTTTATTACTTGTTATAATGTTTGAAGCAATTTTAAAAGTACAGTACTATTTTTACCATTAACAAGTCCAGGCAAAGGATGAACCATGTAATGCAAGTATGCAGCAAATGATATGTACGAACTTTTATATGGAAATTTTAAGAAAGAAAAATAAAGATAGATCTTCAGTATCTAACTAAAATAGTATTCTAGGAAGAAGAATGCCCTACCTTGACCTCCTCGAGAAAACAGCATCTTGCTTTGAATTTTGGCTGTCATTATTTTTCCCACGAGTCTAACAAATTTTGCAAACAGCAAGAAAAGGTAATGAAATTTTACACGGCACGACTTTTGAAATAAAAATGTAGTAGCTTGATGAAGAGATCACCCGCACTTACTGGATGTAAAGGTGGATTCCACAGAACAAACTGCTTTGGACCTGTTGGACTTCCATCTTTCTGAATCAATTCCAGTGTTGATAGGTTTGCAAGATTCTAGAATAAAAATAACGACATGTAGGTGTTACAAATTTGCTTTTTTAAAGTAGCAAACGATTTATCACAATTATGCCAT
Organism: Fallopia convolvulus; assembly: GCA_964016875.1. Taxonomy (NCBI): domain Eukaryota; kingdom Viridiplantae; phylum Streptophyta; class Magnoliopsida; order Caryophyllales; family Polygonaceae; genus Fallopia; species Fallopia convolvulus. The sequence continues at coordinate 24,128,364 of OZ024734.1, read as the reverse complement.
GACTGATCAAAGACATCTGAATCAGATTTTGATAAAGGACAGGATGCCAAAAGCATAACTGTCAGAACATACCATCTTCAGTATCTAAAAAGTCCTGCTTCCACTCCACTCGCATCACCAAATAACTAAAGAAAAACTCCCAGTCATCAATTTTATAGAAAAGATTATTTGACGATGCTAACATCCGAATACAGAAGGGTGTAAGAGTCAAAGACTATTATAGCCTGTAAGCTATCACAAACTATACAGTCTTTTCATTTTGTTCCATCCGTCTCTCTTCACAACCACTCCTATGCTCTAGGGAGAAATAGATGAAACCAGAAAACACCAAAAATGCAACAGCTAAACATAAGATGATATAGAAATCAAATAATACTATTTGGCCAGAAAGACAAGTAAGCATAATAAATACCCCTGTACAGATTGGTATACTAAAACCTTAGGAGGGCATTAAGATATAGAAAAGGTGCTCCCATGTCCTTTTAATCTTGATTATTTGACACCAGAATATAGAGAATAGAGCATGGAGAACAGAGTGAAGGAGTGAGAAGAACAGAGGGGATCAAACAGAGAGGGTATTCTTAATGTCAGCTTGCATGTGTGTGGTGTACCACTTGCCCAAGCCGCCTACAGCTCCACTGAGTGACATGAATGTTAATCAGAGGCCTCAAAGAGCATATGAAGCTCTCTGATGAAATCTGACTGGTTTTAATGGAAATATCTTAATTTTATTTTCCTTACGTGTGCATTTTTATATTCTCTTTGTGTGATAATTATTTTCCCTTTTGACAAAGTACAACTGCAGATGGGTAAACAACAGAGATAGACATGAAATCGGCATGGCCGAAGAACTTAGAGATGTAGAGTGTTATCAGCATATTTGCCTCGTGTCTGTAACATCTCTTCCAGAATCCCCGGCAGCCATTGTAGGTCATCTTTCTTAGTTTCATCCGTTTCTCCATGTTGGGGCGCATCGTCATGCTCATTGGCTTTTATACGCTGCCTTTGAGATGGATTTAGTCCCTATATCAAATTTGGTGCATGCTAACTAAATTCAGTTATTATTGTCACATAGCTGAATTTCAGTCTTAATTGGGTCTATCGGGCATACCCCCTTCCCTTGGGCAGGGGTACCCCCATCTTGACCCCCCACATTCCGCTGTAGCGGAACCTCACTGGGTCAATGTTGTTGTTGTTGTATATATAACCAGATCTATTTCAAGGGAAAAAAAATATAAAGCTGCCAAACTGGTTTATTTTTATGTAGAGCCTAGTTGATTTATGTGATCCACAGCTCCACCGCAAACCTGGGTTTTAAAAGTCCATGGAGGCTCTAGTTTTATACCCTAATGTCTTTCATGTTTCATTATACAGGAATGTGTTTATAAGGTTCATTTATATATGCCAATTTGTCTTTTCAGCCAATGATATTTGCATAGACTGTCATACATTAAAAGGCATGATACAACTTCTTTTCCAATTTAATGTTTCAAACAAAACAATTTCACACTGCCACTATCTTTTCCATGTAGAAATGTCAAATATCCTTGTTATTTTTGCATAGTATAGATTCTCAAATTTTAATGCATACGTATAGTGTTTTACAAGTGACAATGATTCCCACTGCAGTCAAAACATTTTAAAGTAATGCATAAAGCAAACAAATTATTAGGGGGAATCAAAAGAAACGATCATAGTAATGCGAAGAAGAAATTCATTAACCTTACCATTGCATGTTGACAAGGATTAGTGGAAGTTGCTGTGCAGAACACAAAGGATGGGTCAGAGCCATAGACTGCACAAACAAAAACATGTTGGAAACAATTTCAAGCTTGATAAAGGAGTCAGTGACATCATAATCTATTCAAAATTATTTCAATAAAACAACTACCATAAGAACATATGCGGCGAACCCTTCTCAGTATAAGGGCTGTATGAGATCCAAATGGTCCCTTATAAATATGGGCTTCATCAATCACTACAAACCTGATTATAGATATTACAACTTTAAAATAAGCAATATGCATCTAAAACCACACAAGAATAAATCACAAACAGAAGAAGTTAAGAAAGTAGAGAGAACATCATCCAACATTAATTACCTAAGATTTGACAGAATACGCTCGAATTGTCTGTGAAATGGCAGGATTGACATGTGCAACATATCTGGATTAGTGATCAACTGTGAGCAAGTAGAAAAACATCCAATTTATCAGGCAATAATAAGGTAGCAGGTGAGTCATATTCCACACTATAACTGGTGTATAATACTACTATCTGCACAAAAGAGTTACCAGTCTAGCATTATCTCGTAGCCAGATCCTATCTTCTTGAGAAGTGTCACCGTCATATATACCAGAGGTTAAGTTAGAACCAAAGCCTTCAGTCATGGTCCACAATGCTCTCAGCTGATCTTGTGCTAACGCCTATGTCAATTACTGTCAGTAGATTCTCTTCAAGTAGTACATAAACATATAACCTTATAGTTATGAAACATACCAAGTTATCATGCATTCATCCAAGGAGCGAAGGATAAAAATAGTATTTTATAAATATATATATATATGTATGTGTGTGCGTGCATGTGTCACGGACCGCGAATCCGTGACCCAAAAGACGCTAGGATCCATGTGCCAAGATCAAGCCAAGGGTATTCCGGAGAGTTCTAGGGACATCGGGGACATTTCCGGAGGCTTCGAGTGGGATCCGGGGCGTGGAGGCACCAAGGGCACGATAATTCTAGAGGATTCCGGAGGGATCAGGACTCCTCCGGGGCGTTCGGGATGCCAAGGCATGGGAGAGCCCAAGAGAAGGGCTACATGCCAAGGCGCGCCCCTTCTAGAGAGTTCTAGAGGAGGCGCGCCGCATCCGGAGAGCTCTAGCATCGGCGCGCCAAAGGAGAAGGGCGCTGGGCCAGGCGCGCCCCTTCTGGAAGCTTCCAGAGGAGGCGCGCCCCTTCTGGAGACAGGCGCGCCTCCAGCGTGCAAGGGCGCAGCACTGGGCACGCCCCACCAGCGTGCTCTGGAATGTTCTAGCGTGGGCGCGATTGGCCTAGAAGCAAATGGCAAGGGCGGTACTTAGTCTAGATCTAGATTGATTTAGGGAGTACTTAGTCTAGATCCTTCTTAGGATTAGGGAAAGCCACGCCTATAAATAGGCCATGGCACTCATTTTGCAAACCACTTCACCACATCCAAGCTTAGCCTTGTAAAGCATCATTGTAAAGCTCTCTTGTAAACTTCCCTTGTATAATACAAAGCTTTCCTTTCCCACAAATCCTTAGCCATCCTTTCTTAAGCTTCCGCAAGGCAACATCGGGGCAAAGGCTTGACTTAGCTTCTCGGACGGGCCGACTTAGCTAAGAGCCGCACGGATCTAGAGTCGGGATCTCTCACTCCGTGTCACATGCGTGTGTGTGTGTGTGTGTATGTATGTATGTATGTAATGTATGTATTGGTTCTACGATGCCCTTTCTTCAATTGTTATGGTCCTTGTTAATAAACATATGAAATAGCTAAGATGGAACTTAATACGATCTTTTCTGAAAGACGTACAAATTCTCCTTCCCTCCCTTGTACAATTCTCCCTCTCTGACTCTCAAACTCTTCTGGCACTCTCTTAGACTGCTAAGTCTCTCATTCTCACCTAAACATCTCTCAACCATCCATGCTTTTTATGCCATAGGCCATAGCATAGTCTTTCTCATCCTTTTTCAAAATCTCATAAATGATATCCATGAATAAAGTTGTATTGGTATTAAAATCCAAATAATATTTTCATACATCCAAGGGCATGTCCACATATTTTGACACCTAACTGCTCACATATTTTTAAAAAAAAAAAGGAAAAAAACTTTGCCTTTACCTTTGTCGGGAACAGATAGAGAGCACATGATAGCATGTCTTTTATCATCACCTCTAAAACTGGTAGATTATAGCAAAGAGATTTTCCACTAGATGTTGTTGTGGCAACTACAACATTCTTCCCAGCTAATGAAGCCCTTACAGAGTCAGCCTGCAAAGCTAGAAGGCAATTAACATCTATACGTAAACTTATAATAAATCCTATTGCGCATAGCATTAGCAGGGAAAGTTTCGGTCTAAACCTGATGATTGTATAGCTTAGATATCCCAAGAGATTGCAGAGAAGACCTTGCATCTTCTGAAAGCCCATCAGGGATATCACTGAAAGATGCCACTCTACCACAGATTTCTTCCACATGCACTATCTATGGAAAACGGACTCTCTTACAAAAATGTTAAAGTTGCTACAAGAGATATGGTGACCTACAAGTACTTTGTCTTCTATGTAAATAGGTCCAGTCCATACCTGCCCTTGAGCACCAATTCCATTCCTGAGGTGCTCAACAATTTGTGAGGGTGAAAGTGGATGAGTCTCCTAAACACAAAATAGATACCATGAATTCGATAGACATAAGTTGAATGACTATCATGCTGAGGAATTGCAATTTAAAAAGAGAATCTGATAAATGCATATCAAAACAAGAAAGGACTGATATTTTTACACGATGGACTGGAACCAGGTCTCTAAGGCTCCCACATACAAAATCACACAACCTCTAACAGAAAACAAATGATCTAGAGAAAGGCAGGATCCAAACAAAATGGAAGTTGCACACTTACACCAACCAACCCCCCAAGTTTAAGAGATAAGAAATAAGGGTCAAATTAGTTATATACAAACAGGCAACGAAAGGGGAAAGGAAATGGTTCATTTTTTAGATTGCTGTGTATGATGTCAATCCAAAGTAAATATTGATAAGCAGTTACACAGTTAGATTTTGAAAAAGGGTGATAGATCAAAGAGAATGGAGAATAAAATAACGAAGAAAATAATAAAGATGGAATTCAGTCGAGTATGGCCTAATAAATTTGGTTATTTCGATTTCATTTTCTTCCCTTGTAAAAAAGCAACCTCTTAACATGTTTTTTCTACTGCGCAAACAAAATATTTATGCACATTAAGAATAAAAACATCGAATTCACATGCACCCCACAAAATAGTAGCCAGAATGCTTACATGACATTGCTTTTGAGAAGGGTAGGATCTAGATGTCTGAATTCTTGGCTGCTTTCCCTTGTCTGGATTAACAGAAGAACCAGCTTCCTTTGCTGAGGTAATTAATTCTTCCCAAAAACTTGATGTCTTGTATCCATCTTTCACACGGTACTGCATATGCAGCTAACTCTTTCGTCAACAATGAGAAGATAAGACTAATAATGGGGCATTTAATATAAAAGCTGTTATGCACTTGAAAGGTTTAGTGCAATAAGTATTTCCTAATTGGTACACATAAGTAAAAGATACGTATAAGGCTTATAAAGGGAATTTTAATATTAAAGACTGTTTGTGTTCTTGAGAGGTCTATCTTAATCAGTGATACTTTTGATGTAGTAAGAAGAAGGATGAGGTTAACGTTATGTTGCCAATTAACAGAGATAGAATTGGGATAAATCGCACTTTCAGATCCTTCTACTTCGCCTATATTAAGTATTAAAGAGTGAAAATTATTGCATTGCTTTTCTTCTAAACTAAATCAAAGGGAGTGAAAGAGCAATGCAAGCATGATCTCAGCAAAAACAAAATGAAGTATAAAGCTTCAAATCTTTACATGAAATTGAGAAGCAGTGTGGCTTCTCAAGGCAATATATAGGAAAAGGCAATGGATGTGGTATTTACCATATGATATACAAGCGCATCTTGCAGATTTTTTCTGAAACATGTGTCCCTCTTCTTCAGTGAATTAATAATTCTTGACAGTGGAGTCCGCTTTTCAGCTGCACAACATAATTATCAAAAAAAATAAGATAAGAGAATTAGGGTAAACCGCATGATCTCAAAATAACATACTTGTTACACTGTTTCCATCATGTTTTCCTAGAAGATTAATAGTAATAAGCATATTATGTGACTTGTTAGTCTCTGCTTCATGATTGAAAAAAGAAACCACCTGAAAGAAAACCACTTCCATGCTTGAAAACCTGGTGACCAAACAACTCTACGATTTGTAACAAAAATGAAAACAGAACAAGTCAATGCTTTAAATGAGAATCCATAATTATCTTCTCCTCAGGAAACTCCATCAGGCCTAACGTCGAATTCTACATGAAGATCAGTTGTCCCAAAAGCCAAGGAGGCCAGAATCTATAGCATATGAAAAGAACAATAAATCTTTTCACTATCAAGCTCAGTCACAAAAAGACAAATTTATTGGGACATCAACAACGACTTTTCTGAAAAATGATCTTACCACGATGAAATGTACTAAGAACATGACAACGACCCTCATCTAAAAATTTGCTTTGATAACATAAATGGCATCCTCGGTTTTTATTTTTCTTTTAAATCATGCATCCAAGATTCAATCTTAAAAATAAAAGTTAGCGGGTTAAGACAATAGACAAGATTGCTAATAGGCACACACCAAATAGAAAGGTTCCAACAGACATAGATATCAAATAGCCAGCTTAAAGACCTGTACAAGCACAAATTAATTCAATTTTTATGAACCATTTCAATACTGTGGCCAGAAATAGTGCAGAGTTTGTTAAAAGGATATAGTATATGAACTGCTACTACTTTCTCTCAGAGCCTCAGATAGAGAAAGCATATAAGATAAATTATAGTTCACTTCATATATACAAGTACATAACACAGTACTTAAAATGATCACAATAAAATCAGGAAGGTACTTGATTGTATAGTACTTAAAATGATCACAATAAAATCAGGAAGGTACTTGATTGTATAAACCTTTGGACAAAGAAGTGAAAGATGATTCAAGTCTTGCATAGTGACACCAAGACCCAGTTTACTAAGCTTTTCAAGGGCAACAGTCACATTATCCACTGTAACTTTCTTTAGCTGAGCCAGCATGAAGCCCGAGTAGATGTTCAAGAAAGAAAATGCCTTCATTAGCACCTTCAACCATGGTGGGCATGCACATGATACTGATTCCTCCATACATAATAACTGCAAATTAGGCTTACTCAAAATCGTACACTTTCCAGATTGCACATCAGAAAAGCAGTTAACAGACTCCAAAACCCTAACAAAACTCTGGCAAACATCATCATCCATCACATTCCTACTAACAGACTGCAATATGATGGAAACAATCTCATCAGAGGCAGACGAATCCTCCTTATTTTTATCACACTGCCTTGACCGTTTTCTTGGCACAACAGTCTCATCCTTGTTGCCATCACCAGAACCCAAATTATTATTTGACCGCAAATCATTAGTACTTTCTTCGCTGAGCCCTTTATTGCCTAGACTCGAAAAGTCTTTCATCATGTCAGACCATACTGACTGTGCAAGGTTTAGGGTTGGAGTAGCGGGGGTTGGAGTAGCAGGAGGAGGAGCCTGAAAATTGCTAGGTGTGGATTGACATTGCTCTATATTTTTAAAGTGGTTTCCGCGGGCCTTCTTGGTGAACGGAACAAGAACAAAAAAATCATCCGAGTTCATCGGTTGGCTTCCTACCTGGGTCTTCAACCCTAATTTCACACCCTGGAATTGAAGTTCCGCAGAAAATGCTCAAATTCAAGAAATCTGACCGAATAAGAGAAATAAAAACCGGAAATCCAGAGAAAATCAAATAACAAGAGAAGGCATTACTCTGAGAAAAAGGTGGAATGAGGGAGAAGTGATTGCGGGAGAGAAGCACTGGAGCAGAAGAAGTTTGAGATCATAAATTGTTTTGTTAGGTGAGATTGAAAGGGTGATAGAGTCACCGGAGAGAGTTCGGACTAGTACTTGGGTTTCCTCATCCGCCATGGCGTAGCCGCCTCTTCCTCCCTCTCCCCTCTGTTACTTGTATAGGGCCGTTTTGGAATGGGGATTGGCGGCAACCCAGTTGCCAATTGCTAGCCAGAAAAAATAATGGAAAAAAATGGGTGTGCTTTAATTTTAGTATGCAACTGGTAAGTATTCTCGTGGTTTTTCTTAATATTTTTAAATATATTTATTATCCGATAAAAATAATTATATAAATGCTTAAATATAAATTTTTGTTGTGATCTGCATAAAAATATAAGACAATTATTATATAACTAATCAAAATCTTTTCATAAAAGGTAACAAATGATTGGATTATAATAATAATCAAATTGGCAAGGAGATAATTTAATAATTGTCCTTAAATTATTAATATAGTTTGATATATGAAATATCATCAAAGATTAAAAATTGATAACAATGTGTCTTTACTGATGGTATTTATTAATATTTTCAATTAAGATATCTTAGTTAAAAACTATTCTATCTAAAAATAATATAAATATTTTAAAATTTGTATGATATCATATCCAAAAATAAAACATTGTTTAATAATGGGATTTTCTATCCTGTATTTTAAAAACATGAATAAAAATTTATCATATCCAAAAATAAAAGATTATTTTAAAAAAAAGAGGTGGTGTAGTCCAATTTAAAAGTGACATGTGTCGTTTAATAATTTTTTTAACCTCCGCTTTAGGTTATAGTTATGATTATGTGTGTTTTAATTTGGAAACATGATAATAACTTCATTTATCCAAAATCAGTTCAAAAAGATACGTAATCGGGCCAACAGAACAATTCTTTCCCCGAAGGGGACTTAGACAGGGAGACCCCTGATGTCACACTTTTTAGTTAGTTTTTGTAGGTCGTTTTCTAGTTAGGTTGAGTCTTCTCTATATCTTTTGTGTTGTTTTGCATATGGTTTCGACTCTCTTTCGAGAGTTGGAGTCGTTTGTGCTTGTTTGTTATCTATGTAGGAGTTTGAAGCGTTAAGGAGGAGATATCCCTGATTTTTTTCAGCTTTCTAGGAGGTGGCCTTGGAGTGGTCTTGTAGTGGTCTTGACTAGAGAGGCGAGAGTAGAAGTTTTTGGAGCTTTGATGTGTTTTAAGGAGGAAGATTGCAAGATGAAGATGTCTTAGAAGGAGCTTAAGGAAGTCTAAGAAGACCAAGAACGTTTAAAGAAGAAACATTGAAGAAGAGCCAAGCTTTGGGACAAGTTTCGAGCGAAGAAGTGAAGAGATCAAGTGCTGGCTAGGGTCGTTACCGACCCACTTTGGATCGATACCGAGCGCCCTCTGAGGCTTGCGGGAAGAAACTTGCGTCCTAAGTTAGTTTTTAATAGATGTTTTATTTATGGGTCTTTTAAGATAGAACTTTGTTTCCTTTTGAGAACATTCCTACTACTATATAAAGGGCTTTAGCGTGCCTTTTCTAGGGGACGGACGGTTATCAAGTCATTATTTCAAGGATTATCAACTCTTATTCCATGTTCTTGGACAATTTTGAGAGAGCTTTGGAAGATTGTTTGGAGATTTGTACGTTTGTTCTTTCGATTGAAGTTTGCTTTGTTTTTGAATCATGTCTTCTCTCTTCTCTTTGTTTGTTGATTGCATGATGACTTGTGAGTAGTCTACTTCTCTAGGGTTGGGGTGAAACCCAACATGGTTGTGCATGATAAAAGCTTGAATCTTTGATAAAAACCTCTCCTTTAATCTCTATCCTTTATCCCTCTTGTTTGTTCTTAATTCCTTGATGAAAGTTGAGGCATGTTCATATTCATGATTGAGTTGAAAGGTTAAATTATGAATTTGGATGATTATTGGGTTTGAAGCGAAAGTTAAAAACCTTTAGATAACAAGTAGCATTGCAAGTTTCTATCTTTATGAAAGTTGAGATATGTGCTTGTTTATTTGTGGCAAAAGTCATTCATGAGATTATTGGTTGGTTGATCTTTGATTCGTGTTTGCATGCATGGCTTTGTTGTGGTGGATCATTTGTCCTAGATCTCTTTTATTTTGATTTTTCGGAGTTTTTGTCGTTTCCCAGTTAGGTCGTCACCGACCCCTCAAAGGTCGGTACCGTGCGTTCTGTTTTCCCAGCTTTTTCCTGCGATTTAGTGTTGTGTTGCGGGTCGTTACCAACCCTGACTAAGGTCGGTACCGAGCCTCTCCTGAGTGTGTTTTGTTTTGCTTTTGCTTCCTTCTTATTTGGATTGATTGCTAGACTTTGATTCTTCTAATTCCCGTGGACGAGCCTGACCTCGCTATACTCTGCGGGGTCTTGATCTATAAATATATTTGCTTGATAGGATCAAGGTAAAACCCTTTCAACAACCCCCTTATCACCTTACCTATTCATTCTTACATCCGAAATTCCATTGCAGATCGTCTGACCCAATGTTGTGTCCCACCATCCTGTCCAATTAATTTTATTGGGCCACATATATGTTTTTACATTCAAAATCAACCTTCTTAAAATACTTATAAAAGATATCTTTGAAAACAAAATCCATTTTTATTCTAATCTCCCTCTCTTCTCTTCTACGTAGAATCTCTTCTCTTCTGAAGATATTAAACAAACACCCATTTCTCCTCCTATGTTTTTCTTCAATTCTTTTTTTTTCTCCCCTAAATTTCCTTCTTTACTATCAATTTACTATCAGATTACTTTTTTAACTAGTATGTATTCCCGTACCTTGTACGGGTTTTTCTTAAATAAAATGTTAATAATAAAATATTTTTAAATAGATTTATTATCCGAGAAAAATAATCATGTAAATGCTTAAATATAAATTTTTGTTATGATCTGCGTAAAAAGATAAGGCAATAAACTAATCAAGATCTTTTCATATAAGGTAACAAATGATTGGATTATAATAACAACCAAATTGTCAAGAAGATTGTTAGTAATATACGGTTACAAAGATAACATATCTTAGTTAAAAAACGATTCTATCTAAAAATAAAATAAATATTCTAGAATTTGTATGATAGCGCAAAAAATTATCCTAATGATCTTCCTATCTATCATATCCAAAAATAAAAGATTGTTTAATAATGAGATTTTCTATCCTATATTCTAAAACCATGGATAAGAATTTATCATATCCAAAAATAAAATATTAACCTCCGCTTTAGGTTATAGTTATGATGTTTTTGAGACACAACATAAGCCTAAAAAAATAATTAAAAATCCAAATTTGTAAAAATCTAAAACCAAATCGCATTGAACTATTATAGGTATATCTTTTCATTTCAAGAACAATTTTTTTTACTCTCATCTTTTTTCTTGCTGGTTTTGACTCTCAAAATAAGAAAGCAAAAGAAGATAAAAACAAAGGTAGTTTCAGAACATGGAACTTTCTCCCAAATCTCATCTCTTCCTCACTCACATATGCCATTTGTGCAACTTCTACCCAACTTCAAGCTTTAGCCACTCTTACTCCCCCTATCTCTCTCACTCTGTATAAACATGTGCCCTATTCTTGTATTTATCTTAATGCTCTCAAATGATATTTCAACCTTCATCCTAGGTTTTTGGAGAAATTGAAAAATAAAAACTTTAACCTTAATTCTAAGGACATGCTAGGAGAAAAAGAATTGAGAAAGAAGTAATAAAAGATTCAACCACCTAAAAAAGATAGAGAGAAAAAAAAGACGAAGACACATAGAGGAATTAATCTTGAATGCAAAAAAATTAATATATTAAATTGCCACGTGGTCCAGTAAAATTTAAGGGACATGAAGGTGGGATACAGTATTGAGACAGAAGATTTGCACCGCCAAAATTCTTGCAAGACAACTTCACTTGCAAAGCACCAACCCCAAATGTGGAATCGGGGTCCAAATCACTAGAAATGGAACAAAAATCCCATTCCTTGCTTTCGCTGATGATATCATGATCTTCGCTAAAGCGAATACCACTTCATGTAACAACATCAAAGAAATTGTCGACAACTATTGCCAGGTATCTCGCCAGAAGGTCAACTTCCACAAATCCGCCTTCCAGGTCACCAAAAATACAAGTAATACAACTAAGGAACAAATCAAACAGATCCTCCAAATCACAAACACGGTTGCATTGGACAAATACCTAGGATGCCCGATTATCAATGGCAGAGTAACACAAAACACCTTTAAACCACTACTTATGCGGACCAGATCCCAATTTGCAAAATGGAAAGCAAACACTCTATCCCAGGAGGGACGTAAAACCTAATTAAAGCAAATCTATCAGCACAACTGAACTACATTATGCAATCCTTTACTCGTAGTATATAAAAATTGAACTGTCATATTTAGCATTTTTAAAGCTTTTTTAAAGAAAGAAAATAATTATTTTTTAAAAAAAATTTAGTTATGTGAAAATCGAATTATTTGAAAAATGAACTGAAAGCACATAAAAACTGAACTTATCATCGATATAAAAATGAACTTGTACAATATAAAAATTGAACTCATACAATATAGAAAATTGAACTCCTAGCATAAAAAATTGAACTTCTAGTGTATAAAAATGAACTCGTAGTATATAAAAATTGAATTGCCATATTTGACATTTTTAAAGCTTTTTTAAACAAAGAACAAAATACATTATGCAATCCTCCTTGCAGGTTTATAATTCTGCCAGTACCAACACCTCTTTGCAAAATAGATACAAAAAATGCAAGTTACAAAATACAGTCCATCTTGGTGAATCGAAAAACAATTGCTTTTCACCTCTGGTGCCTATGAGTAAGATCATAAGTACACAATGGAGGCCTACCTCTATTAAACCCATAAATAAAAAACGTGCAAAAGTCCATAATCACATGGCAAAAAACCACAATTTGTGCGGTAACCCCGCTTTGTGCAAAGATAACGCACCTTGGTGGCTCTCGATTATGATCTCTTTTGTGGTCATCTTTTGTGTAACCACTCAAATTACTAGTGTTAAGGAATCTAAATCCGACGGAATTCTTTTTGTAGATTGCGGAATGCCTTATTTGGTTGGTAGCACCGCACTAGGGTACTTCTGCCTAACGTGGCCCGGCTCATGGCCGCGGTTATGGGTTGGTACAATGAACCCCGATTTCTCAATTATTAAGCTGAGAGTAAAATGGTTACTAATAGTAAATTGGTTTCAATTCACAAACTCTACAATGGATGGGAGGATAAAGACTCCGAAAAATGGAATTACAAAACCAAAATTTAGGGTAATACCCGATCTTCTTTTGGCCAAAAACCACACCATAACAGTTTCTTTATGAAGATTTGTATGTGGAATTGCAGGGGCATAAAACGAAGGTCCTTCTAGACTGAAATCAATTCGTTATGCCGCCTTGAAAATATAAACCTTATTGCACTGGTTGAAACAAAAGCTAAAGACCCGCCGGACTGCAAAGGATGGCAAAAAGCAGGTTTTGATTCCCTGGAATTTATCCCAGCTACCGGCCTTGCAGGCGGATTATGTATCCTATGGAAAGGACACCAACTATCAAATGAGATACTAAAAACCATACACAAAGATGTGAGGTTTATCGGACTCCATTATACAAACCTAGATACATCCAATGAAATGATAATCATATTTGCTTAAGCCCCACCAAGGGCGCAAGATAAAGAACAATTTTGGAGGAAGCTTAGTGAATTTATTAGAACTCGTAACCTCCCTTGTATCATTATGGGTGATCTCAACGAAATCCAACACCCTGATGAGAAAATTGGGGGTGCAATCCCGAATCCTTCTCGTTTTGAACACCTTATAAATTTCAAGAATGAATGTGATGTATGTGACATTCCCACCATTGGGAATAAATTCACATGGAGAAAATCAAAGAATCTGGAAAATACAATTTTTGAAAAACTAGACCGAACTCTTGTTAGTGATCAAGTTGTTCAATGGTACCCAGCCATTGAAACCAAAAATCACGCATTCTCATCATCGGACCATTGCCCAATATCGTGCGACCTACCTACGGGTAACCCGTTCAAAGCCCAACCTTTTAAATTCGAGATGATGTGGACCGAAAGGAAAGACTTACAAAATGTCATCAAACAAGCATGGCGACACAACGCTGGAGGATCATATATGTTCAACCTCACAAAAAAAAAACACAACTTCTTAAAGCAAAAGCAAAAGCTTGGAATAAACACACATTCAGAAATATTTTCGAACAAATTAAAAGGATCGATGAGGAAATTCTTATCATTCAAAAGGAAATCATAGAAAATAAAAATTTACAATTAATCCAAAAACAAGAACGTTTGTCTAAAAAACGATCCTGTCTTATTCAATTCCATCACTCGTATTGGAAACAAAGGGCCAAAAACACCCACATTAAACTAAATGATAAAAACACCAAATATTTCCACAGAATCGCAAATGGTAGGAGAAACAAGACCAATATTAAAGAAATACGAACAACCAGTGGAACCCAGATCACAGGGTTAGAAAATATCAAAACAGAAATCAAACGGGACTTCCAAAACCGTTTCCGGGCTACGGAAATTAACCGTGAAAAACTCCGGTACATGACCCAAACAATCCAACAAGAACTAACCGAGTCTGACAATGCTGAGCTCACCAAACAAGTGTCGAACGCGGAAATCAAGAAAGCCATGTTTGATATCGGGGAAGATAAATCCCCGGGACCTGATGGCATGCCAGCCTGCTTTTATAAAAAGTATTGGCACATCGTCGGACCAGACGTTATAAAAGCCGTGAAAAGTTTTTTCCACACGGGGAAAATTCTAAAGCAAATCAACCGTACCTTCATCACCCTTCTCCCAAAATGTGACAACCCCAACTCTACTAATCATTATAGGCCAATAAGCCTATGTAACACTATCTACAAAGTTATCTCAAAAATTCTTACAAACCGCCTTAAAACTGTCATGACTAAACTTATCCACCCTATGCAAGGGGCGTTCGTCCATAATCGGAGCATCCATGACAACACTCTCATTGCTCATGAGATTTTCCACTCTTTCCGAAATAAAAAAGGGAAGGAAGGTTGGATTGCAATCAAACTAGATATGGAAAAAGCCTATGATCGAGTCAGTTGGGAATACCTAGCGTTCATCCTTAATAAATTCGGTTTTAATGCCAAATTCTCGGGTTGGATTCGAGAATGTGTTGAAACCGTATCGTTCTCGGTCCTTGTTAATAATGGACCAAACGAACCAATTCACCCCCCAAAGGGGTCTAAGACAGGGAGACCCTTTGTCTCCGTACCTATTTATCCTGGCCGCTGAGGCTCTCGCAAGGCAGCTTCATACTAGAAGCAATGACCCGAATAGTGGAATCGGAATTCAAATTTCACGAAATGGTACGAAAATCCACTTCATCGCGTTTGCCGATGATATTATTATCTTCGCAAAGTCAAAAAGTCAAACTTGCACCAATATTAAAAATATAATTGATGATTACTGCCAGATTTCTGGCCAAAAGGTCAACTTCCACAAATCTGCATTCCAGGTGACAAAAAACACTAACCATAATACTCGTGATCAGCTCAAGCAGATCCTCTAGATTTCCAACACTGTTGCACTGGACAAGTATCTCGGATGCCCAATCATTAATGGCAGAGCTACTAAAAACACCTTTAAACCTTTAACACTAAGAACAAGATCACAACTCTCTAAATGGAAAGCTAACTCCCTCTCTCAAGAGGGCCGAAAAACACTGATTAAGGCTAACCTGTCGGCACAACCAAACTACCTCATGCAATCGTTCCTCCTACCCAAGCATACCCTAAAAGAGCTCGACCAAATCAACAAAAATTTCTTTTGGAACAAAGAAAGAAACCATAAACCACTAATTAGTTGGAACTCAATTTGTCAACGGCCCTCTCAGGGTGGCCTGGGGATTGTAAAGGCGGAAGAAATGAACCAAGCTCTTCAAATGAAGCTCCTCTGGAAAATTCTAGCCGAACCAGACAACATTTGGGTTAGAATAGTAACGGAAAAATACCTGAAATCCGATGGACTATTTAACTACCAGAAAAAACAAAATGCATCTTGGCAATGGTCCAAGTTGATGAGCCTCAAAGGCCTATTTCTCAATGGGCTAATCTGGCAAATTGGAGATGGCAAAACCATCCGATTCTGGAAAGACAATTGGACTGGTTCCGGATGTCTCACTCCGAAAGAAAACGCTGGCCCCAACATGAATTGGGAGGATCATGTTGTGGAATTCCTCTTAGAGGACAACTCTTGGGATTTCGAGAAGCTTCAGCGGGTCCTATCTCCCGAAGACGTCCAACTAGTGTCTCAAACTCTCACTCCGAGAAATAAAATACCGGATCGGCTATACTGGCAACCAAGTAAGAACGGCTGGTATTCTACTCATTCCACAATACAATGGCTTCATAAGAACAAGGGAGAACCCCAAGTTAACTTAAATTGGATACGTAATCTAAATGTTCCACCAAAAATGAAAAATTTCACTTGGAAGATTGCCCGGAATGGGCTACCTACGAAATGTCGCCTTGCTGAAAATCACATCAGTGTTGTTCAGGGTTGTGTTGCGTGCGACAAACCCAACGAGGACATCAACCACATCCTGCTAGAATGCACCCGCACGAAGGCTATTCTCAATAGCATAAATCCTAAAACTGCAAGGATTGTCAACCAAATCAACCCGGAAGGGAAAAAGCCGTACCAGATCCTGGATGAAATAAGGACTTTGTCGTCTAGTGCTGAATTAGATGATCTCATTTGCTCCCGGTGGAGCATCTGGTTCTTCAGAAACAAGGCTGTCTTTGACGCCAATGAAACCAATCAAGTAGACCAACATGACAAAATTTGCGAATTTATTCGCTATCAAATAAAGGATTGGCACAACGCTAAAAAGAACGTCGATCCTGATCCTACTGTTGGTGGTCAAATCACGAAGAACAAGCGGAACCGCGCGATATGGAAAAATCCCACAACAAATTTTACTAAACTCAATTGTGATGGTGCAGTTAACGCTCATGGGATGGCTTCGTTCGGGTTTATCCTCAGGGATGGCAGTGGCGACCCTATCCATTTTGACGGAGGACTGATTGGTCGACAGTCTGTTCTTATTTCCGAGACCATCGCCTTGCGACAGGGAATTATTGAGGCCACCCGACGTGGCATTTCCCACATCCAGATTGAAGGCGACAACTTGCAGCTGGTCAAAGCCGTTCTTGGTGACTGGCGCTGTCCTTGGGAGATCGAGATGTTACGTGCTGATATTCACTGCTTGCTTGCCCGTTTCCGATGTTGAAGTATTACCCATGTCGCTCGGGAGTGCAACTCGGTGGTGGACTACATTGTTGTTTCGTTTCGTCGTGTCTCTTCCGTCCCAATTACAGTTGATCCGGTTCTTAGGAACCTCATCCTTCAGGATGCTCTAGGGAGACCGCTAGCCTGTTAGCGGTCGCCCTAATCTTTTTCCTTATCAAAAAAATATATATATATATATACTACGAGTTCATTTTTATACACTAGAAGTTTAATTTTTTATGTTAGGTGTTCAATTTTCTATATTTTATAAGTTCAATTTTTATATTCTACAAGTCCATTTTTTTATCTATGATAAGCTCAATTTTTATGTGCTTTGAGTTCAGTTTTCATATAATTCGATTTTCACATAACTACAAAAATAATTGATTTTTTCTCAATTATTTATTTATTTTTTTTGATTTTTTTTACTTTTTTAAATTTATGTTCTTTTTTTAAAAAAAGCTTTAAAAATGTTAAATATGACAGTTCAATTTTTATATACCACAAGCTCATTTTTATACACTAGAAGTTCAATTTTTTTATGTTAGGAGTACAATTTTCTATATTGTATGAGTTCAATTTTCATATTCTACGAGTTCATTTTTTATCTATGATAAGTTCAATTTTTATGTGCTTTGAGTTCATTTAGCTGAGGAAGTTGTTGTGCGGATTGAGGCGCTGGATTCTCGCCTTCAGCTGAGGAAGCTGATGGAGAATTTTTGGATGACAATGATGTTGATACTGATGAGACCGATCTCAATGGATTGGACCCGATTTTTGCTGAATTTGTTCGGCAACTTGCAAGGGTGGAAAATGACATTAAGATCTTGAAGGAGAGGTGTCTCATTTACATTAGCTGGTGTTATGCATATACAAAGCTGTTACTATTTTTCCTTTTGCCTAGTACAAGACAGAGATTAAATATGACTAATACGATTTTCCAAAAAGAAAAGGATCTGCTAAACAGAATACCAGAAAAATTGATCAAAAAAATCATATCCTTAGCAATTCGGTGTTTCTGTGAGATATGGTTGATGAACATTCTCATCATTACAAAAGATATAGTATCAATCTAGTGCTTAATTTCACATCTGATGGAAACCGAAGTCCAATCTGTTCTTCGGGCTCTTGATTTACAAGTTGGGGAAATACATTACCTTAAGAAAAGTTTAGAGAATTGGGTGTTACAAAGACTTTCAAATTTCTATCTTTTTCAAAAACGGATATCATTCAAAAGGAAAAATCCCTTACGTACAAAATTTGGAAATTATCCTTGCAATCTAATGGTCGGTTTAGATAGTTGGCCGTACCCAAGATTTTTCTTTAAGTAAGAAAATCTTTTTTGGTATGATAAATTTCATTTAAGGACTAATTTCCATATAATCCAAATGTTAGATAAGCATGTTGTGTGGATATTAATTAGCAAAGATATTGTTATGCAAGCCCCGTCCTGTTTCGATCCTTGTATTAATAGCTTAACTGGAAATATCACAATGTATGGGCTCAATTGTAACAGGGCCTCTTTTGGGCCTTCTAGAGGTTGGAAGCATAGAAACTTTGACGAATTGAATAACACCTTTACGATATTAACGATGGCCACACACCAAGACAATGGTGCGGTTTTAAAAATGTGTAATAAGAAAACTTTGACTGCCATGCACCAAGACAATGGTGATTGTGAAATAGCTGATGTAACATGAAAATAGCAACATGGAATATCCAGGGTATGGGCCGGAAAAATTTCTGGGCCCACTTAGAACTTTTGTAAGATTAACCAAATAAATATTCTGGCATTTATGGAATCAAATATAGAGAACATCCCGATAGAAGCAAAATGGAAAAAAAATGGGTTCGGACACTTCATAATGTCTCCGGCTATTGGTCGGGCTGGGGTATTGATGTCATTTGGAAAGAATTCGAATTATGCAATGAAAATTTCGAAATTAGACCCCAACATGATAGGTTTATTGCTTTTTATTTTTGCGATCCACTATAGGATTATGCTTTCATGATTATTTTCATTTATACGCCACCAAAAGAAAATGAAAAACACTCCTTTTGGGAGGATCTTTATTCGTACATAAGAAAATTGGATATACCCTTTATCGTGATGCGAGATTTTAATGATATACTGGTTTACTCTGACAAAATGGGAGGACATGAACCTAACAGACAACGATTCTTCAGACTGTAGAAGTTCGTTAATGATTTTGACCTGTCGGATGTCCGCTCTTGCGAAAATTGGAGAAAGCGGAAAGTAGATACTGACAACACGTATGAAAAACTAGACAAAGCACTTGTATCCGAACAAATCGTACAATATTACCCAAAGCTAATCATATATAGCCATAATTTCTGATTTTCCAACCACTGCCCCATTTCACTAAATTTTACGCATATAGTTCAATATAAATGATGACCTTTTAAATTTAAGAAAAGATGGATGAAGAGAAAGGATTTCTCGAATGTAGTTAAACAGGCTTGGAGAGCGCAGGAGCCGGGCTCTTTCATGTTTAACCTAACAAAGAAAACAAAATTACTTAAAGCAAAAGCTAAAATTTGGAACCAGTACAATTTCGGAAACATTATCCGTCACTTACAAGAAGTCGAAACACAACTAATTGATATACAACGTCACACCCAGCAAACAAGAACACATACAGAAATTCGACAACAATGTCAACTAAAAGAAAAAAAGAACAATTAATGAATTTCCACAAGACATATTGGGCCCAAAGAGCAAAGACTAAGAATATGAAGAATGCAGATGCTAACACATCCTTTTTCCACAGAAGTGCCACTGGTAGAAAAAATATTCACGTCTAAATTCTATTCACTCTAATGATGGCACCTTTATTATGGGGGAAGAAAATGTAAGGAATGAAATCAGACTAGAATTTCAACGCCGATTCCACAAGGAGCAAATTAATATAAAACTTGTAGAACAACAACTATCACTAATTCAGCAAGAAGTAACAGGTGACGATAATGAACAACTAATAAGACAAGTGACTAACTCAGAAATTAAGACCGCGGTTTTTAGTATTGGTAAGAATAAATCCTCGGGACCGGACGGGATGATCGCAGAATTTTACCAGAATTATTGGGATATAGTCGGCCCTTCAGTTATAAAAGCATTAAAGTCATTCTTCTCGTTTGGTGTCTTGCTTAGGGAAGTCAACCATACGTTCATTACTCTTATTCCAAAATGTGACAACCCATCTACAATGAACCAATATCGACCCATAAGTCTATTCTCAACAATTTATAAAATTATTGCCAAATAATTATTGAACGGTTGAAACTCATTTTGCCAAAACTAATTCATCATCTTCAAAGAGCATTTGTTTCAAACCGTGCTATATAGGATAATGTTCTTATAGCACATGAAATATTCCATTAATTCCAACAACGAAAAGGGAAGACCGGATGGGCTGCAATTAAACTAGATATGGAAAAAGCTTACGACAAAGTGGATTGTACTTTCTTATTCAGAATCTTGCAAAAGTTTGGGTTTACCTCTATCTTCATAAAATGGATACAATAATGCGTAAAAGTTGCATATTTCTCAGTGCTTGTCAACAATAAGCCAACAAATGTTTTTACGCCAAAAAAGGACTACGCCAAGGGGATCCTCGCTCTCCTCTACTTTTTATCCAAGGAGCAGAAATTTTGGATACAACTAACACAGTTAGATTTACAATTACTAGAGACGGAACTAGTGCCTTTTCTATCATTTGCAGACGACATTCTTATTTTCGCACCTTTCACGACAACTGCATTTAGCAAAATACGAACAATTCAGTACAAGTACTCGGATATCTCTGGAAAAAGGTAAACTTCCATAAATCTGCATTCCATACAACTAAAGGGGTTCCCGCATCCACTAGAAGAATGCTCCAACAAGTGATAAATATTCCTAACTCAAGCGCTTTAAACAAATATCTCGGATGCCCAATCAACAATTCAAGAGTCTTGAAGAACACGTTAAAGCCGTTGATATAAAAAACCGATAACCACCTATCACTATGGAAAGCAAATTCGATGTCTCAAGTTGTACGAAACACTCTCACTAAAACAACCTTAGCTACAAAACCGTATTACACTATGCAAAGTTTCATGCTACTAAAAAAATGCTAAATGAGCTCGACTCCATAAACCGGAATTTTTTTGGAACAAATCAGGAGACTATGTGCCCATGGTGGGATGGGTGTTGATAGGGTTTTCCGACAACAAATAAATTTGTAGTCAAGACCCCGCTGTGTATAGGGAGGTCAGGATCGTCCACGAGAAGCAAGGTTATGTTTGATTACTAAACTAAAAAGCAAAAGAGAAGGCAAAACAAAGCAAAGAACAAAGCAAACAACTAAATAAATGCACTGGAAGGGGTCGATATCGAGGTATGAATGCAGCAGAAAAACTAAGTAAACAACAAGAAGAAAGGGAAAAATTGCAGGTCGATATCGACCTAGGCAAGGTCGATATCGAGGTACCTAGGTTTGAAAACTTAACTCAAATAAGGGAAAAACTCTAGGATAGGGGTTCACCACAACACAATCATGCAATTCTCAATAACATAAATCATAAATATCATGCATTTAACATAAAGTTATCAACTTTCGTTGTATTAATCAAGCAAATCAATCAATTTTCACAAATCAATTCACTTAATCTACTTGCTTTGATCTAAAGTTCTCAACTTTCATCTCAAACTTTATCTCGTATTCAAATTCACAACTTTCTCTTTCAATCAAGTTAAGAACATGAAATACTTCAACTTTCGTCAAAGCTTTTTGCACAAACAAGTAGAAAATAGATAACGGTAATCAATTCATTCATCATATCACCATTCATGCACAATCATGTTGGGTTTCTAACCCCAACCCTAGAAAAGGAGACTACTCACTCATGATTGCAGAAAAACAAACAAAACAATTAAAAGAGAACATAAGTAAATTAAAACTAAAGGTTTACTTGAATTAAAACTCCAAACTTGTCTTAGAACACACCTAGAACACAAGAAAATCTCCCACAATCTTCTTGCTTGTGCTCCAAGCAACCTTTGTCTTCCAAAAACCCTAGAATTGCGTCCCCTTGATAAAACTAACGTCGGAGAGAGATTGAGTCTAAATAAGGGTATTTATACTAGAATATCCCTCTTAAAAAGTTTCCATAAAAACAAAACCTACTAAAGATAAAAGATTGTGGAATAAAATCAATTAATGGACTTTTATCTTGGGCGGCTAGGCTGAGTGGGTCGATATCGAGGCTGGTTTTGACTTGATTTCTCATGTTTTTTCCTTCTTCCTTTGGATTTTGCGGGGGTTTCTTCCATAACTTTCTTCCTTCCTTCTTCCTAGCTTGATCCTCTCTTCTAATGTCCTTTGAATGCATCTAAATCCGCCTCAAAACCTACACAAAAACACACAAAAAGCGTAGTTTCCATACTTTTCACAAAATATGTAAACTATGATAGAAAGACACAAAATACACACAAAAACACAACTAAACTAGACTAAAACACCTTGAAAAACATACTAAAACTATACTAAAAACATGGACAGGATTTACAAATCGATAAAGAAGGGAGGACTTGGATTACGAAAATCTAGTCACATGAACAAAGCGCTACAAATGAGACTCCTTTGGAAAATACGAGCAAAACCGACTAACTTCTGGGTCCGTATTATAAAGGAAAAATATCTTAAAGACAAAGGCATGCTAGAATATGTCTGCACTAAAAACAGTTCATGGCAATGGAAGATACTAATGAGTCTAAAAGAGGATTTCCAAAAAGGCCTTCTATGGCAAGTGGGTGATGGAAAGTCAATTCGGTTTTGGAAAGATGTGGGTAAGCAAATGCCCACTTCGAGAAGAATGTCACAACATTGCAGGAAGTGAAAGTGATATATCAGTAGCAAACTTCGTAGATAATAACATGAAATGGAATGAAGATGAACTAAGAAAAGTCTTGCCTAATTCATGGGTCGAACGAATTTTGTCAACAACAATTCCTAAAAATCAGATCCAAGATAGATTATATTGGCACCCAAGCAAGAATGGATGATTTTTCACTCAGTCGGCGTTCACCTTAATATTAAATGAATTAAACATGAATGATTGGGAATTTAACTCGATTTGGAAACTTGACCTAATGCCTAAAATAAAAATGTTTTTGTGGAAGATTTGCATCAAAGGCGTTCCTACTAAAGACCTTCTTATACAAATTCATCTAGCTGTCACTTCAGAATGTCCATTATGCAGTCATCAAGATGAGACAAATGAACATCTTTTTCTCAAATGCCCCTTTACTCTACAAAAACTACATTCCATTGATCCTCAATTTCCTGACATCCTACGAGAAATAACACATAACCACAACACTATGCCTCAAATCATTCAAAATTTGAAGAAGACATTACCACAAAAGATTTTATGCAATATGTTTACTGCCTGGTGGGGAATATGCAACTGAAGAAACCAAGTGGTATTTAATCGAGATACTACTGGATCATGTAGGAGTGTCGAGGAATTCATTCAAAACCATATCATGTGGTGGAGCAAAGCAAATAATTTTATTGAAGAGGCTAATGTGTCGTCCAGAGTGCAATAAGTGAAGCCAAGAAAATTTATAAGAAAATGGAAGAAACCTCCAAACGGATTTGCAAAAATAAATTTCGATGGATCGAAAAAAGATAATGGAAAAGCAACTATTGCGTTTATCATAAGAGACCAATTTGAAAATACTATAAGCATGAATGCAATGAAAAATGACTAATGAACAATGGAACAAGCAAAAGCAATGGGACTATTTAAGACTATACAAGAAGCTCATAGGAGGAATCTCAGGCACATAGAAATTAAAGGCGATAGTCTAGTTGTGATCAATGAGCTTAAGGGCAGTTGATCCAGTCTCTAGACAATTGACATGCTAATAGCGGATACTTTGGTTATGTTGCACTCTTTCGAGGGGGTCATTACCAAACATATTCCTCGAGAATGCAATTCATGGCTGATTTGATTGCAAAGCTACACCACGATTGCAATATCAATCAGATTCTTAACCATGGAGGGGTCCTCACCCTCATCCGTAAGGATTTCCTAGGCTGACCTAGTCTGCCTAGAGATAAGATATTATCTCCTAAGAAAATATGCACAAAAATAAATACAACTCATAATATACAATATAGTCAATAGATAGCCTAATATGATTTCATTGAATCATGGTCATAAGCCCAAACTATATCACCCTTTAGCTTATGTTTAATCCATTTGACAGATCGATGATACCAAATGCGATAGCAATATCTATTATACACCCATGTAAATAAGGAGATAGAAGACAAGATATTACGGCAAATTAAATTCTTCTTATTTTATTAAGAAAACAATTTTAGATATTTATAACAACTGCCTTATAGGTTCAATAAAAGCATCATGGGAAAGAACCGAAAAGAAAACCCATGAAGGAGTTCATTAACTCTATTTAAAAAGCTTACATTAATTAAGAAAAATACTAATAAATACTAATAATAGTCCTTTAGGCGACTAGGTCGTCGTCGTTCTCTAACGGGTCGTGAGTTCGTACCCGTAGACTCGGCTCGTGTTGTATCACAAAGAGTGCTAATGATTTGCTTGTTCTTGAATTGAATCTTGATATTCACAATCGAAGTTCTTCGTGTACTATGGAGGCGACATGAAGAAACTCGCCTTCATTGCATGGAATCTTAAGACCACGAGAGTGATGAACGGTTCCGAACTCCATGTCCATAATGCTAAGAAGATCGTCGAACAAAGGGTGTCTCAAGAAAGAGAGTTGCATCACGTATCGAATCTTGTCATCGTCGTTTACGTCGAGCTCTCCCATGTAGACTACTTCATGATATTTTGGAGCTCGTTGTCCTTCTGGAAATCTCTTAATCGTCGGCGGCTTAAGTTTGTGAAATCTTATAGCTCTATTGGTTATGGAGATCAATGAAGATGGTGACCAAAAACCCATGATTATGTAATTATTAGTATGGAGGGATTAATTTGTTCTCACAAGATGATCAAATTAATGGAGAGTTTTGGAGTGCTAGTTTAAGAAGATGATGGAAAGCTTGTGACAGTCACCGATATTTATAGGCTTTAGAAACTTGGATTACAAATTTAGTTTGGCTTGCAAGATAGCCTTAGGTTTTCTAGAAATTGATTTTTGTTGGGAAGTAGAAAGATTGCCTATTTCATATTGATAGAGATAAAATGATAGGCTTGCAACAAAAGATATTTGAATGACTAAGTTACCATAATACTTTACTAACTTGGCCAACAAAATCAAAATATCAAATATGATCTCGGAAACAAGTGTATATACATAATCTTAATAAATTACTAATGGTCTTGCAAGATTGCCATTTGGTAGAATTTTCTAGCAAGATATTTTTTCTTTTTATCTTTCTAATTTATGTCCTATCATATATGGAAAGATTTAATACGATTTTAAAAATTTTGGAGTTTAAAATTATTATTAGAGTATTTTTTAGGGTATTTAGATCTAAAAAGAGTAAACTTAATATTTGCAATTAGGGCATGAAGCATTAGCTAGGGTATGTATTAAACGCATCATTTTTGGAAACTAGCTATTAAAAACAATTAGGAGCACATTATAAGAATTCTAAATCCTAAAAATATAAATAATATATTCATTAGAAAAAAAGTAAATAAACCTATAAAATTACATTTAACTAAATCTCTCTAATAAAAATGTTTATTGTGTACCCTAAGGACATATGATAAATAAATCCTAAAATGATATTTCTATAATGTACCCTTAGGGAACATTATAACTAAGACACATTAATAAATTACCAATCAACATAGAATTATTCACACTCCACCAATCATCGATGGCTTTAGAATCTTCAACGGGTTTCGTGAAATGACCATCAATGAAGCCCATCTTCCTAGCTCTTTGCTTTGAGAGCATTCTTCATAGTAGTAGCCCACTTCGGATAGTTAACACCCTTTAGAACAATCGGGCATATGTTAACGCCTGGATGGTCCGAAGGATGAAGGTAGAATGGATCCTTCGTATTGGTTGGGATAACCATAGTCATAGAAGGATTGTGCACAATGCCGAAAGTGGAAGACTTCTCTTTGTTAACACGATCATCTGAAGTCGTCATTATCAAGGATGGGACAATGACCGATCAATAAAAAACGAGGAAGAAAGAATTGAGCGAGAGGTGTGTAAAAAAATAAGGTCAAAAAAGTTAGGTCAAATCTTTTCGTGCTCCTATGCCATGAAAAAGATCAATTGGGAGAATTTTCTTCTGCTTTCTCATTGCCTCTTGGCGGTATTTATACAAAAATATACAAGAGATAATCTCCTAATAGAAGATAGAATAAACTAAAGATAAGATATTATCTCCTAAAGAAATATGCACATAAATAAATACAACTTATAATATACAATATCGTCAATAGATAGCCTAATATGATTTCATAGAATCATGTACACAAGCCCAAAACTATATCGCCCTTTGTCTCAAGTTTTTCATTCAGAAAGCATAAGTACCTCATAAATAATGGAGAATCCATTTGTTTGATGATACCAAATTCAATAAATTATCAAGTATTCAAGTCTATTATACACCATGTAAATAATGGAGAATGCCTACTACTATCTATGCATGTGGGGTATTTTTCATTTTTCCCTTCTCCTTCTCATTTATATGTTAGACTTAACTTGAAGTGTCCATCAAGTGAATGCCTTATCGGTTTAGCTTTGTACATATTGAATTTCTCCAACAACTTTTTAATATACTTATCTTAGAATAGGCGGTTTTTGAATTTATCACGAGCTATCTTCATACCAAGAATTTGTCTTGCCAAGTGCCAATCCCAAATCTTTGGCAAAACACTTAGCTCAAACACTTTTTTTAGAGAAATTATCTTATTGCGATCATGACCTACAATCAATGTATCATTAATATATAATTAACAAAGTATGAGTAAGTCATCTTAGCGTAACTTTTCATGAAATCACAACAGTCATTCATAGTTTTGTCACGATCTACCATGAAAGAGTCAAACTTCTTGTGTCATTGGTTCCAGAGAGAAGATGTACCTGATGTCAATATCTTCAAATATAAAATTCTTGTAAACCCTAGATTTTCTTTTAGTCAAGGACACTATTCATAGAAGTCAAAACGAAGACCCTATGGTCATATAGTACTACCCTAAAGTCCTAGCCGCTTGACTAGCTAGATGCCCAAATTCTCTTGTAAACCCAAGATGAATTCAACGTAATAAGACCTGAACAAAAACACTAAAACCAAAAAAACAAAATTCAAGACATTTCCAACCTAGATAAAAGGAAGTGCAAGCTCGTCAACTGATCGATCAAATACATGCGTTAAAATTTGCCAATATCAACGCAACATATAAAATAAATCATATCTGAACAAGAAATTACACATACTAATCAAGTTTATTACTGTAATAACTGCGGTTTTGAGGATATTTTTGAATTTTTCTCGGATATCCTTTTAACCTTTTTGTTCGTTTTAACGTTTAATCAAATATTTTTGTTGGAGATTAAATCCTAGAAAATTGTTGATGATATCCTAAAATCACAAAGAAATGATTCTATGGATCGGTGTGAAGTCTATTCTTTTTCAGTGGAAAAAGAATAGTTATTGGATAAGCCGTCTTTCTAATTATGTACCAGAAAGGATTTAAAATGCGAAACGAAAGCCTTAAAAATTAAGGGTAGTGAGATAAAATCATGGAAAATTGGTTTTGTTGGTCTACATAATTTACGAGACGTTTTTCGTTTAGTGAGTTTTCTCATCCGAGGTACATAATTTTACCGCTTTAACGTGAGTCCCGTTCCGAGACGGTTTTGGATTTATAAACCGCCTTCTCTAGCTTACTAAGTAAGGAACGAATTTGTGATTGCAGTCTATCCACGGCATATTTATCTTCTTGCCTAGTCAAAGTCAATTTTGTTTTCAATGTAAAGGAAAGCAAGAGAGAGGGACGGAACAACGACGGACTCGGGAGCTACTCCACCGCCGGCCAACCTTCTCCTCCCCCTCTCCTCCTCCACCTCTCACCGTCTTCTTCCATGTGCGAGCTGGCTGCAAGGGGGAGCTGGACCAGCCGGAGAATCAGGTCGGAACGCCGGACTCGGGGAGAAAGAGTTCCTTCACCGCCGACTGTCTTCATGCTCGTCAAGCGACGCCGCCTGCGTTCAATAGCCCTCCGACCACCAACCACCACAGAAGTCACCGTCGGGCAATGCTCAACAACCCTCGGGATCGGAGATCGATGCATGATCGAGTCAAACGAGCCATGGGCTTGAGTGAAGGTATATACGATCGAAATTAATTAGCGGGTTGATTGCGGAGCCACCATAAGGGCCTTTCGGTGCCGCTTTGCTAATAAATTTATGGTTTTTATAATCTTGACATTAATACGGTCCTACAGGTTCAAACCGCTCGTGAAACGGACGTCCGGATCTTCCGTTATAGCGAATACAAGTTTTGGATACCGATTGGCAGGTAAAGGACTTCGGATAATTACTCGGGATTTGTTGTTAATCCATTTGATCCGAAATTTGGTAACCTTTAAGAACTGTTGATAATGAACAATTTTTATTTAGAAAATTGTTTCAAAAGTGAAGCGGATAATTAGTTATAATTCCGCCAAGATGGCTCCTTGAAGCATGATAACTAAGGATTCACTATATATCGATATTCGGAAATTAAATCGTTTATCGATTAGGAAGTTGTAGGAGTTGAGAATACAACTAAGAGGTGTTTCTGTGAGCTCGTTGTTGAGAATCCTTTTGTTATAATTGTCAGAAGGATGATAAAGATTAATGTTGGAATTGCTAAGGACGTTGAGCACGCCTTATAAGGCAAGTGGACGATTCTCTCTTGCGTTATTGTTATTAAATGAAGAATTGGACTTCATTTAATATTTGCGTTGGGAAAAACTTGTATGATTAATAAAATATGATAGGTTGTTATATTTGTTAGAAATAATGACCATGTTGTTATTCAGTTTTGCGCTAGAACTGGATTTAGGTCCGTTATGGGTGACCTTGTATGCTGTCTCACGCTGAGACTTTGTTGTGATTAAGGTAGTTTCAGAGAGGGGAACGTGGTTCCATATCCTCTCTTTAAAACAATATTACATTAGGAGGGGTCTAATCCTAATGGTGAGTCATGACTCTGATCCCCTACTCTTCGTGTGAGAGGGTTGATAGGCACTCTAGCTAAGTGCAGGTTCGGCACGGTGGAGTGTAGACGACATGGTAATAGGCCTATGTGATCTCTACCTCGCCATATGCAAGATGAAAGATTAAGGATAGCTCAAGTCCTGTGATCTTGGTACATGGTAGATGACAATGGATGAAATACTCCGATGATCTCTACAATACCAGCGTGTTTCGGCAGTAGTTCGAGCCGATTAAAAGCCACCAACTTGTTTGTGAAAAGTTTTGAAAGTAATATAAGATAAGTGCGTTAGGCAAATTAATATACCTGAATGGTTCGTCCAGTCGGAAGGCCATTCTTGCTCCCGGTTATGAATGATTCTTAATCAAACTTTGATTAAGTTAATCTGAATAGTCGATGGAGGCTTTTCAAGATGTTATGTGATTAATATGAATTCCCAACAATTGTTTAAGCTTCTTAAGAGAAACCACAAGCGGTGGTGTTCTCTCTCTTGACTATGCGAGTCTCCTTCTTATTCTCTATAAGACTGCTAACTGTTGGATTATAATCCGAGTCTAAATGGATTTGGATGCCATTATGTTTAGTTACAACCATAAGAACCAAGTTAGATTCTCCGCTTGCTAGTATTTCATTAGACTAACCCGTCCATTTTCTTTTCTTTTATATGGTCGGCTGGTGTCCACCGTTGGTTTACGGCACATCAAGTTCTTCTTGGAAGTGATTCAAGAGGCGGATTCAGATGTTTGAAGCTCCAGAAGTTGAAGAAAGGTTTCCAATGGCTATACTTGAGTGAAGATCATGATTGAACTATTTCAAAGCGAAGCTGAGTTTCAGAAATAAGAACTCAAGGAAGACTTGATGAAGATTTTGTTTAAATAGAAGGTTGTTCTATT
The DNA here is from genome assembly GCA_964016875.1 of Fallopia convolvulus. NCBI lineage: Eukaryota > Viridiplantae > Streptophyta > Magnoliopsida > Caryophyllales > Polygonaceae > Fallopia > Fallopia convolvulus. The sequence continues at coordinate 24,098,207 of OZ024734.1, read as the reverse complement.
TATTTATTCTTTTAAGTTAAGGTTTGTATAAGACCTTTTACGTGTTTTTCCGCTGTAATATTCAACTTAAGTTTGTTAGGTTTTCAAATGGTTTCATTTACCTTGTTTTTAGTTTGTTCAGTCAGTTTAAAGCCTTGGGTAGCTTCGGTTTAGTCTTAATCGGGGTTACTGGCGGTAATACCTCCAGGGTAGGAAGAGGGTGTTACAATTACATCATTCTCATGCCTATGGAAATTTTTTGCTAACGTACTTTAGGGCGAAAAAAGCGCTAATTCTTTCGAACAAAACGAAAACAAAGTGATACGATAATACTTTGATTCCCGTGCCAAATTAATGCAAAACGAGATCAAAGGGATGATTGAGGGAAAGGCCAATCAGCCAGGGAAGGGGAGAAGGAGATAGCTAGAAGAGAGGAGATTAGAGAAAACTAAATTCTTCTTATTTTATTAAGATAACAATTTTAGATATTTATAACAAATGCCCTATCGGTTCAATAAAAACATTATAAGAAAGATCCGAAAAGAAAACACTTGAAGGAGTCCGTAAGCTCTATTTAAAAAGCTTACATTAATTAAGAAAAATACTAATAAGTACTCATAATAGTCCTTCAGGCGACTAGGTCGTCGTCGTTCTTGATAAAATGTGTTTATAACGCCTTTTGACTTGATTAATCCCCGCTTTTGTGCATAAAACATACAATTGCATGATCATTTTAGCATGATTATGGTTGTTTGTTCGGATATTTGCTCTCGTTTGCTTTTGGTTTTGTAGGTACAAGAATTTGGATTCTTCTAAGATCAAATGGACTTCAATTCAAGCAAAGAAGAACCCAAGAGATTCAACTTGAAGATCTAATGGAGAAGAATGAGTTACATAAGCCATACAAGCTAAGGAAGCACTTATATCTAATCAAAAGTTGTCAAGATGTCTTCCCAAGATATTGCATGAGGTGCTCGTGCCACTTGGCATGCCCATGCCAAGAGAAAATGCCCAATCTCTACATGCAGTTTTTGGCATGGCAAACCCGTGCCAAACAGCATGGGCATGCTATTTCAGCACATCTCCTAATCTAGGGTTGTGTTTCTCCCACCTTTTGGGGGCACATATAAATACCAAAGCAAGACACTTTTGAGAGACTCGTGCCTCATTTTAGTCCATCTTTCTAGGGTTTTAGAAGACTTTCTCTCTTTCATTTTCCAACCTCTAATCTCTCTTAGATTTACATTCTCTTTTTCTGATTTTAGCTAGTTTAGTAGTAGATCTAGATTTAAAATCCCATTTTGGGGGGTTTGTTTGAGCTCTCTTGTTGTACTTGGAGAAATTGGAAGAGAAACTCAACCCCAATTTGTTTCCCATGGATGAATGAAGAATCAAGATTTGATTTGAATGATAAGTGTCTCTTATCCATTTATCTTTTATCTTGTTTTGCGTTTCATTACTTCCGAGTGTGTGATTGTTGGATTGATTTCTTATGCCATGTTTTTGCCAATTATGAGTGAGTAGTTGCTTGTGTTGGGATTAGTGGTATCCCAATGGTGATTATGTGATGTTTTGGTGAAGATTTCTCTTTGGTTGAATGAGTTTTGGTTTACTACTCAATTCTTGCACACCAAGTGTTTGTGAAAATGTCTAGCTTGTATTTTCTCATATTTGGATGTTGAGTATGCATTGAAAAATGATATTTGAGATTGAAACTTCAAGAATTGATCTAGGGATTTTAGGACGAGGAAAGTAGGCCTAATTTCCTAGTGGTTATTTATAATTGTCTATGTGTTTAATGCACTTAATCTAGGATTAATTAACACGAAAGTAGGAATCAAGCTAGATTACAGTAGTTTTCCTTTGCCTTGAAAGAGGATTAGAGATATTTTAGGACAATTGACCATAGTAGACCATTGCTTGCAAACCTTAGAGAGATTTTTGCTTGACATTGTATAGTTCCATTGTGGTGAACCCAATCCTAGCCTCCCATCATTCAAACAACCAAATCCCTTTTCTAGTCCTTCCTAGTTTTATATCTTGTTTTTGTGCTTGTTTTAATTATAAAAATTCCAACTCCCAATCAATTGTTTGTGGTCTAGACTACTAGTTTGTGTGAGATTTGTGATCAATGAGTGCTCCCTTGGATTCGATATCTTTTATATTACATCGATAGTACCGTGCACTTGTGGGCCTATCAGTTTTCTAACGGGTCGTGAGTTCGTACCCGTAGACTTCTTGAATTGGATCTTGATCTTCACAATCCAAGTTCTTCGTGTACTATGAAGGCGACATGAAGAAACTCGCCTTCATTGCATGGAATCGTAAGACCACGAGGGTGATGAACGGGTCTGAACTCCATATCCATAACGCTAAGAAGATCGTCGAACAAAGGGTGTCTCAAGAAAGAGCGTGGCATCACGTATCGAACCTTGTCGTTGTCGTTGACGTTGAGCTCTCCCACGTAGACTACTTCATGATCCTTAGGATGTCGTTGTCCTTCTTGAAATCTCTTGACCGTCAACGAATTAAGTTTGTGAAATCTTAGAGCTCTATTGGTTATGGAGATCAGCGAAGATGGCGACCAAAAACCCATGATTGTGTAATTATTAGTATGGAGGGATGAATTTGTTCTCACAAGATGATCAAATTAATTGAGAATTTTGGGGTGCTAGCTTAAGAAGACGATGGAAAGCTTGTGATAGTCACCGATATTTATAGGCTTTAGAAACTTGGATTGCAAATTTAGCTTGGCTTGCAAGATAGCCTTAGGTTTCTTAGAAATTGATTTTTATTGTGAAGTAGAAAGATTGCCTATTTCGTAGTGATGGAGATAAAATGATAGGCTTGCAACAAAAGATATTTGAATAAATAAGTTACTATAATTCCTCACTATCCGGCCAACAAAATCAAATATGATCTCGAAACAAGTGTATATACATACTGTTAATCTATCTATATATATAATTAAAACCGCTAAGGATTCGAGCCACCACGTTCGTCATGTCAGAATTTGCCACTTGGCATCCCATTATTAATCCGCGTAGGATTTTGACATGACATTTTATCCTTGCTTCATAAAGAATATAATTAATTTTTTCATTTTATATTCCACATGGCAAATTTTTTACAATTCATTATCCACATGGTGCAGGGAGATATGAAAATCCTACCAATTTTTTTAACTTCCAATTACGCATCTTTTATTTTGGATAAAGAAAGTTTGGTACGATTTTTTGTTAGCAAAAAAACATACAAAATCAAATTATTATCATGTTTCCAAAATAAAACCCAAGCACTTGCATATTAAAATTGAATATAATATATAATATATTAAAAACAAATATTCAAAATTTAAAGAAGATTTGAACTTTTAGGTTCAATATATTTTTTGTAATTTTTTATATATAAAATTAGTGTTATAATTTTGTAACAATAACATTAAATAAGAGTTATCCAATTTTTTTTATGGTCTCTTATGTAATTTAATTTAACAAGGAATGTCTCGAGAACCAAAATAATGATACTTATTTGGATAATATGTATTTTCTGTTTTTCCAATTTAACTAGGATTATCTTGGCAACTTTGATTAAAATGATTTTTTTCTATGTAAAATTATTTTTTTGATTTTTTAACAATAAAATTTGATAAAATTTAATAAGAACATTTTGATTTTTTTTAACAATAACATTTGATAATATTTATAACAATATATATTTTTAATTTATTATGATATTTATATATTGTTATGATTTTTTTATAATTATATTAGATAATGTTTAATTATATCTTTATCTAATAACATATATTTATTTTGGTTTCTTATGAGTTTTTATATGTGATATTATTATGATGATGATTTTTAACAATAAAATCGGATATGATTTCACTAGCTTTTTCTCCAATAATATATATTTCTCAATGTTTTTTCTAATTTCTTACATGTGAGATTAGTTTTATAATTTTTCATAAGATTTTCCCTACCAATATGTACTATTTTGTTTTGTTTGTCTTTGTGTAATGATAAGAGTAATATTATAATTAGGTGAAATATGGGATATGTTGTGTAAATACTCATAAAATCCTATAAGAGGCTAGACAGATATTGTAATAGGTATCTTTGAAAATAATGAAATCATTCTTTCTCCTTGCCTCCTCTTCTTCTACCTCTCCTCTATAACTCTTTCTTTTCTCAATCTCTCATCTCCTTCCCTAATTCTTCTTCTTATCTCTAAATCCTATCAAATTTCTTGTTATTGTCCTTGGCACATAACACTCTGTTAGGCATCATTCTTCAGTTTTTACATACTACTAAAACAAATGATTGGCAGTTGATTTCTTTGTATTGAAACCTGCAATTCAACAACATTTTATCTATACTTATTTGTTGACTTGCACATTTTGTCTTTGTTCGGCTTTTTTGTTTGCATATTTTTATCATATTTTTTCACTTCTTTTCATGCAAATGAGAAGGAGATATAGAATTCAAATTTTTTTCACTTCTTCAATTTTTGTTTATTCCCCCATGAATAGTAATCATGTAAGTCAATGCTAAATACGTGCAATAGTATGAGAATTTAGCTTTTCATTGGTGCAATTTCATGCATTAGCTTAATTTATGTGGCATGCATAATTTTGTTTGTCTTTGTTAGGCATCACTCTTCATTTTTTACATACTGTCAAAACAAATGATTGGCAGTTGATTTCTTTGTATTGAAACCCGCAATTTAGCGGCATTTTATCTGTACTTATTTGCTGACTTACACATTTTGTCTTTGTTAGGCGTTTTTGTTTACATATTTTATTATATTTTTTCAATTCTTTTCTTGCAAATGAGAAGGAGATGTGGAATTAATTTTTTTCACTTCTTTAGTTTTTGTTTGCATATTTGTACTTCTTTTCAATGATATCAACATGTGATATTCAATGATTGCAAATGCAATTCAATTTTGATTTGGAGACTCCCGAACTGATATCTGTACTTCTTTAGTACTCTACGTGATCAATTTGTGTTCCACTACTTCAAATTTGGTATAAAACCAACACATCACATATGCTCTCTATCAATTCTAGCTCGATCTCAGCGCTACGTATCTTTTTTCCTCCCACCACTGTCTCTCTTATTTCGCCTTCGTCGAAGATTCTCACAAACGTTGCTCATTATTCTGCCGCCTTGTTCTTCCTCATCGGCGTAGGGCTTCTTTTCAGGTAATTGTGCTCCCAAAATTTTCCCCTCCTTCTTGGTCTTTAATTTTTGCTTCAATTTTGTCCCCATATTAGGGTAATCATGTCTCCTTTTTTTTTCGAAACGTGGTGAATATACAAAGAAAGAAAGGTATATTCAACAAACACACACTTGACCATAACAAGTCAAGCTGAAAAAGTACATCACCAAACACGGATACGCAGATCCGGTAAAAAATGCGCAGCGGGGCCTAACAAAAACGGGTCTAAGACCCCATCCCCAACCTATAGACAAAAGCCTAGATATGTACTCAAAAACCGAATGTGCCTCAGTTGCCCAATGTATAAACCACAAACAACAAAACCCCACAAAAAACTAGGCACAAAGGACTCGCCACCTACCCATCAAAAAGCATCACCAAGCCACAAGGCCCAAGCAATAAACCCCTATCAAAAGCTACAAGGGCATAAACATGTGCTACCATAAAAATCACTAGCCATAGACATAGTAAAGACGGTACAACATACCTCAAATGCCAAGTTGTCTCCATAGGCCTTCACCTCTTCTTCCCTCAAACTTACACGTGGCTTCAAGTCTTTATTTGCATGCCATGATGATTTATTGGGCACAAGAGATAACATTGGGTTCTATCCCCTCATGGAGCACATTGTTCCTATGCTTCCAAGTGTAGTACACTACTCAAAGGAAAGCCAAGAGTTTCACCTTGAAGAGGGTATTGTCTTGGTCGGGTGAACGTACAAACCAATCAACCCATTCCCTAACACTCTCCTTATGGGTATTAATCCCTACCCACCTCCAAACTCTCTCCATGACATATAACACAAACGGGCAAGACCCCCAAATATGCTCAATAGTCTCGGGGTGTTCTTTACACAAGTGGCACACATCATGGCTAACACAACACCACTTATAGAGTCTCGCCAAAGTAGGGAGTCGACCTTTGTTGGCCAACCAAAGTCGGAAGCTCCACGCTCTAGAACGAACCAACCCCTAGACAATCTCACACCAATGTTCCTTTTCTCCTTTCTCCCTCAAGATATCATAAAGCACCTTAGTGTCAAGACCCCCACTAGGTTTAGTAATGCCCAGGACATCCATACCTTCCCCTTGAGGCCCACTACCAAACAACACGCCTCTCATTATCTCTCGAGTTTTAAGCAAAATTTTCCAAATCCAAGAGTCAGTATTCGTTGTAACACCCCCTTCATACCCTGGAGGTATTACCGCCAGTAATCCCGATTAAGAGTAAACCGAAGCTACCCAAGACTTTAAACTGACTGAACAAACTAAAAAAAAAATCCAAAAGTTGGAGTCATTTAAAACAGAAGTATGAAAATGGAAGACCACAAAATGTTGTAAAAGAACTTAATCTTTATTACTTGATAACTCAAAGTTTACAAAGTTAATGAAATACCTAGAAACTTATAAAGACTGTAGCTTTTATACAAGATGATAGAACAAACTTCTACAAAGTCTTCACTAAAAGAAAAATCCACAAACTCTAAGCTTCTTCTATCTTGATTTAAGCTTCGTGGTGTCCCAAACATAAACTTCGCTCAAACACAACTTCTGGAAACTTTTGTTCAACTTCTTGATCCACTTCTCAAATCAACTTCCAAGAAATACCTGATGTGTCGTATACAATGGTGGACACCAGTCGACCATACAATTGAATAAAGTGGTCGGGTTAGTCTAATGAAAGACTAAGCAAGTGGAGAAATTGACTGGTTTTTATGGTAGTGACTAAACATATTGGCATCAAAATCCGAATAACAACCGGTCGATGATCCAACAATTAGCAGTCCCATAGAGGAAAAAAATGAGGCATGCATAATCAAGAGATAGGACACCACAACTTGTGGTTCCTTTACGAAACATGAACAATTGTTGGGAACTCATATTAATCACATAACATTTTGAAAAGCCTCCATCGACTAATCAGATTGACTTAATCAAAGTTTGATTAAGAATCATTCATAACCGGGAGAAAGAATGGCTTTCTGACTGGACGAACCATTTAGATATATTAATGTGCCTAACACATTTATCTTATATTACTTTCAGAACATTTCACAAACAGGTTGGTGATTTATAATCGGCTCGAACTACTTCCGAAATATTTTGGTAATGTAGAGATGATCAGAGTATTTCATCCATGGTCATCTACCTTGTACCAAGATCACAAGACTTAAGCTATCCTTGATCTTTCATTTTGCACCTGGTGTTGTAGAGATCAGAGGCCTATCATACTGTCGTCTACACTACATTGTGCCAAACTTGCAGTTAGCTAGAGTGCGCATCACCCCTCTCACACGAAGAGCAGGGGAAGAGTCATGACCCACCATTAGGATTAGGCCCCTCCTAATGTAATATTCTCTTAAAGAGAGGATATGGAACCACGTTCCCTTCCCTAAAACTACCTTAATCAACAACAATGTCTCAACATGAGACAACATACAAGGTCACACATAACGGACCTAAATCCAGTTCTAGCGCAAAACTAAATAAACAACATGGTCATTATTTCTAATAAATATAACAACCTATCATATTTTTATTAAGCACACAAGTTGTTCCCAACACAAATATTAAATGGGATTTAATTCCTCATTTAATAATAATAATGCAAGAGAGAACTGTCCACTTGCTTTATACGAGATATCTCCACTTAAAGCGATTAGTTTCATCTCGAACGACGTGCATCCAAGACTCGTGCTCGGGTTGTACCGGAAAAGAATAGAGAAATAAATTATAATCAATTTATTTCCGTTTCAAGAATAACTACTACAAATTATTTTGTCGTTATAATAATTTGTCAAACACTTGCTTGACTTAATCCGGCTTTATAACTTAACCAATAGCAAGATCGATAAATCACGCTTTACGAGATTTAATACAAAATCCAACCTAGAATGATCTTATCCTAAAATCATTCTATAATATAAGTGAAGCTCGAAAGACAGAAATTACCTAGCAATACGCTTTCGGGATTTGCTTGCACGCAAATCGAGGTGGCATGCAAATCGATGCAATGCGCAAAACAAGGCAATATGTGAATCGAGACGATCCATCAACATCCATGACACGTATCCCAAGGTAAACACATGTCCACACACTTTTCCTTCTTTCTTTCCCCTTTTCTTTTCACTTTAATCCACATAAAAGCTCGGAAAACAATGAGCGACAAGCTAACTTCGCCGATGTCTAGTGACTTCGTTTGACATCCGTTTTGGGCGATTCAAGCGACAGTTGGAAGTACTAACTACCCTCTTCCTACTGTTGGCAACGGATGTTTAATTTGCCGAAGCACGTCAGAGAACGGAGGTGATAAAATAGCTCGTGGTCATCTCGAAAGCTGAAGTTGAAAAACCAGATTCGTTGAGCCATCTTTGTCGACTTGTGGCGGTGGCTTGCACGGTGTGCGGGCTAGTGCTAGTGCTCGACGACTAGTGACTTGTGGTTGAGCAAGGTGGCCGACGAGGCGAATAAGAATTGTAAGAAGAAGGAGAAGAAGAAGACAAATTCAATTCAACTTATATAAGAGGCAAAAATCAAGGTACGCCAATCTAGTAGATATGGCACAAAAATTGAGGGAGAAAGATAAAGCATGGCACACATATCTAGAAGATAATATAGGTATGCACACATCTCTAGAAGATAAGATAGGCATGCACACATATCTAGAAGATAAGATAGGCATGCACACATATCTAGAAGATAATGGATAAGATCAAAACTTTTACAAGTCTATATTCATTCCATTAAGAAACGAGATTACTTAATGACTAAGAAATAAGTTAATAGGGGTGGATCGGGCCATGTGAGCCCCCACCTCCCCTTTTAAAAATCATTAATGAAACCGAATGACGTCACTATACAAGATAAGTGCCCAATGCACATTTAAGATACCAAAACCGGACCGATCTCAAATGATCGATCCGGCTCTCGGTCCGCTCAGGGCGTGAGAGGTTTTCAACTTGTATGAATTAATAATGTTCCCAACATATCTTCGATTCTAAAAGAAGTCTACAATCTAGTAGTTCTTCTCTCAATTATCGAGCTATCTCCGCTAGAGATACGCTCTCTTTCCTACCGTTTAAGCTCCACATATACAAGCCTTATCTAAAACACAACCCGATAATATTTCCCTTGAGGTTACTCAAATTACCAAATTACCCTCGGGAAGTTCCATTCCCGCTTGCTTAGTCTCCTAGACTAATTCTTCTTTTCCGCATGTTTGTCTGGCATTCTCTCGCCTCTCGCGAATTATGTCAGAATCTAGGAATTCCAACAAGGCGTAAAGTGAAGACGAAGGAAGAACGAGGATTTCCAATATGTACTTCTCATATCATTTTGCTTCAAGTTTCACCATGTTTTAAGGACAAGTTGGTTTTACATTTCAATTCCGAACAACCATGTGTTTGAAGGCTATGTAAGATGTTTTGTACAAACAAAGTCTCCTTCGGGAGCACCTTTTCTATTTTATGAATTATGTTTATTTCCGCATTATTATTGTTCTATATCATTCTAAAAGCCTTGGGTGACTTTTGACGGTAAAATCCAAGGTCACTGGAGGTAATACCCAATGTTGCAAAATAGGGGTGTTACAAATAAGGAGTGAGATTTGAGTTTGATCGAAACGAGATCCTTTTCTTGTTGAACGCGAGTCGCGCGAGAGAGACCTGAGCGAGAATTGTGAGGGATGTGGATTTTCTTGCTACAATAGGTCAGGGATAACTAGTTTGAGATATTTACAATTATGCCACCGTGTGAGTTTTTTTGCAACTTTTATAAAATCTCAACCTCTAATCTTGATCGTGAATGTTTCTCATCTAATGGCTAGAATTGCTCTGCATTTTTTATTTTAAGAAGCATTTATACAAGAAACTTACTCTAAAAATATTTTAAATATAAGGTGGGGGCTAGAATCAACACGATGGTTGGAAAAGTTGTCACTTTAATATATAGTAGTTAGAGTTTGTTTCATTTGAACCAAACTCATAGTAGTTATAGATATTCTATCGATAATTTATTATATTAAATGAAAATATATTAACATATAGAAAAAAAATTATACACTTGAAGTTAAAATCTTGTTCAAAGATATATAAAAAAAATATGCATAAAAAAAATTATGGAAATTATCAACATATAAATCAAGTTATTATAATATAAAAAATTGAACGCATAAAAAAAACGATACAAGTTATTATAATATTTATTATTAAAAAAATTATCATTATTTTCTTAAAATAATGGCACGTGGTGCAATTTTTTCAACAAACGTGTTTTGTGCTTTATAATGTACTAATTGTCCCCGTCATGCCATGCACGACTATGACTCAATATTTTTTAGATATACTATAAAAAAGATATTAATAAATAATAATATAATATAAAAATTTAAGTAATTTGTTGCCCGTAATATGTATAAAAATTATTTTGTTTTTTAAAATCAAATAAAACAATTTAAAGTTAGATTTTTAATTTTAAAATTGAGAATAAACATAGATATTAAGATAAAATAATCTACATTGCTCATTTTTCTTGACAATATTTCATAAAATATGAAGAAAATAAAGCGAAAAAGATATATTTTAAAAATATGGAAGACATGAGATTTTGAAAAATAATAATTAATTGAATAATAATAATATATGTAATTAAGTATATTTTTTTAATATAAGAGAGAGAAATAACTAAAATGTTAAAAATATTAAGCATATATATTTTATTGGCTTATAAGGAAAAAAACCAACCATTAGTTAAATTTTTTAGTTAAGATATTATCTCCTACCAAAAATTAAGATATTTTTTAAATTTGGGAAATAAATAAATTTTAATTAAGTGGAAAAAATTTGTCATGTGGAATATGAAGTGGAAAGAATAATTAATATATAATTTTTATAGAGCAGGGATTAAATGACATGTGGCAAAATTCTATGTGGATTAATAATAGGATGACATGTGTCAAAAGCTGAGGTGACGCAATGTGGTGACTCCAAACCTTATTGTTTTTATATATATTAGATTAGGTAGATTAGAGAGAGGAAAAAATAACCAATTAAAAAAGGAAGAGATTATGATAGTGATGGGTAAAAAGGGGAAAAGGGAGAAAGAGAAAGGAAATTACCAAAAAGTTAAAAGGGGTAGATTTTTTATTGGATAATGTGGATAAAATGTGAGATTAGATAGAGGTAATATTATAAGAAAAAATTGATATAAAAGGAAAATTGAAAAGGAGTACAGACATTTTGGGACACCGGAAAAGGCATACTGGACAAATATTATGGGATGGAGGGATTATTATTATTATTACTATTATTATTATTATTATTATTATTATTATTATTATTATTATTATTATTATTATTATTATTATTATTATTATTATTATTATTATTGTAATACTCTGTTTCGGTTTAGGTCGAGAAAATGAGTCCTTGAGAAATGAATATCGAAATATTAACCGTTAGTATTTTCCGGTACCAGGATTAACTCGTTACATTCCTTAATATTGGCCCTGTTCATCACAATATACATATAAAGCCGAACTATATGTTGACAAATCATAACCAAACTAACTAATTATATATATCTTTAATACCCACAAGTAAGTATACGTATATCTTTAACCGATTAGCTAATAGATAGATACCCACAATTAATTATTTATATCTTTAATCTTAAACTTATCTTCAAGCCTAACCCTAATCTTTTTAAACCCAAGCCATTAAAGCCGTTCTAATCGTTCGGATTTACCGGAACGAACGCCTCCAAGACTTATCCACACGATCGTTGCCTGCCTTCTCGGAGAACCACGACGGCATCGCTCGACCGCGTCGGGGACAACAAGTCTTGAGCAGAAAAGGACGTCGCAATTCCGCCGGTCCCGATCACGAGCAGTTCCGACCTTGGTTGCACTAAACACCGGCCACCGAGTTGGTACATCTTCGAACGCTGGTTATAAGCGGTCCGTCGTCGACCCGTCTTTCCTTTCCTTTCCTTCGATACACGACGCTCATAGTGTTTTCCCACAGCTTGTGTCCGGCGTGCGTGACGGCCCGATCGCATCGACGGCCCATCGTGACGAACACTCGTTCCGATCGGCATCGCCGGTAAGTCGCTCAACCAAGCTATCTTCTCCATAGTTGGGTTGTCCGGTCGGGAATTGTGGTACGAGTTGGGAAATCTGGGCAGTTGTGGAATTAGTTCGATTTGGTGATGGTGAAAATTCTATTGCTTAATTAAAATGGTATATATTTATATAGTATATAATTCGTAAGGCTAAGCTTAGACGTTGACCGACTTTGTGCGGTTTAAGTAGGAATTTGAAAGCGAGTGTGTCAAACTGGGTTGCTTGTTAATCGGTTTTGGTTTGTATCAATTATGTTTGGTGATCCATGAGCCGTTTCTATTTATTTATTGTATCTAGTTGGAAGTAGAAATACACGTACATAGTTATATTAATTAATTTAATACTAATTAGTTATGATAATTAGCAATATGGTTAAATTACTAAGGTTTAATTTTAGTTTTGGTCTTTGTTAGATTAGTTTTATTAGGATTAATTAAGTGAGATAAGATGGATAACCTAATAATTACATAGTATATAATTCGTAAGGGGTATATATAATTTTGCATGAGTTTGGTTGAAAGACTATTTATAATTGGGTATGTAGGTGTTATTTTAGGTGTCGGTTAGTTTTGTTTAATTTGTATTGATTTAGGTAGTGTAGGCCGATTACTTATTTCTATATAATTAGACTTTTGTTAATTGGTAGGTTATTTCGGTTATTGGGTAAATAGGGGGGTTGAGTTGTAAGCGGGGATCGAGTTTAAATTGATTAATTAGTATGGTATTGGATAGTTAGTTGGGGATCAAGACTCAAACGCATAATTGCTTGTTAATTAGGACGTCTAGTTAGTAGGTTTAAGCGGGTTAAACTTGGCATCATTATTAGCTAGTAGGTATTGGAAGAGTACGTAGTGGTTTAGTTAATTGGTTTAAATAATTATTTCCGATAACGTTTTAGGTGTTTACTATCGATCGAGGTTGATCTTTTGGGGGTTATACTATCGAAGAGTTCATCCTTTAAGGTAAGTCGTTTTTCGACTTGCTCGGTTCTTCTCTACCTTTTTAGATTGCGTATCGATATTGTAGAGCGGGTTTTGGGAACTAGTCCCGAATGCCTTTATAAACTGTTTGAACTTCTTGTATTGTTGTGTGTGTAAAATGGTTTGAACGTGTTTTATCGGAAGGATATTTTTAGAACGTTTTCTCTGTGTTGGTACCGTTTCCGACACGGCCCATCGTAGCTGGTGTTGAGGAAGTGTTGGCTACGTTGACCCGTGTGACTAGGAAAATCGTGCCCCTTCAAAATGAAAATTATTATCTGTGTGTTTTTGGCAAGTGCTCCAGTGGAGGCTTAGCCAGGGGTTAGAAGGGATATTGTGAAGTGGAGTGAGAGGGCCTGCCTCTGCACTCGGCGCGGTGATGAGCGCCTTGGAAGTCGGATTGTGGAAAAAGGAAGAATTGCATTGTATGAGATTATGAATGTGAACGCGTATGTGGCTATGTGTGACTCATTATAACTAATTTAGGTATTGGCCTTTAGAGTTATGATTGCGATTGTGTATTTGTATGCTGACTTTAGAATTGTTTTCAAAACGTTCTGCAATTTCCGTATTCTCTCTAGCTTGGTAGATTAGAAGCTGACCCTTCGGGGAATATTTTTCCAGTTATAGGTATGTTACAGGAAACCGTGCAGGAGCCTTGGCCGGATGGTGGAGTGGATCGTTGACGCACGTGTCATTAGTTTGGGTTTTTCAGGTGTACTTCGGGAGGAATTATTATTGTTTGTAGTTCTGTTGAATTATTTTAATTGAAATTTTTAGGTATTGTTTGGAATATTTTGAGGAAAATTCGGGAAGGGTTACTTGGTAATTTTGTTTATGCATTCGAGCATTCAAACATGTTTTATATTCAATTTTATAAATCTGGAAGTTGGATGTTTTACTTGTTTTCTCGTCGTGCCCGCGTTGTAAGGTCCTACAGTGTAGTTGTCAACCTATTTAATAGTACCTTGTAAGGTCTATTTCCTAGTAGCGTCTCGACGGAAGTCGGGGTGTTACAATTATTATTATTATTATTATTATTATTATTATTAAGGAGCATAATAGCATAAATGGGGGAAAAATGCTGATTTTTAGAAAAAGAAATGAGTAAATTCGGAAATAATAAAATAAAATCAATTATTTGAAAAAGGAAATTGCTAATTTTTTGGAGAATATAAAATCGCGGGGTACTTACGCACTCGTTTTTTTAATAAGCATATAGAATTTATGCGCAACTAGGCTTCGCACGAGACAAAGATGCGTGGAAGGACAAAACTGGAAAATGGAAATGCGATTTTGGAAACGCGATTTGGGACGCTCGAAACGAGCTTGCGTTGCTTATTGGGCCGCACGAAACGGTGTTGCGTGCTAGTGTAGGGTTAAATGCAAACGCGAGGCGCCGCCATAATTGGGCCGCTCAAAATGAGCATGCACGCCTTATTGGGCCGCGCGAAACTAGCATTCATGCCTTATTGGGTCGTGCGAAATGGGGTTGCGCGGAAGTTTAGGGTTGAATACGCGAGCCACCGCCATCGTAGTCTTTCGCCGTCTGCGAAACTAAACCTCACGCGAAACGAAATCTCAAACAAAAAAACACCATGGCCAACCCTTCCCGAGCCACCAAGCCATCTCCACCGACCCAACTCGCGAATGACGTGCCGCCAGCGACCGAATCGCAAGAAGCAGACGCAACCGCGTCCGCACCCGAGGCCGTTTGCACCACCGCCTCTCCTGGAGATCCAGCCGAAGTGGATGCGGTGGCTCATCCACCCGCCACCACTGGCGCGACACCGATGCCGATTCGGCCGGCCCACTAGCACATGGCCCCACCACCGGGAGGAAAAGGCGTCGAGATCTAGTTAGATGACGTTATCGGATTTTAGACAACAGCTTGACGGATGTGGCTCCGTCGACATCCGATGCTCCGACGACTTCCGAAGTCGTTCCGGTTCGTAGCCCGATCCGCACCCGAGGGACATTTACGGCTACGGTACGTTCTCTTTAAACTAATTTTTTTGTATTAAAAATTGATAAATATACAATTTCGTAATGAATATATAATTTAGTTAATCAATTTTGTTTAGTTATTTTAGTTAGATATTCAATTTCGTAATTTGTTTAATATTCAATTTCTTAGTTATATTTAGATTTTTTGTTGATATTAGTTGTTTTATTCAATTTAGTTGCATTATTTAGAGTTATATTTAGATTTTGAATTATTAGTTATGATCTTGTAATAAATATGCAGTTTAAATTCAATTTAAAAATAAAATGATTAAATTAAGTCAACCTTTGAATTCCGATCTAAACGACGAATTCGTAATTGAATTCATAGTCGTAGGTTGAATTCATGATTTTAAAGAAATAAAAGTAAAAATTAAATAGAATAATTATTATAAAACTTACTAATTTAATTTGAACTTGTCGCTTAAAGGACTTACACACTAGCTTGAGTGTCGTCCTCCTTGAGAAGAGGAGGAAAAAGACGGTGCCCAAGTTTACAACTGTCGAGATTGCACGTGTTCTACTCGCCGGAGTGCCACCTATTGAGCAGCAGTAGATAGACCATGATCTTGAGTTGACGGATGCCCCAGACAAGGATATAGATCCCTCTGCCGAGATGGGGGTGGATTTTACGGACGAGTTTTTGCAGGATGACTTATCAGATGATGTCGCAGAGGACGATTAGTTTTTCACGGAGTAGGACATACACTTTGATGCTCTTATGGGTACTGCGGAGGATTTATCGGTTGACGATTACCATATAGCCGAGGCCACCATCTCCATTTTGCCTCCCCCGACGACCCATGACACGCCACCGATCTTTTCTAGTTCTCCACATACTTCTTTGACCGATCCTATGACTTCCGTGGCGGTATCCTCAGCTCCTCCACTTACATCCACTTTTCCATCTCCTTCTCTTCCCGCTCCTGCCCCTACACCAGCTGGAGCAGCTCTTGAGATCCCTCCCGTAGTTGAGGGCGAGCCGGGAGGTCCTATAGACGGCAGCCTCTTGACGACGTATTCCACACACGTGGCCCTCAGGATCTGGAACGACCGTAACGTACGTAAACTTTCCAAATAATAATTATTTAAATTTTTTCCAAATCAATTTTTATTTTTTCTAACTAACGTTTCTTTCCTCTTTTAGCGGCTTAAGGTTGTTAGAGTGTGGTCTCTTTTAAATAAATTGAATGTGGAGAATATAATAGGTTATATTAATTGGATAATTAGTTTTTATTTAAAATATAGAACATCTATTGGTCTTGAGAGTTTTTATAGTTGTAAAAATAAAAATATAATTAATTAACTAAAAAATTGAGCATTTATTTGTCTATTGAGGGATATAGATATTTGTTGAAGTGAATATTCATGTTATTTATATTTGGTTAATGAATACGTAATATCATAAATATTCATACATGCAATCCATACTAATAGTTGCACAACGTGATGATAATACAAATCTAAAGTGTGAACGTCGAAATCCTTGGAAATACACGCAAATACATTGTTCATGAATGCAAAAAATTGAATATGACCACACCCAACTCTGAATATATATGTTTGTTGAAGTGAATATATTAACTACCATGAGTATGCATACATCTATTTTACAGAACATAATATATGTTCTCCTTGCCATGCTAGAATGCATTTTCATTGCAGAGGGAATGCAACCTGAAGACTGCAAAGTATTGTTGTAAACGGAAGAAGGTCTACCATATTACAAGGATCACATACACCATGTTTCCACACATTGGTTGTTTAACTATCTAATTGTCAAAGTCTATTGATTTGGTTGATTACAATGACCAAATTTATAACTCAAAACTCATCCTTTCCACCATAGAAATAGCGGAATACTGATGAGAAGTCTTCTGTGTCGTGACCATTGTTGCAGAGTGCATTGTATCTGCAAAAGAAAAAGAGTCATAGAAGTTGCCTTGCAGAAATACTGTGTGCAAAGTGAAATTTGGAATGAAACTACTTTCTTTATGAATATCCAGTCAATGCGATCAGAAATTTCAACTCTCAATATACTAAGACCACAAATGTTTTGCACATTTATGGTTTGAATTTGAAAATTACTCCAAGTAACTAAACTATAGTCTACTACTAAATGGATCTTTTCTGACACAGTTAGCGTTAATCCAAGAAAGAGGTAGGCAATGTTGTTGCAAATAGGAAAAAACCTGAAGCCACAATAAGCTAAAGAAAACTCAAGTGCAAAAGGGCATCCCAGTAACATACTTCAAATTCATATTTTAGACAATACTATGATGTTGATCCTCAACATTGAAAATCTAATAGAAGAACATAATTAAAAAGTCACATGCTAGCCATGTGATGAACTTATCTGTATTTCCTTCAAAGAAAAAATAAAAAACAAAACTTACCTATTAGTAGTTCTAGATTCCTATAGGGTTTAGTTTACTAGCTCTAGAACAGAAGTACCCTTCAATTGAGCCCTTATGCCCTCCGCCCCTAAGAAACTAATACTAAAACATGTAAAGAGCATAAAAGATTGATACATGCAACAACTTACGCATCACGATAAAGCATATTTCCATTTTTGTAATAGATGATAATTAAATTCTGCATTATCACTTAAGCATAGATTAAAAGGGTAAAGAGTGAACATTTCTAGAGCTTGTGATGTCAGTGGATATTTGATGCTCATTTCTTTTGCAGATACAGTAGCAAGCTTCAAGTCCTTAACCTGCACAAAGAATTTATGGTCGATGGAATTCAAGTTATGAGGAATATTTTCAGAAAATCATGAAATATATTATCCTATACGAGAAGTAGAGACCATCCTCTATCAGATATCTTGATTGAGAATACAAAGGGAATATTACCATACCATGAGCTTAGATGAAAATCCACCTTCATAATTTCTAGAAGAAGGGACTCCATCCATCACTCCAGGGACTGGATTGTAACTATCACTAACATACAAATCAGTAAATCATTAGATTTTTAAAAGGAGAAAATGGACACAGCACAAATCTATATACTTATTAAAGTTGAACTCGTCTCCCCTACATATCATCCATCTAGCTATGACGGATAAAGTTTCCCCTCTAGCAGCAACAACGTGGATAAGAGATGCATGTAAATTTAATTGCTCATTTACTTTTTGACCCTTAAAAACAGTATTTACATTCCCCCTATATATTATAAGAATATTATTTCATTTATTATTATTACTTACCATATTCAACTATTATTAATGAAATATCATTTAAATGTATTAGTATTTACATTCTCTAAATATTATAATAATATTGTCTCATGTATTATTTAATTACCATATTCAACTATTATTATATCATCGATATTAGTAATAAGTAAGGAAATACATTTTTTTTAGTATTTACATTACCTACATGCTCCCTCCGTTTCACAATAATTGTCATTTTAGACAATTTCACTCGTTTTAAAAAAAGTAGCAAATAGACATATATGCACCTATTTATTATTTTCATTTTTCAATACCACCACTAACAATTCTTCCCTCATTTATTAGTTAGTAAAAATAAATACAAGGGTATAAATGTAAAATATGTGACAAAAAGTCTAAAATGACAATACTTTTGAAACAAAAAAAAAAGTTTAGAATGACAATAATTTTAAGAAGAAGGGAGTGTTATAATAATATTATCTTATTTGTTATTATTACTTTCCACATTAACTATTGAATGAAAAATTAAATCACCTATGCTAACAAGGAAATATTATTTAATTATTTTTTAAATTCCCTACATACTATAATAACTCCCACTTGAAATTTTATTGAGGAAATTATTTTGTTTTATCGAAAATTTTTACGTAAGACTCAATCGACAATTGCAGTTCGTACTTAAATAATGAGATATATGGATGAAAAAAATTTAATATTCAATAGTTTAACCTAATTTTGAATAATTGAAAGATGAGGAGATACATATCCAGTTCCTTGAAGAAATGAATCAGATCATAATGCCAATCTAAGAACCTAAGGAAGTGACCAATCACAATTAAGCAAGAATATTATACAAACTGTTTAGAGCTAGACCAAACGTGGTTGAGATCTTAGATAAGTAGAGAAAGTGAAGTTTTGATCATATCCATTATAATCTACAGTAAACTTCAATACATATGATGCATCTATTCACCCTGTAGTTATTAACAGAGAACAATTAAACTTTACAATTCAAGAAAGGAGCATTTAATCAAAAAAATTCTTTTGTTCAAAAAGAAAGGCCTAAGCTGCACTATACATGATCAGCTATACCCTTCTATACATTGCAGAGGTAAAGTAGGTGAAAAGAGGCATTTTGAATCACATCAACATCATCATCAACCCAGTATTAACCCGCCTCAAGAGGGATCTGGAGGGCCATGATATACACACCCTTTCCCCAATATAAAATCGAGAGGGTGTATGAAGAAGGCCCAAATATTATCATTGCCCGGACCCAAGGAAAACTAAAATTCAGCTATGTGACAATGATAACTGAATCTAGTTAGAATGCACCAAAATTGATATAGGGGTTATATCCATCTCAAAGACATAGTATAAAATCCAATGAGCATTTTGAATCACAATGGACCAAAAATACTACAAGGTTCAGAGCAGCCAACCCCATAGCTTTTTTTCGTAATTTACATATTACTCAAGTGATTGTGCAGTTTTAGAAGCAGTCAAGCACATTATGCTAAAAGATTTTACTTTTCAAATTAATAGCATAAGAAATAGCATTAATTTCATCTAGCTAATTTGTAGGAGTTAGTTAATTCATAAACTTATACCCTTGCAAAAATTTTAGAGACCAAAAAATTCAGACATTCAATTGCAACAAGATATTAAGAACGGAAGCTTCAGAGCAGGTATGTCAGTCTGTGTACCTACTCCAACAGCGAGCACTGGAGGAGTTGAAAATTTTGGTGAGGGTTCTCGACTCAACTCCCAATGACTGACCAAGAGCAAATGCTTCTGACACCCCAATCATGCTAACAGCCATTGCCAGATTATTGCATATTTTTGCAGCCTATTTTCCAAATCCATTTCTTAGATTCACAAAATCTATCAAACATATCATGAAACAGTATACTTGTCTATATTTATATATAGGTTTTGGTTCCGATGAGGACCACTCATGCGGAAAGGACTTTTGCTTAAAGTGAGAACTAATTTCAACTATTTGATTTACCTCATTACTATATATTGCACGTGTCTATTACCTCATTACTATATATTGAGTTCATTTTTAATATAATTCGATTTTCACAAAACTAAAAATTATAAAAAAAAAATTAATGAATTTTTTTTTTCAATTTTCAATTTTTTTACAAAATAAGCATTATAAATCTTGAATATGGTAGTTCATTTTTTACAAACTAAAAGTTCATTTTTAATATATTAAGAGTTCATTTTGTAAATGCTATGTTTTTAATTTTGTATGTTGTATGAGTTCACTTTTCATATTGTATGAGTTCAATATTATCTATTACACGTTCATTTTTCTTTGTTCTTTGAGTTCATTTTCCATATAATTTGATTTTCACAAAAATTTAAAAAAGAAAATTAAAATTAAAAATATAATTTAAATTAAAAGTAAAAAAAAAATAATTTTTAAAAAATGTAATTTTTCTTTATATAAATAAGCATTATAAGTCATAAATACTATTTTTCATTTTTATAAACTAAAAGTTCATTTTTAATATACTACATTTTATATAAGCTATGAGTTCATTTTTGTATATTATGTGTTCATTTTTTATACTCCACGAGTTCATTTTTATCTATTACAAGTTCATTTTTTTTTTATAAACTATAAGTTCATTTTTTACATTTTCCATTTTCGTGAAAATAAACAAAATGTAAAAAAAGAAAAAAAAAAAGAAAAAATATATAAACAAAATAAAAAATTTGAAAAAATCTTGACCAGTCAATTACATATTAAAGAAGTAAATCCAATGGTTGTGATTAGTCCACACTATAAGACTTTGTCCTTCCTTACCACAAGGAATGTCCTCACTTGAACCTTGCCCTATACATATATTATAGGGAAATTCCTTTTGGTACGCTCGTGTTTTTGACATTTCCTTTTGGTGTCCAAAAAAAATTCTTATTCCTTTTGGTACCCTCTTATTTTTGACAAATTCCTTACCATACCCTAAACTCACTTAAATTCCAATTTCTATCTATTTTATCCTACTTTTACCCTAAAAAATAAAATTCTACACTTTGTTATTATTTTGAGATCATTGAGCTTCTCTTTCACGGCAGAATTTCGGTCGAGAGTTCACATAAAGCTCGTTGTTATGCAGATCGAGCTAACGTAATTGACCCAAATTAATAATTGAATCGGGCAAGGGACCTAACAATAGATTGTCGCTGCCTTGAAGCAGGGCCAAATTGTTCAGAAATCATATTTCTTCTCATCTCCACTTTAATAACCCAAAAGAAAAAAAAACATCTTCCTCTGTTTTCTTCTAATAAAGAGCTGCTCTCTCCCCCTTTCATAATTACCACGAAATAAGATCTAAATTAAAGTGAGGAAAATAGGAAATTAAAGAATGCAAGGCTAGATCAAACATTTCCCAGCTTTCATGCAATCGTTCGTGTTGTGTCTTCTAGGTGAGTAACATATTTATATAATTAATTAATTTCATGAACATAACATTATAACGTTTCTTATGTTTTCCTCTTGATTAACTCCAGACCGAAATTCAGTCATGGAAGAAGCTCAATCATCTCAAAATAATAATAAAATGTAGGATTTTAATTTCTATTTCTTAAATTTTTTAACAAAAATAAGATAAAATAGATGGAAATTGAAATTTAAGTAAGTTTAGGCTATATTAAGGAATTTGTCAAAAACAGGAGGCACCAAAAGGAATAAGAATTTTTTTTGGACACCAAAAGGAAATGTCAAAAACACGAGGGCACCAAAAGGAATTTCCCTATATTATAATTCACCATTTACTTACATATCAATGTCCATAGGGGCTATGTTAGGGAAAATGAAGGGTAGTTTCCTAAGCTCTTTGAGCAGTCTCTAATCTTACTACTGAATATCTAAAAAGTTGCACCTAAGCTGATGTTTCTTTCTTGAAGTTGCCATTTCTTTTTTCATTTCTTTTTATTCCAATACCAAGGAGCTAAACAAGCAACAATTTTTTTTATTAGCATAAAAGTTTACACCTGAAGGTAACGAACCTTTCAAACCAAAATTTTCTCAAAGTAATTTGAAGAAGCAAACAATGATTAAGACATTACTTCTACCTTCTCTTTTGAAATAATTGAAAACATCTCATATATGACTAAAATCATGATTAGAGAATCCATTGTAAGAACTTATATTGATATTATTTTTCACTCCTAACCCAGCCATTATTAGATGATAATAAAATTATAGAAAGCCATAAATATAGTGTGTAAAATCTCTTATCAAATGTGAGAATACAACCCGGCAAAGCCAACTAAGGAACCTATGTGGAAAACTAGGGGCAGTACATCTTTAGAAAGAACTATCTATCTTCACATTAAACATCTTCATTTAAATACTCTTGACTTATGAAGCAATTCTTGAACAACGCTTTTGTTTTATGCTTCCTCATACAAGATGGGAGTATGGAGTTAGTAGAAACTATTTTCTGTGTGCCAAACAGTTAATTATAATTGTATTTTATGGAGTTTCAGATTCTTTAATTAGCCTTTTCTTTTCAGTATAGATGTCATAAAATATGTCAATCATAATACAGACCCAAACAACTGGGAACTTACAGAACCATTTCCTGATGCACCACAATAAATTGAGGCTTTGCCCATAGAATGAAATAAGGGTTCTGCAACCAGATAAGCTTCTTCTAAGCCCCCAACCTGGTTAATATAAAACAGAATATTAGTTAACATAAAAAACACAACATATGAAATATCACTTCAAAATAATATGAAGCGTATAGATGAATCAGAATACAATCCTCAGTAACATACAATTTACACAGCAACAGTATCATTGGCACAACCATATACCTGAGATACTATAAAGCATCACTATAGGTCTGTTTACCATTCCCATATTATTGATCATCAGAGATTTTTTTTTAAATGATCAAAGGGTAAGAGAATGGGATGGAAGGGTCTAGAATGGGTAAAAAATGACTTATAATATATTTTAAGTTATAATGTGATTGTACCAAACATACCATATAGGTTACTAGCAGCTTTACCACTGAAGAAGCCAGTATAGTCTTCCTTTTACTAAAGAGGTGGTGCCAGTAAACGATAAACTGTTTTTGTACAGTGGCAAATATGAGTAGAAAGTTTAATGGGTGGTCAGGCAAATGATAAGTAAATGGAGCACTATATGAAAAAACTGATGGTATTTGCATACAAGGACACTTAATGTTCCAAAGTAGGGAGCAACAAAACATATTGTTAAGAGTAATCAGTTTTTCCAAATACTGAATGGATTTGAAAAGGTTAGGCGCAGATGGAGTTGGTGGAAGTTTCTCGCTAATTAGAAATGGATAAGTTCAGAAAGTAATTAGCTCTTCGTGTGTGAGGCGTTTTAAACATCAGCAATACCAAATTTGCAACCTACGTGCAACTCAGAATTAATATGTAACATACCATAAAAGTCAGTTTAGCAGCTTCTGCACCCAGAATACCACCAGAAACAGGAGCATCCAACATGATAGGATTCTCCCATTGACCTACATAAACTTGACTATTTAAAAAGCTTCAATTCATGCAGAACAATATTGTGAATAAAGAAATGTCTCAACTATAGATACACATTCTAGAATGTCTTTACAAGTAAAGCAACAGTTACCTTCAAATATGTTAGGGATAAAAAAGTCTACCTTTATGTACCCAACTACATCTCAGTTCAGACATTGCACTAACTTACATTTGTTCCCTCTATCACTTTCGACCACCAGCTATTTGCACGATTTTCAGTTTTAATTGAAACAATGCTATCTCTATAAAAGTTGAGTGAAATACTCCGACTATGCATTTTTTTTGGTGAAAACTAATGCAATTATTATCCTGAGTGACAAGTAGAAATTTCATAATATGCATTATACATATAAATCAACCAAAATTTCATAATAAACCCTAATTTTGAATATATTGAGTTTTTATCAATAAAAAAGTAAGTTCTTGAACAAGCAACAACATCAAAATCAAACATTATTGGTAAAGCTACAAGACTTTACTGCAAATTTGCACTATATAGAAGTGAACATAAGAGGAAATGGATAGAATCTTCTATGTAACAACCTAAACAAAAGTTCATTAAAAAGACTCCTAAAAGTACATACATAACATCCATCATAAACTAGGCATCATGAAGCTCAATCATCTATCAGATCCATTAAAAAGAAATTGACTAGAAACAGGTCAAGTGACATACCAAAGAACATAATCTATCAAGATATTAGAAGATAGTCATAAACATCACCTTTCTTTTTTTTCAAAGACCTATCGCCTATAGAAAGAGAGAGCTTTCTTGATGTCTGGGGATCAATTGTAGAAGAATCAATAAATAACCATGGTCTCAAAAGTTCACCGCTATTAAGTAACCCATTTGGTCCAGTATACACGTCAATCACCTGCACGAAGAATACAAGAATTCCGCTAAATTGTCCTTTTGGTAAAACAAAAAACATCTCTTAACATTCAGCTAGTAGATTAATTTTTCTATATCACTGGCTCATGATTATCTTATTATGACCTCTTAATTCTAAGTCCATAATATATATTACACATTTCGAACCATACTGGATTGAAATTCAGTTCACCAAGCAACCCACTGTTTAGTGTATTTCATTGATTTCCAATTCCTGTGATCTTAAACTGGACACAATATAGAAGTTTGGTTAATTACACTTGAAGAAGCTAGCCATAGAAGGCCTTATATTCAACCCATTAAGAAAATGGAGGAGCGACAACAAGAAGCAAATAAGTCCACAGCCAGTTTTACATGGTAGTACTTCTAAGTTGACAGGAAATAGTGAAAAGGACTCTTAATTTACCCCTTCTAAGTTGACAGGAAATAGTGATCGTGTTTTGCTAAACCAACTCCTAAACTTTCTAAGAAGCCTACATCCACTAGAGCGATTAATGTTTATGAAAGGATACATTAATTAATAGAGTGAACAAAAGAGGACACATAGAGCCCTTGCCTGAGCTCAATGTCAAAAATTTAGCATTGCTTGGAAACACTATATAACGGGGGCAATTTGTTTAGTGAAGCATCACTTTGTTATGTTTGGAAAAGCATCTCAAAAAGGCAGAAATAAACAGCAAAGTTATTCAGTGTCTTTTGAGATACCTTGTTTAGGGTTGAAACTAAAAAAACACAAGAAAACAAATAAAAACAACACTTTAGAAACTCACATGATCAGATGAAGGTAACATGGTAATCACAACATCACTAGCTTCTGCAACTGCAGCTGGTGTTTCTTTTACAGAAGCTCCTTTGCTTAAGAACGTTGCGACTGTACTGGGATTTCTGAAACCAGTTTCTTAAGACAGTCAATGAAGAAATTATAACAGATTACCAATATATGTCACGCTTATCCCACACAGATTGATATAGATGAATGCAAGCTGACGTGTCTAACAACTAAGCTAATGTACAAGAAAAGGCAGACAAAAAAATCACTTACACATCATGGACTGATATTTTGAAACCAGACTTCATCAAGTTCACCGCCATACGTGATCCCATGTTCCCTAATCCGATAAAACCAACATTCTGTAATACAAACACAAAAAGGAGAGCCATTCTGTAACATACTTTTTTTAAATCATCGTATTCGTATGATTATAAAACGCTAAAACAAACGATAATTTCAATCAAACTTCTGGAACTATGGGAATCGAAATGTATTTTTTCACCGAGGATACATAAATAGGTTCCATGAACATCTGACACTCAACTCGAACCCTAAAATTAGAATACCAATCAAAATGAAGAGAAAGAAACGGATAGGTGATCATACCTCCAACTCTGAAGGCAAATTTAATGAAGTGAAGCGGCGAAACGAAGTGGAAGATTGGAACAAAGAGAGGATGGGTGTGAATTTGATTTTGCAAGAACAGAGTGATGATCTGAATCTGCTGAGCGCCATCAATTGAAGATGGAAGTTAGCTCTAATTTTGGAAGGACTAGACGGTGAGACAGGATTTTACGAACCAGACAGAATCCACTCCTGTTGTCAAGTCATGAAAGGCAAAACAAAATTGGTCGCCATAGCAGACTAGAGGAAGAGAGAAGAAGAATATAAGGCCGTATTTGTATTTCTAACTGGTTTGTTATAAAAAGGGCCCTTTTATATATGAAGAGCAAAGAAGGTCACGTAGGCACACATATATAACATGATAGAATCTACTATATTAGGCATGGACATGGGCCGGGCTGGGCCGGGCCACCACCGGGCCGGGCCACCACCGGGCCGGGCCTGAGAAGTAGGGCCCGGGACCGGCCCGGTATTGTACCGGGCTGGAGCGGGCCGGGCCCCGGGCCGGGCCGGGCTGCTATATATAGGCCCGGTCCTTTATTAAATTTCCGGGCCGGGCCGGGCTGGCTCGGGCCCGACCGGGCTGGGCCACAATTCCCCAACCCGGGCCCGGCCCATGGCCCAGGCGGGTTGGGCCCGTCTGGCCCGCGGGCTGGACGGGCCGGGCTGAACGTTAAAAAAAAAGCGGGCAGGGCAGGGCCGGCCCGCACAAATGTCCATGCCTAACTATATATATAAAAGCAATAAGGTTTGGAGCCACCACATTGCGCCACGTCACCTTTGTCCACATGTTGCTTCTAGAATACGTCACATCGAATTTTGCCACATGTCGTCTTTTTCTTAAGCCATGTCATGTAATTTTTGACATGTCATATGCCACATCGTATTATAAAACATGCTTTCCTTATAAAAATATTTTATATAAACAGATAATTATAAGCCTATATATTTTGATAAATCTATGCTTTTTTAAATTAGAATATTTCCTTATGAGAAGTTTGGTCAAATACTTTACTTTTATTGCAACTCACAATTTAAAAATTTACCATAATAATTTATGAGCATTGTATATATTATTCTCATTATTTGAAAATTTAGTATAACATTTTATGAGCATTGTATATATTATTATTTAAACTTAATAATCTAAATTTAATTTATTTGATTTGATTTTAAAAAACAAAATAATTTTTATACATATTACGATCAACAAATTACTTACATTAAATTTTATATTATATTTTGTTTATTAATATTTTTTTATAGTATATCTAAAAAATATTGAGTCATAATCGTGCATGGCACGACGGGGACAACTAGTATATATAATACAACCCCCCCCCCCCCTCAAGATGGAGGAGGGTCATGGATCCCCATCTTGGGAAGGACTGCTTTTAAGTGTATGTCAGGCAGAATCTTAGTTAGAAAATCTGCAAGTTGAGAAGCTGTTGGGACATGCTTGAAGGATATGAGACCTTCAAGGAGCTTTTCCCTAGTAAAATGGCAGTCCAATTCTATGTGTTTTGTGCGCTCGTGGAAGACGGGGTTCCGAGCAATGTAGATGGCAGCTTGGTTGTCACACTTCACGGGAATGGGTGTGATTTCTTTGATGCCAAAATCATGAAAAAGTCTGCTCAACCAAGAAAGTTCTGCACAAACACGTCTGAGAGATATGTATTCGGCCTCAGCAGAAGAAAGTGAGACGCTCTGCTGTTTCTTGGACTTCCATGAAATTAGGCTGTCACCAAACAAAATTATGAAGCCACTAACAGATTTTCTGGAATATGGGCATGTTGCCCAGTCTGCGTCACAATAGGCTTGGAGCTGCATACTGGTGTTGTTATTGAGTAGAATGGCTTTGGATCGTGTGCCTTTTATATATGAGAGCACGTGTAAAGCTGCATCAAAATGAGCCTGACTTGGTGCTTTGTTAAATTGACTAAGGAGTTGGACTGAATATGCTATGTTTGGCTTGGTGTTAACAAGGAAATTCAACTTCCCAATTAATTATCTGTAAGGCAAAGGATCTGAAAGGGCCACTCCTGTATCTGGTGATAACTTAATCCTAGGATCAAGGGGGCTAGCAGCATTGTGAGTTGGTGTGGGAAAATCTCGGAGAAGCTTGCTTGCAAGGTGTAAATTCAATTCCAAGGAAAAAAAGAAGAGCTCCCAAGTCTTTAATTCTGAATTCTTCATTTAAACAAACCTTCAAGGTTGTGATTTCAGAAGTATCATTGCTAGTTAGGAGGATGTCATCCAAGTAAACAACAACAAAAACCATGGTAGAATCTGATTTCTTGTGGAAGAGGGAGTAGTCATTTAAGGATTGAGAGTACCCCCTAGAGCTCAAGAAAGAAGAAAGCTTGACATACCACTGTCTAGACGCCTGTTTTAATCCATAAAGAGACTTTTTGAGTTGACAAACATAATGTGAATTTGCAATAGTCAATCCATCTGGTACCTTCATGTACACTTCTTCATTTAAATCCCCATGTAGGAAGGCGTTATTGACATCTAATTGTGATATTTCCCAATTCCTCTTTAGAGCAACAGACACAAGAGTTCTTACAGTGGTCATTTTCACAACAGGGGAAAATGTCTCAGTATAGTCTACTCCATATTTTTGTGTGAAGCCCCTCACAACTAGCAGTGCCTTGTACCTGTCGATGCTTCCATCTGTCTTTCTCTTGATTTTGTACACCCATTTACATGTGATTGCTCTCTTTTTCTCTGGCAATTTCACAATCTCCTAGGTCTAGTTTTGTTCCAATGCTGAAAATTCTTCTCGCATGGCTTTCTGCCAGACATCAAACCTGCAAGCTTCATAATTCTTGGGTTCAGCTTCTGGAAAGATAGTGGACAGTTCTGAATTGTGAGCAAAAGAGATATTGGAAGTGAGGGTATGTCCACAAAAGAAGGAGTTGTTGACACTTGTAGAGCAAATGTAGTCTGAGAGATATGATGGAGGGTTGTGAGGTCTAGAAGACCTTCTAGGAATAGGCTCTGGGTGATGGTTTTCTGTTACAGAAGGTGAAGGTTGGTGTAATGATGAGATGTAAGATTCATCATTGTTAGGTAAGGGTGTTGTTGGAAAGATAGAAGGTGGGAAAATGGTTTTGAAAGAAGAGTCTTGATAGGGAAAGATATTTTCACGGAAAACAATATCTCGAGAAGAGAAAATTTGCTTGGTTTCTAGGTTGTATAATTTGTAGGCTTTCTTTCCGAAGGGATAACCCACAAACACTACAAAAAAAAGAGAAATTAGCGACCATATTTATGGTCGCTAAATGCAAAATATGGTCGCTAAATGCATTTAGCGACCATAATATGGTCGATAAAAGGCCGGTCGCTAACCATGTGGCGACCATATGGTCGCTAATTTTAGCGACCACGCGACCATATGGTCGCTAGTTAGCGACCATGGTCGCTGGTGGTCGCCCCCATGCGGCGACCAGTTTGGCGACCACAGCGACCAGGTGGTCGCTATAGTTGGTGACCATATGGTCGCTGACTTTAGCTACCACTTGGTCGCTATTGTTGGCGACCATATGGTCGCTGGTTTTAGCTACCACTTGGTCGCTATGGTTGGCGACCATATGGTCGCTGGTTTAGCGACCACGTGGTCGCCGATTTTAGCGACCATATGGACTCTAATTAGAGACCATATGGTCGCTAAAAGCACCAAATAAACAACACGGGGGACGCCTTTCTCTGGTTCAAAGCGCACAATCGTGCGCCTTCGGGTGCACGATCATGTTGTAAATTAGCGACCAAATGGTCGCTAATTGTTTTTAATTTAAAAAAAATAATTACGAAATATTATAAATAATTACGAATTAATATAAATAGTTAATATTTAATGTTTCATTAATTACTAGAAATTCATTAATTTCCATAAATTTCAATAATTTACATACATAAATTCATTAATTTACATAAATTCAAATAATTTACAATAACATAATAAAACTACGTTAATCTATACGGCTGCGCCGTCGTCGTCGGGACCGGACGGGTGGGAGGTGCCCTCACCGCCTTTCTGCAGGCGCATCCACTCCTCGAACATCGAGAACTTACTCTTGAGCTCATTTACATCTTGCCTAAGGCTGACGTTTTCCTGCGATAATTCCACCACCCGAGGAGGTGGACGACGCGGCGCCGTCAATCGATTGCCGTAAAACTCATGTGCGGCGTTGCCAAGGCCGAAGACGGCACCTCCCGGGCCCACCCCCCAGCGGCCGTAAGAAAGGCATCACACTGGTCCTGGAAGGACGGCGGGGTGCCCGTTTCCGTCGACCTCTGGGTAAGGATCTCCTGGGTCCGAGCCTAATCAAACAATAAAAATAAAACAACAACAATCAACAACAACAACAAACAACTAAACCATTTACAACATCAACAAAAAACAAAAAACAACAACAACAACAAATCAACAACAAACAACAACAACATTAAAAATCAAGAACAAAATTCAACAAGAACAATAACAACTTCTTAATCAAATCAAAAACAACAACAACAACAACAACAACAACAAATCAACAACAAACAACAACAACATTAAAATCAAGAACAAAATTCACAACAACAACAACAACAACAACAACAACAACAACAACAACAACAACAACAACAACAACAACAACAACAACAAACAACAAACAACAAACAACAACAACAAACAACAAACAACAAACAACAACAACAAACAACAAACAACAAACAACAACAACAAACAACAAACAACAAACAACAACAACATTAAAAATCAAGAACAAAATTCAACAAGAACAATAACAACTTCTTAATCAAATCAACAACAACAACAACATCAACAACAACAAAAATCAAATCAACAACAACAACAACATCAACAACAACAAAAATCAACTACAACATCAACAAAAACAACAACAACAACAACAACAACAACAACAACAACAACAACAACAACAACAACAACAACAACAACAACAACAACAACAACAACAAACAACAACAACAACATCATCAACAACAACAACAACAACAACAACAACAATTTTTCAATCAAGTCAAACAACAACAACAACAACAACAAACACACAACACCAACTCCTTTTAAAATAGAGGAAAAATTATTAAAACTTACAGCGATTAAGGACGACCGCTCGTCTATAAAATGTCGAATGACAAATTAAAACTTATTAAAACTTACAACAATAGTGTTATCAGAAAAGTGAATGACAAATTAAAACAATAGTGTTATCAGAAAAGTGAACAACTAAACAATAGTGTTATTCTGATTACATGTCTTCCTCATCTGTATCCGTCTCACTCTCAAACTCACCCTCAGACGTTTCAGTAGACGTCTCTTCTTGATCCTCAACGACATGATCCTCTCCGTTTGGGTCGTTTAACGGACCAAGTGGATAATTATCTTGTGTACTGTCGTCGATAACTCGTGGAAGGGAAGAATCATGTTGAAATGCCTCCTCAACAGCAACGCCCCTTGACCCACTCTCATGAGGGTCTACGCACGTACCTTCATCGGGCCACACTCGTGACTTCACTTTACAGACCGCTCTCCATTCAGCATCTGCACGCCTCACCTTTGGGTAATCGAGGAAATAAACTTGAGTGGCTTGATGTGCTAATATGTAACGATCTTTTGTTCTCAACATTTTATGTCGATGAACATCGACAAGCTTTAGGTGAGGGTGAATGCGTGTTCCCCCACGACTTCTAGTGTCAAACCACGAACAATTAAAGACAATAGGACGCTTTACGGTTGGAGATAGGTAATGCAGCTCAATGATTTCATCTAGCACACCATAGAAGTCTTCCTCGTCGGTGCCGAAGCTTTGTCCTAGAACACAAACTCCGTTACTGTCAGTGGCTCTGGTTGATGCGTGTTCCCTCGTGTGGAATCGGTAACCATTGACAAAGTAACCAGGATACGTCCTCACTTTTTTAGAGGGTCCACGAGCAAGTGTTACAATGTTAGGATTTGTAACTGTCGGACTGTCGGCCTGCATGCAATTTTAAATCAGCATGTATATACAATTTCGGATGCAACATAAAAATGTACATTTTGAAACTAAATAGAAATTAATATAAGAAATCCTTACATGGGAGTAAAACCAGAGGCGAAAGTGTCTTTCCAAAATGTTTTGCTCTTCAGCATCGGTTATTGTTGGATTTGACGACCGCACGAAGTTTGTCAAATAGTACCTACGACAGAGTAATTGAATGAAATACATACTTTATATATATCGAACCAACTTTAGTTGAGATTATAGAAACGTACTCAATATAGGGTTCCACTTCGACACAGTTCATGAGAATTTAAGTTTGGATCACATGGAATTCATCATCTGTGAGGAAACGACCAGTTGATCTGCCCAGGGTTCGACCAGTTGTTGTGAAAATAGACAAATCGCCCGGATCAACCCCAACTGGAAGTGTGCAACTGACGTTGCGGGCGTTATCCATATGAGTACTCGCCACATGGTCACTAAAATAATACGAGCAGAATGTGGACGTCTCCTTAACGAGAAAGGCACTACAAATTGACCCCTCAACGTGGGCTTTGTTGCCAACTGAGGCCTTCAGCCTTTTTAAGAGCCTACATGATATACATTCAAAACCATTAATATTTATTGTACAAGTTAATTATATGAATCCAAAGCTGAACAACTGCATACAACTATACGTACCTTTCTTCTGGATACATCCATCTATAATTGACAGGGCCACAAAGTGAAGCTTCCGGTGGCAGATGAATAGGCAAGTGCTCCATTGAATCAAATAACGCAGGGGGAAAGATGTGCTCCAGCTTGCACAAAATTATTGGTATTTCCTTGTGCAACTGCGTAACCACCTCAGGCTTCAGCTCGTAACACGTCAAGTCTCTGAAGAACGCACTTAGCTGAGCTATGGGCTCCCATACTTTTTCATCAAGAAATGGACGAAAAGCAACAGGCATCAACCTTTGCATGAACACATGACAATCATGACTCTTCATCCCAAAGAGCCTAAGCTTGTGCAAGTCAATGCAGCGGCTCAAGTTGGAGACGTAGCCATCCGGGAATTTTACGGATCTCAACCAATCTAGAAGCACTTGTTTTTCATGACGATCTAGTGCATAGCAAGCCTTTGGGTACCTATTGTCCTCCTCATCAGGTTCCAACTCCGAACGCTTGCACAATTCCTTCATATCCTTTCTAGCCGACCACTTGTCTTTCGACTTCCCCGGAACATCGAGAATGGTAAAGAAAATATTATCGAAGACATTTTTCTCAATGTGCATGACATCTAAATTATGTCTTACCAGCAGACTAGGCCAGTAAGGTAGGTCCCAGAAAATGCTTTTCTTCTTCCAACTCGAACCTCTACTGACCGCGGCATTGTGCTCCTCAGCTCCCACTTCAGTTATCTTCATCAAGCCCATATTGTTTATCTGGTCTAATATCTCGTATCCATCACGAAGTACCGGGGGACCACGACGCTCCCGTCTACCTTTCCTGAAATCAGTCTTGTTGTTTCGAAAGCGATGATCAGGTTCTGTAAACCTCCTGTGACAATCGAACCAGCACATTTTGTGTCCATGTGTTAGATAAAATGCATCGGTGTCCTCCATAAAATAAGGACATTCGTATTTTCCAGAAGTGCTCCAGCCTACACAAACATATATTTTATATCACACATTAATTAAAGTTCACAAATCATATATATGCATTTTTATTATATATAATAGTCTCAAATTAATTAGCACATGTAAAATTAACAACATACTAGACAACATCGAATATGCGGGAAAGTCACTAATAGTCCATATAACAGCTGCACGCAACATAAAATTCTGCTTCCTCCAAGAATCGTATGTGCACACCCCATTAAGCCACAGATCCTTCAGCTCGGCTATCAACGGCTGCAAGTAGACATCCAACTTCTGCTTCGGGCTCTTCGGTCCAGGTACAATAACCGTAAAAAACATAACCTCTTCTCGCATACACATCGACGGCGGAAGGTTGTAGGGTGTTAGAATCACAGGCCAACATGAGTACTGGCGCCCGGACGCCCCGAACGGATTGAAACCGTCCGTGCACAAGCCTAGTCTTACATTTCGTGTTTCTGATGCAAAATCTGGCCACATAGCATTGAAGTGCCTCCATGCCTCTACATCTGAAGGATGTCTCATCACCCCATCTTGTGCGTGCTCTGCATGCCATCTCATGTGTTCGGCAGTCACCACAGATGCGTACAACCTCTGCAACCGTGGAGTTATTGGCAAGTAAAACATACGAGAATAGGGAATGAGCTTTGTCTTGCCTTGCTTCCATCTAGGATAGTCACATATCTTGCATGCTACGTATTCTGCATCTGCACCCCAATATATCATGCAAGAGTTTGGACAACAATCAATCATCTCGTAAGGAAGACCGAGACCCTCAACCAATTTTTTCGTGTCGTAAAACGTGGCTGGTAATGTCGTCTCCGGGTGAGAAACGCGTCCGCAAAAATCCGAGATCATGTCATATCCGCGCTCCGTCATCCTCAACTTAGACTTTATGTTCAGTAGCTCAGTCGCAGCCTCCAATTGCGTCATATCACATCCAGGCCACAAAGGCCTATTTGCGGCCGACAACATGTCGTACATACGTTGTGCATCGGGATTAGGCGCTTCATTATAATATTGCTCCCTTTGCTCATGCCTTATATCCGCATTCTGCACGGGATCATCAGCAGTGTAATCACTTCGGCCATAATTAAAACCATCATACACCATCTGTTCCATTCGATTATCATTGCCAACATTTAATGGTGGTGCTGGATCGAAACTGCTACAGCCTTCATGTTGTCTAGACTCGGCCAACAATGCAGCGAACCTTTCATCTGTCTCCCCGTGCGAAACCCAATGGTAATAGTTCGGAACAAAACCTTCCTTAACAAGGTGATAATGCACATCATCCGCAGATTTCATTTTCTTATTCTTGCACCTACGACACGGACACCTTAATTCGGATGGGTTATAGGACGACATAGATTTGCAGAAATCCAGAAATTGCTTTACGCCAGCTAAAAACTCGTCGTTCAAAAAACCATTTATATTACGCACATACATCCACTCACGCATTTTTTCCTTCCTGCATTTCAAAATAAGAGTACAATTAAATTAATTCAACTACATTTAGCGACCATATGGTCTCTAATTAGCGACCATATGGTCTCGAATTAGAGACCATATGGTCGCTGATACGCTTTTAGCGACCATATGGACGCTAATTAGCGACCATATGGTCGCCATCTTCAGAACAGTAGAATAGCATTCACAACATAACCAATTGCTATTTGCGGTAAAATTCTGTAACACAATCTCTTATAAATATATAAACAAAAGCTTTCTACCTTCAATATCTTTCTAAAACAAAATAATGACGGAATGAAAAATTAGGAATAAGATTTACATACATACCTTTAGTGAGGATTTCGATAAAATTTGACGTAATTTCTTCCTACAATCAATTCACAGTTGTGGTTGATTTTTTTCTCTTTTCTGAATATTTTGGAAGAGAGCGGAATGAGAGTGAAGTTGTGTTGAAGCGGAACGAGAGTGCATTTTTTTGTGGAATGAGAATGCAATACATGCTGAAATGGCGGGAATTTTACCAATTAGTGTTTTTAGCGACCATATGGTTGCTAAAAACGCGGGCTATTACCCGCCAAAATAGATGTGAAGCGCCAAAACATCTGACCAAGTCTGCGACCACTTGGTCGCAAACATCCGCGACCATATGGTCGCAGATATGTTTTCTTGTTGTTGCGACCATATGGTCGCGGATGTTTGCGATCTTATGGTCGCCAATATGTCTTCTTCTTTTTGCGACCATATGGTCGCTTAAATTAGCGACCATATGGTCGCTTAAATTAGCGACCATATGGTCGCTAAATGTTGGCGGGAATTCTTCCCGCGCACCTTTTGCGACTATAAAAGCCTAGCGACCATGTTGTCGCTAATTTTAGCGACCATCTGGTCGCTAATTTGTTTTTATTTTTTTTTCCGTTTTGACGACCAGATTTGCGACCATTGGCGTCCATATGGTCGCAGAATTAGCGAACATATTGCGTGGTCGCTAAAATATGGTCGCTAAATCTGCAGAATGGTGTAGTGAAAAATGCAGGGGCTATCCCTTGCTTGGAACTTGTCTCTGCCTTCCTTAAGGGTTGAAGCAAAATAAAGACAACCAAAATTCCTGAGGTGGTCATAGGAAGGTTTGGTGTGGTAAATAAGCTCAAAAGGTGTTTGGTTTTTGAGGAGAGGGGTTGGTAACCGGTTGATAATATGGGTTGTTGTCAACACACTGTCCCCCCAGAATTTCAAAGGCAGATTTGACTGAAACATCAAAGCCCGGGCAACTTCCAAGACATGTCTATGCTTCCTCTCCACCACTCCATTCTGTTGTGGAGTAGCAACGCAGGATGTCTCATGCCTTATTCCCTTTTCATTAAAGAAGGAAGAAGTTTCTTTACTTGCTCCAAGTTCAAGTGCATTATCTGACCTTACAACTTGTACTCTTCCCTCAAACTGTCTCTCAACCATAGCTATAAAACTTCTCAAAACAGGAAATGCATTGCTTTTGGCCGATAATAAATGTACCCATATGCTTCTAGAAAAATCATCAACAATGGTGATAAAATACTTGTATCCATTATAGGTTAAGGTATGGTAAGGACCCCAAAGGTCTACATGTAAAAGCTGAAAAGCATAAGTAGAACTGATATAACTATGAGGAAAAGGAAGCCTACTTTGTCTTGACTTGGAACAGACAACACAAGGTAAGACATCAGACTTATTGCCTTGAACAAAACTAAAGTTGCTAAGTAAATAAAAGGGTAGATGCCGTAATCTGGTATGCCAAACTGAAGCATCTACATGAAAAATATTTGCTGAATTTACTGGAGCACTTACTGAACTGTCTACCTGATCTGATTGTAAATCTGAAGTTAGGAGAAACAAGTCCTTGCTTGCCTTACCAACCACCAAGGGATTCTTCATAGAAGGAGCCTGCAATTCACATCTTGTAGCAGTGAATACAGCATTACTAGACATGTCTTAGATAAGTTTGCCCACTGAGATCAAGTTACATTTGAAACTAGGCA
This sequence comes from Fallopia convolvulus, assembly GCA_964016875.1. Taxonomy (NCBI): domain Eukaryota; kingdom Viridiplantae; phylum Streptophyta; class Magnoliopsida; order Caryophyllales; family Polygonaceae; genus Fallopia; species Fallopia convolvulus. The sequence goes on along the minus strand of OZ024734.1, from coordinate 24,060,735 downwards.
CAAATAAAACATCCCTCCATGTCAAATCAGGCAACACAACTACAGAACTAGCAATATCAACCATTATAGTTTCCTTGGTCGGGAGAGAAACAATATAAGGCTTTAATAATTTTCTTTTTGTTTCAAATAGAGTCAAGTCACCACACATATGACAACTTGCACCACTATCTATTATCCAACGGGTTTTCTTATCAAAAATATTGGATGTAAGGGATGTACCTGCGAAGCCTGCAAAGTCATCATGCATCACACCCTTTCCTGAACCATTTCCTGCATTCAGAAGTGCTAGAAGCTGTGTAACCTGGTCTGAAGTGAGCTCACCAAAACTTGAAGCCCCTGCAAATTTCTTTTCTACCTCCTGTTTCTTTTCAGGTTCTTGTTTCTTCCCCTTGTTCTCTTTATACCCAAGTGGAAATCCGATTATAAAGTAGCACTTATCTATGGTGTGGTTGGTCTTTTTGCAATTTGTGCAATATAAAGATTTTTTGTCTCCTTTCTCTTTCTGGCTGCTCGAAGATGCAATAGAAACCCTAGCATCAACTCTAATAGAAGCTGATTCATCAATAAGTGGAGCATGATTTTGAATTTCCCTTTGTTTTTCTTCATGCATAAGCAATGAATAGGCATGGTTAACATCAGGAAGGGGTTTCATCATAAGAATGGTGCCTCTAGTTGTAGTATACTGTTCGTTCAGACCCATTAGGAATTGAACTAACCTTCTATCCTCATCATGCTTTAGAATTGCTTGCATACAACCACAAGTGCAAGGCGGAAATTGACACATCGAATTTAACTCGTCACAGAGAGTTTTGAGTTTCGTAAAATAACCTGAAATCTAGTTGGAGCCCTGGTTTAGCGAGCATAATTCTTTCTCCACTAAGTACATTTGAGCCCCACTTACCTGACCATATCAAGCGACCAAATCGTCCTAGATTCCACGAGCGGAGTTGGTATAGAGAACGCTCCTCCTAATATCTGGGCTCAATCCATTCCAAAGCCAGCTTGTCACCATACTATTGCAACGGTCCAAGCGGTCATGGCGAGGGTTTGTCTTCGGGGGCCTAGCGAGCGTGTCGTTGATGAATCCGGTCTTGTTCTTGGAAGAGAGGAAGATTTGAACAGAAATTTTCCATTCTCCAAAATTCGTTCCGTCAAACAACTAAAGAACAAGAGATAGACCTGGATGGTCACTAGAATGGAGAAATAAGGGGTCATTATGATCGACGGCTTCGACCACCATTTTTTTTCTGAGTTTTCTAGGTTTTAGAAGAGACGAAGAAAAAGGGGATGAAATGGGTCTTTTTAGAATCGCGGAAGAACGATCTAGTAGAATTTCAGCAAAAGATGCTCTGATACCATTTTGTCAAGTCATGAAAGGCAAAACAAAATTGGTCGCCATAGCAGACCAGAGGAAGAGAGAAGAAGGAGATAAGGCCGTATTTGTATTTCTACCTGGTTTGTTACAAAAAGGGCCCTTTTATATATGAAGGGCAAAGAAGGCCACGTAGGTACACACATATAACATGATAGAATATATATAATATAAACTATAGAATTTTATTAGTCATAACAACTCCAGAAGCTCGAATTGAGCCCGAAGAATGGTGCTCCAAGTCCCGAGATCGACCACGAACGTAGAAGGCTGATCCGAAGAGTTTTGGTTGGATAAAGTGGCTGAAGCCCTCCAACTAACTGAGTACATAAAGAAGTTTACGAAGCTTAAACCAGCTATAAAAATTGAACCGAGAAATATAGAAATAAGTATTGAACCGGTACTAAACCGGGTTACATATAAAACCCTATCACAGACGATGATTTGGAATAAGTCGCACTAGCCTCGATCAGAACTTGGTAATTGAACAAATACTTGAGAGAGAACTCATTGTCGGAGTGGGTCGAACAGAACTCATCGCCGGTCGACAAAAGGAATGGGAGTCGGGTTGCGAGCGAACTGGGTGGAAACTCAAGAGAGAAGCAACGAGCGCTAAGAGAGAGAGAAGCAACGAGTGATGGTGAATGTGAATCTTAAGCCCGTGGGCGTGGATCCGCTGAACTCGTCGTCGTGGCTCGACAAAAGGAACGGGCGTGTGAGATCTAGATCTAGGGTTTCATGGTGGAGTGGAGGCGGGAGAGGGTTGAACTCTCATAAATGATAAAATGAAGAGGAGGAACTCGAGTACTCGACTCCAGCGTGTTTGGTTGGGGTAATCTGCTTTCCCTTTTCGCTATAGGGTTCGAAATATATTTACTTTGTAAATATAGGTATCTTTTTTTTCATAAGGAAAGAGATTAGGGGCCGCTAACAGGTTAGCGATCACACTAGAGCATCCAGATGGATAAGATTCTGAAGAATCGGGTCAACTGGAAATGGAACAGATGAAACATGGAGAAACGAGACAACAATGAATTCCGCCACTACGTTGCACTCCCAGACGACATCGACAATGCTTCAGCTCCGGAACCGGGCAAGTAAGGAGTGAATATCCGCACGTAACATCTCAATCTCCCACGAACAACGCCAATCCCAAGAACGGCCTTGACCAACTGCAAATTTTCGCCTTCGATCTGGATGTGGGAAATGCCACGCCGAGTGACTTCAATGATTCCCTATCGTAAAGCGATGGTCTCGGATGTCAGAACAGACTATCGATCGATTAGTCCTCCGTCAAAATGGATGGGCTCAGCCTTGGAATCCCTGAGAATGAAACCAAACGAAGCCACCCCGTCAGCGTTGACTACCTCATCAAAATTGAGTTTAATAAAATTTGTTGGAGGTTTTCTCCATCTGGCACATGACCGTCTACAACGAGTCTGATGCCCGTCATTGGTTGATTTCGTGTTTACATTACATTATTCCACTCTTTTCTTTGGTTACGGATGAAGTCGCAAAGGTTGTCCTTTACATCTAGCATAGTTGGAGACTTAGGTTCGAATACATCTTTGTTGCCGAAGAACCAAATACTCCACCAACAACAAATCAGTACCTCGAATTCAGCCTTGGATGCTCTATTCATGATTTCCTCTAGTATTTGACATGGTGTTTAATTGTCTAGGTTAATCTGGTTAATGATCATCTCGAGTTTAGGGTTTATTACTTTTAGGGTATTTTTGATACGGTTGCATGATAGTAGAATATGGTTGGCGTCAAATATAGGCAACTTTTGAATTTACTTTGTTGTTCTTGAATCAATTTTGATTGAAGTGGAATTCATGGAACTAAAAAGATTGTTTTAATAAGTTTTCCAATGTTTTATAGTGTTGACAGTCAAGCTCAACGATACATTTGCTCACTTATATATGATGTGGATAAATTTGAATGAGATATATTACAGTAGCTGGTTTTAGAAAAAATTAGATACATTGCAATAACTCTAGTTTTAGTTCATCTGAGGATATTGAAGTGTTGTTAAAATGGCAAGTTCTTCTGTAGCTCTACTAGTAGGTGTAGTTGAATGTATCTGGTACTTTAGTAATTCTAATTTGTTCATAGACATATCTAATTGGATGGAAATGAGCATTGTGTACAATGAAATGGAAGCACTGGCTTTTCATTCACATGATAGAAAATTGATGCTTGAAACTAGGGATGCACATGGGGGCGGGGAGGGGACCCCGCCCCCATCCCCGATTACTATTATGCCCCCATCCTTGCCCCGTCCCTGTTTAGTCCCCACGGGGAACTGGGCGGGGAATCCCTATCGGTTATCACGTTATTAACGGGGGCCCGTTTATTATAAAAAATATTTTAAACTTAAAAATGTTTACAAATATCAAATTTAATAACATAAATTTTATTATATAATTTGTATATATATATATATATAAGCTTTTAAATTAAAAACTACAATTATATTTAAAATCTATTTTTATTCTATGTTTTAATTATAAATTAAAAATAAAAACAAAAACATATAGGGTATATATAGCGGGGATTCGGGGTGGATAGTACATTCCCCGTCCCCACCCTGTTTTAACTCGGGGGTACGAAAATGATCCCCATCCCTGCCCCGTTCCCCACCAAGTTGGGGAATCCCCGCCCCATTAAGAACAGGCCCCCGAGCATCTCCACGGGTTTTTTGTGCATCCCTACTTGAAACCTTTTTCAGGTAGTAATTGCTGATTAAAAAAAAGTTGGCTTTAAGGGTGACATTAGTTTGATCAATGAAATATATGTTGATTTGGCTCTGGCTACTATATTGATCTTGATAAGTTGTAGTAAAATAAATTTGAAAATGCAACAAGAAAAGAACAATGAATTGATTCCTACTTCCAATGATGATTACTCTCTATGCAATACTACTTGCCAATCTGAAGAAAAATTATAGGTTAAACAAGTTGAGAATGAGATTTAAAGTTCAAAAATTACTTTCGCCTAGACCAAATGTAAATTGTTGTAGATGAATGCTTTTTGAACCAGATTTCAATATTAATATGATGAAGGAACTTTTTATGTACTATATTTGGTGCAACAATTTGATTCTGCTTAAATTCTGGAAGTTTTTGTCTTGCCTTTGCAATGGGTTGCGAAAACTCCCTGACTTGAATCCTTAGAGGGACTACTTCAACTGCTATATGAAGGTTATGAAACTGAACCTAATAGAATGTGAAAGCTTTTGTACATATATAGTGAAAAAAAGGATTGAATGTAGAAGGGTTGTCTGGAAGCTAACATTCTAGTGGAATTATATGAGATATGATGAAACTCCTGATCTTATTAGTAGAGTTCTGATCTCTGTCTCCTTATACATAGTCAAACAAAATCTCATTTATGTATTCTTGATTCAAGAAGCTTATAAAGTGCCTACTCTACATCACGTTCTTAGTAATTGTGCTGTGATTGACTAATCTCCTTTTTGTACTAAGGTGAAATAACACTATGTATATAATCTTATAAACTGCTTTAGACACTTTCTAACAATGAAAACTAAAATTTGCTGCCTTGATACTTGCACAATGTTGGTGTTTAACTACATGATTAGGAAAAAAGAAGAAGTAAAGAAATTGAATGGAACAATAAAAACTGGTGATCGAAATGAGCACATGGGAATACTAATATTATAGAATATACATGTATCATTTGTAAGAATATTATGAAAGAATCATGCAAAATGACGAGTATACAGGTGATGAAAATTTGTGGAAAAATTGTTGTGTTCTTTAGAATGTCAAGTGGTGAAGGATATGTAGAAATATCAAGCTATAATATTATATTAACAAATATTACTAAAATAAGGACAATGAAAATAGAACACGGTTGGTATTTATTTGAACCCCTCCTGGGGGCAGTGTTGTTTCATAATCAATACTATTATGAAGATAAGCCTATGAAACTGCAGGGGGATTAGGTGGAAATCATTTTGGCTGGAGGTTGACTCCTTTTATAAAATTGAGAAAATACAAATTATGGCTATAGTGGAAACAAAAACGGAAAAAGAACCGAGTTATCAAACTTGGAGAAGAGCGGGATTTGACAACTTTATCTGGTCTCCGACCTGTGGCAAGGCAGGGGGTATATGAGTAATGTGGAAAGAACACTAGTTTATAAACGAGGAAGTAACCGTATTAGCCCATGAACCAAGCTACATAATATTAAAATACCACCACATTATAACAAAATATAACATAGCTAGCTTACTCTCCTCCTAATGAAGGACTAAAGGATGAATTCTGGAGAAACCTAACAATCAAGCTACAAGACGTGAACTTGCCCATTGTAATCTTAGGAGACCTAAATGAAATACAGGATCCTTGTGAAAAGAAGGGAGGATGTTATTCTAATCAACAAAGATTTAGAAGGCTTATAAAGTTTAAAAATGACTGTGAACTAGTAGATATCCCCACACTTGGAAATTTATTTACATGGAGGAAGAATAAAACTGAAAATAAAAATACGTATGAAAAACTTCATCTTGCTCTGGTAAGCAATAGCGTCCTACAATGGTTCCCTAACATTAAGACAAGAAATTATGCGTTCACAACTTCGGATCACTTTATGATTGCTGTAAACCTTAGTAATGAGGAGATTTGCAAAGGACTTCCTTTCAAAATGGAGAAAATGTGGACGTATAGAAAAGACTTTAGAAATATCGTAAGGCAAGCATGGAGATTAGATGTCCCACGATCAAACATGTTTAAACTAGTTAGGAAAATTCAATTGTTAAAGAAAAGCGCGAAAATTTGGAATCGACATACAAAAGCAAATATTAATCTCCCCACAACCAAGTATAGTACAAAGACAAATCCGAATAATTAAACAAAAGGAATGTATACTGAATTATCACAAAACCTACTAGAAACAGAGAGCAAAAACGAAGCACATCAAGCTTGTAGATGCAAATACGGGGTACTTTCACAAGACTGCAAGCGGAAAAAGAAATAGAAAAAATATTAAAGAGATAAGAACTAATGATGGTACACAAATCATTGGATTGGGAAATATTAAAAACGAAATAAAAAAAGACTTTAAGATTAGATACACAAAAGAACCAACAAATCAAGTTTTGGCAAATGAATTCTTAAACTTAATATCCAAGGAAATAACTGACGAAGATAATGTTAGCCTGACTAAACAAGTGACCAATGAAGAAATTAAAGAAGTAGTAATGCAACTAGGATCAAACAAATCTCCGGTTCCAGACGGAATGACAACATAATTCTATAAAAAATGTTGGGATATTGTAAGTCCGTCTGTTATTAAGGCGGTTAAAAGTTTTTTCCTCTCAGGAAAGATGCTAAAGCAAATTAACCACACATTTATATCATTAGTACCGAAAATTGAAAACCCTAACTCGACAAATCACTATAGACCAATAACCTTATGTGCAACAATATACAAAATAATCTCCAAAATCATCACAGAAATGCTGAAAAAAATAATAGGCAAAATCATTCATCCACTTCATGTAATACCCGAATTATCCATTCGCAAACCGTCAGTTTAGCCTTGTTTTAAGTCCTATATCCTTGCCAATTTTCTTGCTCATGTTTCTCATTGGGCTAAAAGCCCATTTGCGTTTGGAAAAAGAAAATTAAAAAAAATCTAAAAGCCCAATGTTGAGGACCCAAACCCAAACCCATTTCCTTCCCTCCTCTACTTACGTTTCATTTGCCCTACCTCTCTTCTTGTTTTCTGGACATCACCGCTCCCCAACAACAACAGAGAATTGGCGACATGATCTTTGTCGTTCCATAGCTAGAGAAGAAGATCGACAGTCATCGCCCGTCCTCCTTTGCCTTCTTCGTCCCGCGTTCCAGTGGACTCGAGACAGCAGGAAGCTTGGCCATTCGAGATCATCCATCGCCGTCATCTTCAAGCTTGTCGCATCCCCCTTCGTTCTTCCTTCCTTTCTCCTCTAGATCCCGCTGTAGACTTCTGGAGTTGCATCACTCTTAGCGGAATCCGATCTTGCCGAGATCGAGTCGCACCACGCGAGGGTCGCCGGGAGTCACAAGGTCCGCCTTGTCCGCCGGCGGTAGGTTTGCCTTGTCATTTCCATCCTCTTTTCCCTCGTTTCCGCCTCCTTAAACTTCTTCTGGAACTGAATCTCGATTGGTGAAGGTGCAGTTGTGACTTCGAACCCAGATTCCGAGTTGCCTTGGTTTTGCGAGCGCCTCACTCCGCGAGTCCGGCCCGAGCGCATCGACACTTTAGTCCTTGAAGCCGCAACACCCCAAGCATGCCAAGACCGCCAGCAAGAGCCAGTTTTTGCCCAATGAGAAGTCGAGACCTCCGAGTTAGACAGCTCAATTTTGAAGACAACGCACCAAGGGTCGCTCCGTTCGAGTTTGGGTACAAATCAGATCGTTGAAAGGTCGGACAACTTCCTTTTTATTGATCAAACCTTAGAACCGATCCTTGGGTTTACTTGCTTTTGAATGCACCTTGTAATAGCATAGTGAGTGGTTTGGTTTGAGTCCCGATCCGATTGATCAAGATGGACTCCTATAGCACTTTGTCTTCATACATTTACTATTGTATTTTTCACTTGTTTTGAATTAATTACTTATTAAATTATTAGATTAGAATGGTGTGGATGTGCAGTGTAAAGTTTAGATTGATTGTTGTATGACCATATTAGAATAAGCTTGCTTGAACGAGTTTGGAAGGGTTGTATTAGATTTTTTGTTTGAATGTTGAGACATGAATTAAAGTTGGAATTCGGCTTGGGAATGAATTGAGTAAACCTCAATTGAGTTTTGATGTTTGTGTGGTTGCGATCTTCATTTGATCTTGTGTGGTTTGATCCATCCTAGAATGCGAGTAGTAGTAGGGTTTTCGGGTAGAATGTATGTTAGTCTCGGCCTTGTGTTGCTTGATAGAACTCGCTTGGTTGGTTTTGCCTTGAATAGAAGCTTTGGGACCTAATGTTGTAAGTTGTGAACTTGGACTTTGTTTTGGATTATCTTACCCTCCTCCGCCTTGAGATGCGTTAGGCCTAGCTAGGAAATGCTAGTTGGTTGAGAAAAATTGATGTTGTCCGTGTGACGTCAAGTCTAAACTTTGTTTAATAATAATGTAATCAAGTCAAGCCGTTTTGTTTGGATACCATGAAAGTATGGTGGCTCGTATTTCGAAGCCACTATAGTTGTGCTTGTCTAGAATCGAAAATGTTTACTCGCGGTTAGTCAGTTAACCGTGAACGTTATGATTCGTAGGTCTTTAGTATCGACGCGTTTCTTACTTCATTCGAGGATCGCCTTCCAGGTAAGTCGTTCTCGACTTGCTCGGCTTTATTCTAGTCTTGTTAGATTCCATGCCGTGATTGTGAGATTGGTTTTGGGAGTTAGTCCCGAATGTATGTTTTCCATGTGAAATATGTTCATGCATGATGTGATGCGCTTTCCATTTCAACCATTTTCTCGTAAAAGAAATACTATCGCTTTCTCTGTGCTGGCAGCGTAACCGGCACAATCATGTGCGACGATTGTCAGTGGCGAAGAGGTGTCTAGCCATGGTCGTGTGTCGGCCGGGCCCTTTTAAAAATAAAAATTGATTGTTTGTTTTTGGCAAGTGCTCCAGTGGAGGCTTGACCAGGGGTTGGAAGGATGACATATATGGAAAGTGGGAGGGCCCGCCTCTGCACTCGGGCGCAGGTGAGTTAGCGCCGTAGATGGGAATGCGGTGGTGGAAGGAAGAATGGCATTTCCCAATAGGATTGTGGTTTTGTTGTGTGCGTGTGTGTGATTACTTAGTTGGTTTTCCGACCTTGTGAATTCTTGCCACGCTTAATGAATTGTGTATTCGTTGTATCTTCCTTCATTTGTTGAATGTCGATGTGTTGGTTATTAATATAAATGCTTTACTTTTGTGCTTGTTAGTTGGATTATGGTATGTCTCATTGCCTTTCCTTTCGCATATTCTCTAAGTTGTGGAAATGTGTGTTGACTTATACTGTTCTGTTCAATTCACTTGTTAAAAGTTATGTTGTTGTATAATTGATGTTTTTCAAACGTCTTACTATTGCCGTGTGTTATCTAGCTTGCCTAGGGTAGTATCTGACCCCTCGGGGACTTAGGACAGATGCTGCAGCGGATCGTTGACGCGTGTCATAGGTCACTGAGTGGGTTCGGAGTTCGGTTTAGGCTTGTTAGCTGTTTTTGAGATTTTACTATGTTGTTGACTTTAGCAGATTTCAGGTGTTGAATATAAATTGGCTAGACATTGGGATTCATGCATGACATTATAAAAATGTGGTTTGTTTGAATGACAGTTGGATGTTTTAAAATAGCTTTCTTGTTGTGCCCGAGTTGCAAGGTCCAGGTATTCTAGTTGTCAACCAGTTCAGGTAGGACCCGTTAGGGTCAACTACCCAGTAATGTCCCGACGGTAAGTCGGGGTGTTACACTTCAAGGGGCATTTATACATAATCAGTCCATTCAAGACAATATACTCATTGCCCATGAAAATTTCCACTCCTTTAGAGGAAGTAAGGCAAAAGACGGTTGGGTAGCTGTCAAACTTGATATGGAAAAAGCGTAGGATAGGGTAGATTGGAATTTCCTCTTCCTTATCCTAGAAAAGTTTGGGTTTGATAACAAATTTATAGGATGGATAAGAGAATGTGTGTGTATAGTATCATTTTCTGTTCTTTTAAACAATGGACCAACGGAACCGTTCATGCCAGAGCGAGGTCTGCGTCAAGGTGATCCTTTGTCACCCTTTCTGTTTGTTATAGGAGCTGAGATACTAGCCAGGAAACTACAATTCATAAGTGACTTTGATAAGAAATCCATTGGCTTTCCTATTTCCCGTGGTGGAACTAGGATTCCTTTTTTAGCATTTGCAGATAATATGATTATTTTTGCCAAAGGAACCCAAGGTTCATGTGCAAAAATTAAAGAAATAATTGATGCCTACTGTGATATATAAGGACAAAAGGTTAATTTTCACAAATCCACCTTTCAAACCTCCAAGAATATTAACAACCAACAAAAGCAACAAATTCAACAAGCTTTGGGTATTATTGTGATGACTGACATAGAAAAATATTTAGGTTGTCCTATTATTAGTGGGAATGTAAATAAAGAAACGTTTAAGGACACAATAGGGAAGGCACAACTTCAACTTACAAAATGGAAAACGAACAATTTATCACAAGAAGGAAGGACAATGCTAATTAGAGCAAACTTGGCTACCAAACCAAATTATATTATGCAAAGCTTTATGCTTCCAAACAAAATACATGAAGACATGGATAGAATTAATAAAGGTTATTTTTCGAACAAAGACCAACAGTACAAACCACTTATTGCATGGGATAAAATATGTAAACCAAAGTCTGCAGGAGGACTAGGCCTAAGAAAAACAAAACATATGAATAAAGCGCTACAAAAAATTACTCTGGAAAATCCTTGCAGAACCGGATAACATATGGGTCCGAATAATCAAAGAGAAATACATGCGAAATGATGATTTATTTTCCTATAGACTAAAACTAAATTCATCCTGGCAATGGAAAAGACTAATGAATTTGCGAAAGGAATTCAATAAAGGACTATATGGCAAATAGGAAATGGGCACACAATTAAATTTTGGGAAGACAATTGGGCATTGGAGCATCCTCTGAAAGAGCTGGCTTTACAAACAACCTTCCAAAATAACACCGAGAAAGTATCTGACTACATTATGGCGGATAGAAAATGGAACATACAACGACTAAGACAAGTGCTCCCTGATGAAAAAAGTTAACATTATCTCAGAGATAGTTATTCCGGAACATAACATTCAAGATCGATTGTACTGGGCCCCTAGCAAGAATGGTTGGTTCTCAACCTTTTCAGCCATGAAACTGATAACACAAGACCAAACCCCAAACCCACCTGGTATAGATTGAATATGGAAATTAGATGTTATACCTGAAGTCAAAAATTTTATTTGGAAAATTAGTGCAAATGGATTGCCAACAAAAGAGAGACTACAAGAAAAACATGTGGCAATGCCAGGGGAATGTGTATTATGTAACTGTACTAATGAAAATATCACACACCTATTGAGTAACTGCCCTTATACTATAAATACAATAAAAAGTATAAACCAAGCCTTAACCTTGATAGGAAGATGGCTTATTCAATAATTCGCAGAAAGTATGAGATTATGACCCAGGGAACAAAGCACCAAAAACTATGCTCATAGAATTATTCTATCTCTTGGGAAAAAAGAACTTCATTGAATTAGTTGTTTCGTGGTGGAGCATATGGCATCAAAGAAATAAACTAATATTCCAACATACGAATCATATTATTCAGGACCTATCCTTATATATAAAACTACAAATAGAGCAATGGAAAAAAGAAAAACTATGGAATGAAGATGAAGATGAAATCAAAACAACGAATACAAAGAAGAAAAAACGAAGCTCAAAACTAGAACCATGGAAAAAATCAAAGGTGGAATTTATCAAATGTAATTTTGATGGATAAAAAATAAGCAATGGAACAACTTCAGGAGGGGCTGTTTTAAGGGACCACAATGGTAATTTGATTGATTTAATTTCAAACAGGTATGGGAAAATCTCGGTCCTTAAAGCTGAAGCATTAGCACTCAGAGATTGCATAGATTTAGCACGAAAATGGAAATATAAGAATATAGAAATAGAAGGGGATATTATTCACGTTATAAAAGTTGCTCAAGGATGTAGAAATTGCCCATGGGAAATAGAAATGATTATGGCTGATGTTCTGGTCTCGCTTCAAGAGTTTCAGAGCATAAAAATATTTCATGTTAACAGAGGGTCTAATGTTGTGGCTGACCATATTGCTAGACTGGGCCACAGTCTCTCTGTTACTGGTATTCGGAATCACACATAACTTAAAGTTCTCATCCGTCAGGATGCTCTAGGACGCCCTCCTTAACGGATCGGCTCCTAATCCTTACCTACTCAAAAAAAACCTATATGAGTAGAATATTGTTTTGGGCATGCTTTTTATGTTTTGGATTTTGGTTGGCTAGTAAGACTATAAGTAATATTGTCAGAAAATTTGTTTCCCGTGCTAATTTAGATTCTCCTGTTAGGTGATCCTGGTTTTGGATTTAATACGGGCCCATACCTATCCAACCAATGTATGTGCCTGTTGTAAACTATAACACTTAATTTCCACGGCTTGCACCAGCTCATCAGCAAGTTGAGCATCATCAACCTCACCTTGTTACTCAACATTTGTCTAGTCCATGGCCCTCCCCATCTAATCATGTCAAAATTAGGCTTGGCAATTTCACCTGCACTCGATGGGTACCGGAAAAACTGATCCGAAAAAACCGATAAAAAACCGGTGAAAACGGGTTTCGGGAAATCGGGTGATGGAGCGGGTACGGTTTCGGGTATGGCCTCACCCGACCCAATCCGACCCGATCACCCGGTTTTTTGTCCCACATCGAAAAATTGGTAGAAGGAGAGGAGAAGATGAGCTTATAAAAAGGGAAGGAGAGGAGAAGAGGGTTAAGTGTTTGAAGCCTAACCATAGAGGGCTTTGAAGCTTTCTAATTAAATCTATTTTTTTGGCTAATCCAATTGGTAGGTCCTATATAAATAGGTTTAAATTTTAGTTTAAATTTTAAATTTTTATTAGACGGATTAAACGAGTTGACCCGTAATCCGATGGGTCGGGTCACATGTTAAGTTTATTTTGTTTACGGTTCATCGGGTTGACCCGTTGAACAAATAAACTTAAGGTTAATTTATGATTGGAATTTTCAACTTTTTATAACACCCGAAAAAACCGACCCGACCCGAAAACCGATGGGTTTCGGGTGGGTCGGTTCGGGTGGAACCCGTTGGGTGAAAATACCGGGTCGGGTGGGCGGTTTACAACTGTGGGTCGTGTGGTGGAAGTAGTCCACCCGCACCCGATCCAACCCATTGCCATGCCTAAAGTCAAAATGGGTTATGGTCATCTAGAAGCAATGATGGCTGCATATAATCCTAATCATGTTAGTGCAAGACCCAACTCTACAATCTCTATGCACTATGCAGTCTTCTCAATATCATGGTTAGCATCCCGAAATGCCTTTCATTCATTCTCACGAACACATGCCACCATATGGTTTGGTTGTAATGAGTTTCTCCTTTTTTGATGACATAAATCTTCCATGATATAATATAATGCTTTTTTGATGATATAATCTGGTTTATCTTTCAATCTTCTAGTTGACTAAGCTTCTTGTGTATATAATTAAGAAACAACATTTAAACTTTGCTTGATTGTCTTTCTACATGTATGAGGAGTTGCTTTTTTTGGTCAATTTTTTATATAAAGAGATTTTATTACGTTTAAATATTAGGAGAAAGATTAATCTAGATGACATATTTGTTGAGCTAATAACTATCCCGTAAACAATTATGAGACTAAATTTTAAAATTCACAACTTTTAAGATAATGCATATTTGGATGAGAAAGAGTAAACAAACTGTTACATAATATCATAGATTAGATATTTGACTGTTACAAAATTCCTACTTATATTTTGATTAATAGGTATTCTAAAGCACTTTAAAATCACATCACATATGTCGTTCTTCTCAAGAGTTAGCTTATCCATTTATTCATGACCCTTAACATACTTTGTATCTGATTCAAAGCCAAATCTCTCGGCTACTACTGAAGTGTTTATCGTGAAATTTTTACCAATTCATTGTCTTATTTGAAGGAGAAGACTCATGTATTAATAGGAATATTCATCCCCTTTCCTTCCAAATTATAAATTCAACCAAACAAAAGATTAATTTTCCCTCCCTTCTAACCAAACAACATTTTAATAAAATTCTCCCCTCCTCCTCCTTTCCGCTCATTTGCTATTTTTAATTTTTCCCCTCCCCTCCCCTAATTTTTTAAATGAACCAAACGGGCTAGTAAAGGTGGATTTTTTTGAAGGGTGTGAGTCGACCCATAACTCAGCGAGTTTTGCCCAATACGACTCGCAACCTAATTTTTTGGATAAATCGACCCACGACCCGCAATTTGCGGGTCGGGTTAGTGCATGTCGCGGGCGACCCGCGACCCGTTGAACATCCCTAGTTAAAATAAACATTGGTATGGGTTTGGCTCATTCCTAATCTCATTGGTATAGAAACAAATAAGGCCGAGATCTCTCAGAATTTCCCAGCGGTAATAAAATTAAAAAATTACAAAAAGAGTTCCAGTTTTAGCAATCGCACCCCAATTTTTAAAAATCGGGTGGAAGCGGTAAAACAAAAAGAATTAAAAATGTTTTTGTTTCGGAAACTACTACGATAATTTGAAAAAAAAGTAGCTCTAGTGATAACTGCTACGACTAAGTAGTCGTTAAAAGTAAAAACCCATTTTCGCCTGAAATGTTTAAGCTCACGGGTAGAGCTGTCAAAACCTGACCCGACCCCAAAAACCGACCCAAACCGCCCGAAAAATTTAGGGGCAAGACCCGAAAATTTGAACCCGCAACCCAAAATAAACCGAACCCGATAGACCCGAAACCCGTTGGGTTGAAACCCGAAAAAACCTTTGGGTTGACCCAATTTGTTATATTTTAAGAATATATGATATATTTTGAAAATTATAATATATTTTATTATTAAAATAAATAAAATAATAGACTTATTATTAAATATTATTTTTTAAATAAAAAATATTTTAATAATTGTAAAAAAATCAATTTTCTTGACCTGTTAGGTCGACTCGACCCGCAAGACAACCCGCAATGACCCAACCCGATTTGACCGATGACCCGTTACGACCCGAACCCGACTCAACCCAAACCCGAAATAACCGAACCCGAACCCGACCCGACCGACCCGTTTGATACCTCTACTCACGGGGGATAGATAATCTATGTATATATATAAAAGACGCAAGGAATAAAGCCACCGTGTTGCACCACCTAGGATTTCCTTACGTTTCGTTCCCACATTAAGCCACCCTGGATTTCGCCACATAGGATTTTTTATTTCGAGAATTTATATATGTTGATATTATTTTAGGATAATATAGAAATATGATAAATTAATTTAGGAAATATTCTATCTAAAATAAAGATGTTATCTAATGTTAAATCTTAAGTAGTAATGTTAAATATTTGATATGATAATTTATTTAACTTAAAAAGATTATATCTAAAATAAAATAAAATAAAATATAAAAGTATTAAATAATTGGTAAAATATTATTGATGAATATTATTTATAATAAGTTATGTTTTCTATCACAATATAAGTTATCTGCCACGTAGGATTTTACCATGTGCCACTTAGGATTTTTCGTACATGTCATTCTCATAATTTATATATACTGAAAAGATTCTATCTAACATAAAATAAACTATTGTATATATTCGGATAGATTCTAAGTATATAATTTATTATTAGTTGATTACATTATATTTATCTATATATCTATTTCTATAAAAGTTTTCATAAATAAAATTATGATTAAAAAAATAAAAAAATTACAAGATGATAAAAACTACATTATCTATGTCTTTTTAAACATTTATGATGTAAAAGATTTTTTTTTAAATTAAATTTTGGTTAGAAATTCTATCTATAACATTAACTATATATTAAAGTTGTATCTAATCCAACATGATAGATTGAAATCTAATTTTTTTTTTAATAAAAAAACCCAATTTCATAAATTTGTATTGATTGTGACAGTTAATCACAAAAAATTTAGTATTATTTTTACTTTCCAATGTAAAAGACGATTAAAAAAAAAGTCACTAACTCAATGCTCAAAATCTACTTGAAATATGATTTTTTATTTTCCATGGTGTCACTCAAATATGGATTATTTTAACCTACTTGAAATCTGATTTTTTTTTAAATAAAGAGCCTAATTGCCCCTTAGTCCAGTACCCAAATTCCCAAATTGTGGTCACATGACTTTAGGATATAACAGGTTGTAGGCCCAAAAATAAATAAATTAAAAGGCCAAAAGAGATTCAAAACGACGTCGTGGAGGACTTTTCATCTTCTTCTCCAGATCTCAACCACATCGACACCGGGCATTGGTTCACCTCCGATGACTTCTCCGAACTCCGCCCCCTGCTCTTGCCTATACTAATTCTTCTCCTCCCCTCTTTGGGCAGCTTCGTGGGGACGGTCCTTTCCTAAGCTCTGCATCACTGGCCGCCGGTGGGGCGGCCGCCCCCACCCGCCTCCCTCTCTCCGCCACTGGATGTACCCACCCTTTCCTCGACCTAAAGATCGAGAGGGTGTGTAAGAGAGGCCTAAAGACCTATTAACTAAGAAAATAAGCCATGAGAAAGAGGGAGAGAGAGAGAGAGGGAGGGAAAAAAGAGGGGGAGAGAGCAAAGCGCGGAGGCGTAGGGTGTGGGCCCTTTCTCTCCTGCTACCGCTCCTCCACCGTAATCTTCTCCCTCTAAAGGTCCCTACAGTCTGCCAAGTCCGCTGAAATATCTAACAAGTCAAGATCATATTTTATAACTTCCTTCCAGCTCTTCTTCGGTCTACCTCGGCCCCTGCGAAAATCGTTGAAAACCAAGCCCTCAAATTTTCTTATCGGGGCCTATGGTGGCCTCCTCTGTATGTGCCTAAACTATCGCAACCTCGACTTTCGTAGCTTGTCTCCTATACTAACCACTCCGACCGTCGCACCCTCGACGAAATAAAACCTTGGGTTTTATTTCGTCACTACCTTGTAAATTTTGGATATTTGGCCAAATGTTATGGTACATTATTATACTTGCTCAATATTCTTGCAAACTCGTTCTCAAATTTCGTTGTACATTAAAATATTATATTGTATTTTCACACAAGGCGCATACCGAGGTGCAGAAGGAGGATGCAAAGCAATTAATTCTTGCCAATGTGGACCTGTAGGTTCTTATGAAAAAAGTGGTCGGAAATTACGACATCGATGAGGCAGTTGTACATTTTTTGGCATAAGGTCCTGAAGTCAAAGATGAACTCGATGAAGGTAACTCACTTCTCACTACACTACTTAAAGTCCAATGGGTACTATCTCCATTATCGAACTGAGGAGGGAAGCGATGAGATGCTATACTTTTTCTTTGCCCATCCGAAGTCATTAAAGCTATTGAAGTTGGTTTGGTATGTCATGACTCATGATTATGGACGCGACATACAAAGTGAACATGCAAGTGTTTATAAAGCATCTTGTACTAAGTACGTTAAGTTTTACACATATTAATTTCATTTAATTGAGATTTCAAGTATAACATGCCCTTGAGTGAGATGGTGGAATTTACTTGCACCAGGCACACTTTTAGCATTGCTTTTGAATTTGTGGAAAGGGAGTCCCAAAATCCCTACAAAAAGGTATTATTCTAGTTGCGGGAGCTATTCTAGATGGTTGGAAATATGCCAAATATTGTGGTGACTGATCATGATGTTGTTGAGGTTAACGCAGTTGGGTCATGTTGTAATATCCGCTAAATTCTAAATGAAATAAAATGGGTAATTATCCCAATAATTTTTTTTCCTCTAAAGTAGAGAATTTAATAAATTTTATAATCTCTTATTAGATTATAAAAGGTTATTAAAGTTTACTACAATGGAAATTAAGAATTTAATTAAAAGAATTAAGCAAATCGGGTATTCATTTAAATAATCCTTTTTCTCTGAAATAGAGAGTTCAATATTTTTTTTATAAACCTATTATAAAGGATTATTATAGTGGTAAAAGTTAATCAAATAAAATAGAGTGATATGAATTTCAACATTTTATTAATATTAGTGTGTTACAAGGCTAAAAATAATACAAGGCAAAACAAATAAAAAGGAGTCAGGAGCCGGGACTTGAACCCGAGACCTCTTGCACCTCTCCCATAACAACACACACTCCAAGCCGCTAGGCTATGGTAACTTGACTACCAACTAAAGAACTTTTATTAATTTAAACCCTCCTTTCTTCTTCTTCCCCAAATTGCACATCAGTCTTGTTTGATTGAACTAACGTTCAACAAAAACGTATGAACCAAACCCCATAAATGGCTTTTGTTGCTTGTTCCTCACCAAAGACTTCATCATCCCTTGTCATTGATAGATCGCATTTAGGTAGTGTTTAGGATGCATATTTATGTTTAATTTGCATGGTTTTAGCTTAGTTTAGCTTAGTTTCTAGGTTTTAGGTTTTCTAGGAAATTCGGGTTTTGCGCTTGTTTTGTTCGGTTTTGCAGATCTTTAGGTAAACAAGCATGGACGGGATGGATCTTAGATGATTGTGGAGGATCAAGATGAGGCTTAAAGTGGTGCAAGTGAAGATTGGAAGAGCTAAGGCCCAAGAGCTTGAGGGATAAAAACGCTTAAACTCGGGTCATGCATTGGAGTCTTATTTTGACACCTCTATCTTGCAATGCTTGGTCTGGGAGCACCAAACCGCGCTCTGGCGCGTCGATGCGGCGTGGACTTGGGCTTCCGCGAGATCTTGTGGGCCGACTCTAATATTTCTTTTAGATATTTTTAGACATAATGTAAATACTTTTCCTAGGGTTTCTTTGGATTATGATATGCTATCTTTTTGAGTTTTATGCAATTTGGAGATTTGTGGGAGACAAACCCTAGTTTTGCAATTGAAGATCAATTTGACTTTTGTAAGTTTGATTTTTCTTTAATGTCGATTTCTGTAATATCCACGATATTCCAAGCTTTTATAATATAAAGTTTATTATCAATTATTTTTCTCTAAATTAAAAGGAGGATTTTAATCGAATGAAAGTTTACTATACTTTTGGAAAAAAAAAAAAAGTTTAACAATACAAAGATCATAGTCGAAAACTCGAAATAAATACTCGAGGGAGATAATTTAATAAGTGAGGATTTTATTTAAGAAAACATCAACTAAAAATGATGAGTTAGAAGTGAATTTTTATTCATAAAATAAAAATACATAAAGGCTTAAAAATCACATTACAAAGTCTTGCAAAAAGAACGCAAGAGCCGGGATTTGAACCCGAGATCTCTTGCATCCTCCCCTCACACGCCCCACACTCTTAACCACTAGACCAATTGCACTTTCTTGCTACACCACACCATTCTAATCAACTTAAACCAATTTAATCTTCTTCTCTCACAAAAAAAATAGACATCAGACTATGTCTGATGTGAGTTACGTAAGATGAGACCCTCCTCCAATGCATGTCTTCTCCACCTCCCTTGCCTTGCAAGACCACCCTTACTACATCATCTTCTCATCACCATGGAAGAAGCACACCATTGCCCTATAGGAGAGCTTCTCCTCCTTCTCCATTGGTCAATTTCCATTGCCATGGATTGAAGACTTCATCACCTTGCCTATTTAAACCCCTCTCAAGACTCACTTGAAGCTTTTGCTCTCTCCTCTAGCAAGAACACCTCTCCTTCTACTCTATCTATCAATTGTGCCATTCTAGTCTCCAAAAATCAGCCACAATTCAAAGGTTTTATCCATTCAAAACACCACAAACACTCCTCCTTCTCTTCTCCTTGGAGTCGCCGGCCGCCACCTCCCTCGTCGCCGGACCGCCGCCGCCTGGAGCCGCCGCCCGGAGCCGCCTGCCCCCGCCGGAGCTTGGCCGCGCCGCCCACTGCCGTCGGTTCCCTCCTCCTCTGCCTTGTTCCAATTGTTCTGTAATTACAGAATACTAAGAGTATAAATTCTATCTTTAAAAACTATATTATCCTTATGTATTTATTTAATTACAAATCTCTTATAATTGTTAAAAGTATATTTTAGATTTTATGGAATAAAAATATATGAGAGAATCTTGTTAGTTGAGGAAAAAAAAAACTAGAAACTATATGTTTTTACCATAGTAACTTAAGAGAAATAAAAATAAGTAATTATATTCATGAAATTATTACATGCATGTTATTACAAGACATAAATAGATGAAATAAAATTAGAATAGTATGAAAAGTCCATTTTTAGCATTATCTTACCTTAGATCAAAATAAAATGTAGAGAAATATCATGCATGTATTTTTATACAAAAGAGGATATGAATTTATGACCTTATAAATCAAAAGCTTGTACAATAAAAATAATATCATATTTTCAAGATTATAATAAAAAGTTCAAGTAGAGAAAAGTCTTGCATGGCATATAATATATATGATATAGAAATTATAAAAGTAGAAAAGATTCTATGTTAAGAACTATAATATAACATATTATATGATTATGATCAAAGAAGTTTTATGGATCATAAAGTATAAAAGAATTTTGGAAATAGATCAAAGTTGTGGATGTAGTATATTAAGTAGAATATTACAAATATTCTAAGATAATTATAGAATAAATGAATTGTTGGAAAAAGAAAAACATTCGAATATAAGGAAAATATTAGTTTATAAATTAAAAATATTAAAATAATAGTATGATCACAAGGTGAGAATTCAATAGGGAGGAATATTTATGTTATACAAGATAAGAGAATATCTCTATAGACTTTATAAAATAAAAAGGATTCTAGAAATATTATAAATAAAGATAGTGTAACATATAGTAATAATAGTAAGTTACCTAATCAAGCAAATTAGGAAATCCTATTTTTGGAAACTTCTAAGTTTGGAACTATGAGTTTGATATTTATAGATAATAAGAATAGTGAGAATAAATACAATTTATTTTAAAGTATTTAAATTGATAATTATTTTAATAAAGATATTTTCGGAATAATAAGGATATTACCAAAACTAAAATAATAATAACGGAATATTATTATTTTAGGAAAAACATTTTCTAAATTATTATTATAATAATTTAGAAACGTAAACTCTCTTATAAATAGTATAAGAGGTATTTCGAACTCTAAAAGTAAAAAAATCGTGTTTTGAGCTTTTCCGTAAATTCTATATCACTAGGTCGGAATCCTCGCTCATAGTAGGAACTCGCCTAACTTTCGTCAAAAGCTCGTTGCTAAACTCGGTTACGCTAAGGCAAGTGGAATTTCCCCTTGTGCCCTTTTTATCCGTCTTTATACTATTACTCGATGTTGGGAACAACTTGTATGCTTAAATAAGAATGAATCTAGGAAATATCGATTGTTAGAAATAACGACTATTGTTAGCATAGATTGCTTTATATATTCCTTGATAGGAGTATTTATGCTAGTATGGTGATTGTCTTGATTGTTACGATCTCGTTTCGAGATCGATGTCAAACTAGTGAGGGGCGTGGGATAGCCAACGCCTCTACATAACCCCCACTAAGTCGTAAGTGCCTACGCGTTTGAAGTACGACTTTCGGGATCATGATCCCATCCGCTCCGATTGCAAGGAGGGATGAGCGCACTCTAGCTAAGTGCCGGGAAACGGAGTTTTTCCCTCGGGTGGCTCGGTTTATCCGTGTCCCACCACATACTCATTAAATCATAAATGGAAAGCGAATGTCTTTGGACTAGATCGGACCGGTCTCTAATGACCGATCCGGCCCTCGGTCCATTATGGGCGCGAGTGGTAATTGATTTGATTGAATAAATGAAAGTTCCCAACATACCTTCTACTCTAAAGAAGACTACAATCTAGTAGTACTTCTCTTGCTCTTCAAGCTATCCCTTTCGGGATATGTTATCATTGATTCTCGTATCTTAGCTCCACAAAGTCAAACCATCGTAAACACAACCCTTTATCCTCTCATTTATACTGATAAGTTGAAATTACCAAAGTACCCTCGGGAAGTTCTAATCCCGCTCGCTTAGTCTCCTAGACTAATTCTTCTTTCCGCATGTTTGCCTGGCATTCTATCGCCCCTCGCGAATTATGTCAGATTCAGGAAACCCTAGTAAGGCGAAGTGAAGGAAGGTGAAGGAAGTCGAGACCACTCAAGATGTGCTTTTATTTCCGTTTTGGTTTTAATATTTCTCTATCCACGAAACATGATGGATTTGGTGTTTGTTTTCAATTAGTCGTTAAGCTAAAGACAATGTAAGATATTTTGTAATGAACTAAGTCTCCTTCGGGAGCATGTTTTCCGATTTATGTATTATGTTTTATTCCGCATTTTATTTGTTCTATATCATTCTAAAAGCCTTGTGTGACTTTGGACGGTAAAGTCTGAGGTCACTGGCGGTAATACCCAATGTTGTAAAATAGGGGTGTTACAATTTCTAGCTAAATTTCCCATGTCCAATTAGTTAGTTGAAGTTGTATGCATGATTGTTTGTGAGATTTGAATTATTTTAGTTTGCCTTGATTAGATTGAATCTCTCCATGCTTAATTGATTAAATTCACTTAGGATTATAATAGCTTGATCACCTATTTTACTTCTAGGTTGAATTACAACTAGAATAATTAAATAGACGGTGGAATTTGATTATTCATGGATGAATCCTTTGATTAAACTTATAGACAGTGGAATAAGGTTAATCAAAGGCGGAGAATTTAACCACAAGATTTCGTGAATAGACGGTGGAATTCATGAATATTGTTTCTATTGAATGCTTTGAACTTAATTGCATGATCAACTTGACATAGAAGGTTTTCTAGGTTAGTTGATTAAAAGGTTGTTAAAGACGGTGTATATTAACAACCACAATAAGCTTGAATTCATAAATTCACAATAGATTAGTCAAGGGAAATTGAAATAAGGATAATCGATGATCAAAACTCATGTATGCAATGGATACGAAACTAGTTGGACGCTTTTCTCCATATTTGAATCTCAACTTATTTTACTTGCTTAACTTTAATTAGTTTAATTGCTTAGATTGTTAGATCGAAACCATAAAACCCCCTTTTCTGCTTAGTAATATTATATAAATACGAATAATTTGAGTCCTTGTGGGTTGGACCCTTGCTTCCACTATACCTAGGTTAGGAAGTTAGGAATTTTCTTTGGCAGTGCTTTTATAGCGACGTAAAAGTGCTCGTCAAATTTGGCGCCGTTGCCGGGGACTCGGCTATTTATTTGTGTTTATATAGTATTACTATATTTGGTGTTGTGAACCTAAAGATAGGTTCACAACACCCGTGCTACTGATCCATGGCTATGTTTGTATGTAGACAACTACATGATGAATATTTTCATGAGTATTTTGCTAGAGTACAACAAAAGATTCATGAATATGGTACTTTGCTGGGTTATTATCCATGTGAGAGAGAATTATGTGAATGCATCCTAGACGGTTTGAATTCTCAGACTCGAGGGCTTGCAGAGTACATGAGCAATGATAGGCTTTGGTGTATGGAACCAGAAGAGTGTTGGGATTTCTTTTGCTACTTGAGCTATCAATGTATGCTAGTCGAATTATCTCCACCAATTCCCTGTCCAATGATGGGAGAGGTTGCATTGGAATCAAATGCCCTTGAGTTAGACACCCAAGTGCAAGTTGAGGAGGAATCAGCTAGAGTTGAGTTTGGTTATGAGGATGACTTTAATGTCCAATATGATTTTGTTCCTATAAATCAACTTGAAGAGAGCACCAAGGAGCCAAGTTTAATCATCTTTGACATGGAGAAGCCTATAGTACCAAGTGAGTTTAAGGTTGGTACTAGAGAATACTCACAATTCATCTTAGAGGAAAGTGGTGATGGTGACAAGTACTTTGACCCATACTGTAAGTATTTTATGACATCACCACTTGTGTTGAATTTTTTTGAGCATATGCCATCTCATGAAAATTGGGCACACACGTTTGATAAATTAAAACGGTCTTTGAAAGTTATATTATACATCTTTAATTTATCATTGTGTTACTTATGCTTTTATGAGATGTGTGCACAAGGGTTTGACATGTTGCTAAGGGCATTGACAATGTCTAATCTTGTCTAATCATGCTAAGAGTCAAGCTAATGACGTTAAGTAAGCGCTTCTTGGGAGGCAACCCAAGGCTTAGAGTAGTTTTGTTTTTCAGTTATAATCTTTTGCTTTTTAGGTAGTTTTTTTTTGTGTGTGTTAGATATCCCAGGTCTGAAGATTGATAACCCGAAGAACCACCACCGTCGGATTTTCCGCCGCATTACCCGGATCACTAGAGTTTTGTGAGTATTTCTTTTTCCCTTTCTTTTTACTATACTTTGGGGGACAAAGTATGTTTTAAGCATGGGGGAAGGGAATTACTTTTGCATTGCATATAGTTGCATTAGATTAGGTCATATTTAAATTTTTTGCATGCATTGCTTAAAAATGAAAAATGAAAAAAAATCAGAAAATTTTGAAAAAATACAGAAATATTGCATTTAGGTTCTTATTTCCCCATTGTTTGATTCCTCTTGTTTCTCTAAGTTGAGTATATGTTCTAACCCATGATTTGCATGATATACTGAAGTTGATATGATATAAGCATGATCATTGATTAGTTACCTTGATTATAGGATGGAGCATGTATTTAGCTTAAGTATTTGATTCATTCTGAAGTTCTAGACAACAATTAGCCTTGTGAGATATTTTTTTTGGCCTTTCATGATATATTTGTTCTCTATATTTCATGAGTGTATTACCATGATTATTTAGCTCTAGAACTTGCGTTATGACTCTTTGTCAAGACTGCTTTATATGATTGAATACATAGCATTAAAATGATTGAGGCAATGTTTCTTATAAGCCTATTATTTCCCTTCCTACCTTACAAGATCCATGTTCTTGACACCCCTATTCTTTTGAGCTTTAAGCTTATTTTTTATTAGCTCCACAAAATTTTCCCTAGCCTAATAAGCTTGACCTATAATCTGGGATTTAAGACTTTAGGTTGTGTTTTGTTTTGTGTGGGTTATGTATAAGTATGGGGGAGTTGGAAGAAAAGGAGGAAAAGAGGAAATAAAACTCTTGTGTGTAAAGTGAAAAAAAATGAAGATGAAAGTATTTTGCAGAGCAAAGAAAAAGTTGAATGCAATTGTTATTAGTCTTCATAAAGAAAAGAGAGAGTTGAAGAAAAGGCAAAAGAAAGAAAAAAAACAAAAAGCTTGAAAGTGTTAATGGAGTTGGTAAAAGAAGTTGGGAAGTGTTGTATGAAGAAGGGTGTTGAATTTTGGGTTAGGATTAGTTCTTTATCCCGGATTTAGCACCACATGCCAAATATGATCCCTTCCAAATTTCTCTTTACCTTGGCCCCATTACAAGCCTTAAAAAGACCTCATGATTTTTGTTATGTATTTGTTCCCCAGCGGTGGAGATTTAGTACGCTGATGCAAGCTTATGGTAGTCTAGTTTTCATGGTTGATTTTTTGAGTGAAACACGTCCTTAAACACTTGAGAGTTTGAGTGCAAACACATTTATCTTGGTTAGGTCTAGAATGGATGAATGGTCTTTACTTTTTGCTTGTTATAATGCATGCTGAGAAGTCTTGGTCGGGTTTTGATTATATGTGAAATGCTTGTTTGATTTGAGATGGATGTATGATTGCATTTCTGTGGTGTGTTTTGGATTTATGTCTTGCTTGAGGACAAGCAAGGTTCAAGCATGGGGGAATTTGATAGATCGCATTTAGGTAGTGTTTAGGATGCATATTTATGTTTAATTTGCATGGTTTTAGCTTAGTTTAGCTTAGTTTCTAGGTTTTTAGGTTTTCTAGGAAATTCGGGTTTTGCGCTTGTTTTGTTCGGTTTTGCAGATCTTTAGGTAAACAAGCATGGACGGGATGGATCTTAGATGATTGTGGAGGATCAAGATGAGGCTTAAAGTGGTGCAAGTGAAGATTGGAAGATCTAAGGCCCAAGAGCTTGAGGGATAAAAACGCTTATACTCGGGTCATGCATTGGAGTCTTATTTTGACACCTCTATCTTGCAATGCTTGGCCTGGGTGCACCAAACCGCGCTCTGGCGCGTCGATGCGGCGTGGACTTGGGCTTTTTCGAGATCTTGTGGGCCGACTCTAATATTTCTTTTAGATATTTTTAGACATAATATAAATACTTTTCCTAGGGTTTCTTTGGATTATGATATGCTATCTTTTTGAGTTTTACGCAAGTTGGATATTTGTGGGAGACAAACTCTAGTTTTGCAATTGAAGATCAATTTGACTTTTGTAAGTTTGATTTTTCTTTAATGTCGATTTCTAGCTAAATTTCCCATGTCCAATTAGTTAGTTGAAGTTGTATGCATGATTGTTTGTGAGATTTGAATTATTTTAGTTTGCCTTGATTAGATTGAATCTCTCCATGCTTAATTGATTAAATTCACTTAGGATTATAATAGCTTGATCACCTATTTTACTTCTAGGTTGAATTACAACTAGAATAATTAAATAGACGGTGGAATTTGATTATTCATGGATGAATCCTTTAATTAAACTTATAGACGGTGGAATAAGGTTAATCAAAGGTGGAGAATTTAATCACAAGATTTCGTGAATAGACGGTGGAATTCATGAATATTGTTTCTATTGAATGCTTTGAACTTAACTGCATGATCAACTTGACATAGAAGGTTTTCTAGGTTAATTGATTAAAAGGTTGTTAAAGACGGTGTATATTAACAGCCACAATAAGCTTGAATTCATAAATTCACAATAGATTAGTCAAGGGAAATTGAAATAAGGATAATCGATGATCAAAACTCATGTATGCAATGGATCGAAACTAGTTGGACGCTTTTCTCCATATTTGAATCTCAACTTATTTTACTTGCTTAGCTTTAATTAGTTTAATTGCTTAGATTGTTAGATCGAAACCATAAAACCCCCTTTTCTGCTTAGTAATATTATATAAATACGAATAATTTGAGTCCTTTTGGGTTCGACTCTTGCTTCCACTATACCTAGGTTAGGAAGTTAGGAATTTTCTTTGGCAGTGCTTTTATAGCGACGTAAAAGTGCTCGTCAGTCATCCACCAACTAACACAACCCCCACCAATCCCCTTCAAGTTCCTTCTCTTTCAATGGTCCATTCCAATGGTGGTGGATCAAGAGGAGCTTCAAATTTCACTATTTAAAGGGCTGAAATCCCCTTCTAAGATTCACACAATTCCTCTCTTCTCTTCCTCTATTGAAATTGCTTCTTTTCAATCAAAATTTTCAGCTAAAAAGCCCTTAATTCCATTGCTGAATTTTTTACAAAACACCACAAAACTCCCCAAAACCCTAGAATTCCACCACCGGGTCGCCGGACCACCGGCCACGGCGCCGCCCCAGCCGCGCGCCACCACCACCCCTTCGTCGGAGCTCTGCCCCTCCCTGCTGCCGCCCTTGGTGGTTGTCGTTGGAGCCTTGCCTTCTCCTCTGTTTCATTGTATGCATATCTGTACAAGAGAAGGTTTAATTTCTTTTTTAATTTTGTTTTTAATCCCTTTAAATTTATAACAAAGTAAATAATATTTTGGCATATCTAAATATCTTAAGAGATTTTAGTTGTTAGACAAAAATCAGATTTTTATGATTATTATTAACTACTAGTAAGTAAATGGTTTTATTAACATGCATGTGTTTTTATATAAAGAAATAAAATATGGATATACACGAGAAAATTTTAAATAAATTATGAGTTTATTATATGAGTTCTATAAACATAAAAAGTGTGATTTAATAATATTTTTACCTTACCTGGAATTTAATTTAATGGATAAAAGAGATAGGGCAAGATGAAGGGATTTATTAATTTAAACTTTATTAATAGAAAAATACTTACATGTCTTTCCAAATCATATTATAAACTTATATATAATATGGATAAGTTATTCTTATCATAAGATAAGTTTATATGATTAAATTGAAGACTAAAGAGATATATTAAAATAATTTGCATGTGTTTTTATATAAAGAAACACATTATAATAAGAGCATGAAATCTAGGTTGTTAGACAAGATAAACTCTTGTTATTATATCCCTAGGTAAAAATAAATAATTACTATGCATGCTAGTTTTATAAAATAATGTTTTAGACATGAGAAAACATTTAAATAAACTAATAGAATTTTTATAATGATCTTTGTAGATGGAAAACTTACTATAATAATTCCACATAATATTGGGAAATTTCCATATAAGTAAAGTGTTAGAACAAATATTATATAATATGATATTTTAATACCTTTTACATCTTAAAAAGGAATACATGTCTTATTATAAGAAGTATGATAAGAGTAAAATAAAATAACAGTATATTCTAGTCTTAAAAAGATATGTTATGATCAAGTTGGATAAAAGATATTTATAAGAAAAAATAAAAGATATAGTATGGTAAGGGCATAATGGACTTTTTACACCATAAGAATGATTTGAATAATTATTAGTTGTTATTGAAAAGAAATATAGAAAGTATATTTTAATGGATTTTATGTTACCAACTTACATGCTTGTATAATAAAAGAATAATAAATTAATCTAAAAGGAATATTAATTTTAAGTTAATGAGTATTTAATAATTTGAATAATGTCAAACCTTGATCTTCAAAAGTTTATAATAATCAAATTAAAATAAGGATTTTTAAAATTGATAAAAGGATATTACAAATATAAAATAATAATAGCAGATATTATTATTTTATTCATCTTCACTTATATTATTATAATAATTTAGAAATTAATTCACTTATAATAAGGATATAAGAGATTTCCAAAACTTTAAAAGAATTTAAAGAAAATTCTTATTACAGCTCTTTCGTATATTCAGTGTTGATAGGTCGAGCTCCCGTTCCGTTTTAAGGCAACGTTTCCGTCCAACTCGTTAGTACACAATCGTACAAAGGTAAGGCAAGTGAAATTTCTCCTTGTAGCCTTAATAATTCGTTTCGTGAAATTTCTCGATATTGGGAACAACTTGTTTGCTAATAATAAACGAATCTAGGAATATCGATTGTTAGAAATAATGACCCCGTTGTTATCGTTATTCCGTTATTTAATACTCCGTATTTGATAGGACTATTATGCTAGTCTTGTTTGTGACCTTGATTGTTTACGATCTCGTTTAGAGATCGGTTTGGATGAAATAGTGAGGGGTGCGGGATTAACCCGACACCTCTATATAACCTACTAAGTCGTATGCCTCCGTGCTTAAAGTACGACTTTCAAGATCATGATCTATGTCCGCTCCCTCGCAACAGAGGGATGAGTGCACCGTAGCTAAGTGCCGGAACTGGGTTCCCTTCAGTGGTCCGGGCCCACGCATGCCCCCCACATTCTTTAAAAATCATTACCGTAATTGAAAGTTTTCATCACGATATAAGATAAGTGCCAAAGCACAATTAAAAGAAACCAAAACCGGGTCAGAATAGTACAACGTGGAATACCACCCGACTCTCGGTTCTTGAAAAGATCATCTTTCCAATCTGAATGCTTATTCGGGCTTGTCTAAGGTGGGCTGTTAATTAAGCGCCTTCGGGTCACCTCCCCTATCTGGAGCACCGAATAAGATGAGGTTGGTTGAGGTCCGACAAGGGCGCGCGAGGTTTTCAAAACTTGTATGAATTAATAAACGTTCCCAACATACTTTCTATTCCAAGAAGTCTACAATCTCGTAGTTCTTCTCTCGATTAACGAGTTATCTCCTCTCGAGGTACACTCTTCTCCGTCACGATAAGCCCCACATAAAGACCTATACCTTAAAACACATCCCAATAATATCTCTCGAATATTATATGTAACACCCCTATTTTGCAACATTGGGTATTACCGCCAGTGACCTCGGTTTTTACCTTCCAAAGTCACCCTAGGCTTTATAATGATATTAAAACTTATAGAAATGTGGAAATTGACATAAACCTTACATAAATAAACGAATGCTCACGAATGAGACTTGGTTCTTTAATTGAAGATGAAATTGACTAAAAGCGGAATTTTATTTATTGGTAAGAACTTTCGTTCCTTACATTGAGAGTCGTTTTACAAATGATGTAGCAGCGGAAAGTAAAGCCCATTTAGAAAGGGTTAAAAAAACGTAATAAAAAAATACAAGTATGTTTTCCCAAGACAACTCATGTGATGATGATTTGCTTGGTTTTACAAAGGGAAGAGCTGGTGCACTATTTTCGGAATGCCTCGCTCTTATGAAAATTCCTTCCTTTCTTCAACTTCGTCTTGCCTCGACCTTCGATTCTCGCCTACCGCTTCTCGAACCTTCTAGACTTCGTCTTCAACACTTCAGTGTACATTCCTACAGTCTGGCATTTGTCGCGAAGAGCGAGAAATACTAGGCAAAAATGCGGAAATAGGGGAATTAGTCTAAGGAGACTAAGCAAGTGAGAAACGGAACTTCTCAAGGGAATTACGGTAATTTATAATATTCGAGAGATATTATCGGGACGTGTTTTGAGGTATAGACTTTTATGTGGGGCTTATCGGACGGAGAAGAGTGTATCTCGAGAGGAGATAACTCGATAATCGAGAGAAGAACTACGAGATTGTAGACTTATTAGAATAGAAAGTATGTTGGGAACGTTATTAATTCATACAAGTTTTGAAAAACTCTCGCGTCCTTGCGAACCGAGAGCCGGATCGATCATTTGAGATCGGTCCGGTTTTGATTTCTTTTAAATGTGCTTTGGCACTTATCTTATATCGTGATGAAAACTTTCAATTACGTTTTATGATTTTTAAAGAGTGTGGGGGGCATGCATGGGCCCGGACCACTGAAGGGAACCCAGTTTCGACACTTAGCTACGGTGCCACTCATCCCTCCGTTGCATAGGAGCGGACATAGATCATGATCTTGAAAGTCGTACTTTAAGCACGGAGGCATACGACTTAGTAGGTTATATAGAGGTGTCGGGTTAGTCCCGCACCCCTCACTAATTCATTCAAACCGATCTCTAAACGAGATCGTAAACAATCAAGGTCACAAACAAGACTAGCATACTAGTCCTATCAAATATTAAATAACGGAATAACGATAACAGTGGGTCATTATTTCTAACAATCGATATTTCTAGGTTCGTTTATTATTAGCAAACAAGTTGTTCCCAACATCGAGAAATTTCACAAAGCGAATTATTAAGGCTACAATGAGAAATTCCACTTGCCTTAGCTTGTACGATTTTGTACGAACGATTGAGCGGAAAACTTTGTTCTCGAAACGGAATCGGAGCTCGACCTATCGACACGGAATATACGAACGAGCTTTAATAAGAATTTTCTTTAAATTCTTTTAAAGTTTTGGAAATCTCTTATATCCTTATTATAAGAGAACTAAATTTCTAAATTATTATAATAATAATTTAGGTAGAGATGAATAAAATAATAATATCTTCTATTATTATTTTATATTTGTAATGTCCTTTTATCCTTTTTAAAAATCCTTAGTTTAAATTTATTTACTATAATCTTTGGTGTTCAATCTATGACCTCATTTATATCATTAAAATATTCTTTTTAGCTTAACTTATTATTCTAACATTATAACCAAGAAGTAAATATCTTTATAAAAATTATTAAGATGTACTTTTCATAATTATAAGAAATATTATTTTTATAAAATCCTTTTTAGGATGTAAAAAGTCTAAAATACCCTTGTCATTAAATATCTTTTATTTCTCTTATTATTATAATATTATCCCTGTATCAACTAATATCCTTTTTAAATCTTATGTAATGATCTTATTATAATATCTTTCTTATTATATTCCTTATTAAAAGACATGCAATAATTAATAGAGATATTTTAATTAATAAAGATATTTATATTAATATGTGTCCTATATAGTACTTTCCATAAGTAGGAATTTCTAGTCAACTTATATAGTATTTTTCCATAAATGTAATAAGATGATAATATAATCTTATTATCTATTTAAATAATTCTCCCATATATCATTAGTTTATAAGATAGAAACATGACTTAGAATATTATTTTATAACTAGGAGTATATATTTTATTTATTTATATCTAAGATCATAATAATATCATTTATATCTTTTTATATAAGATATCTTTTAACAAACTAACATGCTCAATATTTTATTCCATTAATTATATATGTAACATACTCTTAATACATTCAATATTTTTATGTAATAATTTCCATGTCTATCATAATGTATTTCTTTATATAAAAACACATGCAAATTATTATTTAATTTATTTATTCCATACTTGTTCTTATTAAAACAATTTATTCAAAATATCTTACTATTCTTATTCCAAAGCATATTATAGGATTAAAAGATATGCACGACTGATTTCCTTTTTAATAGAGTCTAGTTTTATTAAATTCCCCTTATCTTATCCTATTTCTTTTATATTAGGATAAAAATATGATTACGTTATTATTATATTTTAAAAATTCTAATTTAATGCTTAAAAGTCATTTATATTATTCTTATAATTTATTGGAATTTATTTTATAATTTATAAAATTTATTTTCTCTTGCATGTATATTATTTTAAAACAAAATTATGTACAAGCCATTAAAGTATATAAATTAGATTTTTAATGTTCCATAAATTAATAAGATTAAAATCTGATTTTAATTGACATTTTGGGCCTAAAGTTAATGACCCAAGTTTAATTATAATTACCTAAAAAAAAATTGGATTAGGCCCAACCTTCTCACTGCCTTCTTCTTCTTCTGTTTTCACATACAGGGAACCAGAGGAGCATCAGACGGACGACGACGACAGGCCTAGGCGGCAAGGGTGGCTCCCCTGGTGGCCGGAGGAGGCGCACCCGAGTGGAGGTGGTGGCCGGCCGGCGCTCCAGTGGTGGTCCGGTGGGGCTAAGCCACCAATCTAGAGTTTTTGTGGGGTTTTTTTTGAAAAAAAAACAGCAATTAAAAATATTGATTTGGGGCTGAAAATTGACTTGAATGGGAATGAATTTGCTAGAGGAAGATGAGAGGATTTATTGTGTGAAATTTCTATGGAGTTTTGGCCCTTTTTATAGCCAAAATTGACCCCTCCATGGATCCACACCTCCATGGATGGACCACTCATGGAGGAGGAGATTCATGGGGATTGGATAGTTTTGTACTTCTTAGAGGATGACAAAAGATGATGTGGTTGTTTGGATGGTCATTGAAGCAACAAGGAGGATTGGGAGGCCATTGATGCATACATTTGATTAACGTCGTTGCTTGATGTTCTCTTTGAAGAAGAAGAAAAAGATTGTTTATAATTAAAAGAGTTGTAATCTGGGTAGATAAGTTACATTAGCCCAGCGAGTTTGAGTGTGTGTGTGAGCATTGTGAGGGTGCAAGAGATCTCGGGTTTGAGTCCCGACTCTTTACACCTTTTTATTTTGCCCATGTCTTGTATTTTTATTTGCTTTGTAATTTAATTTTAAAATTAAATCCGAAATTTTATTACTTATATTTGTTTGAATTTTATTTGTCCTTTTGATAGCCTTTTATAAGCTTTTCATAATTTATTAAGAAAATTATAAAAATATTTACACTCTCTTTTTAAGAGAAAAGTATTTAAATAATTACCCGACTTTGCTTAATATATTTAATTAAATTCTTAATTGTCATTGTAGTAAACTTTTATAACCTTTCATAATATAATATGAAATTATAAAGATTATTAAATTCTCTATTTTAGAGAAAAAAAATTATTGGGATAAATATCCGTTTTATAATATTTAAAATTTAGCGGATATTACATTATAAATTACCGTAATACCCTTGAGAATTTCCATTCTCACTTGCTTAGTCTCCTTAGACTAATTCCCCTATTTCCGCATTTTTGCCTGATATTTCTCTCCCTTTGCGACAAATGCCAGACTATAGGAATGCACACCGAAGTGTTGGAGACGAAGTCTGGAAGGTTCGAGAAGCGTTAGGCGAGAATCAAAGGTCAAGTCAATACGACGTTGAAGGAAGGAAGGATTCCTCATAAGAGCATGGAATTCCGAAGATAGTGCACCAGCTCTTCCCTTGTTAAAACCAAGCAAATCATCATCACATGAGTTGTCTTTGGAAAACATACTTGTATTTTTAATTATGTCTTTTCAACCCTTTCTAAATGGGCTTTACTTTCCGCTGCTACATCATTTGTAAAATGACTCTCAATGTAAGGAACGATAGTTCTTGTCAATAAATAAAATTCCGCTTTTAGTCAATTTCATCTTTAATTACCTTTAAGTCTCATTCGTGAGCATCCGTTTATTTATGTAATGTTTATGTCAATTTCCGCATTTCTATAAGTTTCAATATCATTATAAAGTCTTGGGTGACTTTGGACGGTAAAGTCCGAGGTCACTGGCGGTAATACACAGTGTTGCAAGATAGGGGTGTTACACATGTTTCCCAACGCCAAGCACCTTCTGTGATGGATGCATATCTAGCGCAATTGCAAGGCATAAGAAATGGCAAAAGGGTTTTCTACGGTGTTTGCAGATTGGTTTGCAAACCGATTATGAGAGATATTTTGCTTAAAGACTATAGCTGAGTATGAGACGTAGCTCAACTTTTTGCAGAATTAAATTGAAATACGCAATAGAATCTGCTCAATTCAATGTTGTTTGCGTACCTCCAAAAGAACTGGTTTACCCCCTGACGCGATCATATTGTTAGAGCGTACATCGATCATCATCTTCTTTTATTTACAATGACCACGAATAGGTAAATTAATTATTTTCACCTTCCATATATGATACATAGACACAAATTTAATTAGTTCCTCTATTGACATTGATTATACTATATATATTCTCAGGGTCGAGTCGCAACAATCCTTGTGGAAAGAATATTTCGAGTCGTCCGTTGGAGGGTTCAACGCTATGTTGATAAAGATGCACGCCATGGTGAATATCCAAGTGAACACCATTAGGGGAGATATGGAACAAAACCATACCAGTACCCCATTATCCATCATGCAAATGGCCGAACCGCTCAAGACCTTCTTCTCTCGCCTTTTAAGGAAGGTTTTCAACAATTTTATTGGAGGGTTGTTCGCCCATATCCACTTCATAAACGATCAGACTAGTGGATATCCTTCGATATGCGATATGCGTGGTGGACCTCAGTTCGTGGACTACCATGCTCGCACCAAATCCTTGCTTGCATCAACTAATGCAGGCCTATTGAGTTTTCAATAATCCATGATTTTTGGAAGCAACCGGTGTGGGAATACTTGGACAAGGATGACACAAGACTACTATGAAGTCAAGATGAATGATATTGTCATCCACCGGATTGGTTGTAGATTTGTGATCCCAGCCAATCCACTTTAATGGAGCCAGGGTGTAGGAAACAAAAGGGTATGCAAGGAAGAACTCAAATGTCCAACCATGAAACTTGACTAGGTTGGAGCATCTTCAACGACGTGGAAGATAGCACTTGTTCTATGCCTAGGGCCGCACATAGCCTAGTTCCAAAGGAAGACGAAGAGGAAGAAGCAGAAGTAGAAGGAGAAAAAGAGGAAGAAGATGTAGGGGGAGAGGAAATAAGGACATGATTTAACCGTTCATATTCCCCACACAGAGTGGCCACATTAGAGTAGATCTCGGTGCCCATGTGCCCGCCTTCATGACGCCATTCATCTTTGACGCTTCTGTCGTCCTAGGAGAGGGTAATTATGGGTATATGGCACTCGCTCATCTGATAGGGTGGGGCAGGATGATTGGAGGAGGATGCAACAAGAGATAGTTCTTGAGTTGAGGATGTAACATGAGACAAATGTTGTTGTGTACCCTTATATTCATTGACGAATTGATTAGAAACGTCATCACAGACCACTACTAGATGGACACGCCAATGGTCGACTTGGCGTTCGCTATTAGATTCTAGTGTTCACTATTCATACTGTCCGAGCATAGTCCTCACACATGTCTCCCAATGATCGCAAGCAAGGCAATCCCTTATGGAGTCTCGTTATGGCCATTGCTCATCCCAAGAACCACTATGTACGGGTTAGTTTTAATTTTTTAGTATTACTCAGATCTTTATTATATTATTTATGAAATTATAGTTGTAGGTTACGCTAGTATATGATGCCCCCATGCCTCCATCGACGAAGATGTGGACCAATTTTCATCATGGTTGTGTTCCCTTCGGGCACCAAGGATTGGTGGCGGGAGTCCCAACCGTCATCCTCATGGCTAAAATGAACATCAAGTTATCCTCTCTTTCACCTTGAATGGCCTTATCCCGTTCATAGAAGGGATGGTCTCATGGTAATCGAACTGCTTGTAACATCTCTTTAGCATATAGGGCTCCCTCACATCGAAGAACGTGAGCAAACCCTTGTAATGTGACATCGCAAGCTCACCAGCGGAAAAGTCAAGTCCTTGGCCCCACGACATCCACTTAACCCGATCCATCCTAAGCTTGTCTAATTGATGCCATATCTCCAGCAAGTAATTTAGATCCCTAGCCCGACACAAATCTATATGGTAGTCGGTCGGCCCCGCAACAACTTTCCTACTCAACCGACAACATATTAGATAAATGAATCCATATTAAGAGGATATTTTATATAGTTTTAAAGTTATGCAGACTCATGTGCGAGACGTATTCATTTGCCTATCCTTTATGCGATATGCATAACACATCTGTCTGTACAAGTAGGCCAAGGTACTAGCATCCCATGCATATCTAGAGATCACACCGTGGTTTCCTGAGTAGGTGTATGCATTTGAACAGCACGCCGTTATCAGACTTATCCAAAAATAAAGTACACATGAACAATAAGAGCAAGTATAGAGACGCGATCAGGTGTGGGTGCTCTTGTCGGTCAATCAGGTCATGTAGCCTACACTTAAGGAAGGGAATGTTGATACCACCTTTTCTTATCTACTTTTTCACCTCCGACAAGTTAACTCAACGCTAACCTTTGGTGTAAGTTGTTGTCGCTTAGACAAATGTTCCACGTGGTTATCTTTATGCCATTAATTGGCAGGTTTAGTATCTTCGAGACGTCGAGGAGGGTGATGGTCATCTACCCCCAAGGAAAGTAGAAACTATTAGTTTTCGAGTTCCATCTCTCCACAAATGCAGTGACCAACACCTCATCGGTTTCTTTGAACGCCAAATCCTTTAAATGGCTCAAGCAACTTTGATTCATAAGGGTAGTCCATTGTGCACGTGGATCTTGGTTGGCCAATTGGACCAAATCATTTATTTCCCGTCCCAATGTTGGAATCGGTGTTGTTCTTACCTTTTGAAGATCTCAAACGTAATGTGCCTTATGAGTGTGAAACTAAGTAAGTAAAGAGGTGTCGACAAGGCCACCACCATATCCGTCTACAAGATGCACGGGGCGCGCGCAACTGAGGTTCACATTGTCATGTGCTTGGATATCAGGCTCCTTTTGTAATAGGCCGCTATTTTATAAATATTATTTTTATTTAAATATTAAAGAATGACTCTATTCGTTATCAGTTATTTAAAATTTTGCCTTTGAAAAAGGATATAAAAAAGAATTAAATTATTTCAAAAAAATAACTTAATTAAAATCTTCACAAGAATTTGGCAAAACATGAATTTATTAATCAAACAAGTCGGGCTTAAGCAAAGCCCAATAACCTCGCCCCAATGGACTTGGCCCATTTAGCATTTGGATGAGAAGGAAAAATAAAATGAAGAATGTGGGATTTGAACCTATAACCTCTACACTCCTCACTCACACTCCCACCACCATGCCAAATTCATTTGCTAACAACTAATAGAATTTTAATTCTCTTATTTCTTTCATTTTTCATCCACCTTCATATTGACCATTGAAATTGCATGCACCATGTTAAGGCAAGGTTCCCTTGCCCCTTTGGGTTTTGATGATAACAAACCCTTGGCATTTGATATGTTCTATGAAGTGTTTCAGTGAAGGAATTGTCCAAGGGAACAATGAAAGGAACTGTTCCTCTAACTAGAGGGAACAGTGATGGAAACTGTGAAGTTGAAGGTTCCAAGAGAAGCAAAACAAAGAAGGTAGATTAAAGGGAACAATGAAAGGAACTGTTCATCTAACTAGAGGGAACAGTGATGGGAACTGTGAAGTTAAAGGCTCCAAGAGAAGCAAGACAAAGAATGAAGATTCAAGGGAACGATGAAAGGAACTGTTCCCTTGATAGAGGGAACAGTAAAGGGAACTCTCAGTGTAATAGGATGACACTGTTCCCTTGACAATTGAAAATGATAGAAAAACCAAGAAGAAGGAACACTCAAGGGAACACTAGTGTATTATGATGGGAACTGTTCCCATCTAAGGAATATGATGGGAACAATGAAGTTTCAAAGATCAAAGGAACAGTGATGGGAATGCTAGTGTAATATAAGGAACTGTTCCCATCCAGGAACATGATGGGAACAATGAAGGTTTAAGGCTCAAAGGAACAGTGATGGGAATGCCAGTGCAATATGAGGAGTTGTTCCCATCCAGGAACATGATGGGAACGATGAAGGTTCAGGCTCAAAGGAACAATGAAGAGAACGACAATGTAATGTGAAGGAACTGCTCCCATCCAAGGAATAGCTCCCCAAGACCAAAGCTCCAGGAGAAGAAAGACCACTGGCCACAATGAAGAGTTTCCATCAAGGGAACTCTGAAGAGGAAAGTTCCCATGAAGTGGGAACTCCCAGAAACAAACAAGAAAACACAAGCTTACAACGATGAAGTGTTTCCATCAAGGGAACTCTGAAGAAGTCAGTTCCCATGAAATGGGAACTCACATGTGAAGACAACGACCGTTCAGCGCAGATCACGGGATTCTGTCTCAGACAGCCAGAGGGAACAGTCTGAGGATCAGACTGTCACGCTTCATCCAACGGTCCGATTGATTCAAGAAGTTGACCTAGTTCAAACCAAAGTCACATGTGAAGAAAGTACAACTTGGGCATCAAGCAAAGGGCATTTTGGACACAAACGAAAGATGCGACTGCCCAAGACAAATGGACTATAAAGCCAAATGAATAGTACTCGGTCTGAGTACTTCTCCCAGAACTTACAAACACCCACATCAGAGAAAAGAAAGAAAAGGAAGAGAAGTCCCCGCCGGCGAGTGTGTGATCTCGACGACGGTGAAGCTGAAGTTCCCTGGAGCAAGGGAACTGAGAAGTCAGCGTAAGGTTTGAGTTACTTGTGTTTTTGCTGTTGTGAGCTTAGGAACTCAGTTGAGAGGATTTACTAGTGTTGCTAGAGTTAGGAAGAACTTGTAGGAACAGAGAATTGTAAATCCGGCTGTGTAACTAAGGAACAAAGCAATCAAAACAAGTAAGTCATTCAAAATCCTCCAAGGGAGGTAGAGGTTTACCCATTCAACTAGTTGGTTGAAGTGGGGTTCCTCTATAAGGAACTGTGTCCCTTTACTTATCTTATGCCTTTAGTTCCTGTTCATTAAAATTCCTTGAATTGTTCCCATAATACTCTTT
The DNA here is from genome assembly GCA_964016875.1 of Fallopia convolvulus. Lineage (NCBI taxonomy): Eukaryota > Viridiplantae > Streptophyta > Magnoliopsida > Caryophyllales > Polygonaceae > Fallopia > Fallopia convolvulus. Next base: position 24,021,131 of record OZ024734.1, on the reverse strand, counting down.
GTTCCTATACTTCCATATTGTTATCTTCTTTGTGCCTATCACCTGCATATTTATTTGTTATTCCGCTGCCCAAGGAACAGTTCCCATAACTGTTCCTTGACTCTATTCTAACACACAACTTTCCAACACACCACCTATCATGTTGGTCAATGCATGCTTGCCTCCCAAAATTGGCCAGTATTCTTCCACCTCCATTTCACCTAATCCCCTCTTCTCTACAACCTCCAAATCCACCAATGGGTCTCATTCCTCTCTTCCTCACAAGCTCATCCTTTCCCTATTTAAAGGTCATTTGTGCTAGCAAGAAGAGCACACTTCTACTCTCTTCTCCTTCTTATAATTCACTTTTTTCACCATAAAAAAAAAATCAGATTTGATAATCCTCCAAAAATCAGAATTTTGCTCTAAGTTAAGGGCTGTTTTTTTCCCCTTTTTGGGTTAATCTTGGGTGGTTTCTGGGCACCACCAACTCCGGCCACCAGTTGCACCACCACCACCACCTGCTCCCGCCGCCTAAGACCACCGTCGTCCGCCACCAGGGAGCCGCTGGTCATCCATCCATACACCAAGGAAGAAGAAGAAGGAAGGAGGGTAATGATCATCTTTCACTAGTAAATAACTCTTTAATAAATTTCTTAAAAATAATTGTTGGTATATAAAAGTATTTATTTAAGGAGAATAAATAAATACTGTAAAGGCTATTACTAAGTTCATAAGAAAATAATTAATGTTGCATGCTCACCTAGAGAATTTATAATTTCCATAAAAATTATAAATGACTCTCTTAGGGAGTTCATAATATTATTCTTGTAGCATGCAAACCAGATTATTAAAAAGGAATAATTCTAGAATAAATCTCATTCATATAAAAGGAATTATATGAATTAAGTATAAGAAATGAAATAAAGGATTAATATATTTCATTCGTTATCCAAAGTCGGTTATTAGGAAAATTCTCGGAAATGTTATCCGTTCGTGACTTCAAATCGTTCTCAAGACAAAACCGAGAATAAGACAAGTGGATATGCTCCTTGAAACCTTTTCGATATCTCGATTCCTTTAAACTTCTCTATGTTGGGAACATACTTGTTTGCTTAAATAAATAAACATAGGATATATTGATTGCTAGAAATAACGACATTCATTATCGTTATTATTATTCGAATGCTAGAAATGAACTTAGGACCGATGATTGCGGTCTTGTTTGTTTAAAATGTCTCATTTAGAGACATCGCTTGGAAAATGATAGGAAAAAGTGTTGGACATAAGTCTTGAACCACTTTTTTTAACGTCATATTATATGTAGGTCATGACTCTACTCTTACTTCGTTGACTGAAGTCTTAAGCAATGTCGAAATAGAAAGGTTTCGTCTAAAGTCTAAAGAAAAGTCACATGGAAAATAAATGTTAGTTGAAGTCTTACATCAATGTTGAAATAAAAAAGGTTTCGTCTAAAGTCTTAAGCAATGCCACATGAAATGGAAAATACGACTACAGTCTTTTACTATGTCACCTTTCAAAATTCACGACTTAGGCTAACATCTATGCTATTCAGACATTCGAAATTTATAATAAGGATAAAGGTTTGCCTTGTTCAATCCGTTAATTAACTTATGCTATGTCCTAATTAGGTGTCGGAACTCCGTTCCTTTAAGTGGACTCGACTCTTTCATAGCCTCCACACCCTTAAAAGTCATTAATGTTATGCAAAGTTTTGACACGTAATAAAGATAAGTGCTAGTGCACATTAAAATAAATTAAAACTGGGTCACATTAGTACAAGTTGGAAGACCAGCCCAGCTCTCGGTTCTTGAACGATCGTCTTTCCAATCTGAGTGCTTATTTGGGCTTGTCAAGTTGGGCTTGGTACTTAAGCGCCTTCAGGTCACCTCACCGATCTGGAGCACCGAATAAGATGAGGTTGATTAAGATCCGACAAGGGCGTGAGAGGTTTTCTAAAACTTGTGTGTAATTCAAACATTCCCAACATTATTATATTGTAAGAAGTTCTACAATCTCATAGTTCTTTCTTTTCACATTAAAGTTATCTCATTTCGAGATCGACTCATTCCGTCCTTAAGCTCCATATAAAGTTCATAAATCTCAAACATATCTCTCCCATATCTCTTTGATGAAATGTTAAATTACCAAATTACCCTTGAGAATTTCCATTCCCACTTGCTTAGTCTCCTTCGACTAATTCCGCTATTTCTGCATTTTTGCCTCGTATTTCTCACCCTTCGCGACAAATGCTAGACTCTAGGAAGTTCCCACCGATGTTTGAAGACAAAGGCTAGAAGATTTGAGAAAAGTTATGCAAGGTAGAAGGTCAAGGCAAGGCGACATTGAAGGAAGGAAGGAATTTTCATAGAGAAAAGCATTCGGAAGATGGTGCACCAACTCTTCCGTTTTAAGCCAAGCAAATCATCATCATATGAGTTGTCTTGGGGAAATATACTTGTATTTTCAATACATCTTTTTGACCCTTTTATAATATGGGCTTTATTTTCCGTTGTTACATCCTTTGTAAAATAACAACCAATGTAATGAACATATGTTCTTCTCAATGAATAAAATTCCGTTTTTAGTCATTTCTCGTTTAATTATGTCTTATTTTATAATTTAAATCCTTGGGTGACTTTGGACGGTAAAATCCGAGGTCACTGGCGGTAATACCCATGTTGTAAAATAGGGGTGTTACACCTTCGGGGTCGCATGGTGCATGGACGGGTCTTGGACCAACATTTGGTGACCCTCCATGGCCATGTAGAGCATGAGCGACATGAGCAGCTCTTGGGCCAGCATATAATACCCCTCAAAGGCCGTGTAGTGGATGGGTGGTTCTTGAGAGGTCGGGTACAGGGAGGAAATTTGGTAACCCCCATGTGTGGAAGGACCGACAGAAGGATTGGCTTCTACATAGCTCGTATCTCCATTGGTGAGTGAGGTAAGGTCCGCAAAGAGGTCGGTGGTAAGATCTGAAAAACTACCACCGCTTCTGTTCACCAACCTTGTAATCGTTGAAATGTCATCTAGATCTGCACTTATTTACATTATACTTATCTACATAGCTCGTATCTCCATTGGTGAGCGAGGTAAGGTCCGCAAAGAGGTCGGTGGTAAGATTTGAAAAACTACCACCGCTTCTGTTCACCAACCTTGTAATCGTTGAAATGTCATCTAGATCTGCACTTATCTACATAGCTCATATCTCCATTGGTGAGCGAGGTAAGGTCCACAAAGAGGTCGGTGGTAAGATCTAAAAAACTACCACCACTTCTGTTCACCAACCTTGTAATCGTTGAAATGTCATCTAGATCTGCACTTATTTACATTATACATATAAAATAAATTTTAACAGCATATAATTTAACTACATAAATTTTAACGACATCAAACTTAACGGCATAATTTTGGACGTAAAACTACTATAACATGGATATCTCATTCGAAAGACACCAAGAAAATAAAATATTTGGATTTTCCTCTTATGAAATAAATTAATATCATGTATATTCTAATATTACGACATAAATTAAACATTTGAATATTTCACCCAAAGAAACTGAGAAAACTAATATCATTTATATTCTAATATTACAACATAAATTAAGCGAAATAATTAAACTATAAAAATTTGTAGATTGCGACATAATTAAAATTAATAATTAAACCCTAAATTAAATGAAATACTTAAAACTAATATCATGTATATTCTAATATCACCTACCAACACCCTCTATGGGACTTGGGGGTGTGCAGGGAGCCAGGGAGTAGGAATTTTTGCTCGTTGTGGCTTCTAGAGCCGTAATTTGAACCTCCTCTTGAACACTCGAGCCACCTAAGTTCTTTTGTGTAACCTCCTCATTCAAATTAAGTGGTTAGGATTAATAACACCTTCCATAAGAACTCATACTACGGTGATATGTGATCGCCTCAGATTACTCCTCGTTGACCAAGTATGAACCTCACGGGATCCCGATCTTACTAGTAACATGATTTCCAACCTGATTTGCCTTGAAAGTTAGAAACTTGGAGAACAAGTAACTCGAAATTCTAAAAGAATGATGTAGAACGAATCTGAATCCCCTTACCTTGGAGAACAAGCCACAAGGCAACCAGCCCTTGTCTCACAAGATAACTTATAATAGAAAAACATCTATCTAAATCCCCTTACCTTAATTAAATTAAATAGATAAATATCTGACTTAATAGATAAGGAAACTATCCTAACAAACTCCTAACAAAGACAAAAGATATTAATAAAATAGGAAATAATATCCTAGCCAGCTAACAAGGATCCTAGGATGAAATTCATTCCATAAAAATGTCTCTAATTAATATAATAAAGATAGATACTTTAAACTAAATATAAACTAAAGATAAACTAAAGATAAGATTCCCGTAAGACTTGAGCAACTCCCAGTAAATTGCAACTTTTGCCTCTTTTCTGTTTGATTCTGGATTCGACTTAAACTACAAAGTTGTAGATCTTTTAATTATCTTTCCAACGCAAATTGAACGGACCTTAGATGAATTTTCTAGCACGAGTTATGACCAGTTTACTGAGCATTGTTTTTAATTTGACGGGCTTCTTAACTTTTCGAGCTTTTATGACTTCATTCTCTTCCTTGGTGGCCTTGAACGCCATTGATAAACATAATCAAAGGAGAATATGAAATCCATGAGTACCTTCTTAAAATTAAATGATCTAGACCTTAGTAAAGATCTTGGTCTTTGGCCTCCATTATTCTTCTTCAACAAATCATTCGCTTGAATCCTCCTTTGATCTATATCATACGGGGGATGGGATTTTAGATTTACCTCTTCAACGATCCTAATAATTTTTTTTAACCAAATTTAGAATTTGATATTAATATAACTTATATTAATAAAATTTAAATTAAAAACACACCCAAATACTACATGGCGGATGATTTGGCCAGAAAACTTTGAATTTTGCCAAAAGCTCGGATGGAGGATTGAGGTAGTTTGGATATGGAGATCTAGGGCGCTTTGGATATGGAGATCTAGGTCGCTTGGAGAGATGAAACTGAAAGCGAAAGCTTTCTAACAATTTTATCACTCATACACTACCCCTACCACTATTGCTACGTGGGAATCTAAGCATGTGAAAATTCTCGCATGGTTTGACCATCTTTAAAAAATAAAATAAACCATTCTAGTCTCTTTTCCCGCTAATACATATAGTGATGGGTAACACCAAAACAAAAACTGGAATATAGATAGAGAGAAACAATCCAATAACAAATATAAATGAGGATAAATTGAGTAAAGCACAATCAGCGAATGTGTTGGAAATTCATGGGAAATGTCCTCGTCAAACAAAGACAATATGAGTATTATTTTTTTTTTGGTCAAATGAGAGGCAAATCATCTCTCAGGATACATTAAAATACGATTGTGACTTATACGATGAGGTTCAACCACATCCCTTATATCATTAGCAATTAAAGTTGGAATGTCCACCAAAGAAGACTCCAAAAAATGTAAGCCTAAGGGAAATCATGGCCCAAACAAGCGAGGCGATCGACCACCTTGTTGGCCTCACGATATACGTTTCGAAAACAAACTAGCCAATCTCTTCTAAAAAACCTTGAGACTTCCTTTCCAGGCTACTTAGGGGGTGGATGGGAATCTTTGATTGAATCGACAAGACACAAGTTGCGAGTCCATCTTAATAATTTAAATTAGAATTGAATTTTTAATTAATAAAATATAAAAAATATTTTTTATTAGACAACAAACTTTTTTTTCTTATAATTTATACGAAAAATTATTATTTAGTGTACGAACCGAACTAATTTAAAAATTCAAGGATATTATATGAAATAATTCTTTTCAAGAAACCAACAAAGAAAGAAAAATCAAGTATAATACATTATTGTACACATAATGTGAGCCTTTTCCCAAATGGAGAGTGATGTTCGTGTTTTTAGTATAGTTTTTGATAGGTTTTCTTAGGTTATTAGGATTAGTTTTGATAAGTTTAGAGTTAAATTTGTGTGCTTTTGGATAGTTTTACATATTTTGTGAAAAGTATGGAAGCTACTCCGTTTTGTGTCTTTTTGTAGGTTTTAGCAAGGAAAAGGTGTTGTTTGAAGCTGGAATTGAAGAGCTATGATAAAGGACGGAGGATTACAGAGTGAAGAAGCTGAAGTTCGAGTTTTTGGAAGAGAAGTGTTGAAGAAAGCCAAACTCAAGCTCGTTAACGACCCTGAAGGGTTCGTTAACGAGGCCACGAGATAGAATAATCGAGAGGTTGACTTTGTGACTCACCGATCCTGTGCGAGAATTTATTTCCGTGTCGGTAGAGTATCTTTTTATGATTTTAGGGTTATTATTTTATGTATTTTAGGTCTTGTTATCTTTCTAGATTTTATTTCTATCTTTTAGAATAGATTCTATCTTTTTAGGAAAGTTTTTATCTTTTAGCTTTTTTTAGTTTCTAGCCTTTTTAGTATAAATACCCTTCTATTCTAGCATAGAAGGGGGGATTGGATCGTAGTAGATAGAGGAGAGAAGAGGAAGAACCGAGATAAGAGAGAGACGAGTCGGAAGTTGTGATCGAAGAGCTCGGTGGACGAGAGTTACCGGGGTCGTTAGTCGTGGTTTTGATTCGGTGTTTCAGGTTTTTTCGGTTTCTTCTGAATCTCTGTAAGACGATATTATTTATTAATTTGAGTAGTGTTTTGTTTTCAATGTTTGCTTTGATTGAAGTTATTTGTTTCATAGTTATGATTAGTGAGTAGTACTTTTATCTAGGGTCGGGGTTGAAACCCGACATAGTTATGCATATTTGGTGAGTGAGATTATGTGTTGAATGCCTTTTATCCGTTGTTGAGATTGTTTGTTGTGCTTAAACCGAGATGAAAGTTGAGGTAATTTGAGTTGTTGACTTGATTGAAAGAGAAAGTTATAAACTTGAAGGTTGATATTGTTTGAATACGAAAGTTTCAAGCTTTAGATCCAAAGCAAGCAATTGAGTGAGTTAATTTATGAAAGTAGATTAATTTACTTGCTGAGTCAATGATGATGCATCTATCCATTTAAAGGCATGATATTCTATCTTCTTACGAGCTTGTGTGCATGACTATGTTGTGGTAACCCTTGTCCTAGATCTTTATTTTTATTTGAATTCTCTCATAATCATATTCGTTGCTGAGTTTATTGACTCAGTACCGAACTTGTCTAGGTCGTAGTTTTGGTCTTTTTATTTGCAGTAGGTCGTTAACGAGGCTGACAACTTCGTTAACGAGGCTGCTTCTGTGTGTTTTTTTTGTTTGCTTTTGTTTTATTTTTAGTAGTTGATAGACAAACAACCTTGCTTCCTGTGGAACGATCCTGACCTCCCTATACTCAGCGGGGTCTTGATTATAAATTTATTTGTTGTCAAGAAACCCTTCCAACAGAGAGTTGCAATGATTGTTGTTTATTTTCTCAGAACAAAGTTTTTTTTTTTGTCATAAAAGACACTTATATTATTACAATTGGGGAGGGGAATTCAAACTCAAGATCGATATACATCACCTAAACTAGTGAGGCTTGACTATAATGAAAATAAGGGTAGAATACATATACACACCTCAACTTTGACCAATTAGTCACTTTAATAGCCCACCTTTGGGGATGTTCGATTGAGTACATAAACTATACACATTGCGACCTATTGAACACCTCTTCGCTGATGTGGCAATTTGCGTAAGTTACACTCTCTTATGAGTGAGTGAGAGAGTTAAAAACGCTAATGTGGATCTCCTTGGCACAAATTTATTTATTTATTTATTTTCCTTTTTTTTCCCTTATTTTATTTTTATTTTTTATTTTGGCCTTTTCTCTTTTTTTTCTTTGTACTTTCTACAAGGCAGAGAAGAATGTCGATAGTGAAAAAATTCTTTTGTCTTGAGTTCGTCGTTCTTATCCTGCCGATAGAGAAGAAGAATGCCATCGATGAAGATTTCGAATTCTTTCTCCCGATTTCGTCGTTCTGTCCTGCCAAGTGCCAACAGTGAAGAATGTCGACGGTGAAGAATGCCGACAGAGAAGAATTTAGACCTGGAAGGCCAGCGGAGAAGAATGTCAATGGTTAAGAATGTCGACGGAGAAGAATTCAGATTTGGAAGGCCGAAGGAGAAGAATGTCGACAGTGAAGAATGCATACGGAGAAGAATTTAGATCTGGAAGGTTGGCGGAGAAGAATGTCGGTGAAGAAGAATTCAGATTGGAAGGTGGCCATTGCTACGGTGGCGGCCATGGTGGAGCTAGGTGATGGAGAGCATGATTTGGGGAAGAAGATCTGTAACAAAATTTTCAGATCTGGTTCTAGCTCTCACTATTTTGGGAGGAAGGCAAAGAGAGAAGGAAGGGAAATAGAATAAAAATATTTTTTTAGTAAAATCTAAATTTTTTTTCTTTCTAATTTAGTGATGGAGAGCATGATTTGGGGAAGAAGATTTGTAACAAAATTTTCAGATCTAGTTCTAGCTCTCACTATTTTGGGAAGAAGACAAAGAGAGAAGGAAGGGAAATAGAATAAAAATATTTTTTTAATAAAATCTAATATTTATTTTCTTTCTAATTTAATGATGTGGCAATTTCTTTTAGATTTTTTAAAATTTTATTACTCAAATATGTGATGTGGCAGTCTGACATGGCGCACATGCTATGTACTAATTTTTTATGTGTTCAATAGGTCACAATGTGTATAGTTCAGGTACTCAATCGAACATCGCCAAAGATGAGGTGTTAAAAGTGACTAATTGGTTAAATGTGAGATGTCTATGTATTTTGCCGAAAAAAAGATAAGAATGATGTTAAAAAAAAAGGGATACATTAAATTTGGCTATAATGTTTCCACCAAAAAAAATTTGGCTATAATGTTTAGGATACAACTGAACAGAAAGTTCAGAAACGGGCAAAAATATAAACGGAAAAAAAAAATGTCCGAATTCAAACAGAAAATTATAATACAAAAACCCTATTTATACAACAAGCTCATACGAAGAACTTGAATGTAAGCCTCCCTACCTCCATTTTTCCTATCCATAACCAATGCCAAAAGAGCTTGAAATCCTTCAAAAAAAATTTGAAACCTCTGTGTTGTCTTGATATGTTGACAAACTACAACCGGAGGTCAAATGCAGTGTACTCCAGGATGATCCTCTTTCATTCATCATCTTCTGAATCTGCAAAAACGCACACATTATATCTAGAGGACCTTATTCATTTTCTTGGATTGGTAATCAGGTGGAAAATCCGTGGAACATGCAATGGCCAAAAATGTAGAAGGAAGAACTATTACTTGACTCAATTTGAAAGGTGTACACAAACATGATCATAAGAAACATGATAATTTCTAGCCAAAATCTAGTAATAATAGATGATGTTTTGTAGCATAACTAAGCAAATATAAATTTTTAATCTACAACTTGTATCCAAAAGGAACTAAAGTGATATAGAAAGATAAGAATGAGAAGTTACCAGATCGTATATCTTCTCCTACTTTCCCTTTATTTTTCAGTTGCTTAATGATCATTGAGCATATAAGAATCCACCAGTATATGTGGAACACAAGAAGCATCAGCAACATGGTGTTGAAGACATAATACAAGGACTTGGGATAATGCTCTGAGACATTCAAGTGATCAAGGAGATCATAGCTACATACAAGGTCAAAGATGAGATGAGTGAATTGAATATAGACCCTTTCAAGGGGGGAAATGAATCGATTAAATATGATATATCTCAAAAAGAAAATTAAGGCAGCCACAAGGTAATAACCTTGAGGTCCTTATAACCCAGAAGGGAAAGAAAATAAGCCGTAGAATGACCCATGATATAGCAAAGCACCCAAAGCTCATGCTAGCAGCAAGCTCATGGTCAGAATATTTAAAAACCTTTGCAGCTTCCATAAATACATCACTTGCATCATGCAAGGCAAGGATGATTGACCCAATTCGGAAAAACCTGAAGTATAAACATAGATCAACAAATATCACATAGGAAATTTGAAAAGGAAGAAAAAACTAGCACCACACCTTATATTTCAAAAGTGGGATCCAGGTATTTTGTACATCTAATTTGTTACAGGAGTACTTGATAGAATAAACCAAATTATGCTCATGAAAGTGCAAATTCAATTACTTTTTTTTCCCAATATTAATGAAAATTTTCCTGTGTAGAGCCACACATACTCATACTAACTGAGAAGGTGGCATGGCATGTCAAGCATTAAATTTAGTAGGAGAGGATAACAAAGCAGAAGTTTATCTAGCACTTGGAAACAAATGAAATTTACAGGTAGGTGAAACACATATGCTTTAAGAGTGTTTGGATGCAGTAGCTTATTAGTTATTAGCCGTGGTTCAAATAGTTGCTGTAATGGATTTGCGGGGTTTTGTTATTTCAAAATTTAAATTTAGAGTGAAATTGCTTCAACTAAAATCTTTTGTCTGGCCTTGTGATTTATAAAAAAAAATCATCAAAAATGCTGAGAGTAATCTAAACTGAAATACAACCTAATTTAATTCAGGTTCATGCAAACAAATAATTTATCAGAGATTCAAAGCACCAATGGAAGATAGCAATTTATAGAACTATCAACACATTAAAAACCAATACAATCACTGCCACTCTATTGATGGTTCTCAAAATATGCACAATTGAGCAAATTGAACCAAAATGTATATATGAAACTAGCCTGTGATGTATTTATTTGGAAAACAGAAGAAAACAATACCTGCCAATATATGAATAGCCAATCAAGATAACAGTAATTACATGGTGTGACATCATCACAGCGAAATCTTTCCTCCGTGTTTCCCACACTAACAGAGCAGCTATGCTATATAGGTAGAACCCACATTGGCACATGTAATAAAGCTTCAGAGAAAGCCTGCAACGAAATTGAACAGGGTGATTCAGTATCAAATAAAATGTGATGACGTATATTTATTTGATGACGTATACTGAAAAATGTCTTCAAACACAGTCACATCAAGGCAACAAAAATAAAGAAATGTTATCAGTTCTTACAAAACCAGTCAGAATTCCATGGTGATGATATCCACTATCAGATGCAGTATGTCATCAATGCGGAAAAAAGTAATATGTTAGAGGTGTTACAGAAATCACTAGAAGGTAATAACACAGACAGATTATAGGCCATGTGATCATTACAAGGTACTAAAACAAAGAGATTAAAGGCCCTTTTTTTTGTTCAAGATTAATACTAGATTATGATCGCATCAATGAAGAGGAAGACAACTCCATGCTTTAAGCAATGGGCGAAAGAGCCTCCCAATGGTTTGGCAGCATCCTCCCGCCATATGTGTTTATCAATCAATTTTTATATGTAAGCAGGGTATAATTTAGTGGTTTCTGTTAGTAAGCAGGGTATAATTATCATAGGTATAATTTTCTGTTAGTAATTCAAACGAAGGCTCCATATTATAAGGAACATGAACTTCTTTTGCAGTTCGCAAAGAGAAATCCTTTTACAAATAATAACCAAACGTTTGCAAGAACTAGACGAGCATCTTCCAGAATTACAGAAAAGAAGGGGGGAAGACATCAATAGGAATATATTCCACGGGCAAGTACAAATTGAGGTAATTCTGAAAATATCATGGAAACTCGCAAGAATTTAAGATTCTGATATGTATATAGAATAAAAAAAGGCAATTTGGCTCTATGCAAATGGATAAATGACGTACTTGTAATTCCATTAAAAGAAAGTATCCCAAGTCCAAGCATTTAATCAGGAAGCTAAGTTGACACCTACTGAGAGTCCAAGCATACACTATTGAGAGTCCAAGCATTGAGATAAGTTGACAAGTACTCAAAAGCTAAGCTAGTTTAATTGGGAAGCTAAACTAAAAGCTTTCTCTGTTTTTTTATTGCTAATTATGAACTCTCCCATAAAATTTTAAGTAGAAGACAAACTATTTTACAGACTGCAAGTACTATCTTTCACTCATCCAAATGTAAGAAAATGCTCTTAACTTTTCTCAATATTATTACCCTTAAAGTCATGAGAAAAATAATATTTGATATTTAGAAAAAAAAAGAAAAGGAAAAGATCATAGTCTTCACACTTTCTAAGGAGCATCTCTTAATGTAATAAATATAATAAAAATTCACAAGCAGTTAGAAAAGAGTGAATGAAAATTTGGCATTACTCACATTAGCTCTTGATTTGGCCACCCTTTGAAGTACTCCTTGGTATTTCTAAACCATGATTCATGATAGGTAATCTGAATAATACATGCTTCAACAGTAGCATAGTATGTTAGTTTCCACATTGACTCAGAGCACTTCACAATTTTTGCTTGGGTGACTTCATTAAGTTTAATGTGGGCAGATCCTTTACTGAGCAACCATGTAGCCAGTTTCTGAAACAAAGACAACATTGAAAATATGCCAAATAATGAAAATATTATATTCAGAAATCTCCATACTAAACAGATGTAGGAAATTAGTATGACTTATTTATGGACTTGAAGCTGCAGTGCAGTGACCGTTTCTAGAAATACGAGGTTCCTTTTACAAAAGAAAAATGCCCCTGATTTTTTAACACTAAAAATGGGCTAATTGTACCACGCCATTTGATGGCATGAGATTTTAACACATGAAAATGGCATGGTGCAATTAGCTGATTTTTGTGTGCAAAATGTCTCTGCATAAAAAAAGTATTTCAGAACTGTGTCCAAAGTATTTGGCTTTTTTATTATAAAATTGTCAAAACATAATGATCAAAGCCCATTCAAACACGAAAAATGATTCTGCTGCTCTCCAGAGGTAGAAAACACTGATAATGCTCTTAACTTGAAAATGCATTCATTCATTATCATTCTAGTAAGGGTAAGACCAAGAAAGCAATAAAATGAGCTTTGACGTTAAAATAAGGGAGGGAGGAATTACAGACTTAACAGTTGCATAGATCATTAATCCAGACAGGAGACATTAAAGGCATTATATTCACTTGTGTTCTCTAGCAACTTTGCAGACATCAGCCGCTTCTCCTGAAACTAAACACAAAACACAACGCAACTATTCATCTGTATAGATTCTATTCAAGATCTAGATCCGTCCGACCTGTTACCTACCTATAGAGGATAGAAGGGACACTACTTGCACTCCAATGATGTAACGTCGATATGAAGTAAGAAAAGCGCGGCATAAAAACGTTTGCTCTACACGTCTGCAGTCTTTAGCCACGAAGCAGCAAGACCATTCCACAAATGAAACTTTCAAATTATGACGTTCGAGTCCATTACAATAGGACTATCTATGTTATTTCGTTGATAGGAATTTTATGATTACACAATTTTTTTTGATATCAGTTAGAACAGATGACGTCACATCAGAAGTCTGATCACGGATTCACGGAATAACACGATACAGCTCAATTCGTCGGTAGAAGGAAAATTTCAAACGGAAAATCCAAACAACGCGATGGAGAAGAGGAAGAGGGAACTTACAGTAAAGACGAATTTGTCGAAGAAGAACCTGGCGGCGACGAAGAAGAGTGCGAAATAGACAGCGAATGCGAAATGCAAGGGATGCGGAATGCTATCGCCCGCCAAGAAAGGCACCATCGTTTCAGAGCTGAACAGAAACAATTTGAATTACCAAGTAACAACTAATTTTGACAGCAAGCGGCCCAAGTTCAGCTCCGGCGATCAACTCAGAGTTGCGTTGATCGCGTCAAGCGAATGCTGAGAAGATCGGAGCAGCCCTAACAATGGAGACGGAGATGGAGTTGATCATGGAGAGAGAGATTGGAAGGCAGAGAAGAATAAAGTGGGAGGGAGAATTTACGAGAGCGATAGATGTCAGATGTGGAATAATGAGGTTCGGGATCTTGGGAAGTGTTCTGATTACACAGCTAGTCTTCTTTTGTTACTACTATCGTCGTCTTCTCTCTTCCACTCGCTAGCCGTTACGAATGGGCTTCTTGGGCCGTGGGTACAATGATGAATATCTTTCAGAATTCTTGAAGTCCAAATCCAAGGGCCCAATTTCATTTTTTTATCCGCAAGAGGGCGCAAGGCCCTAAATACTTCTATTGATATGCATAATTAAGCATCTTCTCAAAATATTATTTTATCCTAAAATTATATTTTAAACATTTTTAAAATACATACATGCTCTCTACTTTTTACCTTTTTTAAGGCAACCAAAATAATATTTTAATCCAAAATGTCATTTTGTATCTTAAGTGAAACACACCCTCTTCTAGTTGCACCAAACCTTTGAGAAAGGAGATACGAGTTCCATGGTCAAGGCGGGAGAGATAGTAACTCAACCAATATTGTATGAATGGATGTCGAGTAGGTGTGATACGTGTAAAGTGTTCGGGCATGCTATAGGTGAGTACAAAAACAATAGAGGGACTAGCCTTACTAGGAGTTTTTGGCTAAAGCCAGGACCTAATAAGAGGCATCTCTACAAAGGACTAGGTGGGTGCAAAAAGGCCAAACACAATGGGGAGTGAGCTTGTGTGAGCCTAAGTCAGCGAGGAATACATATGAGAATCAGCACATGGAGCCTTACCCATATTTCAACTGTTGAGGATAATTGATAACTTGCATATAGATAGTGTTTAAGAGAACATAATTAAACTTATTTTTCATGATTTTAGCTGATTTTAGTTAAGTTTCTTAAGCTTTGTAGTTTTGCTAGAAGATTCAGAATCTACACTCTTTTTGTGCTATTTTAAAGATATGATGATAAGTGAGTGTGGACGGAATAGAAAGAAGTTGATTTTGGTGGAAAGTTCGATGTCACTCTAGAGCTAGAAGTGAAACCAAGGTAAGAAGGTAGAAGATCAAGTTGGACGCGGGTAGAAGAAGGTGAGTGCGGTCTTGGTTAAAGATTTAATCTATTTTTCATAAAACTCGGTAAACCGAGTATGTGCTTCTCTTTGCTTTTCGAGATCCTTCGGGAGGGCGAGCATAGAATCTCGTGATTCAGCGATGACAACTGATATGTACGTTGTTGCACGCTCCTACACAGCCACCGAAGTAGTCGAATCTTATGTTCTTTCCATGGAAGTACAATCATCTCCTAAAGGTTGAATTTGAGGATTGATAGTCTCCTAATTGATCTCTTGATTCTCTGGCCCATCGGAATGGTTGTTACCGTCGATCCGAAGGAAAAACTTTGTAATGCTTAATTGATTTTCTTGGCTAAGGGCCTCACGGTGGACGTCAATTATTTTGGGAGGGATTACCAGGTAAACGCGTTATCTGCTAATTACAATGAGGGAACCTTTGTCACAAATCAAATTAAACACATAGACAAGTTAAGGTATATAAGATAAAATGAACGATAAATCAGGAATTACAAATAGAAATATTGATCCGAGATCGAAAATGGACAGAATTAGGAATTCAAAGTGTAACAGATTCCAATTATCTTCAAAGTGTAAAGGATGGATGTAGAACAAAACAATTGACAAGCTTGAATGTAAACTTCGTAGATCTTTGTATGTTTGGGTATTCTTCACGTAATACTCAGTTGCCTTTTCCACTCTACCTCAATCTCTTTTATATCCAGCTAAGAGGAGCCGTTATCCATTTCTCAATGTTTCCCCAGATTTCCATTTGCTAGTTATTCCACTAAGCCGTTATGCTCCTATTTTTTTGCCTCTGATCAACGTCTAGTTTATCTCAACCTCGAATTAGGCTTGCATGTTTATTCATACAACCTAAAACGCATTGACCCAACAACAAGACAATTGTCCTACCTAGGGTTTGGGTCCTCCTCTTGTATTTAAAGAAGACTCTTCATGAAAAATACTTATGCAACTTTTCATAAAACTTATATAAAACTTGTAATCCTTGCATGAAAAATGAATTGAAGCAAATTTTCTGTCAAATTCATTCACTCTGATTTATAAATTACTAAAGCAAGATATATAGTAATATTTGTGTTGTCTCCACATACCCATATATCAACTCACAATAGGACCTCAAATTAATTAAAGACTAGGTCAAAGTAAATTCATGATAAATATTGAATCCTATGTGGCTAATTATAGGATATCCCCAACGGTGTTTCAACAAACCCGTATCCCTCAAAACTATGTAGAGGAATAGATATCTAAATTGTTTGATCTCTTTCGGTAATCTCTCGCTTTCTGACTACCGCTCTCTTTTACTATCCATGTTCAAATGAGAAGCATTATTTTAACATCCTTTACGTAGGAGTATATGATGTTAATTCCCAGCTTTATGATCATATGGGTCATCTCCTCCTTAATTACCGTGCATGCTCCTCCTTCTCCTAGAGGTAAATTCCGATTTAAAATTGTTCCATGTATAAAACAATAAGCATTTTTGACAACTTAAAATATCTAAGGATTATTATATTGATCAATAATCATTAGCAAGGAAGAGGAAAAATGGGCCAGTTTTGGATGAAGCATGCTAACTAAAGCTTAAGATGTTTCTGATCCGTTTGAGTGTTATCCCAAATAAAAAAACTTCTAATGCTCGTTCAGTTTATGATCACACAAATAGAGACAACGAGGCATACAATTGTATCTACAAAAGTCCTTATTTTGTTAAAATGTAATTGTTTTGCTTGTTTGAGATGTCTTTTTTGCTTTCTTTTATTTTTGGATTCAGTTTTGCTTTTTTTTTTGGCTTTGTTTGTTTTGGTTTCGATTTTACTTTTGTTTTTGTCTTCTCACCCTTGGATCTATTGGAAGCACCACCTCAACTCGTTGATGAATAGTGCGTACATCAACCCTTCAAACATTGCCCGACGAAATGAATTAGGTACTCCCTCCGTTCGGATAAACTTGTCGTTTTACAATTTGCCTTAAAAATTAAGAAATTGTTTGATTTGACTTAAATATCGTCAATCTTGTTAAGATCTTTCACCATATTTTATAGATTTATGTAAGTATTTTTAATTAGGAGGGATATTATTGAAACATAACTACTATTCGTAACCCACTAAAATTAATAAAATAACTCCAAATTTCCTAAATTTCAAAGTAAGTCCTTATCCAAAAATTCACATTGTTTCAATCTCTCCTTTCATACCAGTGTACCGCCGTTCTCCAATTCTCCCACACTGATCAGAACTCATTAATCAATGAATTAACCATCAATAATGGCAAAAACAGATTTAATAGTGCTTATCGTTGTTTCTCATTAATTAAATAATTTTGACTAATGCTTTCATTTTTTTTAAATATACCCAGAAGCTTTTGAAACAATTATATGGAATTTAAGTATACAAAAAAAGGGCTATGGTTCATCTCCATTGCAATTTAATCTGCACCAAATTGTCAAGGACGATTCATGCCTGAACCGACATTTTTTTTTCCAGATCCAATCTTTCTAGGCTTTCGAGTTTTGTTTGATTTTTAGGTTTTAATTTATGAGTCTTAATTTACTTGCCTTAATTTGGCTTAATTATTCTTTTTTAATTAGGTTTTCATTTGCAAATTTACAATGAATTAATTTTTATGAGGGTCGGATTTTTTTATTTGGCTGAAAAATGGGAAGGTTGAGGGAGAGAAGAGAGAATGATGAGGAAAATAAATTTGGAAGGTAAGGTCTTTCTTGTAAAATTAGAAAACTTGAAGGCAAGGACTTTCTTGTAAAATTAAAATTTTGGAGTGTTTTTATTAATTTAAGTGGGTTATGCATAGTATAACCCTATTGAAAAAATAGGTTAAAATAAGTTAAATAACAACTTTTATTGAACAAAAAAATCAAGGTAGAATGACAAATCTACAACGAAGGGAGTACTGTTTATTCATTGTTTGTAATTTACTTTTTTTGGTTTTCAATCTAAAAGAGGTGGACTAAAAGAAATCTCTTGATTTAATATCGATCTTATTCCGGTGGAATTTATTAGAAACTCTATAGGTAGAGTTCTAAAACCCTAATGTAAATTAATGAATCCTAGGGAAAAAAATTAAAATGAAAAAATCATTAGTAGATTTGGAGAGAGAACAAATTAAATATAATCGTTAATTTATATTTGGATGATTGATATTTGACCAAATCTAACAATAGAGTTCTTATTAAACTCCGTCGTAACTAAACCTGAGATACTTAGATGTATCATGGAAAATGGAAAATGGAAAAAGGCAAAAAAAGTTATGTGTGAGAAATGAAGGAGAATGCCACTTAATCTTAAAAACAAACGTTACAAACCTAATGAATTAATTAAGAGAAAACCTGAATCATATTTTTACTGATTGATTGTCAACAAAAATGGACACTTAAAACAATAAGCATTCGGATTAAAAACTCCATTCATTGTATTGTTCTTACAAAGAGAGGTGGCATTCTATGAGAGTTTTATTAAAACATGAAAAAGGGTTAAATATGTAGCAAACAGGCCATGGTTCAACTACTAACATTATCAAAAAGCAATAAACATATCCCTTTAGATAGGGCAAAAAATACATGAAAACCTAACTAATAAGTAAAAGAAAAACAAGAAGAAAATTAGCAACACGGTTCGCCTCACGACGTGTCAGAGCTGGATAGACCAGTTCTTTTATAACAAGCCTTGACAACTATAAACCAGGCTAAATAATGTATGATTATTTTTTAAAGACTTACTTTATAAATTAACAACCAATTGGAATCAGACTCCATGTTCTTCAACTTGTCGGAAGCCTCAAATCCACACCTACTTGAGCGCTTGCAAAATACCTCAAAGCACCATCGTTAAAACTAAACAAACACCTAAGTTATGAACATAACCACCCTGCCAATTGTCGTAGGAATCTCTCAACATACCCGCAACAACAACCAGTCCACCATGATTAACCACTTCATATGTATTCATCTCTCAACATTGCATGACATTGGTGACCATCAGTAAGAAGGCAATGCAAGGAGCTCTTTTCCATTCTCAAATTTTCATTGCATCGGTCCGAAATGAAAGTACTTTTGTCGATTACTTCACCGATGTTGTCATAGAAATTAGACAAGTTTCTCCACCTCCATGTCCACCAAAGACTTGTGGCAAAGCATGAGCCTTAGTTCAGTTCGTTTCTCAAGACACAACTCAACAACATGTTGCAATGAATCCATTTCACAAATGGAAGCTGAAAAAGGAAGCATCAAAAGTAGTAACCTAGAAGTATTTCTAAACAATATTAACTTGGTGACACTCACTAAAAAGATAAGTTGTCATCTCCTCCCGAGCATCACAACACGAGAAAACAATAAAAGTAGTAAGGTGGCACCTACCCCCTTTAATTTTTCATAACTCCACCCTTGAGACATAACCCCCCAAAAAAACTAATCTTTTCTAGAGTAGTAATCTTCTAAATTCTCTTGAAGACTTCTTTATCAACACCTTATAGGTTCCTCATGCCATGGCAAATGTCATGACCCAAGGCGACAAAGCACTCACCATTTAGCATGAAACCCTAATTGAGTAAATCTTCCATGTTCTCAGCTTATTTTTTTTATTACAACAAGCATTTGTAACAAAGCAATCTAATCCCCCATCCTAGAACATTGATCCAATATACTCTAGCACAATCCTGCAACTAAGCCCGATCAAGAGCACCAAGCGCATCCTCTCTAACCAACTGTTGCTTTAAAACTTAGTCGATCTCGATCCCTTTCCCAGTCAGCTAACGAGAACCTCGCACCACAATAGCAAACACTACAGTGTTTATGCTCCTCCAAATGTGATAGGTAGCAAAACAATTACCTAAAGCTATCAAGATGTACTTTTTTTTCAAAATCGAAGGCCGTAACTTCATGTCTTCTTTAACAAACCTCCACCCTAGTTTTCCAATCAAGGAAAGTTTAAGCTCCCGTATAGTCCTAATCCCAAGATCTTCATGTATTTTAGGCTTAGTTAACTTGCTCCAAGCCACCTTATGAAGATTACGGTTTTCGTCCCGGTTGTCCCAGATGAAACCTCTGGTTGTCTTGTCGATCTAGTTACAAGTGCTCTTGGGAAGTAAAATTGTCAACATAGAGTAGACATGGTGGGAGGATAGCACAAAATTGGTTAAGATTACCCGACCTGCAAAGCTCAACACATTACTTTTCCATCCCACAAACCTCGAGTTAAACTTCTCCAAAGGACCCGAGAATGTATCTTTATTGACACTCATATGAAGTATCGGCATGCCAAGATAGTTCCCTATATTTTTAGTAGCCATAAAACCACTCACTTCTTGCAAACGGGAAGTAGTAGCATCATTGACGTTGCTAGAGACAAATTAATTTGGATTTTTGCACATTAACTTTCATACCAGAAGCAGCACACAAACGGTTAAGGTGGTCCATCACAACGTGAATCTGACTCTCAGAAGCCTAACAAACACAATAATGTTGCTTGCAAAGAAGATATGAGAAAGGGATAGACCAAACTTCATCAAATTAATCGGCTTCTAATCCCCCTTTCTCACCATTGAATTCAAGAGGTGGCTTTGATGCTTGATACAAAGAATAAAAAGATACGACGATATCGAATACCCTTGATGAACTCCGTGGGAAGCAATAAACTAATTAGTGAGCTCCTAATTGCAAAGAACATGCATACAAGAAGAACTAATATGAGCCCTAACCCAATCAATCCGCATAATAGGAAACCTCGCCTCTTGAAGAGTAGAAGTGATAAAATCCAAATTAAGACGGTCATAAGCGCTCTCAAGGTCCAAATTAAGAAGCATCCACCCCTTGGCCCCCTTTTTCCGTCTCATAAAATGGATCACCATCACAATATTATTAGCAATCATGCGACCCGACAGGAAGCTCCCTTGAATCGGGCCAATCATCTTAGCTAGCAATAGTCTTATTCTATTAGTCAAAATTTTAGTAATCACCTTGTAAAGAACGTTACAAAGATAATCATTATGTTGGAAGTGAAAAACTAGTTCCTGGTTCGGTTCAGAAGCCGGTTCCGGGTCTGGTTCTGAGCCAGCGGGCCAATCATCATGCCGGTTCTAAAGTCGGTTCCTAGTCTAGTTCGAATCGGTTCCGGCCGTTTAAAAATATAGTCATTGGAAGTGAAAAACCGTGGCCGTGGTTTCGATCACCAACCACACTCGCGATTTACATTCTGTATTTAGCTAGAATGCAAACCGTGATCGTAGTTTTTGGTATTGTGGTCCCGGTTTTCCAAGAATGCGTATATGCAATCACGTTTGGTGGTTCTAACGACTATTTTTGCCGATTCCACCCTTTGGGAAGAAAAGAGTTGGGAGAAGAAGGGCTTGAACTTGATATTAAGTTGCTTACATATCCTCTTGGTGTCATTGAGCAATCAAAGCCCACGTAGTTCTCTTACCTTCGATACAGAACCTCGCTTGACTACTTACCTAAGATGATCCGGCGGAAGAAGCTCCTCTTGTGTTGTCGTTTTCCATTCATCGTTTGTGATATAAGATACGTCCTCTTCTAATCATCGAGAAAAACTTGAGCTTCCAATGCATTGGGTGCCAATTTTGATCTCTTATCGTCTAGGATGTGGCCACCTTGGCTAAACTTTTGCTCCACTGCCGTCGTTGAGGTGGGAATGACTAGTAATTGAGCGGCGATCTTTGATAGTGTTGGATAAGTGTTCTTGTGTTGCTTCCACCAATCTAAAATATCAAAATCTTCTACAAACTCAAAGGTAGTGGTTACATAAATATTGAACTCCATATGTGAGCTCGTGTATCTCGTTTTTTTGTAAGATTTTGTAATAAACGAGACTCGGCGGATAGAAAAGAATGACGAGATGAGGAGGATGACGGGGCTAATTGAGGCGTAGATGGCACATCACCACCCGTGCTATATGCCTTTATACAAATCATCAACAAGAGATCTAACATGTTCCATATATAATTACATCAATATTACAATATCTTTCATAATGTTCTTTTTCTAAATTCAATAAATCATAGTATGCATTCAATAAAATTGGGAAGCCTTGTATCTTACATCTAGGATCAAAAACCCAAGCAACATGATATATATATAGGGAATATATTTGTAATAGATCAACCACTTTCTTTTCATGAGCATAATGGCATCAACAAGGTCGATCCGTGAAAGCCCTTCCTTAAAGGCATCTGCCACATTCAAAGCTTCAAAAGAAAATATATGAGCCCTTGGTGTATAGGTATGAATAAAAGTATATGTTGCATCATTAAAAACCTTTAAAATTTCTACGATCTTGTAGCATTGGTCCCCAAAAGGTTCAATTACTTGTGAACTTGGAACATGTTGAGTGGCAAAGGAAGCTAACAGTTCTATGTAACGTAAACATTGATGAAGCAATTTATAAGTGAAGTTCCAACGATGACCGACCTCTTTTTAAGAAAGTATTGCCTTAACACCATTGTCATGAAAAAACTTCTTCCACTCCATTGTGGTCTTATTTTTTAGCCAAATATAGTTAGCGATAAATTTAATAGGTGCAACATATGACATCAAAACTTCAAACCATCTTGAACACATAAGTTTGAATATGACAAACACATCATCGTACATGAAAATATTTTTTCCGAAAAACCAGTTGACAAACTTGAATCAATTCACTAATAGAAGCGGTGTTGTTAGATGCATTATCAAATCAAATAGTGAAAACTCTATGTAGTAGTCTATAGTCTTCTAAAATAGTGCGTACAAATATTTGATGCGGTATGCGCTCCATCAAATTCCTGAAAAGACAAAATTCGTTTTTGCATGTGAAAATGATCATCGACATAATGACATGTAATGCCCATGTATGAATGAGTATGAAAATTATCACTCCAAATATCACTACAAATAGAAACACAAATATCATTTTGAGTAAAAAACTGAGACAAATTGTTTTTACGAATCTTATATTCTTTAAGCACATTTTTCCTAATTGTTTTTCTAGTAGTTCATTTATAAGCGGGTTCCAAATGGTTAGAGACCCAATCATTTAGACCCACGCTTTCCGCAAATTGAAATGGAAAGTAATCAACACAAATAGCTTCGGCCAATGCATAAACACTATGATCATGATTATAACTAAACAAATGACGAGGTTGAGAAGAAGAACTGGCTAACCCCGAAGTCGAAATTTGTGTTTTTCCTCGCATAATGCTCATCTTGTCCTTATGTTTTGCCTTCAAATGCTTGTTCAATGTGCCATAATATCCATTGCGCCTCCATTTGTACTTCAACGAACAATAGTTGCACTTGACAACATATCGGTCAAGTCCATCCAATATATTGCCTTGGTGAAGCTAGTGCTTTGTGAAAACGTCGGATTTCAAATCCTTTGATCTTTGGTTGGTCGGAGATGGCCCCTCCTCATCGTCCTCGTCATTGTCCTCCTCATCTCCCTGCTCGTTGCCTTGTGAACCTTGGTTATGAATAGGAGAAGAAGGGGGAAATTGTGGTGGCATAGGCATAGGAGGATAAGGTGGTTGTGATTGATAAGGATTAGGATTCATTTGACTTTCTTGTGAACCATGAACACCACCAACGAATTGCTCGGTCAACAAATTAAGAAATCATCGGCCTTGGTTTTCCATTTTTGAAAAAGATTAGGGAGGAAAGTAGTAGAGGGGGATAAGAGTTTAGATAAGAAATTTAAGAAAAGATTTGCAACTTGGAAACTTGTAGGATTATGAGAGTAGGAGAGATAGATAAAAGAGCATGAGATTGGTGTGAATGAAATTGAAGGCAACATATGGTACTTATATGCATAAATGGATAGGAATTAGGAGGAAAATAGTCGTTAGAACCCATTTGACTATTATAAATATAACCATTGGAAAAGCATCTGCAATCTCGATTTTTAAATTGCAGTGAAACGGCTAGTTAAAACCGCGATCGCGGTTTTTAAAAAGAAAGTGATAGGTGTTCATATAACTCAAAATCGCGACTGGGGGTTTCAAAACCTCGGTCACGGTTCCAAATACTATTTTGCAAAGAACTGACGGTTCTTCCAGTTTTGAACCAGTGGTTCGGAGCAGGTGGTTCGAAACCGAAAGAATCGTTGGTTCTCCGGTTCTAGAACTGGCCGTTTTTGTCGGTTCGGTTCCTCGGTTGCATAGGAACCGAACCCACATCTACCCACATTGCACATATCAATCAAATTCAAGGAAGCCGCCCATCTTTAAAAGACGTCAAAGTCTACATGAGGACCCCTAGTCTCACCTTTTCTTTCATTAGCTAACAAAATGAAATTAAATTTCTTCTAATTATGCCCATATAACCAAAAGGTTGCATTGGTTAAACTTATAGGGTACCTACTAAACTGTGGGTCAGCACAAGACCTACAAACTGAAACCCTAAAATACGTGTCTGACAAAGTGTACATCAGCAACGGAAACACAAGCACCACAAAAACCCCAAACTCCCTCCCTCTCCTCTCAACCCTACGCTACTTCCCTGACGAATCAGCCCGCCGTTACTGCTACTTGTTTCCGATAGTCAATGGCTCAAGGCACCTGATTAGGACCACCTACTTCTATGGCGGTTTTGACGGTGGCAAAACCCCGCCGGTCTTTGACCAGTTCGTGGACGGCGTTTGGTGGGGCACAGTCAACACCACCGATGACTACGCGGCTGGGAGGAGCACGTATTACGAGATGGTGGCCGGGACCAAGGGGGAGAGCTTATCGGTTTGCTTGGGGAGGACGGGGTCCGAGTCAATCCCATTTATATCGGCGCTGGAGGTGCTACTACTTGACGAGCTCGTGTACAAGCCCTTGGATTTTGGGAGGTTTGTGCTAAACACGGTGGCTAGGAATAGCTTTAGTGCTGTAGCGGACGGGGTGATCAGGTATATATTGATTGATTGATTGATTAAAAAAGTTAACATGAATTGCATGTTAGTCTTAAACAAAGGGATAGTTTTCCAGACGATAACTTCAACCGATTCTAGCAACCCTACAACAATGATAACACCCCCGTGGTGTATTGCAAATCAAACGTGACCCCCTCAGACTTCTGGAACATCCCACCCTCAAGGGTGTTGGGCTCTGCCATCACCACTAGCCGAGGCAAGCCTCTGGTTGTGAACTGGCCGGCGCGGGCTCTCCCCGCCGGAAGATACTACGTAGCGCTCTACTTTCAAGACAACCGCAACCCCAGCCCTTACAGCTGGCGGGTTTTCAATGTAACACTCAATGGGGACGTTTTCTACTCCAAGCTCAATGTCTCTAACGAGGGTGTTGCCGTCTACGCTGATCAGTGGCCGCTCTCTGGCCACACCAGGATCATTCTTACTCCCCAGGAAGGCATTTCGGTCGGCCCCGTCATCAACGCTGCCGAGATATTTCAAGTTATGCCTGCTGGTGCCAGGACTATCCCTCGGGATGGTATGTTACTATATATATTCTTCGCAATCGTTATAGTGTACATGTAAGGAATTAATGTTCAATTATAATATGACTTGTAAACATGCATGTTGTATAGTGATGGCATTAACAGACATGCTGAAAAACATAAGCAATTTGCCATCAGACTGGGTGGGAGATCCATGCATGCCTGAACGCTACGCTTGGACCGGCGTTGGTTGCTCTCACAACCAACTTCTTGGCGTCCGTGTTACCACCCTGTAAGTGCACCTCTGTCACTTTCTACCGCGTTACGCGCGTCATTTATTTACACTTGACATGTGCAGGAATTTGACAGGCATGGGCTTAACCGGATCTCTACCATCAAGCATCGCTAATCTTAGTGATATTACTCATATGTAACCAACCTCATCTCACTTCTTCCTCTATTCTATTCCACTCGATCAATATCATGGGTATGAGCCATGTTAATCGCCTAGTTACGTTGGGCACTTAATTGTGATGTGCAGTTTCCTTGGAAATAATACACTCAAAGGGATGATTCCAGATTTGGGCTTGATGAAGTCTTTGCAGTCCTTGTAAGAAACATATATCAAGAGAAATTTCTTTTTTCTTTATTTAACTCATTTATTTTACTAGAAATTTTAACAAGAATTATGAAACATGCATCTAGAGAACAATCAACTTGAAGGAGCAATTCCGCAGTCACTTGGCATGCTCCCCAACATAACAGAGATGTATGTATTTGTATATTTACGTGTTGTGAAATTGTCTTAATTCGGTAATTCCAAATTATATATCAACATCTGACTGGATGTTTTCTGCAATTGGTATGTGATCTACAACAACAGAAATCTACTAAATAACAAGTTAAATACAAGTTTGCCTCAAAATCTTCAGGTTCGGAAAGACGTCAAAATACTGTAAGTATCAACATCTCTAAATATGCACATGTATAATTTATATGGTGATATAGCAAAATAAATCATTGAGTCTTCACCATTTTCCCCTAATCTTTGCAGGATATAGTTGAAATTTGGATGTCTTTCCTGTGGTGCCCATAAAGGAAAGAAGGCATATACATGTACTTGAAAATTGGTTTAGATAATGTAGCAATTTAGGTTAAATGGCTCGCTAGTTGCACATTTTACACAAGGTTAACAAAAAACATTTAAATTTCAACTATTGAGATCTTGGACCATAACCAACCATTGAGATCTCGGACCCAAATGAATGAACAAGCATACAAGTCTGTTGAATGATATGATTATATGTGAACGAAGAAGCCTTCTTCATTAATACAAGATGATATCTCTCTACTCGAAATTCATCATTTCATACAAATCCAACACCAATGATAAACTTTCATACTCAAAATATTAGTTGAAATCTTTAATCTATTTAATTATTTGTTACATCATTTAATTAATTGTTTCCTCCTTCCTTATATATTAGTGGGTATTTTCCCTTGTTTCCGATGTGGGATGGTTTTTGCTCTCCAACACCCCATCAAGTGGTAACTACCCTAGCCTAATAGCACTTGAACAGTTTTTTTTTATTTTTTCGTATTTGTTTCGACGGGTCTATGAACAATTGTTGGTGATTTGTGAAAGTCATCAATCCGTTTGGTGTGAGTCATGAATGGATAAGTGTGGGAATCACCAAGGGTATCGCATAGGCTTGGGGCATGCGGGAGGCACGGCCTAGTGATCGGCCCAATGGTGGTTCTAAGGGTTGTAAGAGAGGTAGGAATCATGTTGGCATCGATGCAAGGAAGCTAGAGGCGCGCCTTGATCGATTGGACCCAAGTTGAGGTTCACGGCCTAGGGCTGGCCAAGGACGAGGCGAGAACCTCGAGTACGCCAAGCACCGGGCGTCGGTGTGGCACGCCGAGACGCTCCAGCGTGCGCGCGCTTGGTGCCGAAGCACCAGCGCCGGCGCGCCCTTGCGCTGATGCAAGCGCGCGACAGCCGCGGTAGAGCTAGGCGCGCCGAGGGCGTTGTTTTGGGTGAATTGCAAATGTGGCTTCGATTGTCCAATGAATTTGCAATGTGATGATTCCTAGGTTGAGAAATGAAGCTCAAGGACTATGTGGCAAAATTTGAGATCTAACCAAAGCTTGGAGCCTCGGTTTCAAGCTAGCTCAAGTTAGGAGCTGTTTTTGGTTTGAGCTGATTTTGAGCTAGGGCGTTGACCTTTTGGTTTCGCGAAAGCTTCACCGAGCCTCGTAGGGACGAGACACACGTTTCATGTCTCGGGTGTGAGGGCGTGACAAGCTAGCTCGGAGCTAGCTTCCCCATGGATTGGGCCGCGCGCCTCTTGGGCCATTTTGGGCCTCCTCTTGAGTTTTGGGTAAGGATGGAATTTGAATTTTGAAAAGTTGTTAAGGGAAGTTACCAAGTTGGTTATAACTAACTCCCTACTTTTCCTCCTTATTTTTCTCCTAGATTTTCTCAACGAATTAACTACCTTTTCTCTCTCCATAACCGCCCACCCCTCTTGTCTATAAATAGAGGCTTGTCGCCTCATTTGAGAGGTGGTTTCAAGAGGTTTGAGAATTCATTCTCTTGAAGAGGGTCGTGAGTTCTAATAAAATCACGAGAGTTGTGCTTGATTGTTCTACATCATTCACAAGACACTTATTGAAGAACGAGGTGCGTATATATGCAATGATGAGACATGCTTGCCACATGTTGATTGAATAGCAACGTTTAAGATTGTTGGTATTTCGTGGTTGTTTAACCAAATAGGGTTTGCATGCAATCGTTTTAAGTATGTTTGCTTTGTCTTGTTGAAGGAAAGTCGACTCTTGTAGATCCATAGGATAATCAAGGCATGACGAGTAGACCCATTGAAGGGTAGTCTCGTGGGTGTAGGCCACGAAGGCAATCACCATCGTCCCTTATTCATGTTAAGTAATTCGACTTGGATATAACACTACGAGTCACGGGATGAGATCCCGCTTTCCTTCAACGTATATTGCCCCTATTCCATGCCAAGGGTTGTGCAATACCGTTGTGGGATAAAACGTAATAAATAAACCAATGGAGTGTTGGCTAGACACAACCATTGAAGACAAGCGTACCTTGTTCGAGTCCATCGATTCCTCTTCGCTATTCACTTGAACGAAGTCGTCTTCCATGGACGTTTGAGGCTCGTTCTTCACTTGAACGTACTGCCCTTCCCATCCATCTTGAGGTTCCTTCCTTGATGTAGAAGATCCATCCATGATGCCCACGAAGTGCTTGAAACACTTGTGAATTCCTACTCAAAACACGACTAGTCTTCTCGACTTTGTGTGTTTAATTCTCACCGATTTCTTTGGACTAAAGGACTGATTTTCAATAAACCAACTCATTGTTAGTTTTAGTTAGTGTTGTTAGTTGAAGGTTAGATTCGGCTCTTGTAGACCCCGAAGGGTAATCAAGACGATTGAGTAGACCCCGAAGGGTAATCTCGTGAGTAGACCCGAAGGTAATCTCGTTGGGTGTAGACCACAAGGGTAATCACCGCCGAATGTTGTTAGTTTATGTTAGCACGATTTAAAACTTTAAAACCATAAACAACATGACTTGATTAGATAAGGCAACGAGTCACGGGATGAGATCCCACTTTCCTTCAACGTTTATTGCCCCTATTAATATGCCTAGAGTTAAACCACAATAACGTTGCGAGATAAAACGTTGCTATACAATGAACATGTGGCAACCATGTCTCATCATTGCATATATACGCACCTCGTTCTTCAATAAGTGTCTTGTGAATGATGTAGAACAATCAAGCACAACTCTCGTGATTTTATTAGAACTCACGACCCTCTTCAAGAGAATGAATTCTCGAACCTCTTGAAACCACCTCTCAAATGAGGCGACAAGCCTCTATTTATAGACAAGAGGGGTGGGCGGTTATGGAGAGAGAAAAGGTAGTTAATTCGTTGAGAAAATCTAGGAGAAAAGTAAGGAGGAAAAGTAGGGAGTTAGTTATAACCAACTTGGTAACTTCCCTTAACAACTTTTCAAAATTCAAATTCCATCCTTATCCAAAACTCAAGAGGAGGCCCAAAATGGCCCAAGAGGTGCGCGGCCCAATCCATGGGGAAGCTAGCTCCGAGCTAGCTTGTCACGCCCTCACACCCGAGACATGAAACGTGTGTCTCGTCCCTACGACGCTCGGTGAAGCTTTCGCGAAACCAAAAGGTCAACGCCCTAGCTCAAAATCAGCTCAAACCAAAAACAGCTCCTAACTTGAGCTAGCTTGAAACCGAGGCTCCAAGCTTTGGTTAGCTCTCAAATTTTTCCACATAGTCCTTGTGCTTTATTTCTCAACCTAGGAATCATCACATTGCAAATTCATTGGACAATCGAAGCCACATTTGCAATTCACCCAAAACAACGCCCTCGGCGCGCCTAGCTCTATCGCGGTTGTCGCGCGCTTGCATCAGCGCAAGGGCGCGCCGGCGCTGGTGCTTCAGCACCAAGCGCGCGCACGCTAGAGCATCTCGGCGTGCCACGCTGACGCCCGGTGCTTGGCGTACTCGAAGTTCTCGCCTCGTCCTTGGCCAGCCCTAGGTCGTGAACCTCAACTTGGGTCCAATCGATCAAGGCGCGCCTCTAGCGTCCTTGCATCGATGCCAACATGATTCCTACCTCTCTTACAACCCTTAGAACCACCATTGGGCTGATCACTAGGCCGTGGCTCCCGCACGCCCCAAGCCTATGCGATACCCTTGGTGATTCCCACACTTATCCATTCATGACTCACACCAAACGGATTGATGACTTTCACAAATCACCAACATTCCTTCCCCATTTATGCAACGTCATAAATTTGAACTTTTATAAAACAAACTCTATGTATAGATGTAAATGTCCGTAGACTTGAATTTACAACTTGTAATCATCACATTCATGCACTAAGGAATCGTGGTGCTCCTAAGGTTTGAACCACATCAACTTGTCTAAGTACATGTAGTAACTTTTACACATGAGTTTCTTAGCATATACGTGCTATCCTTGACGCATTTGTAAAAAGGCTCTTTCGTCCATTATCTTCTCACATGTGCTTTAGTCAAGTAATCCTCATACTCTAACTTGGAAGAAGCCTTACACTTCCACACATGCATAGTTGAGTCTTCTAACGTGCCCTACATAGCAATTTCCAAAGACTCATTAATGAAACTTTGTTTCAAGACTAGTTTCATGTAGGCCTAGAGCATTTACCTTTGATGGGAATTTTAGTATGCTCTCCAACTCCATGAATTGGCCTTCCACATTGAATTCAGCCCACACCTTTCGATGAGGGGGAATTGGGTATCCAAATCTTAGAGTTGCAAGGATTTTAGCCCCATCCCTCGTGATGCCTTAGACACCAAATCTTTTTCCAAGCCCTTCGTCAAGTGATCGGCAAGGTTATTGTGTGTCCGAACAAAGACAACCGAGATGACTCCATGTGTGATCAATTTTCTCACCAAACTATGCCTCACACCAAGGTGTCTTGATTTCCCATTATACACATGACTATAGGCCTTTGCCAACGTGCTTTGGCTATCACAAAAGATAGCAATAGGGGAAATCGGCTTTGGCCACAAGGGGATCTCCATCACGAGATTCCTAAGCCATTTAGCCTCCTTGCCCGCCGAGGTAAGTGCAACGAACTCCGATTCCATAGTTGAAGTCGTTATGTAAGATTGCTTCTTGGATGCCCAAGAAATTGCGCCACCACCCAATAGGAATACCCAACCACTTGTCGACGAGTGGTCTTCCATATTGGTGATCCAACTTTCATCGGTATAACCTTCTAAAGTAGAAGGATTACCCATGTATACAATACCATAAGTCATTGTTCCCTTCAAATACCGAAGCACTCTTCTTAGAGCGTTCCAATGACTATCATTTGGTCGACTAGTGTAGCGACTCAATTTGCCCACGACATATGCTATGTCGGGACGTGTACTCGTCATTGCATACATCAAGCACCCTATCACTTGCGAATACTCAAGTTGAGAAATTGGTTCTCCTAGGTTAGGAAGGAGTTTCTCACTAGGATCCATAGGCGTGCTCACCGACGTGGATTTATCACAATTAAATCATTTCACCACTTTCTCGATGTAATGGGATTGTGTTAGGGCCAAGCCCTTGCCACCCCTTACTATCTTAATTCCTAAGATCACATCGGCCTCTCCAAGATCCTTCATGGAGAACTTAGTAGACAAGAATTCTTTTGTCTTATCCACTAACATTTGGTTTATACCAAATATAAGCATGTCATCAACATATAGGAAAATTATAACTCCTTGACCAGAATTATCAAACTTGCTATAAACACACTTATCCGCTTGATTAATCTTGAACCCATTGGCCAAGATTATTTCATCAAACTTATTATGCCATTGCTTAGGCGCTTGCTTAAGTCCATAAAGAGATTTGATCAAACGACATACCTTATGTTCTTGTCCTTCCACTACGAAACCTTCGGGTTGCTTCATGTAAACCTCTTCATCCAAATCTCCATTGAGGAACGCCGTCTTCACGTCCATTTGATGGATGACAAGACCATGAATGCTTGCTAGAGCAATCAAGAGTCTTATCGTGGTGATACTTGCCACGGGGGCATAGGTGTCAAAATAATCAACACCCTCTCTTTGTCTAAACCCTTGGATAACCAATCGAGCCTTAAACTTATCTATGGACCCATCGGCCTTCATCTTTCTTTTGAAGATCCATTTACACCCTAATGGCTTACATCCGGGTGGAAGGTCCGATAACTCCCATGTGTTATTTCCAACAATGGAGTCCATCTCAACTTGGATTGCTTCTTTCCAAAATGAAACATCTTGAGAAGTCATGGCTTCATTGAAAGTCTTTGGATCCTCATCCATATGTAAATATGAAATTCTTTGACCCAAATTTTCTCTAGACCCTTCAACCAAGAACATCTCAAATATAGGCTCACGAGACTCATGTCCCATCGGAAGTGCTTCAAACACTCATCGTCGCTTTCGCTTTTGAGCCCTCGGCGTAGGCACGCCGGCCATACCCGTGCCAAGCAACGCCACAGAGTCATTCTCGGCATCGCTAGGCGCGCCATCATCCTCCCCATCGATCTCCGCAGCCTTGCGCTTCGGTGATCCCATCTCCTCACTCGGGTTCGAGTCCTCGAGCATCGGCGTCTCGCCGACGTCGTCCCCATTCGGTGCCAAGGGCGCGCCTTGCGACGCCCTTCCGATTTTGCCTTGTGTCGCGCCTTGTGGAGCGGCGGCACGAGCCATGGATCGAGTCACTCTCGGTCCAAGCGCCGTGGTTGGTTTTTCCTCGGTTTCCATTGGTTCCGAGGATGGATCAACTTCTTCTTGATCCTTTTCTCTAGGCCTAGGACTAGAAGTGAATCTAGTCTCATCAAATATTGCATCACGCGATTCTATCACGGTGTTCACCGAAATTGCATGATTAGGCTCTATCACAAAGAACCTATAGGCCTTAGAGTTGTGTGCATATCCTATGAAGATGCACTCAACACCCCTGTCTCCCAAAGTCTTTCGTTTAGGGTCCGTTAGTGTTACGACCGCACGACATCCCCATATACGAAGATGGTCAAGACTAGGCTTTTTCTTGAACCACAACTCATATGGTGATTGACGACTCCTCTTGCTAGGCACTCTATTCAAAATAAAGTTCGCTGTTAGCATCGCCTCACCCCAAAATGAGTTATTTAACCCGGAGTAGGACAACATGGCATTAACCATGTCTTTAAGCACACGATTCTTTCGTTCGGCCACACCATTTTGTTGAGGTGTGTATGGAGCCGTTGTCTCATGGATTATACCACAAGACTCAAAGTACTCCTTGTCCATATACTCACCATCACGATCGGTTCGTAGTCTTTTGATCTTATTCCCGGTTTGCAATTCTACTTCGGTTTTATATGCCTTAAATCTATCAAGTGCCTCACTCTTAGAATGAACAAGATAGATATAGCAATACCTTGAGTAGTCATTAATAAACGTTATGCAATAACGCTTTTGACCCAACGATGGCATTGCATGCAAATCCCCCAAGTCCGAATGGACTAAACCTAGAACCCCTTCCTCTCTTTCAATCCTCTTGAAAGGAAGCCTAGTTATTTTGGTTAGCAAGCAAGTTTTACACTTCTCTTGTGTAGGTTCAAAGTTAGGAATAACTTGATCCTTTGCCATATCCAACATTCTTTTCATGTGGACATGCCCTAACCTCGCGTGCCACAAATCATAAATCGATTCCTTTGACACCACCATGTAATCATACATAACTTTATTATTATTGATTACATTAAGTAGGAACATATTATTCTTATAGTGGCCGAATCCTACAAATATTCCCGCCCTACTTATTACTAGACGATCGGCCTCAAAGACCAATCGATATCCCAACTTATTCAATACACCACCACTTACAACATTCTTTCTAATGTTGGGTGCGTACAATACATTATGTAGAATAAGTTCCTTCCCACTTGTAAAGTGTAGAAGCACGTCTCCTTTGCCTAATACCGGAGTTGTCGACTCGTTTCCCATGTAGAGAACTAAACCATCCTCCACATCCTTCATGTGCTTGAACCATCTTTTGTCCATGCACACATGGGTGGTGGCTCCCGAGTCAAGCCACCAATTTATATTCTCATCCTTCAAGACAAGACATTCATCAACTTTAGATACACTAAATAATGAATCACTTTTAGATAAACCAAGTTCCATTGGGTTACCTTGCTCGTGGCTTGCGCCCGAGCCCGACTTAGGCGTAGGCGCGCCCTTGTCCTTGCACACGGGCTTGGCGTCGCAATCCCGTTTCATGTGGCCAATCTTGCCACAATTCCAACATGTCCCTTTGATTTTATCATTAGAGACACGCTTCACGCCTTTGGTGATTTTACCACCTTTGGACTTCTTGGGCCACTTGGCGCCTTTGACGCCCTTGCCCTTACGTTT
The DNA here is from genome assembly GCA_964016875.1 of Fallopia convolvulus. Lineage (NCBI taxonomy): Eukaryota > Viridiplantae > Streptophyta > Magnoliopsida > Caryophyllales > Polygonaceae > Fallopia > Fallopia convolvulus. Next base: position 23,986,878 of record OZ024734.1, on the reverse strand, counting down.
GGCCGCCTCCATGGTATTCACCGAATGGGAAGCCTTGTCCTCATTCTTCTTCCCTTTGTCGTTCATTTTGAACTCCTCCTCAATCCTAAGATGGGATCCAAGTTGGACAACGTTCATGTCCTCCTTGGAATGCTTGAGAAGATGCTTTGCCTCTTTCCATGAAGAAGGCAACTTATCCACTATGGATGAGACGGCGTAATTCTCGTCCATAGCAATACCATGTTGTTTAAGTTGTCCCAAAATGCGAACCAACTCATGGTATTGATCCATGACCGGTCTAGACTCCACCATTCTATAATTGTTGAAGTTAGACATAAGAAACTTCTTGGACGAAGCATCTTCGGCCAAATATTTCCCTTCGAGCGAATCCCACAAGTCTTTAGCGGACTCGTAGTTTTGATACACATCGAAGAGGGAGTCCGCCATACCATTCAAGATATGACCACGACATATGTAGTCGTCGTTCTCCCATTTCACATAACGCCTATGTGCTAGCGCTATGGCTTGCCTTTCTTGGCTTTGTTCCGCGGTCTCATTCTCGACCTCATCCGGAATGGGGGGTGGTACCTCCGGAGTTGGTGTTGTAAGAACATACACCACTTTCAAAGAAGTAAGCAAGAAATGCATCTTCTTTTGCCATCGACGGAAATCCAGGCCCTCAAACTTTTCGAGTTTCACGAACTTAGAGGCCATCTCCTTAATCGATGATTCACTCGTTTTTGCCATTATCAATTGCCTTGCAAGTCACAAAACAACAAAAACTAAAACAATAAATAAACGTTGAAGATTGTTAGTTTTAGTTAGTGTTGTTAGTTGAAGGTTAGATTCGGCTCTTGTAGACCCCGAAGGGTAATCAAGACGATTGAGTAGACCCCGAAGGGTAATCTCGTGAGTAGACCCGAAGGTAATCTCGTTGGGTGTAGACCACAAGGGTAATCACCGCCGAATGTTGTTAGTTTATGTTAGCACGATTTAAAACTTTAAAACCATAAACAACATGACTTGATTAGATAAGGCAACGAGTCACGGGATGAGATCCCGCTTTCCTTCAACGTTTATTGCCCCTATTAATATGCCTAGGGTTAAACCACAATAACGTTGCGAGATAAAACATTGCTATACAATGAACATGTGGCAACCATGTCTCATCATTGCATATATACGCACCTCGTTCTTCAATAAGTGTCTTGTGAATGATGTAGAACAATCAAGCACAACTCTCGTGATTTTATTAGAACTCACGACCCTCTTAAAGAGAATGAATTCTCGAACCTCTTGAAACCACCTCTCAAATGAGGCGACAAGCCTCTATTTATAGACAAGAGGGGTGGGCGGTTATGGAGAGAGAAAAGGTAGTTAATTCGTTGAGAAAATCTAGGAGAAAAGTAAGGAGGAAAAGTAGGGAGTTAGTTATAACCAACTTGGTAACTTCCCTTAACAACTTTTCAAAATTCAAATTCCATCCTTATCCAAAACTCAAGAGGAGGCCCAAAATGGCCCAAGAGGCGCGCGGCCCAATCCATGGGGAAGCTAGCTCCGAGCTAGCTTGTCACGCCCTCACACCCGAGACATGAAACGTGTGTCTCGTCCTACGAGGCTCGGTGAAGCTTTCGCGAAACCAAAAGGTCAACGCCCTAGCTCAAAATCAGCTCAAACCAAAAACAGCTCCTAACTTGAGCTAGCTTGAAACCGAGGCTCCAAGGTTTGGTTAGCTCTCAAATTTTGCCACATAGTCCTTGAGCTTCATTTCTCAACCTAGGAATCATCACATTGCAAATTCATTGGACAATCGAAGCCACATTTGCAATTCACCCAAAACAACGCCCTCGGCGCGCCTAGCTCTACCGCGGCTGTCGCGCGCTTGCATCAGCGCAAGGGCGCGCCGGCGCTGGTGCTTCGGCACCAAGCGCGCGCACGCTGGAGCGTCTAGCCGTGCCACGCCGACGCCCGGTGCTTGGCGTACTCGAGGTTCTCGCCTCGTCCTTGGCCAGCCCTAGGCCGTGAACCTCAACTTGGGTCCAATCGATCAAGGCGCACCTCTAGCGTCCTTGCATCGATGCCAACATGATTCCTACCTCTCTTACAACCCTTAGAACCACCATTGGGCCGATCACTAGGCCGTGCCTCCCGCACGCCCCAAGCCTATGCGATACCCTTGGTGATTCCCACACTTATCCATTCATGACTCACACCAAACGGATTGATGACTTTCACAAATCACCAACAATTGTTCAAGTGCTAGGGTAGTTATTGGAACGCTCTAAGAAGAGTGCTTAGGTATTTGAAGGGAACAATGACTTATGGTATTGTATACATGGGTAATCCTTCTACTTTAGAAGGTTATACCGATGCAAGTTGGATCACCAATATGGAAGACCACTCGTCGACAAGTGGTTGGGTATTCCTATTAGGTGGTGGCGCAATTTCTTGGGCATCCAAGAAGCAATCTTGCATAACGACTTCAACTATGGAATCGGAGTTCGTTGCACTTGCCTCGGCGGGCAAGGAGGCTGAATGGCTTAGGAATCTCGTGATGGAGATCCCCTTGTGGCCAAAGCCGATTTCCCCTATTGCTATCTTTTGTGATAGCCAAAGCACGTTGGCAAAGGCCTATAGCCATGTGTATAATGGGAAATCAAGACACCTTGGTGTGAGGCATAGTTCGGTGAGAGAATTGATCATACATGGAGTCATCTCGGTTGTCTTTGTTCGGACACACAATAACCTTGCCGATCACTTGACGAAGGGCTTGGAAAAAAATTTGGTGTCTAAGGCATCACGAGGGATGGGGCTAAAATCCTTGCAACTCTAAGATTTGGATACCCAATTCCCCCTCATCGAAAGGTGTGGGCTGAATTCAATGTGGAATGCCAATTCATGGAGTTGGAGAGCATACTAAAATTCCCATCAAAGGTAAATGCTCTAGGCCTACATGAAACTAGTCTTGAAACAAAGTTTCATTAATGAGTCTTTGGAAATTGCTATGTAGGGCACGTTAGAAGACTCAACTATGCATGTGTGGAAGTGTAAGGCTTCTTCCAAGTTAGAGTATGAGGATTACTTGACTAAAGCACATGTGAGAAGATAATGGACGAAAGAGCCTTTTTACAAATGCGTCAAGGATAGCACGTATACGCTAAGAAACTCATGTGTAAAAGTTACTACATGTACTTAGACAAGTTGATGTGGTTCAAACCATAGGAGCACCACGATTCTTTAGTGCATGAATGTGATGATTACAAGTTGTAAATTCAAGTCTACGGACATTTACATCTATACATAGAGTTTGTTTTATAAAAGTTAAAATTTATGACGTTGCACAAATGGGGGAGGAATGTTGGTGATTTGTGAAAGTCATCAATCCGTTTGGTGTGAGTCATGAATGGATAAGTGTGGGAATCACCAAGGGTATCGCATAGGCTTGGGGCGTGCGGGAGGCATGGCCTAGTGATCGGCCCAATGGTGGTTCTAAGGGTTGTAAGAGAGGTAGGAATCATATTGGCATCGATGCAAGGACGCTAGAGGCGCGCCTTGATCGATTGGACCCAAGTTGAGGTTCACGGCCTAGGGCTGGCCAAGGACGAGGCGAGAACCTCGAGTACGCCAAGCACCGGGCGTCAGCGTGGCACGCCGAGACGCTCCAGTGTGCGCACGCTTGGTGCCGAAGCACCAGCGCCGGCGCGCCCTTGCGCTGATGCAAGCGCGCGACAGCCGCGGTAGAGCTAGGCGCCGAGGGCGTTGTTTTGGGTGATTTGCAAATGTTGCTTTGATTGTCCAATGAATTTGCAATGTGATGATTCCTAGGTTGAGAAATGAAGCTCAAGGACTATGTGGCAAATTTTGAGAGCTAACCAAAGCTTGGAGCCTCGGTTTCAAGCTAGCTCAAGTTAGGAGCTGTTTTTGGTTTGAGCTGATTTTGAGCTAGGGCGTTGACCTTTTGGTTTCGCGAAAGCTTCACCGAGCCTCGTAGGGACGAGACACACGTTTCATGTCTCGGGTGTGAGTGCGTGACAAGCTAGCTCGGAGCTAGCTTCCCCATGGATTGGGCCGCGCGCCTCTTGGGCCATTTTGGGCCTCCTCTTGAGTTTTGGATAAGGATGGAATTTGAATTTTGAAAAGTTGTTAAGGGAAGTTACCAAGTTGGTTATAACTAACTCCCTACTTTTCCTCCTTATTTTCCTCCTAGATTTTCTCAACAAATTAACTACCTTTTCTCTCTCCATAACCGCCCACCCCTCTTGTCTATAAATAGAGGCTTGTCGCGTCATTTGAGAGGTGGGTTCAAGAGGTTCGACAATTCATTCTCTTGAAGAGGGTCGTGAGTTCTAATAAAATCATGAGAGTTGTGCTTGATTGTTCTACATCATTCACAAGACACTTATTGAAGAACGAGGTGCGTATATATGCAATGATGAGACATGCTTGCCACATGTTCATTGTATAGCAACGTTTTATCTCGCAACGTTATTGTGGTTTAACCCTAGACATATTAATAGGGGCAATAAACGTTGAAGGAAAGCGGGATCTCATCCCGTGACTCGTTGCCTTATCTAATTAAGTCATGTTGTTTATGGTTTTAAAGTTTTAAATCGTGCTAACATAAACTAACAACATTCGGCGGTGATTACCCTTGTGGTCTACACCCAACGAGATTACATTCGGGTCTACTCACGAGATTACCCTTCGGGGTCTACTCAATCGTCTTGATTACCCTTCGGGGTCTACAAGAGCCGAATCTAACCTTCAACTAACAACACTAACTAAAACTAACAATCTCAATCTCTTTTTAGCTAGCCCATAATTTTTGGTTTAGAAACGGGTGATTAGCGTCTCAATCTCTTTTTAGCTATACACCCAAATTTGTAACAGGAAAATCAGACCCTGACCGGACCCGCTCTGATACCATGTTAGAGTTCGATGGGCCGATAATCTGGCGGTCGTGTGTGTAACTGGCCTAGCATACAAGCCCAATGAGCTTCCAACCCAAAACCATATGACGATGGGTGGAGAAACTCATAAGCTTTTTCCATGTGGGATAACACTCTGAACACGTCACCTCAAGTGCAACTGCCTAGGCCAGTTGACACTTGAACATAATCCCTCAAGGCTGGAGAAACATCTCTAATTTGGAGCGGTCGCTCCTTTATTGGGCGGGCTGTAAGAATGTGCTCATAAGGCTGGCATGTCTGAATAAATCCCTCAAGGCTCGTGAACCGCCACTTTTAGGATCATTCGCTCCTATATTGGCGGTCTGCCTAAACGGGGCCTACCAAGCCGGCAAACCCGAAAACTATAGGAAAGAACCCACACCGAACCCGCTCTGATACCATGTTAAATTTCGGGGACCGAAATAATTGGGTGACGTGTCGGGAGTTTTTACCATTTCGCATGTAAATTAGGGATCCACCTTCTAATCCAAAAGTTTAACCTATTGCATTGGGTTTCCTCCTTCCTTATATATTAGTCGGTATTTTCCCTTATTTTTGACGTGGGATTGTTTTTGCTCTCCAACAATAATGAATTTGCAATAGCGTTAATATGATGAGTGGCTAGTTGATACAAATGCCTTCAATATTCAAATAGTTCAAGCCAAATAAGATATTGAACGTATATTGATGGAATGACTATTTCGACTTTGATTTAGAATGCATGCACAAGCCATTGTACTTGCACATTTTTTATAGGCTCTCGAATCAATTTGAATACTTTCAACAAAGGTGAGACGATACTTAAGGTTATGCCTCTCAGAACTATAACCTTACGTATAATGGGATATGGCTATATTGGTGATGTAGTGGATGATTAGACACCCGAAATTACTCATTTAGTCACCTAAAATTATGTTAAAAAGGGACAGAAAAAAAAAAGTAAAACAGAGACCACGATAAGAAGTTATTAAAAACAATGAGAGAAGGGAGGCAAGGATCGACGATTGAGGCAAGCGGTCTCAGCGAGTATGATGGATGGAGCTCAGAGAGAGAGAGAGAGAGAGAGAGAGAGAGAGAGAGAGAGACGAGAGAGACGAGACGAGAGAGGAAGAGAGGCTTGAGAATGATGGATTATGTCATTTTGGAAGAAGAGAGCTTCACACAATGAACCAGTCGATGAACAAAGCTCGAAGAAGAGAGGCACGATGATGCAAGAAACTAGGGTTTTATTTAATTTTCTACATTTTAAATCCCAAAATGCTCTATAATGCCCTTGAAACGCGTCCCATTTCTTCAATACCTAGTCAACAAAACTTTGACCATTTTACCCCTTTAGAAATGTGTTTCGGGTGCGCTTCGCAGTGGCTCAGAAACGGATAATCAAGGTATTTTGTCGTTTCAGGGTATCATAGAAAGCCAATAGACGGAGAAAACAAAATTTTTTGATTTTCAAAATTAAGATGGAAGGACCAATTAACCGAGAAAAAGCCAAACAAGAGACTAAGAAATTTAATCAATTAAATTAGCAAGAAATAAACACAAATACACAAGTACAAGAGACGAAGAACCACGAAGCAAAGCACTGATTCAACTCAATATGAAATTACAATACTAAATACCGGTGAATTGAACTTGAAATTGCAGAGGCGAGACGTCGATGACTTTACTTAATTTTGAAAATGCCTTGTACTGTAACAGTTCTTTAGCATTCCAAATCCCAAAATACAACTACACCAATCTCCTGCTTTGCACAACCCAAACGCAAGAGCCTAATGAACAAAGGACTTGTGTGCACTCTCAGACTCGATGATTTGGAAGAAGAGAGGAAGGGGAATTTACTCTGAAAATTCTAAAACGTGTGAACTATGTATCTTAATGAAAAGAGAAGAAATTCTATTTTAACTCTGCTGAAATTAATCCACTTCTAAAAGAACATGGTTTGTTTTTCATCTGCTAATAGAATCACAAGATCACCCTTGACTTATTCTCTTCATCCATCCACTTGGACTAAGCCCAATTTTAATCTCTTCATCCATCCATTCACATATGAGCTTTATTTTATTTCACAAAATAGGAAATAAATTAAGTTCCAAACATCACCAAATCTGCTACTCCTATGCATTCTCTGATCAATACAATTTTTATGTTTCTTTGGAATTAGAGATGTAAGAAAGAGAGTTTTTTCTCGCCACGTAGATCCATATCTAATGTATTGGACTTAAGATGCCAAAGAAAAAATGAAACAAGCAAGGCAAAGAATCCCAAAAGAGAGAAAAAGTGAGCCCGAAAAAGTAAATTTGTCAAAATCATCACATATTTTTTGGTTTAAATACATTGTATTGAAGTTTTATATATTTAATCAAAAATATTTTAAAATTAATTTGAAAATGAATTGGCTAATTATGTTAAAGCTGAATATATTAAGGAATAAAGTTGGAAATTTGTGATTTGGTTTGAGTTATACTAGGGTTAATAAAATTGAATAAAAAACACCTTTTTACACAAGTCATTTTTTTGTCAATTTTCAACCATTTAAATCTTAATCCTCTAAACCACACTATTAGTAAAGAATGAGCAACATACCTTTTTTTAATCATGAAATGGAACTAGGGTCCTGCCAGATTTTATTTAGCTTAATTAAACAGAATCATGTTTCAAAGGAGCTACAATGTCTTTAGGTAAAACATGAACTAGAAAATCAGGAATGCTAATCATATGAAGAGTCAACTAAGGAAAGCGAGAAATTTGCTAGGCAATCGGCAACCGTATTTGCAAACAGGCTTACATGTTGAAGCTTTATAGTCCAAGTAGAGAGATGTATGAGTTGGTGACACTCTTTGATGATGAAAAAAGCTGGTCGGTCAAGATTGAATCATCTTGTAAGAGTGACACCGTCGATAATAAGCATAGTCATGTTGAGCTGACACACCTTTTGGAGCCCCAAAAAATTGGCAGGAGTTCAACTATCAATGCAAGACAATCATCCGGGAAAATTCCTCCACCTCCAGCAATGCTAGGGTTTTCCTTGTGAGCAGCATAATTTTTAACAAAAAGTATGTTTCTCGATTAATTAATCCTTGAGGATCAATAAGGATCGTTCAGGGCATGATCGGTGACAAATACATGTATACAATTAGGAATGAATAAGCAACATTAAATTCTTTAGACAACTGAAAAACCACACTACTGATTACATGTGTGTGAACAAAGCATTCAAGAAAACACATAAAACGGTGTCGCGGTTGGCGGTGGCGATCACAGATAGTGTACAGTGCGCGCTCAACGGTGTAGGGACGTTATGTGGTGCTCCTCACCGATCAAGCCTTGACCGGCCTTAAACTGATCAATGTGGTCGAACCTATACTCCTCGGCCTCCTTGAGAAGCTGCATGAAAAGAACTGGGATCACAAACCTCAAGAGCTGCCCCTCTGCTTCGTGCCCCACCATTACTACCATTCACCACTCCGGTATGCTCATCACATTTTCGGTCTATACTGATCCCCATAGATGAAGATGATGAATGAATAAGAGGCTAGAATGAAATTTCCGAGTTTTAAATAATGGGAATTGGAAGAGGACTTTAGGGCGAGTTGAGGTTGATGTTTATATAGATGGGACTTGGAAGAGGTGAGATTTAGGGAGGTACATAACATTATTTGGTAGAATGTTTGGAATTTTATTGAAAGTCTGAAATTATATCAGTTTAGGTCGTATAGGTTGAATTTGCTTTGTATTCCGGTTTTGACTCGCAGTTGATTAGCAGTCTGTTTTCAAATGGGTTGTTTTCAATTTTTCTTTTGTAGTGTTAGTTGAAATAGCTTGTCTAGTTGTCTTGGATGGTTCGAGAGTTCTGTACAAGTCACAAGAAAAGAGGGTTTATTTCATAATGAAAGTGAACAGAAAGTTGCACTGGCTACCGAATGCTGCTATTGGATTACCAATACGCAATTCGTAACATCATCCATGTAAAAGTTGCAGGGTTCTGAGGTAGGTTTCAACAGCATATATACTAACATTATTACAATCTTGTTCAATAGTAGTTCAACTAGCATCGAACACCCACATCAATAAAAGTCTGCTCCGAAACTAGTTACCATCCCACAAACGGACATTACAAGTGAATGCAGCTTCCACTATTTTTATATATATCCTCCATAGCTCACCACAAAGCTAACAGATAGCAGTCTAATAATACCAACCCATCAATGAGAGAAAACAAGAAAAAAGACCGAATAGAGGTCCAATTTAGAATAGAGGTCCAATTTAGCACAAGAAACACAGATAAGATAAGCTAATAAGAAACAGTTTGCCCCCCAAGCAGCTAATTTTTACTACTCACAGCTCACCATTCATTGCTTAATCTTTTTTCGTGTACTGCCTCACAACGAATGCCAGGACAAGGATGAGGAGGGGCACTAGGAACTGTAGGATCTTGATCACAAACTCAGTTGTCTTGTCATGATTGTAATGAGCTTGCTGAGGAGGCACGTATACGCGTTTAAGTGGGACCGTTGAGACATCAACATCTCCAATGTAGTACTTATCCATCAACTCTCTTGCAGAGTCACTGTGACCTACATCTTCAAAATCATTTGTTGCATCTTTTCCTGCAACTTCCAGAATTTTAGTGCATTGGATCCAGTGAGTGTGAAGCGGAAAGGATAATAAGAAACAGAAAATTACCTGTGGCTGATATCAGAACTTCGTCACCTCCTGGATGGTCCTCCATGAACGGGGTCACGTCATACACCTGAAGCCAACAAGGATTTTCAATGAGAGCGTTTATTACATAAGAGAATAAGAATCTTTCATCTTTGTACCTCTCACTTCTGTTGGATAAGTGGTTCACATCAATTTCATGAAATTTTAGCTTCTTTAATTATGATGAGAACAAAAGTGGGAACTGATTCATGGTGAAGAGAACTTCAGGCAGTATTAACAACACTGATTTCTACATGGTCCCTTATGTCCATGTATGCAAATGTTGATGAAAAAAGCATGCTGAATATATAATGTTGGTACCATGAAAAAATATACACACAAGATAGTAAATATGCATTTTTGCATATGATGTTGATCAGCTTCAATCTTTGACTATTGTAACAAAAAGCATTTGATGCAATAGAATAAATTCAGATTATGAACTAAAAATTAGCAGATGAACAAAGATTCCTTTTTTAGTTCAGGTAGATATTTTTTTAAAACAATACAAGAAGGAACATGAATTTTAAAATCAAGCTAACAAAAATGAATAAATTAGAATGCATTCCAGAACAATCGTTCGAGGGAGTTAGAGAATGAGAGAGTAATGAATTGTGAACAAATGAATGTTTGTCCAGACTTTTTCTCTAGTTATGTACTTATGTTAATATTCATGAAATCCGTGTTCGAATTGATTTATGGATGGGTCCGGCTAATGGGCACACTTTAATAAACTAAGTTTAGAAACTAATTCAATACTATTCCCTAAATTGAAATGATTGAGCCCTTTTAAAGTATTTTAAAATTAACAAACAGTTATCATACAAACTAAAATTGGTATTCTTATTGTGTGCCCATTGGCACATATTAGAAAAACACTTTATGGATATGGAAAATTCAGTTTGACTCCACTCATACCTCATCAGAAAATGGTTAGCTATCCTTTTTTATTTGTTAATGTCAGCAACATGGACAGGCATATGACAAATTCATCTCAGGAAGAGAAAGAGTTTTGAATAATGACCATAGTAACATCTAGTACTGAAATTCATACACCCAACAAAATGCATACATGTGACAGACAGGAAAGTGCCAATACGTTATCATTCATAATCATCTGAAAATTTAGGATTTTCTTCCAAATTACCCCCAGTCAAAATCTATTGCCCACAAAGCTCCTGTTAGTAGGGGCTAGAATAATTTCAAATACAGCTTACACAATTCCAACCTTTAAGAACCAAATGATTGTTCTTCTTAGAAGGACGGTATTCCCCTTTCTTTAGAAAAATGACTTGAAAACTTCTTCTAAGCAAAAGTTCTTGGGATTTTTTTTCTCATGTATAAAGCAAAGATAACGTATTTAGGGTTTCACGGCGTAATACTAGTCCTTGAAAACAAATCAGCTGAAAAAAACCAAACAGAAACACCAACACGCCACTAATAATCGCTGAATTATAGCACTATGAAGAGCAGCACGCAATTAGAAACGAGCGCGGCCTGAAGAATCGAAAGGGCTAACACAAAGCTCAAAAAATAACGAAAATGGAAGTTAAGAGGGAAACTGAAGGAGCAGATATGACCTTTCCATCGATAATAAGCCAGCAATCCTTTGAAGAACTGTGCTTTGACACTTCCTCGAATACAAACAGTTTGCGATCCGAGGCCATTAGCTATTTAGCTGTGGGTAAGAAATGCAAAGAAAGAACACAAACAAGTCACAGTCAGAAGCATAAATAAACAAATTCAAAGCTTGAATAAAATAGTCAGTCAAAAAACAGATTATGAAGCCTCCTCAAAGAATCAGAGATCATGCAAAGGTGATTTCGATATTTACGAGAGAACAAAGAACTGAAAGAAGGGAGAGGGCTTTCTAGAAATTCGGTATCTGCTTCGCGTTTTGTGGACCGAGAAAACCAAACACCGTTTTGTGAACCGAGAAATTAACACTCGTTGCACGCAACTATTAGTACAGTAGAACCTCTTTAAATTAATACTCGATAAATTAATAAACCCTCTAAATTAATATTTTCCTCCGGTCCCGACTTGGGCCAATGTAAAATCTAACAAATTTCGATAAGATAATAAGATAATATATTTTCAAAAAACCACTATATAAATATAAGGTCCCATTAATATCATAAATTAATAATTATATAAAATGTTACATAGTCATAAGTCATAACTAATAAAATTTAATGAAATATGATTGTAGTGTTGTTTGTTTTTTTCTTAATTCTATTTGGAGTTCATCTTTAACTTTCCTTATTGAATCCAACATTTCTAGCGTTGTTTTGAAAACAAAATTTGGTTATAATAATTCCTTGACACTTCATCTCATGAACGACTTTTGCAATGTCTAAAAAACTTTGCTATCGCCTCTTGCTCAACATTAACTATTCAAGCCGAGACTACAAAATTGATAGCAGCTAAAACATTAATCTTACATGAATAAGATTGTCCCAACTCATAGCCTTCTAAAATCCTACAATAAATCTTATATGATAGTGCATTTTCAAAGCTCTTATTATAAAAATCTCTTTAAATTAATAAATATTAATTTATCGGTTAATTAATATTTCTATAAAATAATAAAATATCATGGTCCCAACGTTATTAATTTATAGAGGTTTTACTGTAGGTAGGGGTGGGCACGATCGGTTAACCGGAATTTTGGTTAGTAAGTGTTATTAATCATAACTCTACGGTTCGTTATTAGTTAACCGTTAAACTTGGATCGGTTTATTGGTTAACCGACTTATTTTATTTATTCATTTTTAAATTAAAAATCATATTTTTAATACAAAAAATTACCTTTTTCGATAAAATAAAATCAGATGTTTAAACTCGAAATTTCGAATTTGAAAAACATGTAATATGTTATAATATTTTACAGAAATGGGGTTTAGGGTATAGTTCTGTAAATTTTGGAAATTTTACTTTGAAAAACTGTGACCAATTTCAAGATTCAAGCTTTTTTGGAAAATCGGAACTACCCGTTGTTAAAATTGATTACATAAGCAATCATAACTATAGTGTGGGGATCAAACGAGAACATTTCTAAGGATAAGAAATGAGAACAATTATGGGTCTTTGATTGTGTGAGATCAATGGTCAAGATATGCTAATCAGAAGAAGGCGCGCGTCATTAATTTTCAGATTTTGGGGGTATTTTTGTCATTTGATCCCCATTCTACATTCAATCTCAGCATCCTGAAAATTCTCTCGATCGTCGTCATTAAATACTCTCGGAAGACTCTTCTCTCGATCGTCGTCCATAGAACTCCTTCGTTCTTCAATTGATAGGCGTCATTAAATTCAATTGATCGGCGTCACTAGAACTCTCGGAAGGCTCTTCTTCAATTGAAAGCTGCTCTCGTTGGATAATCTGCTCTTGCTGCTAGGGATTTGAAAGCTCATCGGAAATTACGTCAATAAACCCTATCAAACCCCCTTCGATCGTCTCCTTTTCTTATTGATGGATTTAGGTGCGTTTTTCGTTGGTTTTTAGTTTTTTAATCTTTATTCATTGGATTTATATCTTTCACAATTTGAATCGGTGAAGAGAGCCTTATGTATGAGATTTCGATTTAATAGATATTGCACAATTTGAAGGATTTGATTGGAAATATAGTTTGATTTCTTATGTTTATTTGATTGCCCACCAAGTGTTTGATTAAATGCCTAAACCGTTTTTCAATGAACTAGTCAGGAAGTCGTGAACCGAATTGTCATTTTCAATGAACTTTAATGTCTATTGTTATGAACCGCATTGTCTATTGTTATGAACCAAAAGAACATTGTTATTTTGCACCTTTTTACTAGATCTCTTCTTTATCTTCCTTTGTTGTTGTAGGTTATTAAGCTCCGGCCAACCTAGTTTGTCTAATTCAGATAAAGATCATAGTATTGATGGGGTTCAATTGACGGGTCTTGATAATGATGTTAGTGCTGATGGGGTTCCATTGGATGATGTTGATGAAGCTAGTGATGCCTACATTCTTCAAATATCACAGGATTGTTCTTATTACATTCCCAATTGTCTAGACGAGTGTAAACCACACGAAGGTCAATATTTTATCACATTGGATGAAGGCATCTCCTTTTACAGTCAGTATGCTTCTATTTGTGGTTTTGTTGTTCGACATGGCGGTTCTCGTATAGACTCAACTGATAATACTATAATTCACAAGTATTTATACTTTAACCGTCATAGGTTCAAAGATGGGAAACATAACACGGGCAAACGTAAAAGACCGTCAACTCGAGTTGGTTGTGAAGCGCAAATTAAGTTCAAATTTGTCGGCATGCTCGATTATGTGGTCCAGATTTTTGTTGAGCGTCATAGTCACACGCTTGTAACTAGCAATTACAAACAATTTCTAAAGTCCAATTGAAAGCTTGATATTGGTCATAAGAACTTCATGTTGAGTTGTGAGAAATCTAATATCGGTCCAACGATGAGTCATAAGTTATACAACCACCTTGTTGGAGGATATGCAAATGTGGGTGCTTCAGCTGTTGATTTTAAGAACTACAAACGAGATTTGATAGCTCACATTGAGGGTTCCGATTCTCAAATGGTTATTAATAGATTCTTGAAAAAAAAGAGGTGTGTAGTGCATTTTATTATGCATACGATGTTGATTCTTCTGATCGTTTGACAAGGATATTCTGGGTCGATCCTATTTCTCGCAAGAATTTCTCATATTTTGGTGAGGTGGTGTCTTTTGATTCTACACACAGGACTAACAGGTAATTTTTTTTGATATCTTAGATTTCATGAACCTTTGACTTATCAGTTTTTGCTCTATGAACTTATTTGTTAAAATTTGTGAACTTCTGTGTTTAAATGCATGAACTGTTATCTTAGTATCTATGAACCATCAACTTTAAACTTGGTACACAAATATTGTATTCCATATTTTTTCTTATTTTTTTTATAATTATGTTTGCTCCATTCACATGTATTGTATGGTATTTGCTCCCTTTACTGGCCTTGATCATCATAAAAAATGTGTTACATTTGGTGCTGGACTTTTGCTCAAGGAAGATATAGAATTTTTTGTTTGGTTGTTTGAACATTTTAAGAAAGCAATGGGGCACGATCCAAGAATTCTTGTGACTGATCAGGATGCCGCCATGAAAGTTGCTATTCAGAGAGTGTTTCCTCGGACCCTCCTCCGGCTTTGCATGTGGCACATTATGACAAAAGTTTCTGGAAAGATAAAGACCGAATCTGGCGATGTGGATGAGTTTAGACAGCAGCTCAACATTATAGTGTGGAGTCATAAGATTGTACCAGCTGAGTTTGAGTCTAGGTGGTTGGAGTTGGTTAGTCGTATCTCCTCGAAGAATAGACGATGGTTTGATGACATGTTTGCCATTCGTCATTTATGGATTCCAGCTTATTTCAGGGACAAAATGTTTGGTGGATTAGTCAGGACTACTTCCATTTCAGAGGTTCAGAACAGCTTTTCCGGCCATTTTACCGACCGATATTTTAGGCTTTTGTGAGTTGGTGATACACTTTGAGACTGCCATGGAATCCCAAAGACACTCTCATGCCAAGTTAAACCATGATTCTACTCATATGGTTCCAGATCTGAAGACACCTCTACAGTTAGAGTGTCATGCAACTGATGTTTACACAATTTTTGTTTTTTACAAGGTCCAGAAGGAGATCTTTTATTCATGCTTCTCATGTTGCATTGACACAATAGCTCTAGAAAATGGAAGTAAATTTTTTGGTATAAAGGAGGATGGCCAGAGTGTAGGTCAAGTTGTTTATGATTTGCTGAATGATGAGGTTATTTGTGGGTGCCGAATGTTTTAGAGGATCGGTTTACCTTGCCGTCATATGTTCGTGGTTTTCAAGAACCTTGGTATGGAATCGATTCCGACAAAATTTGTCCTTTCACGTTGGACAAAAGCTGCAACTATTAGCCTAGTATTTACAATTGATGGTGTTATTGTAGAACAATGTGTTGCCATTGAGGAAACACAAGCCTTAACGAGTTCAGTGATATCAGAATTTTATAGTTGCTTAGGTATATTAGAAGACCATCCTCAATTAATGCATGAGTTTTCTTCTGTTATCAAGGAGCAAAAAGAGAAACTCGTGTCTGGTAGTAGTTCTTCATATAGTGACAAATCAGTTAATGCTAGGAGTGTGGAGTCATTAGCTGGTATTAGTATACCCAATGAGATTCATGTACACCAACCTGAACAAGCTAAAAACAAGGGTTCTGGTTCTGGCAAGCGCATATTGGGTGCTAGGGAGAGTGCAATGTCTTCAAGTAAAGCCGGGAAAAGGCGTTGTGGAAAATGCGGGAAAACGGATGGTCATAATATCCGTACTTGTGTTGGGAAGTGATTTGCTTCATGTGGTCCAAGATTAAACACTGAAGTTGAAGTTCTCTATTTGTCCTTTTTAGTAGTTTTTGTGTTTTTTGGGGATTAAGTTGTTTGTTTTATGGTACTTTGTGTTTGAGAAATTCATTTGTTAATTGCTTTTAAAGTTGTATTAGACTTTGAAAATTTCCTTTTGATTTCTTTATGTTTTAAGTTTTGTTTTAACACTATGAACCTTGGCGTTCATACAATGAACCTTCCTGTTAAACACTATGAACCTTTGCATTGAATACAATGAACCTTCATGTTAAACACATTGAACCTTCGCGTTGCATACAATGAACCTTCCTGTTAATGAACAAAAATGCTCAACATATAATTTCATTGCAAAAAAATTGAGCAAAATGAGCACATGCATTTAACAAAATGCACCATATGCAACAAGCATTCAAGGACCAATTTTTACATTGTTTTCTCAAAATGGACCCTTTCCATTGCCTAGCACTGTAGTCATTTCTACTGCTTTCAAGTTAGCTATTCACCAATCATTTACCTAGAGATTGTTTTTCAAATATCCCAAAAGACAAGTTTCAATACTTAGTAATATACTAATTGTGCACTCCCAAAAAAACCATCTCACTACATCTTACTTCTTCTCCTCATTACTCTTATCCTTGTTGTACTTTTTTATATCTACCATTAAAAACTCCTTCAATTCATTGATCTCTGAAGTGATGATTGCATGCATGTACTTTGTTTTGAGACTCTTAATGCTGTTCGTTGTAGTTGTGGCCTTGACTTCAGTCTCCCATTCTTCAGTTGCTGATCCCATATACATCTCCATGTGTCTCATGGCAACAACTCCAGAGTCTACCTTTTCACCAAGTTTCTCCCAAGGACTTTGAACTTTTGTTATCTTTGTTTGCTCTTCCTTGATCCTTTTAACCTTCGCATGCAAAGAGTTTACTCCAAGAAAAGTTTGTACCATTTCCCGTTGAAAGTACAAAAAAAACACAATCAATAGGATCCTTTAAAGCTTTACAAATGAGCCAGTATATGAAGGTGTATGAACCTTCAATTCAATACTTAACATAGCGCTTACCAACTTGTTTGGAATCTCTCCGTAACGTTCTTGGAACACTTTTTCAGAACTCACACTATCTAGTATTTCAATTGTCGGCTTCTTCAAATTAAAGCTCATGACATAATAGTGGTTTTCAGAACTCACACTGTCTTTGACTCTTCGTCCCTTTACCACATTCACAGCTTCAGTTAATTTTTTTTTGAAAATCAGCCTTGTTTTTCTCACCCTCCTACAAGATAAGTAAGCATTAAATATGACAAGTAATCTAGAGTAAGTACAAAAATACATTACAAGATATTGTTTTATGTTTAAGCACATACTTGTCGGAGCACCTTAGAAAATAGTCTTTCAGGTTTCGATGTGCTTTTCCTTGCTTCTAGGGAGTTGAGGTGCATAGCCCATGCATCAAGGAGTTTACAAAGTGGATCGTTGTCAAAATACATGAAGTGCGTCCTATTAAAATGCAAGTCGTTCCACTCAAACATCCTCTCCAAGTGACTAGCATACAAATTAATTTCGGTTATACAATTGACCATGATGCAACACAAAACGAAAGTTAAGATATTTAATATGAAACATCTTTAAACTTACATTGGGTTTAAAGGTCTTTTCATAACCTATGTCCAGATTGTCTTCTGTTCTTCATTTGGTTTTTCTTGGATTTGGATGATTCTTTTATAATATGGGCTTCTTGTGTTGTCACCAAACCTTGTGATTCTTTTGCCACGACCCACCTCATCCATTTGGTTGATTGATGGTTCTATTATTTTTAACCCCTTTTTCCCAATTTTATTCGAATGAACAGGATTAAAAAATATTGCAGTAATTAGTATGAACCTTAATATTGTGTCACTTGAACTGTAAAGGCCTACATTACGAACCAACATTCAAGTTTTGGACCCTAACCTTTCTTTTTTGGGGTTGGTTATCCATGTCATGTTGCTCTTCAACTGGACCTTTTCCTTTGTCCTGTAGCATTTGTTGAAATTGAAAACACAATTATTATTTTTAAAACACAAACACATGAAGAAAAAAAAGGCAATCTAATTTAAGTGTTATATGTTAACCTTCTTATTTGTAGTTGCATTTGGTTGCTCCATTTGAATTTCATTATGACCACCTTCATTTGGTTGCTCATTGCCATGTTCCACATCCTCCATGTTGACTTTTTGGGTAGTAATGAGTTTGAAGGATGGTGGTGTGAGATCAAAACCCCATTTCTAAAATCCAATATGTTTTTCTCAAACCTTTTAACTTCAATCTGCATTGGACTTCATCAAAATTATCTAAAATCCAATATGCAAGATAATGAGGAATCTCACTTTTGGTCAGCAACTCCCCAAACCCCATTTCTCTAATCATTTCTTTCTTCTTTTCGCTTTTCTTGATCTTATCCATTAATTGCCTCCACAAAACCTTTCCTAGTGTTTCTTGTCTTCAAGGAAGGGTAATGGCTGCCCAAGTTTCCCTTTTTAACCAACTTATCTTCTTTTGCTCCTGTACTAGTACATCCTTTATGTTTTTCTCTTTTCAAAGGCGCACCATCATTCTTCACCCTCCCCTTTCCTTCTTTCTTGTCCACCTTCTTCTTGTCAATCTTGACAGGTTGAACTTGCTTTACCCTCCCCTTTCCTTCTTTCTTGTCAACCTTCTTCTTTGATGTAGAAGCCCTTGCTAACATAAGCTTTGACTGTACAATACGAAGTCGGGTCTCAAAATCATCAGATTCCTCATCCGTTTTGTTGTCACTAATTGTCTTCTCATAATCTGCATCATCAGAATCTTTATCATTAGAATTTGTATCATCAGAATCTTCACCCGCTTCATCTTCACTTGCACATCCTTCAAACTCCAAGCTACCGGTTAGTGGAGTTGAAAGCTTTAATGTTTTCTTTCCTCGCGGACTTTGACGTGTGGAGCTAACTTGTGTCTTTCTTTTCAAGCCTTTTGAAGTTGTCGTTGTCATATGCATAAAACAGAATATAACACAAATGAGAGCATGAACTGTAATATGAAACTTCAAAATACAACACACATTTAGAAGTATTTGTGTACTAAATAAAATGAACCTTATTGGAAAAAATGATGAACCTAATAGCATAAGAACATGAACCGTAAACTAATAAGCACATCCAGCTTAATGAGTGAGCCTTTTTGGCCTATATTTGAACATGAGACATGACAATACTGAAAAATGAACCATATTGTTTGCAATCATGAACCACGACGACATGTTTTATGAACCACACATCAAGCTTAATGATAAATACTATGAAGTTGCAAACAAACTACTTCATTAACCTTTGTCTTGAGCGAATTTGCTTCGAATTTCTCTCTGTTGGACTTCTTCTTCATTTTGTTTTCCTTGTAGTGTACCTGAACAAACACAATAATAACAACATCAAGTGCTCTTTTAACCAAATAACAAGGTGCAAGTCTAATAATACCATATTATTCAATAACATGAACTTATTATACTATTGCATGAACTATATTATACAATAGCATGAACCTTATTGAGCAATAGCATGAACCTTATTATTCATAGCATGAACCAGAATTTTTCACTTTCTTCAAACAATCCATACACAATGTCTAATTTTAGCAGCTCTGGCCACAATGTCAAAAAAGTTATCACAAGGCAAAAATTTCTAGCAGTTCATTCAACCATAAACGAAGTAGCGGAAAGCAAAATTCAGCCTATAAAATCCCTCACATAAAGTAGCAGCCATAAACAACTTAAAATTAGTTCATTCAACACAAATCTTGCCATAAAGTAGCTGCCATAAACCCTTTCTCTCCTCCACGAGCTAAACTATCTTGCAAATTGCAATACCAATGTCCCCATGGTATCAATTTTATAATTGTATTATGTATGCTATAATTACACTGAAAGTTGGATATACACAGTAGGAGAGAGGCGAGATTTGGCAGACACAAAAGAGAATTCGTTCTCTTCATGCTAAATTTTGGATATACACAATAGGAATCAGAATCAAGTTCATTCAGTGCATAAATCAAGTTCATTCAATTGCTAGATTGTTAAAACCCTAACCGGAGGAGGAGCTCGTTGGAGCGGCGGGGGCGCTGTCTTCCGATCTCGGAGGAGGCATCCTCGGCCGGACGAGAGAAAGGAAATTGGAATGAAATCGCCGCACGCGGAGCAAGTGATACGTGAATGCCTCGGAATCCTCCTTAGAATCGCGTAGTAATCCCACAAAGTCTCGATCTTGCCAGTAAACAACTTCAATCGTACAAAAGCTTTCAACTTTAGACTTCCTTGTGACACAAGTAACACGAAACTGAAACGGTTGATGATGAATTAGATGGATCGAAATTGATATGAAGATTCAAATAGATAGTTCAATTGAATTGGCTCTAACGCTAAATTCAATTGATAAACTAGGATCGATCTTTAACAATCAACCTAGAACTAAACTAGATGAATATCTTATCAAAACAATCTGAATTTCGAACTAAGAAAACGAGAGAGAATTTGAATGCTAATGATGGTGATCGATCTTCAATTGCAAGCAAGCACAAATCGTTATTTTGGAGCCCAAGAGATAGATTAAACCAATTTGGGTTTAATCTCTCTCAAGCTGATTTTTATTAATGAAATGCGAAAGTATTTATAGTAGAATACAAAGCTATGACTTGGGAAGCAGGGGAGAGGAGGGGGCCGGCCCTAGAGAGGGGATTTTGGTCTCCTTATCTTGCTTCCCAAGATTTAATAAAATATCTAAGACTAAATCTATCTAGATCCCCTTAATTAAATAAAAATCATGGCTGACTTATTTAATTAAGGAAATATCTCTAACAAACTAAAAATATCCAAAACAAACTAAAAATATCTCTAACAACCAGGAGAGAGAAGATCAACCAACTAACATAAGCCTATTGGCTGATTTCCCTACATTATTTAAATAATGTCTCACACGCCTATAATTAAATAAATAAATATATTTTCTTCACTTAGAATGGTCCAGTCAAAGGGTTGACTTTGACCCATATACCAATTTATCTCACCCGGTCACTTATTAAATTTAGCCCTAAAGTGAGACATATTAATACATGTTTATAAATAAAGAAATAGTGAATTTTCGGCCCTCTTGAATTAATCCATGGAATCCGGGCTCAATTGATGTCCAATGCACGAGACCCACTTCGTCTTGCTAGGCTCTTCAAGAACCGCTGCCAATCAAACCAAGATCGTTGTTGTGCCTTGAGCAATCTTCTTAGTTCGGCTTCTCGTGATTGGTCTGTCAAAAGGCACTCGAATCAACTCATCGACGTCGGTAGGAGACATGGTTGGCTTCACTGCATCATTCTCCTCCACTTGAGCTCGAATCGTCTCTGATTCGACGTCGGAATCAAATCTGACACATAAAGAGATAGATCAGCCACATTAAACGTCGGATGGACATTATACTCACCAAGCAAGTCGACATGGTAAGCATTAGGTCCAATTCTCTTAAGAATTCTGAATGGTCCATCTCCCCGCTGATCTAACTTGTTCCTCCTTCGATTTGGGAACCTTTCCTTCCTAAAATGCACCCAAAAAAGATCACCTTCTTCAAAGATAACTTGTTTCCGACCCTTATCAGCATGGGCCTTATACTTCATGGATTTCCACTCCAAGTGCATCTTGGTTCTCTCATGTAACTTCTTCACAAACTCAGCCCTCTTGTTAGCTTCAAAACTCTCTTTTCCCTTGTATGGTTGAGGCGTCAAATCCACCGGAGTCCTCGGATTCAGCCCATAAACAACCTCAAAAGGGGTCATTTTTGTAGCTGAATGGATTGACCTGTTATAAGCAAACTCCACAAAAGGCAAAACATCTTCCCAACGTTTGAGGTTAGCTTTAAGCATAGTTCTAAGTAAAAACCCTAACGTTCTATTTGTAAATTCAGTTTGCCCATCAGTTTGTGGGTGACATGAGGTAGAAAACAGCAATTTAGTTCCCAATTTAGACCATAGACTTTTCCAAAAATAACTCAAAAACTTAACATCACGATCTGAAACAATAGAACAAGGAATGCCATGCAATCTAACAATTTCTCTAAAGAACAAATCAGCAATATGCACAACATCATCAGTCGTGTGACATGGAATAAAGTGAGCCATTTTGGAAAATCTATCTACCACTACAAAGATAGAATCTCTACCTTTCCTAGTTCTAGGCAATCCAACAATGAAGTCCATAGAAATGTCCTCCCAAGATGAACTAGGAATAGGCAAAGGCTGGTACAAACCATGGGGGTGAAGTCTAGACTTAGCTTTAGCACAAACAACACAACTCTTGACAAATCTCAGCACATAATTACTCATCTTAGGCCAATAGTAGTGTTCTTTTAAACCTTCTAAAGTCTTTTCTAAACCCCTATGTCCTCTTGATTCATGAACCTCTTTAGTTAGAAGCCTACGTATACTAGATGAAGGAATGCACAATTTACCAGCTTTAAACAAGTATCCATCATCAATAAAGTAGGAATCTATTTCTCCCCTAGACATGCAATTCTTATAAATTTCAGCAAAGTGAGGATCACTAGCATATAATTCCTTAATCATTGCAAATCCAAGGATCTTAACATCACATTGGTTCAAGAGAACGTACCTCCGAGAAAGGGCGTCAGCTACCACATTCTCTTTGCCTTTCTTATGTTTTACAACATAAGGAAAGGTCTCCATAAATTCAACCCATCTTGCATGTCGCCTACTGAGTCTGGATTGGCCTTTCAAATACTTCAAGGCCTCATGATCAGAATGGATTACAAACTCCTTAGGCCACAAATAATGAGACCAAGTCTTCAAAACCCTAATTAAAGCATACAACTCTTTATCATAAGTAGGGTAATTCAACTCAGCCCCACTAAGCTTTTCATTGAAGTAAGCAATGGGTTTCTTGTCTTGCAAGAGTACGCCTCCTATGCCATGGCCAAAAGCGTCCACCTCTATCTCAAAAGCTTTGGAGAAGTCAGGGAGTTGGAGCACCGGGGCGTGGCATAACCTGTCCTTCAAAGTGTTGAAGGCGTTCTCTTGTTGCTCTCTCCATTTAAAGGCTGTATCATTCTTTGTAAGCTCGTGGATAGGGGATGATATTGTCCTAAGATGGTCTACATGTTCATGCAAGGTTTTGCTATAGACTAAGATATCATCAAAGTAGACTACAACAAATTTACCTAAGTATCTTCTTAGAACATGGTTCATAAGCCTCATGAAAGTACTAGGTGCATTAGTTAATCCAAAAGGCATTACTAACCATTCATATAAACCATACTTAGTTTTAAAAGCAGTTTTCCATTCATCCCCTTCCCTCATCCTAATTTGATGGTACCCACTTCTTAAATCAATCTTAGAAAAGAAATTAGCACCATGCAATTCATCAAGCATATAATCTAATCCAGGAATGGGATGACGGTACTTAACTATTATTTGGTTGATCGCCCTGCAATCAACACACATTCTCCAAGTGCCATCCTTCTTTAGCACCAAAATCACCGGAACCGCGCATGGGCTGAGGGATTCACGCACATAGCCTTTGTCCATGAGATCTTGTACTTGTCTTTGAAGCTCATCGGTCTCCTCTGGACTTGCTCTATAGGCTGCACGGTTTGGTAAAGAAGCGCCGGGAACCAAATCGATTTGATGCTCAATGGGTGGAAGGCCTTGTGGCAACTCTTCAAGCATCACATCTTCAAATTCCTGTAATAGATCCCGAATACACTTTGGAAGATGTGAAATATCTTGACTAATGATAAGTATCTCTTTCCTCATAAGAAGTAAACAATAAGAGTTAGGGAAAGAAACACTAGATTGTGCAACTAGAGAGCGCTTTTCTACACTGCCTTTTAAGCCGATTTTTTGATCTTTTTGTAGGCGTTCTTTTTTCCAGATCTGTAGCTCTATGAGTCTCTGAATTGCTCCCAAAATTTGAGCCAAAACGCTCGAGTGGTTTGGTAGATAGCCCCGTTTTCATCCCAGATGCACTGCTGGAAGTGTTGCTCGACACTTTGGACGAATTAGGGACATTCTCTCAGCGTTTTTCATCCCAAACAGTAGCTCCACCTGTGCTTGATGTTGTCCTAAAATTTGAGCTAGAACGCTCGGGTGGAGACTGGGAAACGCCTCTTGTCTTTGTTGGGGCGTCGGGCGCCAAACGTCGCGCCGCTGCTTTGGCCGCCGAATCAGCTTCTTCCTTCTCTTCCTTGGCACGCCTAAGCGCCCTAGCTTGGTCCCTTCGTACCTGGTCTTGTAAAACTTGTTGGGACGACAATGGTAGAAGAGAAACTCTCCTCCCGTCATAGTTAAACGAATAGGTATTAAGCATGCCATCATATATAACTCTCCTATCGAATAACCATGGTCTACCTAACAAGATATGAGTGCATTCCATGTTTACCACATCACACATGATATAATCAACATAATTGCCTATGGAAACACGGACTAAACACTGATGAGTAACAAGATTAGGACCATCTGAATCATTAATGCCATTTAGACCATAACTAGTAGCTCTAGGTTGGGTTTTTAATTGCAAGTGAGCAACTACCTTAGCATTAATAATGTTACAGCAGCTACCACTATCAATTATCATGCATAACACTTGATTCTTTAGTGTACACCTAGTATGAAAAATATTTTCCCTTTGATCTAGCCTAGGTGTTTCTTGTAAAGTAAGAGTACACATTGTTACCAAAGTTAGAAGCTGTTCGGTGCAATCTGGTTCAATGGCCTCCACGTCCTCCTCTTCTTGTCCATTGCTCTCCTCCTCCACTTGATTTGGAGGTATATCTTCATCACTCACATATCCTCCATTGGTGGTGAGTAGCACTTGTTTCTAATTTGGACAATCCTTGGCATAATGACCTCTTCCTTGACATTTATAGCACACTATATCTCGTGCTCTTGGCTGATTTGGAGGTGCATTAGTGGGACGCCTTTGGCCTTGAAAACCTGTGGGTTTAGGTGAGCTAGAAGCTCCCTTTTGCTGCAAAGAAGGGTTAGAAGAATAAGAATTGGAATTAGCACTAGAATTAGGAACATACCTTTTTGGAGCATTCCAAGCTTCCTTCTTCTTCCTTTCTTGCTGCTCATAGAGTAGTTGGGCTGAATGTACTAAGGCATTGAGATCCTTGATTTGTTGAATCTCCAATGTATCTTTGATGCTTTGATTCAGTCCAGCCATGAATTGGGTCCTTAGAGACCTTTGGGAATGATGAATTCCCGCTTTGAAGCTCAAATCCTCTAACTCATTGAAGTACTTTGTTGGAGACTTGGTGCCTTGTTTGCATGTAACAACTTTCAACCTCATGTGCTCGATATGCTCTTCAGGCACATATTTCTTCCTCATTACAAACTTCAGCAGGCCCCAAGTTTCAATTGGTGCTAAGGCCTTTCTAGTTCTATCCTCCTTCATTCTGAACCGCCAATTTCTAGCGGTCCCAACAAAGTGGATAACAACAACATCAACTTTCTCCCATTCTTCATAGCCCATGTGATCTAGAATGAAGTTTGTAGCTTGTTCCCACTCTAGATACTTCTCCGGATTGAGCTCTCCACTGAATGGCTCTATTTTGATCTTAATATCACGCTTACCAATATGATTGATGTGTTGGTTAGCGTTGTTGTTGTTGTTCGGCCTTTGTACTCCATAAGCTGGTGGGATATCTTCTACAACCTTAGGTTGGTTAAAGAAATCATCAAGGGGAGGATGCCATGGGCGCCTTTCTTTCCCGGGATAGCCATAAGTCACATCATCAAAAGGATTGTTGTATTGTTGATATTGTTGATGAGTGGCTTGAAGATACCAGTTTGTTGGATGATTATAGAATTGTTAATGAGTAACCGGTGGAGTCCTCCACCTGATGCCTCTTCCTCTACCTCGGCCTGCTGTGGGGGAGTAGTGAGCCAGGGGATCGTTATCTTTGTTGTAGCTGGCAAGCACATCATGTTCTCCATCAACTACTTGTTGATTGCCTTTGTCGCTACCCCAGGCCTGATTTGGGTCACTAGTAAGCTCTATTGCAGTGGCACTCTTATGACTTGCTTGAGATGATTCAATCAACGTTGCAAGTTGCTCCTCTAAACGCTTCATTTGTGGAGCCAATGCAGCCGTGGCAAACTCTACAGCTCGAGCCTGGCCATCTCGTACACTCTCACTAATGGACATCCTAATAAAATCGATTGCCTCCTTAGTAAGATTGAATTCAGTCGGGTTAGGCTCTAATGGGATCACCATTGTTCCTGAAACAAGCAAGAAAGTAGAGCGAGTAGTGTGTTCTAAAGCAAATCACAACAAGCAATACCACACCTTAATCAAGCCAAAACTTGCCTCAAAGCAATTCAATCAACGTAATTCAATTTTTGGGTTGAATTGAGGGAGTAAATGGGTAGATATAATGGAGGTATGGTATACTAATGATAAATAAAGGAAATATGCAGTTCAAGCAAATGGCAAGTATGCAATAAGACAAGCAATATAAATAATCCCTTTATGAGCTTCTAAACACATGCAATCTCTCAATTGACTCTATGCAAGTTAATAAAGCCAAATTTAAGTATGCAAGGACAGAAATATTGTGGGCTTAGTGACTTTTATTTCGTCACTTTTTTTCTTCAAAGTGATTTCTACTTAGCAATTTTTTTAAGCAAGTAGTCACTAGGGTTGAAAGTGGCTTAAAACTAGCTGGGGTAGATCACTTTTCTTTTCTGATTTTTTTTTGACTTTATGCACAATCTACTCTTGTGCTAGAATTGAGAAACAAGCAAAGCAATGCAACAATTCAATGCAAGGGCAAAAAAAACGAAACTAATCTGATTTTTTTAACTAAGTGACTTTAAACTACCAATGAAACCAACTACAAGCCAAATTAACAAAGAAGAAAAGGGGTAGGTCGAATTGATAGGATGCAATAGCAAAAATAAGCAAATATCAACAAGCAATATGAATCTCTATTGATCATGCAACATGCAATAAAAACTCATAAAAAATTGTAGGAAGACAATTGCTAATCTAGATTGCAACACAACTCAACCAATTCAGCCAATAAACATGCACAAATCCCATAAAAATCTCCTAATTGGGTAATTGCTTGGAGGGCAAGTAACAACTAAGGGATTTAGGGTTTGGAAGATCACGGCTGAGTCTAGGGTAGTTGAAGGGGTTGGTATTTTTTGAGAGTTCATCTCTCTAGAAGAGAGAGGCTCTACTTCTTATTCGGGAGACATTGACACAAGCTTTTCATAAAAAAATAATTTTACCTTTAGAATAGTATCCAATTTCCAAATCCCCATTTTCATCCTAGGCAACAAAGAATGTGGTAGAGTGAATAAAAACCCAACCATTTTTTACTCAGACGCTGGTATAACCTATCTCAAATCTGACCTTTCCGAATTATCATAGAAATAATCCGGTCTACCTAGACTAATGGTAGGCATCGATTTAGCTCGTGACACTTCAATTGTTTGTCTACATCAATAAGTTGCGAAACAATGATATTGTAGTTGCCAATAATATTTGTTGGAAATATGTCGATTAGAGGTCGAGATATAATCCAAGGATCTTTCCATAATATAACCGAATTCTTGCACCAATTTGCCTTATTAAGCCCTTCTTAAACTCTTCTTTTAGTCGCATTAATTTACCCCATTGCCACGAAGCATTTCTTGTGCAAGAATATTCGAGAAAATGTGTTCCTTTCGGATACTTTTTCGAGATGATACGAACCCAGACATTATTTGTTTCAACAAGAATCTTCCATAACAAATGCATTTGCAACGCCTTGTTCATATACTTCACTTTTTCTAAGTTTTAAGTCCACTCTTCTTCTTAACTTACAAATCTTATCTCGTCCTATCAACGTTACATATTCACTAGGTTTGTCCCCAAAAAATGGAAATTAATAGAATCTAAATTAT
Organism: Fallopia convolvulus; assembly: GCA_964016875.1. Classification (NCBI taxonomy): domain Eukaryota; kingdom Viridiplantae; phylum Streptophyta; class Magnoliopsida; order Caryophyllales; family Polygonaceae; genus Fallopia; species Fallopia convolvulus. The sequence goes on along the minus strand of OZ024734.1, from coordinate 23,958,891 downwards.
ATAGTGTTCATCCCGGAGCATAAAACTATGCATCATATGTTGGTGATTTGTGTCAAGTCATCAAATCCTTATGAGAGCATGTTGAGGTTAACAAGTCATATTGATAATGTCGATTGAGGAATTGGTATATATGACTTTCCATGATGTGATTATAGAGATTGTCATGTATAAAAGCTCCAAAGTATTTTGCACACCAACGCCGAGGTATGGAACCTCGTGTGCCACGACATTAGGCAAGGGCGCGCCTTGGAGACGGTGTCGCTCGGAGTTGGCACGGTGCATCGGCACCATGCAAGGGCGTGGCCCGGCGAGGACTGACTGGCTTAAAGTCATCGTGCCAAATCAAAAATAAATCCCTAGTTACACAACTAGTATAGTCGGTAAGTCGGGGTCGAACCCAAGAGACACTTGTATCCTAAGTTTTATTATTATCAACTCAAAGAAGTAACAAAAGGGGGATTTTGATTATTTAAACTAACACTAAGAATTGAAACAAACAAAGCAAACAATCAAACAAAGCAAAAGTTAGATTTTTATCAATTAGGGAAAATCAATCCTATTCAAGTATCCACTTTTCTTCCTCAAATTATTGATCCTAGATTCAAACAAGTTATTTCTTTCAATTATTCCTATCATGATCAGAATTATAACATGGCAATGAGAAATGCAACTTAACATCCAAACAATTCATGAAACAATCATAAATAATAAGGATATTAGCATTAAGAACAAGGATAAACAGGATACATGCAATTGAATTCCAACGAGTCAAACAATCAACATGCATTCAAATCTCTTCTCAATTGTTTTAGTCCAACGAGTCCTAAAGAAATTGAGTTGCTACAAAGATTAGGCCTTGCTACGAGAAAACCTAGATCTAGCAATAGATAATATTAATTCCAACAAGTTGATCAATCAAGTAGAAATCAATATAATCAATATAAATTACGCACAAGAGAATTGAAATAACCTGTAGAAATAAACCTGTAAAGACGAATCTCACAACAAATTGAGTCTGAAAAGCTTCAACTTGAATAGAATTAAGGAGTTTAGTTCTCCATAAGAGAGAAAAACACAAAGTCTGAAAATTAGGTCTAAGAGAGAATACAAACCAAAGGCTGAAAACTAGGTCTAAATAGTCTCACATACACGGAATAAAAAGATAAAAGGAAACAAATATAAAATATAAATAGATAGATAAAACGCCGCCTCGGATCTTTGCTGATGTGTAAAACCGCGATCGCGGTGAATAATGGCCACGATCGCGGCCCTGCTTCTGACAGCATTTTAACGGTACTTTCGGAAGATTTTTTGACCCACTTAGAGTTGGGATTTGAACTCGGAGTAAAAATATGAATTGTAGTTCTTCGAGTTAGCTTTCCAATGATAACTAATTAAGCTTCATACGACCACCGTAGCTCCCGAACGAAGTGTCACAAGAAAGTGGTGTCGAAACATCAACTCCAATGCATTGCCCGGTTTTAAGCGTTCTTTTTCACAACCTCTTGGGCCTTAATGATCATCAGAAATGGCTTGAATATCCTAGGAAAAGACACTTTAATATCTCCAATCTTGAATCCTTAAACTTAACCAATCCTTGCTCCTCAAAATGATCTAAAAACACAAAAGTGCAAGAGTAGACACCGAAATCTAAAAACTACGAAAACAACACAAAAAGCAAACAACTAACTAAGATTTAAACATAAATATGCCCTAAAACTAACACCTAAATGCATGCTATCAAGGACCTAGAACTTTTGTGTAACTTAGATCTTAAGGATATACATGCTCAATCAAATTATCAAATATGCTCTTAAGGAAATAAACATTATCAAGCTTCAAGCAATCCAAGCAAGTTAAGGGACAAAAATCATCATAAAAAAATATTAGAGGACAAGTGATTTCTTTGCTTGGGGAAATATGACAAACCTAAAATGCATGATTTTTTTGTATTTTTTTAAAATTTTCTGATTTTTCTGATTTTTTTTATGCAATTATGAATGCAAAAATAATAACATGTAAAACTATATGCAATGCAAAACTATACTAACATGTAAATGTTCCCCTCCCCCATGCTTAAATAATACATTGTCCCCAATGTATAAAATAAAAGAGAAAGGAAGAGAGAACACTCACAAAGTCATCTACTCTTTTGAATATGGAAAATGTTCAAAGTGGCAACAGTTTGGTGGAGAGGACACAAGATAGATGGAGAGCAATGAATTCACAAGATTAGACATTGTCAATGCCCTTATTAACCTGTCAAAAGCCTGTGAACACATCTCACAAAAACATAGGTAGCACAAGGATAAATTGAAATTGAATAATAACCCATTTAAAAACCGCTTCAACTTATCAAACCTGTGAGACCAATTTTCATGAGATGGCATATGATCAAACAAATTCAACACAAGTGGTGATGTCAGAAAATACTTACAGTATGGATCAAAGAACTCATCAACATTACCACTTTTACCAAAGATGAACTCCATGTAATCTCTAGCACCAATCTTAGGCTCACTTAGTTCGATGGGCTTCATAGTGTCCTTGAGTGCCTCGGGATATATGAGAATTGAATTTTGAGAGTCAAGAGGAAGAAAGTCGAGCCATAAATCATCGCTAGCTTCTGAAGTATAATTGTGATCGCGAGAGTCAGCTCCGCGGTCGCGGATAGTGGTCACCGCGAGCGCGGAACCCTTGGTTACAGCTCCGCGGTCGCGGACTGTGGTCACCGCGGGCGCAGAATCGTCTTTCAGAATTTCCGAGGTTTCAGTTCGCGGGTCTTCAAATACCTCCACGTCTTTGTTCAACTCTTTTCCACTCCTCAATGTAATGGTACTCACATTCTCCATCGGGTTTATCGGTTCAGAAGGCAAACTCCCAGAGTCTCTTGCTTCTAGTCTATTCACAACATTGACCATTTGACTGATTTGAGTCTCCATGTTCTTGATACTAGTCTGAGTGTTCTGTCCCAACTGGTCTACTATGTTAGCAAGTCTTGCAAATATCTCCTCAGCATTGAAAGAGGAGTACTCAACTGGATGAAGCATAGGCGGATGTTGTTCAACCTGCTCACATTGATAGCTCATGTAGCAAAAGAAATCCCAACACTCTTCTGGTACCATACTCCATAGCCTATAATTTCTCATGTACTCAGCCAATTGTAGAGTCTCAGAATTCATCCCATCTAAGATGCACTAACATAAATCCCTCTCACAAGGGTGATAGCCCCAAGCACCAAGTGTATGAAAATATTGTTGCACTCTAGAGAAGTACACATGAAAATGTTCATCCTGTAGTTGTCTACATTGAAACATAGCCATTGATTAGTAGCACAGGTGTGGACCGTAAGATAGGTCCACACAAAAGTTGATAAAAATAAAAACCTAGAATTAAACAAAGTGTCCCCGGCAACGGCGCCAAAATTTGACTGGCTTAAAGTCGTCGTGCCAAATAAAAAATAAATCCCTAGTTAAACAACTAGTATAGTCGGTAAGTCGGGGTCGAACCCAAGAGACACTTGTATCCTAAGTTTTATTATTATCAACTCAAAGAAGTAACAAAAGGGGGATTTTGATTATTTAAACTAACACTAAGAATTGAAACAAACAAAGCAAACAATCAAACAAAGCAAAAGTTGGATTTTTATCAATTAGGGAAAATCAATCCTATTCAAGTATCCACTTTTCTTCCTCAAATTATTGATCCTAGATTCAAACAAGTTATTTCTTTCAGTTATTCCTATCATGATCAGAATTATAACATGGCAACGAGACATGCAACTTAACATCCAAACAATTCATGAAACGATCATAAATAATAAGGATATTAGCATTAAGAACAAGGATAAACAGGATACATGCAATTGAATTCCAACGAGTCAAACAATCAACATGCATTCAAATCTCTTCTCAATTCTTTTAGTCCAACGAGTCCTAAACCAATTGAGTTGCTACAAAGATTAGGTCTTGCTACGAGAAAACCTAGATCTAGCAATAGATAATATTAATTCCAACAAGTTGATCAATCAAGTAGAAATCAATATAATCAATATAAGTTACACACAAGAGAATTGAAATAACCTGTAGAAATAAACCTGTAAAGACGAATCTCACAACAACTTGAGTCTGAAGAGCTTCAACTTGAATAGAATTAAGGAGTTTAGTTCTCCATAAGAGAGAAAAACACAAAGACTGAAAATTAGGTCTAAGAGAGAATACCAACCAAAGGCTGAAAACTAGGTCTAAATAGTCTCACATACACGGAATAAAAAGATAAAAGGAAACAAATATAAAATATAAATAGATAGATAAAACGCCGCCTCCGATCTTCGCTGATGTGTAAAACCGCGATCGCGGTGAGTAATGGCCGCGATCGCGGCCCTACTTCTGGCAGCATTTTAACGGTACTTCTGGAAGATGTTTTGACCCACTTAGAGTTGGAATTTGAACTTGGAGTAAGAATATGAATTGTATCTCTTCGAGTTAGCTTTCCAATGATAACTAATTAAGCTTCATCCGACCACCATAACTCCCGAACGAAGCGTCACAAGAAAGTGGTGTCGAAACATCAACTCCAATGCATTGCCCGATTTTAAGCGTTCTTTTTCACAACCTCTTGGGCCTTAATGATCATGAGAAATGGCTTGAATATCCTTGGAAAAGACACTTGAATATCTCCAATCTTGAATCCTTCAACTTAACCAATCCTTGCTCCTCAAAATGACCTAAAAACACAAAAGTGCAAGAGTAGACACCGAAATGCAAAAACTACGAAAACCACACAAAAAGCAAACAACTAACTAAGATTTAAACATAAATATTCCCTAAAACTAACACCTAAATGCATGCTATCAAGGACCTAGATCTTGAGGTTCGAGGCTCGGCATGTTGGGACGCGCCTAGTGATTGAACTTGAGGTTCAAGTCACATGTGTTAAGGCACGCCTATGGTGGTGCAATGGCACGGTCAAGGCTTCGCAAGGCTAGCAACGCACCATGGAGTGTGCGGTGGATCTTGCGGCGTGCCTAGGGCATTGGCCCATGGCGCCGAGTCCGAATTGTGAAGCTAAGGTAAGATTTCGAGCTTTGTATTTGAGTCTTGTAGCTTTGTGCATGTTCTAATGTAAATTAGGAAGTTTCTCTAAGCTTGGTAGATGCTCTAAGCAAGAACCAAAGCTTGAGTTTAGCTTGGCACATAGCTATGTATGCTAGAAAGAAGTATTTGAAGCTTCATACTAGCTTAGAGTTATCTCTAGGATCTTGAACAAGATCTAGACTCATTGTATAAGCTTTATAAGAAGCTCATGTAGCTAGGGTTTAGCTCATGGAAGCTCAAACTAGCTCACACTAGCTCAAGTTAGCTCAACAAGCTAGAAAGTCAGCTCAACGAGCTCAAACGTAGCTCAAGCTAGCTCAACTAGCTAAGGGCCAGTGACACTAGGTAAGTGACTTAGCTAGGTACCTAGCTATGCTAGCTAGGTGTGGGGGCTAGGTGGGCTAGCTCATGGGGCGCACCTATGGGCTGTTGGGCCGCGTGCTTGTTGCATGGCATGGGCCTTGTGCCATGCGTGTTGGGCCGAACTCTTGGGCCTTTAGGATTGGATTTTTGGGTTTTCTCTTGGGCCATTCTAGGCTAGATTTAAATTCCATTTGGAGTCCAAGGGGGGATGTATTTGGACGCCCCATATGACTAGCAAAGAGAAGGGAGAAGTTGCAACTAATTTCCCCTACTTTCACTCTCGGCCTCCCATTTGTATAAACGATTTGTAACCAGTCTCTTAACAATATCGGTGAAAATTAAACACAAGTAGACGAGAAAACTAGTCGTTGTTTTGAGTGAGTTTCACAAGATCAAACACTAGTGTGAGAAGCATCATGGATCGATCTTCAAGCATGACGAAGGAACCTCAAGAGGCGTTGGATGGGCAATTCGTTCATGTGAAGGATGAACCACAAACGTCTTGGGATGAAGACTTCGTTCAAGTCAAGATCGAAGCGGAATCATGGGACTCGAATAAGGTACGCTTGTTCTTAATAGTCGTGTCTTGCCAACACGTCTATTGTTTCGTATGGTACATTTTATCTCACAACGATATTGCATAAACCCTTGGCATGGAATAGGGGCAATATACATTGAAGGAAAGCGGGATCTCATCCCGTGACTCGTAGCCTTTATCCAAGTCGTGTTTGTTTATGTTTTTGAAGTTTTAACTTGGTTTTTAACATAAAAGAACTTTTTCGGCGGTGATTACCTTTACGGTCTACACCCAATCGAGACTACCCTTCGGGGTCTACTCGCATCACCTTGACTATCCTTATGGATCTACAAGGGCGACTTTCACTTCAACTTAACAATGCAAAAATGCTTTTATGATTGCATGCACACCCCTAAACTCAACAATCTTCAACGTATATTATTTGTTTATTTTGCATTCATTCGCTCATGGTCATGTATGCATTGTTGATTTGTTTTGTTAAGTTTGACGATTTAGTTAAACGAGGAGATAAAACGGTCGATGATGTTACCTCTCAATTGAGGGAAGTCAAAATCGAACCTCCTAGTCCCATAAGGCTGATCCAAGTGGATCAAGGTGGACTCCAAGACTTTGACGAATGGCTGGAGGAGTACAACAAAAGCAACTTGTATTGGGATTGGGTCCTCGCAAATGTGAGGTGTGAACCCGATTTCGAAGATGCTATCAAAGATGAGGTTCTTGTACCTCAACCCTCCAAGGATATGGAGGCTTGTGATCCAAGGCATGGACATGAGTCAAGGCAAGGGTACTCGAGGTTCAAGCGTCGTACGAGGTCGAAGGCTAAGCACTCACGTGCCAAGCCAAGGAGCGGCGTCCCTAGGGGCGCGCCTTTGGGTGATGGAGGAGCCTCGGTTGGAGGAAATTATTGGCGAGTAATTAGACTACCTTCGGGTCTACTAATGTAAGGGTCTACTGGATTGCCCCCCACGTGAGAGGGTATGCACATGTTGGCCATGAATGCACTAAAGAACACATAAAAGAGATTATAAGAGTCTCTTGATAAGATGCATGTGGAAGTTCACAAAGTGATTTCATGGAAATCATGCTTCTTATGAAAGAGGAAATATGAAAGTCTTGATTGGTTTAGATTGAGATTTGTGGTATACATGAAGTGAGCAATGTTTTATGAGAGTGAAATCTCTCATGGCTTGTTCAAATAAAGTTTGACAAGGTATATAAGTGTCAAATGGAAGTTTTGATACTTTGACATGATGAAAGATGTTCATGTCTAGACCGTTATGTCATATGGTTGAATCCTAAAGGTTAATGACTTGTCCAAATTATAAGTATGGTTTGATGTTGACTTGTATACATGTTAACCATGATGATATGCCTTGAAAAGACATGTATATGTCAAAAGAATTGCCTTGATAAAAGAGGATTGGCGCATTAGATGTCTAGGGTTAAAAACCTAGATACGCCTTTGGCTAGGCCATAGGCGCACCGGGTGGTGTCGAGTCTCGTCATTGGTCCTTGTAGCACTAGGCGCTCATGGTGGAAAACCCATGAAGCATGAAAAGCACGGCCTTGTAGGGCCGCTTCCTAGAACCCCTCGGCGCATGGCATTGGACGCTAGTCGTTGCACAAGGGGAGCATCGTAACATCGCAAGGCCAAGGCCTTGGCATGATCGTGGATCACATATGCCTAGGCACACCGAGTCTTAGTGCTCGGTGCATGGTATGGATGGATGTGCGAAAGCAAGGCAAGGGAGCACATGGACCCGATGCATCGCTAACGGAGTGCAAGACACTCGGCACTCGGCAACGTGGTGTATAGGTTTAAACCTTGGCACGGTTTTGGGTACGCTAGGCGCGCCGAGGCTAGTTGAAACCAAGCCTTGGCTACGATGAGCGCTCAATGCAATGCGTCGGTGTGTACTCGGTGGTCCATAGGGGCACTTACCATAAGGCATTTGAATTGCTTTAATTAAATCAATGAAACCAAATTTGAAGTCATATTAGGTTTTCCTAGTTTAGGATTTGATAAAATTGTGATTGAGTTGAGAAACTTGTTTTATCACATGTTCCATATGATTTTTTGAAAGGCTCATGTTAAGTGTCATTTGTTTGGATGGATAGAACTTGTTTGAGAAGTTTGAAAGGTTGGTTTAAGGACTTTCAAATTAACAAGTTATGGTCTAGAAGAGACTATGAGGAATTATTCAATCCTCGGATCCAAGGAAAGTGTCAAGCGCCATGAAGGCTTAAAATTTGACAACTTTGACAAGTTAGTCTTATGGTTGAGAAAATCATTGAAAGGATTAATAGAAGTTAATGGCATGATTTATAAAAACAAATCTTAACATGTGTAAGTACTAAACACTTGTGATAAGATGATTATTTTATGGGCATAATTCTTCTAGGTTTCTTGGATAAGTTTTTTAAGGGAAAAGAAGAATTGAATCATCCAAAGTTGTTACATGGATGATGATCCTATGGAAACTCCCAATGATTTGGTGGTTAGGATGAAAGTACAACATGAAGTAGAATACTTTGTGTTGAATGGCCAAAAGAAAGGAAATGTCATTTGGAAGTCTTTCTAAAGACTCTATATGCTTATAACATGATATAATATAGTAAGTTTAATCACTTTGGTTAAGGAGTGTTTAATGAGTCTATATGGAAATGACATGGTTCACTTGGTAGAAACCTAGTTAAATGGTTAAGATGATGAGATCTTGTCCTTCATTGATAAATCATGAAGATGCCAATGTATAGAGGTGAAGGTTAATTAGATTTTCTAAATCTTCGTCTTGGTTTGTAATACATTGGAATGGAAGTAAGTTCCATGGTTATACACATGTTTGAGGAACACCTATGGATTGATGAACACACGGTTATAAGTTAGGTGTGTCATGTCTTGAGGACGCTCAAGTGAATATTAAGGTGTGGATATCTTGACATAGGCCATTTGTCAAAGATCTGATTGATGCATAAGGCATTGGATGTATATAAAAACTTTCTAGGTTGGAAGTTTGAAAGCAAGTTGGATTACTAAAATGTGGAAGACCTTTAGTATACGATTGGTCACGAATTCCTATTTGGGTGATGGGCCGACATTCTTGGAGTTTCCAAGAGGCAATTTGCTATACTTTGACTTTGGGTAGGAAAGTGACATCTAAGTGTGAGGGAACCTTGTACTAAGGCATATTCCATACATAGAGTCAAATCGTTTGAGTTTTAATAAGCATAACGAGTTTGTTGATTTCTCACAGAGAAGATTGGCATAAGTGTTTGTGTTAATTTCAAATCGAGGGATGGGGTTAACATCCTTATAAACTCTAAGATTTGGACACCCAATTCCCCCTCATCGAAAGGTGTGGGCTGAATTCAACGAGGAAAGCAAAAGTCATAGAGTTGGAGAGCATACAAATTTCTCATCATGGTACTTGCTCTAGACCACATGAAACTAGTTTTGAAACAAAGTTTCATTAATGAGTATTTGGAAATTGCTAATGTGAGCACATTAGAAAACTCAACTATGCATATGTGGAAGTGTAAGGCTTCTTCCAAGTTAGAGTTCAAGGATGACTCAACTAAAGAATATGTGAGAGGATATGGGACGAAAGAGCCTTTACAAAAGTGTCAAGTAAAAGAATAAGCGTAAGAAACTCATGTGTAATTCTTACGACGTGTACTTAGACAAGTTGATTAGTTCAATTCTTTGAACACCATGATTCTTTAGTGCATGATTGTAATTTTTACAAGTTAAAAATTCAAGTCTACGCACATTTATTTCTATACATAGAGTTTGTTCAATAAACTTTGAGTTTTGATGACATCGCTCAATAGGGGAGGAATTTGGTGATTTGTGTCAGGTCATCAAATCCCTATGAGAGCATGTTGAGATTAACAAGTCATATTGATAATATCGATTGAGGAATTGGCATATATGACTTTCCATGATGTGATTATAGAGAGTTGTCATGTATAAAAGATCCAAAGTATTTTGCACACCAACGCCAAGGTATGGAACCTCGTGTGCCACGACATTAGGCAAGGGCGTGTAATATCCGCTAAATTTTAAATAAAACAAAATAGATAATGATGTCTCTTTATTTGGTGGTGTTTTTATATATGATTTCCTTTGTAAATATGTTTCTTTTTCCCCTTTTCTTGTGTGTTTTGTCCCTTTTTAGCTTAGTTCCCGTATTTCTATGAGATTCAGAGACTATGCGCGTTTTATGTGTTTTGTAGGTGTTTTGGCATGGATCAAGGGTCGTTTTGAAGGAGAATCGGAACATGGAGCAAGGCCCGAAGAAGGTGGAACGAGGTCCGGATCGAGCTAGAACCAACGCCGGACCCGAGATGAATTTCTCGACCTTGGACCGACTTGCACAGTAAGTCGGGCCCGAGGTGCTCCGTGTCGGTCCGAGTCGGTCGCTGACTGCTTGGGCTCCAAGGCACGAAATTGTAAACTACCACTTTTGTCCCTCATCTATAAAGGCTATCTTATCTTCTAATTGGAAGAGGTTTCCACACACTTAGCAAGGAACCAACCCTCAAAAACTCTCAAGAGGATACTTGGAGAGCAAGGAGAAAGGAGAGGAGAAGGAGAAGAGAGGGAATCGGCCTAGGAGAGGAGATTTGATAGGTTTGGTTGATAGATTAGCTTTGCTTTGTTTTGATTTTGTGGATTTGGAAACCTTTGATTGGAGTTTGTGGATTGCTTTTGATTTGTGAATGAAACTTGGCTTTGGTTTGAGATTGATGATGTTGATTGCTTTGCTTTTTGATTTGTTTGCTTTCTTTGTTTGCCATATGGAGTAGATCTCCTTGATCTTGGGTTATGGGGGAAAACTCTAGCTAGGTTGGGCTAGAAACCCCAATTTCATAGCCTTGAGTGCTTGATCTAGGAACCCACTCTACATAGAGCTACAATTCCTTACGAAAGTAAGGAATCAAGGCTTGTGATTGGCAAAGTAGCGAAAGTGAACATTTGTCCATCTCAAGACCTTGCTTCGAAGGGGATTTCCCCAAGGATCGATGTGTAGAAGTGGTTGGAACGAGGGTGAAAGCACTCGATCCTATTCCGATCATCACTTATTGCTTGAATTGGGGTGGAAAAGCCTTAATCTACTAGAGAAGGAACCCAAAAGCCCAAGATCTACTTTCAATCTTTGAGTTCGACAAAACCCATCTACATCGGGCCCGACTTGCTCTACGTCGGTCCCGACTTCCCTCTTGTCGCCAACATCGGGCCCGACGTGACACTTGTGTCGGTCCCGACTGTTCTCTTTGTTTTCCTTTGTTTTAAGTTCTCCTTTCCATCTTTCTAGTGTCAAGGCACCTCAATCGAGTAGATTTCCCGAGCATTCGACACCCACCACGTGCTACAACGGGGTCGGGTTATAAATTGTATCTCTAGACCCTCGCATTTCTGAGCGATCAAAAGATTGGCGCCGTTGCCGGGGAATTCTAAGTGCATTGAGTGCCAATTTGGTGAGTTTCTTGTGTTTTGGTAGTGATTTGGGTGAGGGAATAGCCCAAACCCTTTGTTTGTTTTTGATTTGTTTTGGTTTGTGTCTTTCTTTCGTAAGTGTATGCGAGCTCGTTCCTCCCGAGGAACACTTGAGCTTGAGTTTGTGAGTGATCCGGAAAGTATTCTCAAAGAAGCCCGAAGAAGAAAAAGGATGGAGAATCAAGCTCTCCATGGTGATGAGGAGTTGGCTCAACTTAGGGCCGAAATGGCTAGATTGCAACTTGATAAGGACAATCAAGAGGCGGTGGCAAGAAGAGAACGGGAGCAACGGATGAGGGTCGAGGCTCAACACAACGCTCTACCTCGGAATGCACACCAATACATGCATCCGTAGTTGAGGGTACCCGAACCGGTTATTGTGCTTCCCGAGGTTGCCAAGAATTTTGAGATCAAGACGCAATTCATTTCCCTCATCAAGCGTGATCAATTCGAGGGCCGTCGACATGAGTGTCCCATAGAGCACGTCAAACGCTTTGTGGACATGTGTGAGACGATCTCTACCGACGAGGAGACGATGGAGTATGTGCTTCTAAAGGCGTTCAAGTGGTCACTTGGGGGCAAGGCCACACATTGGCTCGAGAGCCAAGCCCCTAGGTCAATCACAACTTGGAAGGCACTCTATGATGCTTTCTTGATGAAGTTCTTCCCGCCCTCAAAGACAACCGAGCTAAGAAGGAAAATTGCAAGTTTTCAACAAGGTCCGAATGAGCCTCTCTTCGAAGCATGGGACCGTTTCAAGGAGATGTTGCGCCAATGTCCTACTCATGGCCAACAACCTTATGTGCTCCAAGACATCTTTTTCCAAGGCATCAATCCGGCAACGAAGGACAAGCTCAATCTCCACACCGATTGTGGGTTCATAGACTTGACACCGGATCAAGCTTGGGAGCTACTTGACAAGCTATCCGATTATGAGGCCATGTATAGGGTGAGTCAAGCTAGCAAAGAGGTGAAAGTTCAAGGTGAAGGTGCAAGGAAGTTATATGATCCAAGGGGAGAAGACATTGACAAGGATGTGAAGCTCCAATTCCTTGAAGGTGAAGTGAGCAAGCTTAAGAGGCAAGTCCACTACTACAAGCAAAATGCTAGAGCTTGTGAGGAGTGTGGATCCTTTGCACATGCTACACAAGTTTGTCCGAATCAGAGCCAAGTGCGCTTGGCCGAGCAAATTGAGGAGGCAAACTATGTTCGAGGAAATTTCGGTGGAAGAGGCAACTTCAACAATGGTGGTAATGGTCGGTGGAACAACGGTCAAGCTCAAGGCTACAACAACAACTTCAACCAAAACGAGCTAAGGGCGCCGCAACCACCACCATATAGGTCACCGGGATTCAATGAGCTACAATCATTGGCTCAAGAGATGAGGGATGGGTTCAAGGAAATGAGGACCCAATTAAATGAGTTTGGTGCATGGAGGAGGCAAGTCGACAATCAATTTGCCCAAATTGCAACTCAAGCCCCGAGAGAGAATGGGAGACTTCCAGGCCGACCCGAGGAGAACCCCCGAGCTCAAACCAATCAAAATGAAGTCTGGGCAATTGGATTGAGAAGTGGCCGAAACCTACCCGAGCCACACATGCCTAAGAAGAATGAAGAGAGCCGGACCGACTTACCCAACAAGTCGGGTCCGAGGTTCCCTGAAGTCGATCCAGCAGGAAGATCGACTCCTCTGCCCCGGACCGAGGTTGAGAGTAAGTCGGGCCCGACGTACCCAGATGTCGATCCGACTACTTTGCCTCAGCTCTGCCCCAGGACCGTGATACACGACATCGGGCCCGACGTGGTGCCTAAGTCGGTCCAACCAGGAAATGTTGCAAGTGAAGTGGGGAAGTCCAAGGAGGTTGATCCAAGCAAGATTCAAGGTGCAACAACTCTTCCATATCCCTCGAAGAAGCCGAAAGATGTTGTTGAGAACAAGTTCAAGAGGTTCCTCAAACTCTTGCAAGGTTTGAACATCTCTATCCCGTTCACCGATGCATTGAGCGAGATGCCATCCTATGCTAAGTTTTTAAAGGAGATTTTGAGCAAGAAGAGGTCCATAGTTGAAATGCAAGATGAGGTCAAGACCTTGGAGTTACCGCAAAAGCTAGGAGATCCCGGTCGGTTTGCTATCACTATTGGTGTGGGGTCTCAAAACTTCCAAGCCTTATGTGACCTTGGGGCAAGTGTTTCGGTGATGCCCGCTAGTATTTGGAGAAGGGAAAATTTAGGTGAAATTGAGCCGGCCGATATGTCCCTAACTATGGCCGACGGTTCCATCATCAAGGCTAAGGGAATATTGGATGACGTTCCGGTGCGAGTTGGAAAGTACTTTGTTCCCAATGATTTCGTGATCTTGGACATGCACGAGGACCCCTTGGTCCCAATAATCTTAGGAAGACCATTCTTAGCTACGGCGGGGGCAAGGTTTGATGTCAAAAACGGCAAAGTTTCCTTTGAGATTGGTGAAGAAAAGGTCGAATTTCACTTCAACAAGGCTTTGAATGAGCTTGACGCCTTGGCTATCCTCAAACTTGAAGAGAGTGCCAAGAGAAAAAGAGAAGAAGTGGAAGTTGATAGAGAGGTCATTGTGTTGAGAAGTGATGAAGGGTTCAATAAACAAATACAAGCAAGGGAGTTGTTGGAGCAAGTTGAGGAACAAGATGAGTCAAGGATCAATGCTAGCCCAAGGAGAAATGAAGAGTATCCTTACTTATATCCTTTTGATGTTGGTGATGACCACAATTCTTTCCAAACTTTTGATTCCTACATTTGTTTAAGTGATTTGAAAGATGACTTAGGAAACTCCTACATTTGCCTTAGTGACTTGAAAGATGAATTGGTAGAATCTCCTATGAATTCTTTGGATAACTTTGGTGTAGGAAAAGAGGAACATGATGGAGCAAGTAAGGAGGAGAAATCTCATTCGTTGGAGGAGTATGATGAGAGAGGCCCGAGATCGGAGAGCCATGCCTATATAGACCATCGTTGGTGGTTTTATGGGTATGAGGGCAATGGGAATGGGCACAACAATGGCGAGCAATTCACCGTGTTTCACCCGCCATGAGATTGAGGTTAGGAAGTCAAGCTAGTGACTCTAAACGAGCGCTTCTCGGGAGGCAACCCGAGCTAGTAGCTTTCTTTTCGTAATTTTAGTTTGATTTTTCTTAGTTTAGCCTAGCTTTTCTCTAACCAATCTCTATCTAGTGTTTTGTGGATTTTTAGTGTTGTGTATTCTTCACGGTTGTGTAGGATTTGAGGTGAGAAAAAAAAATATAAATGGAAATATGGAGAAAGAATTTGCAAGAGGATGGAGTAAAATTGGTGACCCGAACGCCCCACATCGAGCCCAGGTAAGTCGGGCCCGACATAGGGACGTCGGTCCACGACGTCGGTCCGACCCGATCGGATTGGGTGGAATGCCATTTTTGCCCTTTGACCTAATTTGTCCCTTTCCCCCATTAAATGCCATCCCCCACCTACCTACCTTCTTCATATTAACCACCATTCTCAAAATACAACCCATCTCCCTCACACTCTCAAAATCGGCCTCCCCTCTCACCATACTCGATCCCCCATCCTCCCTTTCTTCATCTCGATCCAATCACAAAAAGGCCTTCCTAACCCGATTCCAAAGAGAAATTTCGAGTTCAATCTCGTTCTTCATCCCCCATCTCGATCTAGGTTGAGAAAGTTTGAGTTTTAAGTAGTTTGTTTGTTTAAAAGTCCAATACTCTTCAAATTCGGTATGTGTTACTCGATCTCTACCTATTTCCTTGGAGATTTTGTGCTTTCATTGCATAGATTGAGTAATGCCATGTTTGATTGAGAGTTTGAGCTTGAGCATCAATGGTGGATTTGCATGATTTGTGAAATTGAGCTTCAAAGTTGTTTATGCATGCTTGGATCCATTTAGAACTTCGATTAGGGATGTTTGATGGTTGAATTTGAAATTTAAGTGCATGATAGAGTGATTTGGGTTGATTTGAGATTAGAGTCTAAGCACGAACTAGGTCGATATCGACGTGCCCAGGTAAGTCGGGCCCGAGTTGTGGAAGTCATTCCATCAAGTCGGACCGAGGTTGAGGATGTGTCGGGCCCGACATAGGTTGGAAGTCGATCCATGTTGCTTTTGCTCTCTTCTTGTGATATCATGTGGATTCATGTGTTTCATTGTTGGCTATAGCTTAATCATGATGTAGTATGATCATTTGCTTAGACATTGTTAGAAGATATCCATAATGATTCATGTTGGATTGTGATGCATGTGTGTTTAGAGACTAAGTATGGGGTTCCCTTGTGTTGATGTGTTGATGTGTTGATGAGTGCTTTTGTTGAGTTGTATGGAGTTTATCTTGGACCCTTTTGTTTGGTTGGATGTGTGTAGGCACCATGGAGACTAGAGCTTCATCATCTCATGTGGAAAGGCCGAAGAAGAAGTCCAAGAAGTCAAGAAAAGAGCCAAAGTTGGAGGATGTTTACTTGGAGGATGATGAGCAAGTTGAGAGTTATGCAAGGTATATGGTGCTTGAGCATCACACAAGGTGGCTTGATTGGGAAACCGTGAGGAAGATGGACATGGATCAAGCTCTTCCAAGGTGCTACTCCCACATCGGTCTCAATGGGATGCTAAGGTGGGACAACACCCACTATCCCGCCCTCACCTCGGAATTCATGGCCACTTTTGAATGCACTTATGATAATATGGAGGATGAGGAAGGGTCGATCACCTTCCAATTGGGCAATGAGGACCACAATCTCTCTCTTAGGGACTTGGCTACCTACTTCGGGTTTCCATGTCCAAAAGAAGAGACCGACGTCGACAACGAGAAGGTGAACCAAGTGTGGCGGCATGTGGCCGGGAAGAGCGAGATGAGAAAGGGCGCCACCACAACCGAGATTGCTAGCCCTCTTTTTCGGGTCATGGTGCGAGTTTTGGGATGTGCAATCTATGCTCGTCATGAGTTGAACAAGCCGATGAAGGAAGAGATTATGTTGCTACATGAGATGCTCTTCCACACTGAGAAGCCCATGAACCTTGCATGGGAGTGGGTCAAGATGGTGCGAGACTTCC
This sequence comes from Fallopia convolvulus, assembly GCA_964016875.1. Classification (NCBI taxonomy): domain Eukaryota; kingdom Viridiplantae; phylum Streptophyta; class Magnoliopsida; order Caryophyllales; family Polygonaceae; genus Fallopia; species Fallopia convolvulus. The sequence goes on along the minus strand of OZ024734.1, from coordinate 23,942,320 downwards.
AAAGCTCCTCTTGGATCTACTTCGGCGGGATGATAGCAAGGCTAGCCGTGCGTCTAGGAGTCGACCTTAACAAGTATTCTCCGGCTCCGAATGGTGTTGAGTATATGAACATGAAGTATTTCAAGAAGGCCAACATCGTCAAGGAGAAGCTTTACATGATTTCTTTGGCCCCTCACTCGAACTATGATGGTGTGTCGATCCGGTTGGTGCCCAACCTCTATGATCTTTCTCAGTATCACAATTGGTACCAAGTGTGGGCCGGCAAGCCACACTCATTTGGTGACCCCGAAGGTGCAAGAGAAGGGCGGTGACAACAACCTCAACACATTCGGTTTACCTCCCCTCCATCTTCACCGGATTTCGACCAAGATAACTTTGTGTTTGCACCTCGTGGGGAAGACATGGACGTCGATCAAGAGAAAAATGAAGAAGATGAGCGCTTCCAAGGCTTGATGGCCAACCTCCGAGCCACGCACCAAGCTCCAACATTGGCGGACCGAGGTACACATGACATCGGGCCCGACTTCCATCAAAGTCGGTCTGGTGCCTTCTATGGTGATGAGGTCCCGAGGCACTATGAGCATGGAGAGGGGAGTGGTGCAAGGCAAGATCAAGCTCAAGGTGGCGGTTATGAAGGCTACGCCCAATGGTATGGTCCGGGAATGGTGTTTCCCGAGCGACAACAAACGGTGGACATGTCCTTCTTGGCCAACCAAATGGCCCATCTTCAACTTCAACAAGAGGTCCATCAAGTGAATCTTCAACAACAATACATGTACCAACAACAACAACAATTGCTTCAACAACCAGATGCTTTCCAAGCTAGCCAAGAAGAGATGAACCGAGCCCTCGACTACACTAGGCGAGAGGTGGAGGAGCTTAGAGAGGTGGAGGACCAAAGGTGGAGGGTCCAAGATAGATTCAACACATGGATGAGCGGGAATTTCCCTTCCCGTGAGGACAAATGGACGCGCCCGGATCCTCAACTCCAACCACCACCACAAGACTTCTACCAAGAGCAAGTGTATGAGAGGGAGTGGCAAGCGAGGCTCCAAAGAGGGCGTAGGATTGACAACCCCTTCGAGTGATCCTAGACATGCCATTGAAGAATAAAAGAAATTGTGAGCTCTTCATACTCTTCTCTCTTGCTTTTAAGTTTTGGTTTCCTTGTTTGATGGGGACATCAAAATTTTAATCTCATATTAAATTATAAAGAGATTATAGAAGTTTATTACAATGACAATTAAGAATTTCGGTAAATATATTATACAAGTCGTTTATCTAATTAAATATTTGCTCATAAAAAGAGAGTTTAATTATTATCTTAATAAATTATAATGATAACATCCACAATGTTCCAAGGTCGTAAAAACCACTATAATATAATTTATAACCCTTTTTCTCTATAATAAGAGAACTTAAATAATTTAAATAAATTAAATTCAATAAAATTCAAGAAATTTATTATAAGGGTTATAAAGAGATGAAAGGATTTAAATAAAAATGATGCTATGTAAAATTTCGAAATTTTATTAAGTATAAAGAGGTACCACAAGGCATTAAAAATACAATGGGAATTTAGTAAAAATAATGCAAGAGCCGGGACTTGAACCCGAGACCTCTTAAAACCCCTCTAACACGCCCAACCCCTTCAACCCGCTAGACCAATTGCAATTTCTTACTCAATCACCCCACCTCCTTTATTTTATATCAACTATTCTCCTTCTTCTTCAAAATAGACATCAGACTTATGTCTGATGAATTGACGTTGATTTGAAATGCTCCATTGCATGCCCTTCTTCTACTTCTTTGCTTGCAAGACTTCCTCTACCACATCACCACTTCATCATCCTTAAATCATCATCAACTAGCACAAACTCCACCAATCACCTTCAATCCTCTTCTTCCTCAATGGTCAATTTCCATTGACATGGATCCATGGAAGCTTTAAAATTCATTATTTAAGGGGCTGAAATTTCATTCTTTCAAAACCTTTCTTCCCTTCTCTTTTTCTAAGTGATTTTTGCTCTCCTTCAATCAAATTTTCAGCTTAAGAAGCCACAATTTACTTGCTGATTTTTTTTTTGGCCTAAATCCCACCGGACCACCGCATGTCCGCTCTTGCCTCCGGCCACCGTCCTCGCGCGCGCCCGTCGCCGCCCAGGAGCCGCCGTCGCCAGCCTCCATCACCGGCCTCCCCTGTTGCTCGTCCTCGAAGTCGTCGTTCCTGTCCTGATTGCTCTCTACTGGTTCCTGTACGTGAAAGAAGAAGAAGTCAAGGAGGTTGGGCCTAATCCAATTTTTTTAGGCATTATAATTAAAACTTGGGCCATTAACTTTAGGCCCAAAATGTCAATTAAAATCAAATTTTAATCTTATTCATTTATATAACATTAAAAATCTTATCTATATACTTTAATGGCTTGTACACAATTTTGTTTTAAAATAACATGCATGCATAAGATTCAAGAGAAAATAAATTTAATAGATTATAAAATAAATCCTAATAAATTGTAAGAATTATAATAATGTTTTAAGCATATAAATGTTGAAATTTAAAACTATATTAACTTGGTTGTATGTCATTTTAATGATTAAAGAAATAGATTAAGATAAAAAGGAGTTATCAAAAATAAGACTATATTAATAGAAAAATACTTGCTTTTCTTTCAAATTCACATTATAAACTTAGAAATAATATGTATAAGATATTCTTATCATAAGATAAACTTTATATGATTAAGTTGAAGACTAAAGAGGATATATTAAATAATTTGCATGAATTTTTATATAGAGAAATACATTATAATAAAATTATGAGATTTATATGAGAAGTATAATATAAATAATATGATTACCCTATTGGGAAGTTATTGCAAAAATATAAAGGTCTAAGTTGTTAGAAAAGATATGCTAAAGATATTATTCATAATTATAGAGATAAATAAATAGTTGCATGCTCCTATTTTTATAATATAATGTTCTAGACGTGAGACTTATTAAATAAAAATAATGGATATGATAAGAGTATTATATATATATTTATAATAAATGTCATAAGATTTTGAGCATGCTAGTTTTCTTAAAAGAAATATTATATAAAAAATATTATAATATGGCATAGCTCTAAGTGTAGAGAAATTTAAGATATATGAATTTAATAACAATGATAGATTTATTACAAATGTTATGGATAATAAAATATTAGTTTAATCTATCCCTTGGTGTAGAGATTTTTCTTACAAGACATAAGTATTATTATAAGAGTTTGGTTCAAATGAAACAAACTCTTATCCTAAAACGTGAAACGAATGCACTTTTTCTAGTTAATAGTGCACTTTTCATACAAAAGTGCATTGAAAAATACAAAAAGTGCACTACGAAAAACTGCACTACAAAAAGTATGAAAAGTGCACTAAAAAGTATGAAAAGTGCAAATGCGAAAAAGTGCATTCTGAAGTAGGAAAAGTGCACTACTAACTGCAAAAAGTGCATTCGTTTCAGGATAAGAATTCGTTTCAGGATAAGAGTTTGTTTCATTTGAACCAAACTCATTATTATAAATATAATAATTGTGACTTTAAGAGGATATATAAAATATCATTATATTGCTTAGTATGAAGGTGTCTTGCATGAAAAGATATTGTAAGATATATAAAAGATATTATTTTGTGACCTAAGATATCATAATAGTATACTATAGTTATAAAGTAAGATATTTTTTTAAGTCATGATCATGTACAATATAAACTATAAGATATGGAAAGAAATATAAGAATAAATAAATTAGATTGATTTAATATTACGTTAGTTTTGAAAAGCTTACTTTATAAAGCAATTAGGAAGTTCTAAATATAGCAATTTCTAAGAAAATGATTCATAATTATTCCATCTTTATTTAATATAGTTTATGTAATTAAATAAGATTCAATTAAGAGAATATTATTAATAAAATATTCTTAGAGGGAAAATAATACTTTAAGTCCCTTAATAAACTTTTTGAAAATAAAAAGTAATATTGTAATTAAGAGAAGTTTGGTAAAAAGGTTAAAATTGATTCTTTATAATTTTAAAGAGAAAAAGTATATTTAGAATACCTTTTTAAGTAGAATATATTATCATACATTTTTATGAAATTATAAGTGCTTAATAATATTGAGAGGTTAGCAAGTGAAGTTAAAATAAATTATTTTAATAAATTAAATAAGGATTTTTGAGGAATAAAAAGGATATTACAAAGTCAAAATAATAATAAAGGAATGTTATTATTTTAAGAAAAATAACTTTCTAAATTATTATCTTAATAATTTAGAATTCCAACTCTCTTATAAAATATTATAAGAGGTAATCCAAACTTTAGGAGGAATTCATAATTAAAGTTCGCTCGTAAATTCCGTGTCGATAGGTCGGGATTCTCGCTCGGAGTCGCGAATCGCATTAGTTCCGTCAAAGCTCGATTGTTAGAACTCGCCAAAGCTAAGGCAAGTGGAATTTCCACTTGCAACCTTTATATTTCATTCCGTAAAAATTCTCGATGTTGGGAACAACTTGTGTGCTTAAGTATAAATGAACCTAGGAAATATCGAATGCTAGATATAACGACCCATTGTTAGCATAGTTGCTTTATATTCTCGTAATAGGATTATATATGCTAGTGTGGTTACTATCTTGATTTCTTGTGGTCTCGCTCAGAGATTTACTTTGAATGAACTAGAAAGGGGCGTGGAATAGCCAGCGCCTCTATATAACCTTACTAAGTCGTACGTCCATACGACTTTCGGGATCATGATCTCCATCCGCTCCGATTGCAAGGAGGGATTGTGCGCACTCTAGCTAAGTGCCGGGGAATTGAAGTTCTCCCTCGGGTGGCTCGGATTATCCGTGTCCCACCACTCTCTATTAAAAACCATTAACAAAGTCGAATATCTTTCGTCACTATATAAGATAAGTGCGAATGCACATTTAAGATACCAAAACCGGACCGGTCTCAAATGATCGATCCGGCTCTCGGTCCACTCAAGGCGCGGGAGGTTTTCACTTGTATGAATTAATAAACGTTCCCAACATACTTTCGAAATCCTAAAGAAGTCTACAATCTAGTAGCTCTTCTATCGCTTATCGAGTTATCTTTGTCTAAGATATACTCTTCTTTGAACCATTAAAGCTCCACATAAACAAGCCTTATCGTATAGCCTCATCGTAAAAACAACCCGATTATCTCTTTCGACAATAATTTGAAATTACCGAAATACCCTCGGGAAGTTCCATTTCCGCTTGCTTAGTCTCTTAGACTAATTCTTCTTTCTGCATGTTTGCCTGGCATTCTATCACCCCTCGCGAATTATGTCAGAATCTAGGAATCCCAACAAGGCGTGAAGTGAAGTGAAGACGAAGGAAGAACAAGGATTTTCAAGATGTACTTCTTATATCATTTTGCTTTAGTTTCAATATGTTTCAAGGACAAGCTGGTTTCGCATTTTAATTTCCGAACAACTTTATATTTGAAAACGATGTAAGATGTTTTGTAAGAACCAAGTCTCCCACGAGAGCACCTTTTCTCATTATGTATTATGTTTTATTCCGCATTTTAATTGTTATATACCATTCTAAAAGCCTTGGGTGACTTTAGACGGTAAAAGTCTGAGGTCACTGGTGGTAATACCCAGTGTTGTAAAATAGGGGTGTTACAAGGCGCGCCTTGGAGACGTCGTCGCTCGGAGTTGGCACGGTGCATTGGCACCATGCAAGGGCGTGGCACGGAGAGGACCTCGATCTTGAGGTTCGAGGCTCGGCATGTTGGGACGCGCCTAGTGATTGAACTTGAGGTTCAAGTGACGAATGTAAAGGCGCGCCTATGGTGCAATGGCACGGTCAAGGCCGCACAAGGCTAGCAACGCACCATGGAGTGTGCGGTGGAGCTTGTGGCGCGCCTAGGGCATTGACCCATGGCGCCGAGTCCGAATTGTGAAGCTAAGGTAAGATTTGAGCTTTGTATTTGAGTCTTGTAGCTTTGTGCATGTTCTAATGTAAATTAGGAAGCTTCTCTAAGCTTGGTAGATCCTCTAAGCCAGAACCAAAGCTTGAGTTTAGCTTGGCACATAGCTATGTATGCTAGAAAGAAGTATTTGAAGCTTCATACTAGCTTAGAGTTATCTCTAGGAGCTTGAACAAGCTCTAGACTCATTTTATAAGCTTTATAAGAAGCTCATGTAGATAGGGTTTAGCTCATGGAAGCTCAAACTAGCTCACACTAGCTCAAGTTAGCTCAACAAGCTAGAAAGTCAGCTCAACGAGCTCAAACGCAGCTCAAGCTAGCTCAACTAGCTAAGGGCCAGTGACACTAGGTAAGTGACCTAGCTAGGTGTGGGGGCTAGGTGGGCCAGCTCATGGGGCGCACCTATGGGTTGTTGGGCTGTGTGCTTGTTGCATGGCATGGGCCTTGTGCCGTGCGTGTTGGGCCGAACTCTTGGGCCTTTTGGATTGGATTTTTGGGTTTTCTCTTGTGTCATTCTAGGCTGGATTTAAATGCCATTTGGAGTCCAAGGGAGGATGTATTTGGATGCCCCATATGACTAGCAAAGAGAAGGGAGAAGTTGCAACTAATTTCCCCTACTTTCACTCTCGGCCTCCCATTTGTATAACCGATTTGTAACCACCATTCAAGGTAGTTTTTGGACAGATTTTTCACGCCTATTTAAGGTTGAAATGTTGTCCATTTGAGGAGAAAAACACAAGAAAAAACCAGTCTCTTAGTCCACACAAAATCGGTGAGAATTAAAAACAAGTAGTCGAGAAGACTAGTCGTTGTTTTGAGTGATTTTCACAAGATCAAACACGAGTGTGAGAGGCATCATGGATCGATCTTCAAGCATGAAGAAGGAACCTCAAGAGTCGTTGGATGGGCAGTTTGTTTGTGTGAAGGATGAACCACAAACGTCTTGGGATGAAGACTTCATTCAAGTTAAGATCGAAGCGGAATCATGGGACTCGAATAAGGTACGCTTGTTCTTAATAGTCGTGTCTTTCCAACACGTCTATTGTTTCGTATAGTACGTTTTATCTCACAACGATATTGCATAAACCCTTGGCATGGAATAGGGGCAATATACGTTGAAGGAAAGCGGGATCTCATCCCGTGACTCGTAGCCTTTATCTAAGTCGTGTTTGTTTATGTTTTCGAAGTTTTAACTTGTGTTTTAACATAAACAAACTTTTTTGGCGGTGATTACCTTTACGATCTACACCCAATCAAGACTACCATTCGGGGTCTACTCGCATCGCCTTGACTATCCTTATGGATCTACAAGGGCCGACTTTCACTTCAACTTAACAATGCAAATATGCTTTTATGATTGCATGCACACCCCTAAACTCAACATCATATAATATGTTTCTATTGCTAGCGTTGATCGGATAAGAGTAGTTCGGCCAACTTGAAAAATGAAGTTAGCCTTACATTTTGTTAATTATTGGTCAAATGACTGAATAACTGGTTCAAAGGTTCATTTAGTAACTCGTAAATTTATAATGGGACAACGTAAGTATTCATTCCTTTGTGATCCGTTTCTAGGTTGCTCGGTTTGCAAGGTGCCCGATCTAGGCTTGGAAGGGTCTCGAGTCTTCTCTAGCGGGATGGAACCGGGATAAGTGCGAACCACAAGGTGGCTCGTGAGGGAACAAGAAAGGATCAAATTGTGTCCGATCCTAGGGCCGGCAAGGGGCTCCAGGCCTAGAGGAGAGGATTCTCATTCTCAATAGCCAAATTAAAACTAAGCGTAATCAAAACTAAGTACATCAAGTTCTTTAAATAGAAATTGCTGTAACACCCCTATTTTGCAACGATAGGTGTTACCGCCAGTGACATCGAATTTTACCAACCAAAGTCACCCTAGGCTTTATAAGGTATTAAGTTAAAATAAAATGCGGAAATTTAACGATAATACATATTTATAAAAAGGTGCTCAAACTTGAGATTTTAAATATTGTCAATACATCTTAAATTTTTTCAAAAAACATGTTAGAGTTTAAGCAACGGAATTAATAAAACGTTGTTCTTGCAAAGCGTAGTGAATCCAAAATATGAGAGAAGTATCTTTGAGAAGACTTGACCTTCCTTCCTTTAACTTCCTTGATTCTTCGTATTTAAACCTTTGAGTGAAGTTTTCTAGAGTTTTACATTTGTTGCGAAGGGCGAGAAATGCCAGGCAAAAATGCGGAAAACAAACAGAATTAGTCTAAGGAGACTAAGCAAGTGAGAATGGAAATTCTCAAGGGTAGTATGCTAATTTTATTATCTCATCAAGGATATTAAGGGAAGAAGTACTTGAAAAGTATAAACACTTTGTGGAGCATTTAAGGACGAAATTTAGTTGATCTCGAAAAGAGATAAACTTGGATTTGAAAAGAAGGAAACCATGAGATTGTAGTTCCTCTTAGAGTATAATTAATGTTGAGAACGTTTTAGGCCACATCATGTTTTTAGAAAACCTCTCGCGCCCTTTTCGGACCGAGAGCCGGGTTGGTCTTACACGTCGTGCTAAACCGGCCCGGTTTTAATTCATTTTAATGTGCACTAGCACTTATCTTTATTACGTGTCAAAACATTTCATATTATTATAAATTTTAAAGGTGTAGAGGCTGTGAAAGAGCCGAGTCCACTTGGAAATTAAGGAATTCCAGGCCTCTTTCATCACGAGTGTTCAAGCCTATTTCATCCTGAGTGTGCATGCCTCTTTCATCTGGAGTGTGCAGGCCTCTTTCATCCTGAGGATATCGGGCCTCTGGCAGTATATAGGCATCTAGCTAGTGCCAAATATAATATCGCGTATGCTAATCCATAACGAATCTCGAAAAGAGATTGAAACAAATAAGGCCACAAATCATCGGTCCTAAAGTTCAGTACTAGCGTAGTACGAATCATAATAACAATATGTCATTATTTCTAAGTAAATGAATAAACCTAAGTTCATTCATTTTAACAAACATGTAGTTCCCAACATAGAAGAATTTCCTTAACGTAAACGAAACATATATATATATAAAGGTTACAAGGGAGAATATCCACTTGCCTTGAATCTCTTTCGTAAATTTACGAGACTTGGAATTTTGGATGACTTAGTGAAGTTCGTACGCTTCGTCCTACACTACAACAGAAAGGTGATTTAGCAAGAAAAAAATTCCTCGCTAAAAGTGGAGATTTTGTCGCTAAAAGTGTTTGGCGGGGAAATTAATTTTCTCGCCAGTTCGTCGCAGAAAGCTCGTCAAGGAAGGGTTTCAACGAGGAAAAAAATATTTTCTCGAAGAAGCCTTTTCGCGAAGATAATAGTTTTTCTCGGTATTATAATTTCGCGACCATTATTTTTCTCGCAAAAAGATATAAAATTTCGTTGCCAAATAAGATGAAGGATTAGACAATAGTCGTTAAATGTTATTGTCGACCAAATAAATTTTCTCGCTAATCATTTTATTTCCTCGTTAAAAATGGCTTGCAATTAAAATACTATAAATTAAAAATATTTAAAATAATATTAGTGACGATTTTCTCTCTCGAGATATGTACTTTTTATCAAGAAAATCAAATTCCTCGCTATTTATACCTTTTAGCGAGAAAATATTGTCTCGGTACATGCACTTTATAACGACAAAATCATTTTGTCAGTGTAGGATTTACAATTATCATCGTTAAATATAGTTTTTGGTGAGAAAGTTATTCTTCGTTATTGCCCGACCTTTTATCATTGAATTATATTTCATCACTAAATGTATCTTTTAGTGAGAAAATGTATTATGGTCGATATAAGGAGATGTTTTAGCGAGAAAGCTTTGATAAAAATATTATAAAACCTATAAAATATCAAGAAAATGAATACTATAATTTTAATATAAATAATTATGATTCAATAATATATTAAAAACCTAATAAAAAATTAAATAATAGAATGTACTATACATATTTCTAGCATAACTAGTAATTATGCTAATAAGTGCAATCACAAAATTAACACTTAATTAACAATCAAATTAAATCAAACAACAGTATTGCAAAGGCTATCACAAAGGAACTGCTTGATGCCTTCACCATGGTTGACATGAATTAACCCAAGAGCATAGAGAGCTCCACCCTCTGAGTATGGACTTCCACCACCTGCAGACCCAGTCTGGGGCAAGTAAGGTGCTATTAAGGACCTGCCCTGCTGCAAGTGGCCCCTGTGATTAACACCCAACCCAGCAGTTGCACTAAATTTAGCCCAATTAGTTGCCCTGCTAAGCCAGCCCTGGTCAATCATTAAAGATAAAATAGTAAGGAAATTGGATTTTACAAATAGAGCACAACAATTATTTAAATGTACGCAAAATAAAAGTCAGCCAGACTATCTATAATCCTTATTCGATATACATAAATTATAAGTGAAAATGTAGAGGTGTTTAACATACCAAATTCTCCATGAGGAATGTATCCACTGTACTGCCAGCATGCATATATAATTATATTAGCATGAATTGTTGCATTGTGACAAACACTATTTCTCATCTCAACAGACTGCTTTATTGTCTTTAGAATAACATCCGACCTATAACAGCACATAGTATGGTTAATGATGGAGGACTTGCAAGTGAAAACCTTCTGATTTTTGAAGAACTAATAAATGGTTTGTAGAAGAGTATCTCACTTGTTATGACTGTACAAAAGAACTAATAGTATGTGACAAACACTATTTCTCATCTCAACAGACTGCTTTATTGTCTTTAGAATAACATCCGACCTATAACAGCACATAGTATGGTTAATGATGGAGGACTTGCAAGTGAAAACCTTCTGATTTTTGAAGAACTAATAAATGGTTTGTAGAAGAGTATGTCACTTGTTATGACTGTACAAAAACTGCAATGAGGCTAAATGAACACTCAAAAATAAAGTTTCATAACCAATATAGCAATTCTTATTCCAAATATGAAGCAAAGGCAATTTTGTTGACAAGTGACAACACAAAATCATATTTCTAAACAGTAGAAATAACAAAATATTGATGAATAGGATCAGGATTCTGAAACTGAAGGTATACTAGGCTTACTAGCTGAATTTTGAAACTAAAAAGTGAAACAAAAGTCCCACATATTATGGATACAGAATAGTAAAAACAACACCATAAAAGTTGGCTTTCATATTATAGCTAAAAGAACAATCATATCGTCCAAAAAACCTAACACGAATCCCAAATCTGAACTCATCAAAATCAGATGTCAAACGCTCAATCCTCTACCTAATTCACAAGTAAATTGTAGACCATAACCAGCATAGATTCATTGCAAATTAGTCACATTAGAATTCTGAAATTCAAGGAATAGTGGCTGGATTTTTGAAACTGAAAAGTGAGATAAAATGAACAATCTGATTCATATATCTCACTGAACAATTCAATTCCAACAGATTGAACAAAAAAAATGAACAATCTGATTCATATTTCTAATTTGAACAATTTTTGTCTGATTCCTTTTCTTGGCTAAATGAACAATTCAGTTCCCACAGATTCAACAAAAAAAATGGGATAGCACGAACAGGCGACACAAGTATACATTAGGATTTCAGACAAACAAATCGGAAATATGGTTTTCATTAGGATTGAACAAAACGAACAACACCAACAGATTGAACAATTCAGTTCCTTTTCTTGGTTTCATATGGTTTTCATTAGGATTTCAGACAAACAAATTGGAAATCACAAGTATACATACAGTTGATTGGTGGTTTCGGATGGCTGGTGTACCGACGACAGACAGAGAGGCGAGTGGCGAACAACACGAACAAGGAACAATACGACTAGCAAGCCGGCACAGACCAGGACAAACAGGAACTCGGTGGGGCGAGTGGCGAGTGGCGACCGACGATCGAGAGACTCGCGAGAGAGAGCGATTGTTTGGGCTTTGAGGGACGGTGCTGGTTTCACAGTTCAACCTTAACTTTTGAGACGCACGGTATTTTTATTTAAGGATTTTGTTTATTAAAAAAAATTCCCCCGCCTGTTTATATGTGAAAAATATTTTGTTTATTAAATATATGGATAAGGATGGAAATTCATTCTTAAACATATAGAGATAAATGGCCATTTTATATATTGGTTAATAAAAAAATGTAAAGTATAAAAAGTTTGAAGGTTAATAAAATAAAAAATAATGTTTGAGATTGGTTAACTAAAATCTTTGAGTCAAATTTTCAATTCGTTTTTTCGGTTTTGGTTTCGGTATTTATACCATACAAAAGATGCATACTTCAAAAATAAAATTTTAAAATTTACACCAAGGATAAACTCATCGTTCTAAGTATACAATACTTTTAATTCTATCCAAAACTAGCAATCATAATATAAATGGCCAAAATAGTCATTAAAGTCAATGATTAATTAGACCCTAAACCTTAACTATAACCCTAAACACTAAACACTAAACCCTAAACTCTAAAACTAAACCTTAGACACTATTAAACCCCCAATGCATATATATTGACCATAATTCTAAACCCCAAACCATAACGCTAAACTTTAAACCGTATTAAATCCCAAATGTTAGTGTAGATCATATCCATAGCTTATATTGTATGAAAAAGTAAAAAATGGGACATTTAGTTTACAATAAGTTTCTAGTTTTCACTCCAATATCAATCTGGCTATTACGACTATACATTTCAAAGCTCTCGACACAACTACGGTACACATCCATCAAATGGATCGATATCACGAATTGGGAGGAGCCAAATTATAGAAAAGATCAAAATTGCGGTGTTTTACAATCATTTTCAAAGGTAAAGCTCGGATTTGGAGGTTTTAAACAACGTTTTTTCGATATTCCAATATTCACAAGCTCTCCAAACTTGAGGATAACCCCGCCTCGTCAAGATCTTTCTTTTAATATATAATATGCCCCCATCCGATAACCGAGCACAAAGTTATGCCTGTTTTAATTGAACCATCTATACACCTTGTCTTGTTTAACCCAAATTCAGCGACGCTCCTTTAACCCTTGCGAAAAATTAGCACATCTACACTATAGCTTAGGTCGAGACCTTCGAAACAAGGACTGACAATGCTCAAACGAATTACCGAGTCAAAAGTTATGCTACTTTAAAGTGTTGTCTCCGTTGTTACGCAAACTATCCTGCCATGGACGACAATACTGCTTAATATTAAAAATCCAACAATTACGCGTAAAAAAATTAAAAAGATGTCATACTTAAGTTAAGGGATCAATATTTTTTTATTTATTTATTAATTGATCTGTAATATAAAAAATTAGAATACTAATAGAAAATTAACATAAGAAAATCTAAAATTTAATATAAAATCTTCAATTAAAAACATAGTTCATATTAATTAAAAATGTTGTCATAGTTATGGATAGAATAATAGAATATTAATATAAACAATTTTGTAACTAAAAATATGGTGAATAAGACGTTAAAATTTAATGACAATATTACACTTAACCGTCATATTTATAAATAGAAAACTAATATATAAAATTCAACATATTTATGGATGAAAATTTAAAAAATTATCATTCTTATGTATAGAGAATTAATTAGTATGTATTCTCGTACCTTGTACGGGTTTTTTAAATAAAATATTAACAATAAAATATTTTCAAATATATTAATTATTTGAGAAAAATAATCATGTAAATACTTAAATATAAATTTTTGCTATGATCTGCATAAAAAGATAAGGCAATTATGATATAACTAATCAAGATCTTATCATATAAAGTAACAAATGATTGTATTAAAATAATAACCAAATTGGTAAAGAGATTGCTAGCAATATACGATTACAAAGATAACTATTCAATTAAGATATATTAGTTAAAAAAAATTCTATCTAAGAAATAAAATAAATAATCTAGAATTTGTATGATAGTATAAAAAAATATCCTAATGATCTTCCTATCTATCATATATTCATATCCAAAAAGAAAAGATTGTTTAATGATGGAAATTTCTATCCTATATTCTAAAAACATGAATAAGAATTTTTCATATCCAAAACTAAAAGATTATTTTTTAAAAAAGGTGGTGTGGTCTAATCTAAAAGTGACATGTGTCATTTAATAATTTTTTTAACCTTCGCTTTAGGTTATAGTTATGATGATGATATTGAAAAATACGAAATTAATATGAAAAATATGGTCATTATTAATTAAAAATATTGTCATACTTATGAATAAAAAATTAATATAAAAAAATTCAAAGATCTATAACTATATATTAAAGTTGTACCTTTTCGAGCAACTAAAACGATTCTGGTCCCACCTCATATTTACAAAATTAATTTTTATTTCTAATATTTTAACTTTTTCATATTAAATTCTTTTTTAACAATTTAAATCTATCTTTAACATCAAACAAATAACTATTTAGTATAACAATATCTTTTGAAAACTTCCTTATAAAAATATTTAAAGTTATAGATAATAAATTTAAAATATTTTTAAATAAGTATAAATATCTTTTATCTTTTAGCATGATGTCTTTTAACGAATTTATTTATAGATATATTTTTTCTTTTATAATAAAAAAATTAATGATAAATACTTATAATGTTTAAAAATAATAAAAATAGGTAATATCTACATCTATATATTAAAGTTGTACCTTTTCGAGCCACCAGAACGATTCTAGCCCCACCTCATATTTAAAAAAAAATAATTTTTATTTCTATTATTATAACTTCTTTCTATTAAATTATTTTTAACTATTTAAATTTATCTCTAACATCCAACAAATATCTATTTACTATAACAATATTTTTTGAAATCTTCTTTATACAAGTATTTAAAATTAAAAATAAAATATTTTAAATATTTTAAAATAAATGTAAATATTTTATTATATATCTTTTGGCGAATTTATTTATAGATATATAGTGATTTTCTTTTATAAAAAAATTAATGATAAAAATTTATTATTTTTAAAAGTAATAAAAATAGATAATAAAATATTTAATAGATATATTGAAATATTTGATAAACTCTGAATTTACGTACATGAAAAGTAATAAAATATGAAGAATATAATATTTGATTAAAAAATTATATACATTCTACGAGCAATAAATTACTTATATTAAAGTTTATATTATATTTTTATTTATTTATTTATTAATATCCTATTTATAATGTTTATAAAATATTAAGTCGTAGTCGTACATGGTACGACGGGTAAAACTAGTTAATATAAAATATGTGATTAAAAATATGGTTCATACTTCATACTAATCAACGTAGATTTGTTATATATTTTTATTTAAGTTAACAAAATCAACATAGATTTTGTTAGTCAAATTGATTCAATGATTCAATCCCGATATAGATTATTCTAAATGATGGGAGTTGATTATTTTTATTGTTTTTCTTCATTGAATATAAAATTTGGTTATTGTTATAAGATTTAGATAACAAATTAAATCAATTAGTATCCTTTTATATATGTAGAATATATTTTAAAAAACTTTTAATCTTTGAAAAGATTTAGATAAAAAATTAAATTAATTATATGCTCTATAAGAGTTTGGTTCTCATAAAACACTCCCTTAACATGACACGGAAGGAGCATTCTAGGCCCTTTGATCAAAAGATCTAAGGGCTGATGTTCTTTCTCCTTTTACTAAAGGCGGGGGTAATTATGTCTTTTCCCTCTCTAATTAATTAATCTTTTTTCTCTTTTTTTGTTTTGTTTCTGGGGGTAAATTGAGTGGACGGAGTCGTACACGGAGAAGTCGTCGCCGGTTTAATTCTTTGAACTGGATTTGGATATATAAAATCTCATTTGATTCTTTAATATTTTGGAAAGTTGGAATTTCGAATTTTATAACAAATATTTTTTCCTTAATCTTTTGAACTGGATTTGGATAAAAAAAAAAGTCTCATTTGATTGTTTAATATTTTGGAAAGTTGGAATTTCGAATTTTGTACCAAATATTTTCCAAATCTGTTTGGATATGAAAATCGATTTAAAACAATAAAAATATTATATGTAAAAAATACTATAAAAAATCATACTTATGAATAGAGATTTTTATTGCAAAACAAAGTTTTCATATAGTTATGGTAAAAAATTAATTTTAAATTTAAAAATGAAAAAAATTATATAAAAATTTAGCACCGTATTTTAAAAAAAACTATAATTATTGATACAAAATTAATTAAAAATCGATAAAATTAATATGATAAATTGGTAATTAAAAATATCCATAAATAATATTATACTTATAGATAGAAAAGTTAGTGCGTCCTCATTAAATGTTTTTAGCAACACAAATATTTCTTAATAAATGCTTTAAAATTCGTTGTTGTTGACCTTATGCGTACAAATAGCGATGAGCCACTATATTTTTCGTAGAATGTGATCTTCAACAAGGAATATAAGTTTCTCGCTAAAAGTGAAGTCACATTTAAAGAGAAATCATTAAAATCCTCGCCAAAAACCATATTTCGCGAGGAAAATAAATTTCTCGCTAAAACATATATCGACGAAGTTATTATGTCCTCGTTGAATGTTTTTGGCGACGAAAATATTCCTCAATAAATGCTTCAAAATTCTTCGTTGTTGATCGTATATTTTATTAGACCAAATTATGTGTACAAATAGCGATGAACCAACATATTTGTCGTAGAATGTGATGTTTAATAAGGAATATAAGTTTCTCGCTAAAAGCGAAGTCACGTTTAATGAGAAATCATTAAATTCCTCGCCAAAAGTCACATTTAGCGAGAAAAATAAATTTCTCGCTGAAAAAATGGTCGCAAAAAAGCATTTCTGTTGTAGTGCTATTTTTTGAAAAGGTAACGAACAAATATGTATTAAAACCCTTATTTTAATTTAATTCAACCTTCCTCTTATTTTCCTCTTCTAAGAGAAGACAAGTTAATTCTAAATTATTTAGTTTAATAATTAAGCGAGGAGATGTCAAAAATAATAATTCTTTATTATTATTTTCAAGGTGATACTTTTGTAAGAATTTTATAAACTTTACAATACTTTTTTAAGAAAATATGCAAGGCTTTATTTACTCAAATGAAAACCTTTTTAACCTACATGATATATATATATATATATGGTTTGCAATTTTGAGTGCATCATTATTTTTGTGCAAAACTACGTTATTAAATATTATCCTTATAATCAATATTTCTAAAAGTCATGATTAACTTATTATAAAATTATAGTAAAGTCTAGAATTGACATGCTTGTATACATTACTTTATAAAAACACTTTTATTTCCACATACAACATATCATGTTATTTAAATAGCTTATACTTATGACAATAATCCTTTTTTATTAAGAAGGTTCTAACAATTTTTATTTCAATATTTTAATAGTTCTAAGTTACATGCAAGAATGTATTTTTTCCATAAAACATTATAAAATTACATACAACAACTATGTGATTTAATTAAGTAACTAAAACTCTTACAAGAGTATTTTTAAATTTAGAAAGGTAACAAATAAACAAAAAAAATTATTTTAGCTGAAGTTGACATGCAGTGGTGGTTTGAGTTATAAAAACCCTTTTTTATCACATGCAAAGAATTATTTAATTTAATTAGACATATCTTGTTCTTATTAAGTTTACTTTACTCCAAAGTTCATATAAAAATTATCCAAAACTAATAAAAAGACATGCAAGGAGGTTTTAATCATAAAACTTATTTTATGTGATTCTCAAGTCATTACTTTAATAAATAAAATGATTATTTTATAGGCAAATAGCAAAAATAAAATTATAGGCTAATAAATAAATAAAAATCAGAATATATAAGTTAAAGCCACCTTTATTAAGCTTAAGATTTATTACAAATTACCTTATAACTTATAAAAATAATTCCCCTTTAAAATCCTTGCATGCATGTTATTTTCTTATAAAAACATATACAAATATATATATATTTTATAATCTGATTTTTTTAGAAGTTAAATAAGTAGAATGGGCATATTTTAAATACATAACAACAAAAAATCAGCCCAAACGAATTAAATTAAAAGGATTAGAATTATACCTCTAGTTGATTTTTACGTTGTGTAAAAATCCAGGATACAGGAGAGGGAAACAGAGGAGGGCGTCAGCACTGCAGGGGCGGCACCAAGACGATAGAGGCGGCTCCAGGGAAGGCCGATGGTGGCGCCCGCAGCAGGGGCGGCGGCCTGGTGGTGGAGAAAAATCGAGAGGGAGTAATTGTTTTACATGAAGAGGAAGGTGGGGTATGTTCCTGATTTTTCACACAATTGAAATTGGGGAAAGGTAATTGTCTGGGAAAACAATCTGAGGGTGTTGGTGGGGACGGCTCACATAGATCAGAGAAAGAGAAAATTAAGAAAGAAAAAAAATGGGTGGGCTACTATCATTTTTAACGAGAGTGAAATGGGTAACAACCCATTTCTATGGCCAATCTACCCCTTTATATAGGCAAACATGTAGGAGGAGGTAAATTTAAAAAAAAAGAGGAAGAATTTGTGCAAGTTACCTGAACTAGATATACCACTCAAACAAGAATATCGTTTGAGGAAACCACTCTAGATAAGAATCTCACCAAAGAGAAATTTTTGTCGAGAAACGCTCTCAACGACTCTTTTCATTCAATAATTAAAATCTGAATTGTACAGACTGACTTGACTTGATTTAAATAGAAGAATTGACATAGGAAACTAACCACTAAGCTCATCAAGAGATTAGTGCTCCTAACCTAACAACTAACGTAGTGGAAGTTGAATGAAACTAACCACTAACCACTAACTCAGCCTAATGCCTAAAAAACAAGGGAACTGACTTTGACTTACTAATGCTCCTATTTATAAAACAGAATCAATTCACCGATAATATAGTGATCATGCAGGAAATTGTTCATTCTATGAGAAAGAAGAGGGGTAACATAGGATGGATGCTCATGAAAATTGACCTTGAGAAGGCTTATGATCGCCTTCGATGGGACTTTGTTATCGATACTATCATCGATGTCGGCTTTCCTACAGTTTGGGCGTCTTGGATTGGTTAATGCATTAGTTCGTCTTCGATGCGATTACTTTGGAATGGTGAGCTCACCGAGCCTTTCTTACCTTCTCGGGGTATCCGCCAGGGGGACCCGATCTCGCCGTACCTTTTTGTGCTTTGCATGGAGAGGTTGAGTCAAATGATTAACCATGCGGTCTCGAAGGGTAGGTGGAGACCGGCCAAGATTACAAGATATGACCCGGATATCTCTCATATTTTCTTTGCCGACGACGTTGTTCTTGTTGTTGAGGCGTGGGTCAGTCAGGTTCGAATCATTAATGGACTGTTGGACACTTTTTGTAGTGCGTCCGGGCAAAAAGTGAACGTGGCTAAGTCCAAACTTTTTGTGTCTCCTAATCTTGGTAATGATGTGATCAATGGGCTCCAGATGGAATGCGAGTTTGAGGTCACGACTGATCTAGGCAGTTATCTTGGAATGTCGGTCCTTCATAAGAAAGTTTCTAAGGACACGTTTGGCCCCTTAATTGACAAGTTCAATGCCCGACTTGCTTCTTGGAAATGCAAATTCCTCAGCCTTGCGGGGAAGGTGACACTTGTTAAATCGGTTCTCTCATCTCTACCGGTTTATACCATGTCTACTTTGGTCCTTCCGAAAGAGGTGTGTGACAAGATTGATCAGCTCATTCGTAATTTCATCTGGAATGGTGATGGGGACCGTCGTCGCATCCACTTGGTTTCTTGGGACGATATCTGTCTGCCTAAAGACCTTGGAGGGCTCGGGATTAGGGCTATGCGTCCTTTGAATTTGGAAATTATAGGCAAACTTGGCTGGCGTTTCTTACAAGATTCTCTCGGGCTTTGGTGTTCTATTCTCAAGGCCAAATATGTTCGTAATTCGGGGAGCGAGGTGGTTGCTGCATCGGCTATTTGGCAGGGAATTAAAAAAGGAATTCAAGCTACTATTGGTGGCTATCGATGGGCCCTTGGTGATGGTTCTTCGATAGCGTTTTGGACGGACCCTTGGCTCTTGGAGAGTCGCCTTATATTTCTACTAGGGATCTTTTGGGGATTGATTTGTGGAATAGGGTCTGTGATCTTTGGGGCACCTCTAGTGGTTGGAGATGGGATGTCTTGGAGGGAGTTTTACCTACGACTGTACTGTTGAAGATCGCCGCCATTTCACCCAATTCTAGCCCTAGTGCGGTGGACACGCTCGCTTGGAGGCATTCAACTGATGGCGCGTACTCGGTGAAAACGGCTTACCTCAACTTTGCTTTTGAGGGTCCTCGACTCGGCAATGATGTGACTATATTCAAGATCATATGGAAGCTTAAAGTCCAGGAGAGAATTCGGTATTTTTTGTGGCTTGTTGTGCGTGGTTGCATTCTCACTAATGAGGAACGTCGACGCCGGCATCTCTCTTCTTCAGCTAGTTGTTGTGTGTGCATGGCGGAGGATGAATCGTTAGGCCATCTCTTCTGGGATTGTCCGGCGGTTTCGGGTATGTGGAGTTCGGTTTCCTTTCCCCCTTCCATGTCTGCTTTTTTCCATTTGCCTTTTGCAGTTTGGGTTAGAAAGAACCTGGCGTGCACTTGGAGCAATGATGATGGAGTGGATTGGTTAGCTTTCTTTGCGACGGCCCTTTGGTGGGTGTGGAAGTGGCGGAACGAGGCTGTCTTTGGCAATCACTATCGCGTGTCGAATGCGGCTGGCTTTGCTTATGATAAGGCCAAGGAGTTTACCTCGACTTGGAGTAATAGGCTCTCAAATTAACAACCTCAACGAAAAACGAAAATCTTGATCAATTAGACGCGCCCACCGGTAGAGTGGGTGAAGGTTAATACGGATGGCTCGGTGAACGGGGATGGACACACATCGACGGCTAGTGCTATCCGTGATAGTGATGGGAACTGGGTTTGTGGCTTTGTGCACAATATTGGTCTTTGTTCGGTTCCCATGGCGGAGCTTTGGGGCGTCTACAACGGTCTAAAGCTTGCTTGGGACAACGGTTTCAGGAAAGTTCATTTGGAGACGGATTCGAAACTTGTGGTTGATTTAGTTGGTAAAGAGTTGGCCCCTTGTTATCCGCTCTACGGAATGGTGTCCCAGGTTCAAGGTATCCTTAAGCGGGATTGGATCACCCGCTTCTCCCATGTCTTTAGGGAAGCGTATTGCCTCGCCGACTCCCTTGCTAGTTTTTCGTTTTCTTTTCCTCTAGGTTTTACTTTGTTGGATGAACCCCCTGAGGCTCTTGTTGTTTCTATTTTGGACGATGTCCGAGGTCGAGCTCTGCCTCGCCTCACTCGCGTGTAACTTTTTTCTCTTACGCTCTTAGTTTCCCAGGGCGGCCTTGCCATTCGTTTACCAAAAAAAAAAACAGAATCAATGACCTCAACAATAACAAACTGACTGAATTTCACTAAAATGAAATAACATTAACTAGAACCCTACCAGCTTCCTAACACACCCATAAAGCACAACAGAATAATCTTATACTGATATTCAAACGGGACATGCGTTCGGACGGTAAAATTTTATAACCCGAATTAAAATACTCTTTTTATAGAAATGATCCTAAAAATTATGTAGAGTAATAAAATGAACTAAAATGATTTTACTTTGTCACTTTTAATCTTAAGACATAAGTTTCAGAGTAATAAAATCAATTCCAAAAGATCCTTAAAATTATGTAGAGTAATAAAATCAACTCAAACGATTTTATTTCCCCACCTATAATTTTCTAGGGATAAATTCAGAAAGATATGATCATAACGTGTAACGAATTTATAAAGCGGGTCTTCGGAATTTATTCGGAAATTTGAAAAAAATTATCCGAGTGGTCTTATAATTTATTTGAACTAATAAAATTATTTTACGTGATTACTTTCAGTCACTTGTAAATTTTTAGACTTGAGTTCCTTACGTACGGTCAAAACGGGTAACGACTTTGCTAAGCGGGCCTTAGAAAGCTGTCTAGAAGAAGAAGAAAATTCAAATTTATCCTAAAAGTCACGAATATTACAAATGCAAGGTCTAACTAGGTCTAGCTAATGGACCTTAGTCTAGCTATCAGGCCGGTCTCTTAATAATAAGATGACAAACGCCCAATATAATAATACTATAAATAGAAACTAGCTATAAATAGAAAATACAATAAATATAATAATAATGAGATAGGTCGGAATCCAAGGCGGATGCCAATGTAGACTCGGGCTCGTCATGATCGATCGAGGTTTAGGACTGGATTGCATCATCCTCCCTCGCTTAGAATCGAAGCGTCCTCTCTTTGAGCTTGGGTAGTCCGGGGAGAGACGGAGATCGATAAGCAACACAACATCGTCGGGCTCGGTGTCATCCTTCGAAACTTCTATAATGGGCAAAACGAACTCGGGTTCCGAAGATGTTACAAGGTCAAGCAAGGACGCGACGATGATAGGTGGTGCCTCGGCTGCTGCGGCAAATAAAAGTATCGGACAAGGCGACGGAGGCGGAAAACTCGGCTCATCCTAGCTGCGCTCGCTATCCCAAACAAGCTCGCTATCCCAAATGGACTTGCTATCCCAAAACAACAGGTTGTGCCTCTGGTCCGCAGGCGCGACTTGGGAATCCGTGGGTAAGGATTGTTGTTTGGTCGCGTCATTGATCGGTGCTGCAACGACGTCGATTATGGCTCGAACCATGGCTATCTCCATACGTAGGGCTTCAATCTCTTGAGTCATGGGTGTCGGTGGTGCCGCAACCGGCATCACCAAGGCTTCGTCATGGCAGTAAGGTGCCCAAGGGGAGCCAAGGGCCATCGACGCTGGCAGGAACGATGCGGGTCGGCGCTGGGGTGCGCGGGCGCGTCATGGGAGTCCTGGCCAGCGCTTTGAAGACAAAAGCTTCTGTCGGCATGATGCGGGCTGGGAGGGCTAAGGCGCATTCGCGTCATGGTTGGGGTGCGATCGCGTCTCGGTTTGGTGCGGGCGCGTCCAAATGAGACAAGGCTGCATTGACAATGGCAGATCCCAAAAAAGGTCCAACTAATAACAGTTCGGCCACAAAACATAACTCGTTCCTAATTGCAAACTTAACACAAATTCGGCCAACTAATAACAGTTCTTAGACCGATATGGTGCATAATCATATTTTTTAGAGGTACTAAAAACAACTCCATGAATGAGCTTTAATCAAACACTTTTTTTTTCTTTTTTTAAAAGCTCGGCCTTTTTTGGGTTAAACAGCCGACTTCACACTTTAAAAAAAAAAAATTGAGTTTGGATACTAACTGAATACTAGGTAACAACTCTCTAGAAAAAGGATAAAATATCTCTGCCGGTTTTTAAAGTTTACTAGCAAAGATGTACATGTAGAGATATATAACCTTAGGAATGTTTGGGGGCAAGATATCATTCAAGCACAAATTCGGATATGCCCAAAAAAGATATTAATAGAATCGGATATGGGCAATTAAATTCTATCATGTATCTTGTGATACAAAGGGAGTTGATTCAGATGGGCAATTAAATTCTATCATGTATCTTGTGATACAAAGGGAGTTGATTCAGATGGTAAGTGGTCCGCTTCACATACACGATGTCTGGACTTCAATTCTAGTGGATTTAAAAAATTCTCTTTGGGAGACTCACCCATTAAAATCCGGTGCGCGACTCGGGTTGAACTTGACGTAACCAAGACGAAGCTCTAGAGAACCAGTGAGCAACTAAAAAAAACCCGATCTTGTGGATTTTTTTTTGGTAAGAGAATGCGGAATTTTTTTTTGGTAAAAGAATGCGGACATACTAAGGCAGTAGATGGAAGGGTGCAAATCAAGGACATACTAGTCTTGAAACGGTCTCGAGTCTTCTCCAACGGGATGGAACTGGGATAAGCGCGAACCACAAAGTGGCTCGTGTGATTTTAACTGTGGTTTAAACCTAATGACTGATAAAATTGTGAAATTGAACCACTCGCTATCCAGTTGGTTGACATATTTATAATCACTCAAGATTTTCAAGTTCTCATATAAAAAGATAACGAGGGCCTCTTAATTCTCACCTAATATTAAAAAAAAAGTAAATATAATATTTATTCGTTGATGTTCATCCAAATTGGTTGGTCTCAATCTTTTGTACTGTAGGTTGTTTAGACAAGTCTAATTAATTTCAGGCACAAATATTTAGGCTTGTGGTTGTGGTGTCCTGTTTCAAGTCGCAATGTACATGTTTTGGCCACACGCCCAAATCTCGTCGTCTTCCTCGTGGCTTCCAAGGAAGAACAATCTACAAAATCAATTCTCCTTTTTGCCCCTTGTCAACTGTGAACTCTCTCATTCTCATTACGGTCTTATGCTTTCAATTGAACTGATCCTACCAATTATGTGCGGCCAACTCTCTACCCACCTCCACCTCGCCTTAATTTCTAAAGTAAAGTCAACGGGAAGACCAAACAAATTCCCCCTACCACACTGATTTGAGGTTATGTTAGGTTAGATGATGTGATGTTTAATAGGAAATTGAACTTCAATTAACATCTGCTTCTTTCCGCTTTTTAATTCTTTTAACTTTCCTTCTTGTCTTGTTGGATATTGTGTAGTACATGTACATGGCTGAGATTTTTGTACTGCATTAGCAGTACAAGGAATTGCGATTCTTTGGTAATATATAATCTGGACTTTCAAACCATGATCACCGCGTCCCATATAAATCGGGTTTTTGAATTCATGCCCCAAGGCGATTTTGACTGCTGTTGTTGGGTCAATTGCCTGAATTTAGGTGAAAGAGAAGAAATACTTGTTCTGCGTATTCTTGATAGGTGGCAGTGAATTTCAGTGTCCATTTGTGGGTTTATGTGTCATTGGGTGGCGTATTGGTGAGTAAATGCTCGATTTCCATTTATTGTAATTATCTATTGTATTTTTTTATGTATGTATTTGATTGATTAGACCAGTTGGAGATTTTTTCTGTGCTTTTGAAAATATTGTAGATGATTAGACCAGTTGAGGTGAAAGAGAGAGAGAGCTAGGGAATCGAATTGGGAAGCCATGGGAACTGAAGAAGTTGAAGTGGTAGAGGAGGGAGTTGAAGAAGCAAGATCTGAGGAGTCAAAGAGAATACCACCATGGACAAAGCAGATAACTGTGAGGGGGTTCATAGCAAGCATACTAATCGGAACCATATACAGTGTCATACTGATGAAGCTGAATCTCACAACTGGGATCAGCCCAAATCTGAATGTTTCAGCTGCTCTTCTTGCATTTGTATTCCTCAGGACATGGACAAAGCTCCTCAAAAAGCTTGGAATTATGGCCACACCTTTCACAAGACAGGAGAATACCACTATTCAGACTTGTGCTGTTGCCTGCTATAGCATAGCTGTTGGAGGTAAGAATTAAAAACCACAATCCATATTCTCCCTTTCTTTTCAGCATATATTTTGGAAGACATGTGGTTTCCTATGGCTATGATGGTCTCAGCTTTGAAGGTGTTTCTAATGATCATGAGTGTTGTTTTGAAGGTGGTTTTGGATCTTACTTGTTGGGCCTGAACAAGAAGACTTATGAGTTAGCAGGAGTTGACACTATGGGGAATGGCCCCAACAGCTACAAGGATCTCAAGCTTGGCTGGATCACTGGTTTTCTCTTTGTCAGCAGCTTTGTTGGTCTGTGGGCTTTGGTTCCACTTAGAAAGGTGCTCTAATCTCATTCCTTTTATCATGCCACATCCTCTTCTTTTGTTATCATATTTTCTGAATTCTTTTTGCTACCACTTTATGTAAAAAGTGTCTGGAAAATTTATTATAAGCCCAAACCTACTTGCAAATGATTTTAATTGAGCTTGCCTTTTCCATGATGAAACCAGTTACTGATAATTTGATATCACAAGCCTACTTAATTTAGTTAAATGATTATATTTTGAGTGCTCCATGATGTCATGTCACCGCTGTGTTGTTTGAAAAGATGTAGAGTTTAATATTGCTAATGTGACTTTCAAACAAGCTGCCTGTTCTAAGATTTAAAATTATACTAGCAATGCCACAGTATTTCTGACATGGCTCTTGTTGTTTGGTAGATCATGATCATAGATTATAAACTCGCTTATCCAAGTGGAACGGCAACTGCAGTTCTCATCAACGGGTTCCACACAGAAAAAGGAAACAAGATGGCTAAGTATGCAACATTTCTGTTTCAAAGCTTGGACTTTGGTTTTGTCTGTTCTTTAGATATCTTCAAAAGCCTAAAGAATCCCGAATAATTATCGATTGCCTTCCAGGAAGCAAGTTAGTGGATTTGTGAAAACTTTCTCTTTCAGCTTCATTTGGAGTTTATTCCAGTGGTTCTACTCTGGAGGAGACGCTTGTGGGTTCGTCCAATTCCCTACATTTGGGTTGCGAGCTTGGAAAAATAAGTAAGTTTTGTTCATTTTCTCTGTAAGCATTTTCTCTGCTTTACATAGCTTTTATTGAAATTTGGCTTTCTTCAACATTGCAGCTTTTACTTTGATTTTAGCATGAGTTATGTTGGAGCTGGAATGATATGTTCTCATCTCGTCAACTTGTCGTTACTTCTTGGTGCAATTCTTTCGTGGGGTGTGATGTGGCCACTTATTCACGGACTTAAAGGAGAATGGTACCCTGCATCAGTGCCCGAGAGCAGTATGAAAAGTCTCAACGGTTACAAGGTTATATTCGCCTGTTCATTTCTTAATATTGACTTGGCAGACTTAATTTTCACTTGGGATTATGGTGATGTTGTAGGTTTTCATTTCTATATCTCTCATACTTGGAGACGGGCTTTATAATTTTCTCAAGGTGCTCTTCTTCACCATGAGAAGCATCCATGCCAGATTAAAGCAAACCAACAGTAAGTAAAAAAACATAAATTCCTACTGAAAATGGAGAGTGAAAATTTACATTAATGCATTTCAATTTGATCAGCTTCAGTGTTAGAAAGCAGCCAATCGCTGGACGAACTCCAGAGAAACGAACTCTTCGTGCGAGAAACGATCCCTGTCTGGCTCGCCTGCATCGGATACGTAATCTTGGCAGCGATATCGGTCGTGGCTATCCCACTCATGTTTCCGGAGCTGAAATGGTATTACGTGGTAGTAGCTTACATCCTTGCCCCGTCCCTCAGCTTCTGCAATGCGTACGGGGCCGGGCTCACCGACATGAACATGGCCTACAACTACGGCAAGGTCGCCCTCTTCGTCTTAGCTGCCTTAGCTGGGGAAAACTCGGGCGTGGTCGCAGGACTCGTTGGGTGCGGGCTCATCAAATCCATAGTCTACATTTCCTCTGACCTGATGCAGGACTTGAAGACGGGCCATCTCACGTTAACGTCCCCGAGATCCATGGTACTCAGCCAGGCTATTGGAACCGCTGTTGGATGCGTGGTGGCGCCTCTCACGTTTTTCCTCTTCTACAAGGCGTTCGACGTTGGAAACCCGGACGGCGAGTACAAGGCTCCCTACGCCCTTATATACCGCAACATGGCGATTCTTGGAGTCCAGGGCTTCTCGGCTTTGCCTCACCACTGCTTGCAGCTCTGCTACGGGTTCTTCGGATTTGCCGTGTTGGCCAACTTGGTACGGGATTTGGGGCCGAAACGGATCGGGATGTGGGTCCCGCTTCCGATGGCAATGGCGGTGCCTTTTCTCGTTGGGGCGTATTTTGCCATTGACATGTGTGTTGGGAGCTTAGTTGTGTTCTTGTGGCATAAGCTTGATAGGCCGAACGCCAGCCTGATGATTCCTGCTGTGGCGTCTGGGTTGATATGTGGGGATGGATTATGGAGCCTGCCGTCATCAATACTTGCACTGGTAAAGGTGAAGCCTCCAATATGCATGAGTTTCAATGCGACTTAGCCTAGGGTCCGTTTGGATTACAAATTTACAAATCTTAGCCTAGGGGTTAAATTTAACTGACTAGAACATTGTCTGAAGCTCGGGACGGGATCTGTGTTGTAAACACTTGCATATTTGATAACCCCTGTGAAAGACGATGGGTCTATTTGGAATGTCTAGATGTATGATAAAATAGTGGGTAAGGTCCCTGATATGAGATGTAAAATGTATTTGTCGAATAGACTGATCATGTGTATCAAAGGTGCATTGATACACGATTTTCTTTTTTCTCCCTGTAGTGCACCTGAGTTTGTATTGTTGAACCTAACCTGGTTCCTGCAATAAATAATAATTCCCTTGTAGTTTATTTCAGATAACTATTTTTCTTGATCGAATATTTCAGATAACTTAATAATGACGTATTTACAGGCCAATAAATAAAATAAACGACTTGTAAGATTCAGATTGTGCTTGTGCGTTCTTTGTCAAATCAAAAGACGAGTACGAAGACGGCGGCGATGGAAAAACAGCTGACGACGCTCGGAAGGTCGCTACTCGTTCCCTGTGTGCAAGAGCTGGCCAAAGAGCGACTTCCGAGCGTTCCTCCCAGATACAGTCGTTCTGATATTGAACCCACTTTTGAATCCGACGACGGTGGCGATCAATTGCCTGTTATAAGCCTCCACTCTCTGCTCAGTGATGACTCCTCAGAGCTTGAAAAGCTTCACTTGGCTTGCCAGAATTGGGGCTTTTTCCAAGTATGCCGTTTCTTTCACATTCATACAATCATACTCTTGTTGGATTGCTTCGAATCTTTCGTGATTAAGGATTTGCTTTGGGGTTTTCTTTTATGGGTATGTAAAATTTAGTTATTGGATATGATTTGGTTCATTTGTCGTGTGTGTTGGTGACTTGGGTGGGGAATCCACACACATGCCATCTAGCCATCTAGGTGTTTGATTAAACGCCTAAAAGAAGCGGGAAGCAGGCTTATGTCTTTAATTTTGTGCTTGATTTGATTGTCAGTTGTTAATTGCTTCTCAAATATAACAGAAAGTTAAAAATTCAAATTCTTAAGTTAGTGAGCCATGGAGTCAGCTCTTCTCTGATCGACAAGTTCAAGTCTGAGACTTTGAGCTTCTTCGATCTGCCAATGGAAGAGAAGAAGGCTTACTGGCAGACGCCTGAGGAATTGGAGGGTTTTGGGCAGCTCTTTGTGATGTCAGAGGAGCAGAAGCTTGACTGGGCTGATGTATTCTTCTTGAGCACACTCCCAAAGGAAGTAAGAAAGCCTCACTCATTGCCTATGTTGCCTCTTGCCTTGAGGTCCGTACCTCTCTCCATTCACTGTATGCATATGTGGTTATGATCTTTTGTGCACTGTTATGGCAGGTAGAAGAAAGATTTAAACTTCACCTAATGAGCTTTTCCCCTCTCATGTGGGGAAATGCTTGTAAACGGCAGGGACCATTTGTTAAATTGGCCATTGCTCACCAAATCACCCTTAAATGTACTGGTTATAGAAAGGACACCCTTTATGCATATTTCGTCAACCAGATGCCATCTGAAATCAATTTCTTTTTGTGTACTGTAAAACATCACACTGAGAAATCATATCATGTTACATTGTTACTACAGTAGCTGTTACAAATTCACTAATAACTTTTAGTTTTGTGAAAGATATCTGGTTCAAATGGGTGATTTTGACAATCGAAACTTGGGACTTGGTTGATTACTGCTAATTAGGACAATATTCAAATCAATCTAAATGATGGCATATCATTTTATTCTGCCAATAAGTAGTTTCATGCAATGGTGGGCTGATGCTGTATGCAGGGATACCTTGGATGCTTATTCAACTGAGATGAAAAACCTGTCGATGAAAATCCTTGATTGTATGGCTAGAGCCCTAAAGATTAATGGAGAATGCATGCGAGAATTGTTTGATGATGGGAATCAGTCAGTCCGGATGAACTACTATCCACCTTGTCCACATTCAGATGAAGTCATTGGTTTCAGTCCCCACTCTGATTCTTCTGGTCTGACCGTCGTCCTTCAGCTCAATGAAGTTGTGGGTCTACAAGTAAAAAAGGATGGGAAGTGGATTCCTGTAAAACCTCATCCACATGCTTTTGTTGTGAATGTTGGAGATGCCATGGAGGTAAGCACCTTACTTTTACATGTTTGCTTTTATTCTCTTCTTGCTTCTGTTTGTTTTTCCCCCAATAATTGAGCATGGACACGAAGTCACCAAGGCACCCCTATGAAAATAATGTAAATAGGAAAAAAAGGTGAAATTAAGTAAATGTTACAGCAACCTGTCTAGAAACTTGGTGAGAGTTTGGCAGTTGGGACTTCAAATCCAGAAGCTCAAAATTTCAACTAGTAGAGATGGTTATGCAAGTTGATCTATTAGCTTCTCTTAGCAGTCTATTGTTTTGAAAAGAACATGTCAAATTCCGCATTGTGCCCTTGTGGGTTTTGATGCCTCTTACAGTTCATTCAAATAAAATCACTACCATCATCCATTGTGATGATTTAGGTTGGCCTTGTTCCTATATGGCGGCCTAATGTTTGCCTTGTAATGAGCTAGTAGTTCATGGTTTCAAAAAAAAATAAAAATACAATTAATACCACTGCCAACAACATCTACCCAGGTGGATCCCGGTACAAGCGAGATCTTGGGGGTCAAGATGTACGTACCCTTGCCCTGAGTGGAAGTTGGGAGGGTTTGTCTGATTCAAATAAAATCACCATGCTTAAAAATAGTATTTCCATAATTTTCAGCTTAGAGCACCCTATAATTGCTAAGAATAGTGATAAACACCACTTGGATTTGAGTAAAACTTAATGACCATAAGGAACATTCAAATTCACAAGGTCATCACGCATTCATGCATATTGACAAAGCCCACTTTCAAGTTTTATTATACTGGAAAGTTTGGAGTAATCAGAAGACGTGTTCTTAAGATTCTCAAAACCACCTTGCAATATTGAATTAACTAACTGAGCAGAAGCTCAACACACTCGTCTCATTTATTTCATCATCTCCTCAGCTGAATGCCTGAATGTGTATATGCTTGTTCTTTTCACTGAGGAGATATTTATTTATTCCTGCTTTGCTATAATTTTAACCCGCAGATTATATCAAATGGAACCTACCGTAGCATTGAGCATCGAGCAGTTGTGAATCAAACAAAGCAAAGGTTATCAGTGGCGACGTTTTATAGCCCTGCCATCCATTGTGAAATAGGCCCTCACCCAAATTTAATCACCCCACAAACTCCAGCCAAGTTCAGAAGAACCAACATGCCTGATTTCATCAAGGGATTTTTTGAACAAAAGTTAACTGGTAAATCCTACCTTGATACCATGAGAATCGGATATGACCAATATAAGCAAACTGCACTACAATCATCTTGAACATTCTAACATACCAAATAATGTTGTTAGCTTATTATAGAGCTTTTGTTGTATTCTTACATTGTTTCTGGACTCTGCTACTGTCTTCCTAACTTCTTATGGGCTACTACCTACAGCAATTACTTGTGTACGAAACCACTAATTATTTGTGGACCTCGGATTTAGGGTTCTGCTGTTATGTGTGTACGAAATTTATGAGTTGATTTAATGTGATTGAAACAATAATTGTAAACGGAAAATGAAGATGGGGCATTTTTCCCCCTTTTTGACAAGGAAAAAAATGCTATGTACTAGAGACAGGTCTCTTAGATTGAGAGGACGAAGCAAATCCCTAACTAGAAAAGCCGACAAAAAAATACAAACACACAAAACTCCAAACAAGAAAAAGAGAAACCTAATAGACAAACAAAAAATAACAAAGTATGAGATGATTGATCTAAGCACTACTAGAAGCAACATTGTCGGTATGTAACAGGTCAACTTCATATGGAGAGCGTACAATTGACCACCATGAGGTTGTCCCCACCTAGACGAAGGTTCTTTAGGAGCATACAACACAATCACAGCTTCGATCAAGTACAACTCGATCCCTTTCCATGTCAGCTCCAAATGGCAGAAAAGAATTTTTGAAACATTGGCTGAAGCTCAAGACGGGATATGTATTGTACAATTGACATTGTTGAAGCATAATAAACCGAAACCAGACGAATCCGAACCCCTATGAAAGATGATGGGTCTATTCCGCATGTCTAGATGTATGATAACTTAGTCGATAATGTAGTTGATAAGGTAGTTGGTATGAGATGTAGAGTTTATTTCTTAGATAGGCTGATCATGCGTATCAAAGGTGTATTGATACCCGCTTCTCTTTTTCTCCCTATAGTGCACCTTTTTTTATGAGAAAAGGAATTAAAGGGTCAACTCAATGAGATGTGGACCCTCCTAGTGCATCTAATCGGATGAGATCATGAAGATCTCTGAGCGTTGTCTAGGTCAGGATGTGGCTAGGGATTATCTTAGCATTGTGATCCACCAATTTGTTGATTTCATGTGGTCTTGTCTCGAACCTCTGCAATGAGACCAACATGTTAGACAAAATAAGACTCCCCACGAACATAAACAAATACCATCGATGGCATTCATGAGACAAAATTTATCCCCTTCGATCTTGATCTTCGTTTAGCCTAATCAGAGCCCTTCATTGACTTCGTTCCTAAGGCCAAGATCTTTTTCCATAATCACAAGCAGGGAAAAAAAGGCATTAGGCGAACAAAAGTGATAGGGGTCCTATGGCCTAGGCGCTAGGCGAAAATCATGCGCCTTTTAGATCAAGGCGCTCTTTTTGCAATTCTTTCTTTGTAGATTAGTACAATGCTACAGAACTCATGAATTTCCATTATATGGTGCAAATTTATAAATTAGGTATCCTAGATTCTTTTCTAATGACATTCTCAAAAAATAGCATGATCTATTCTAAGGTAGAAACTAATAATGATGACATGATGTTTTTCTAATGAATGGTGCATGGTCTTTTAGGAATTAGAATCATTTTATTAGATGACAAAAAAACAAAGGATAAAATCAGATTAATTAACTAAGCTAGCACAATCACATTGCATTATTGTACAATAGAAAACAAGTATGTTAATTAAGTAGACAAAGAAAGACAAACCAAGAATATGAAATAAGAGTGAGATTAGAAAAAGAATGGGCAAGTAGAAAAAATAAATAAAATTAGAAAAAAGATTCAACTTTTTACAAAATAGGAGAAGAGAGAACTTAGAGAATCAGAGAGTTAGAGACAAACTGCAAAAAAAAAGAAACTTTATAAGCGATGTATTAGAGAGCCATAAAGTGATTAGAGAAGTCCAATAGAGATGAGAGAAATGCAACAGTCATCATTGGATTGAGAAAATATGTGTAAATGTGGATAACCAAAGATCTATGACAACCTAAAAAGTAGAACTATAACACCTAAAAAGCTACTAAACTTAGCAATTATTATTTATTTTTTCTTTCCTTTTATTTACTGTAAAAATTTGCCCAAATGCGCGAAGCCTAAAGGTGCTCACCTTATCCCTAGGCACCTAAGCGCTCAAAGGTGATCACGTTTCTGAGAACACCTGCCTTAACCATCGAAAGACGTTTTACTCCTTGCCCTAACACTTAGGCTCTAGGCAAGCACCTAGGTGACACCTTTTTACTCATTGATCACTCGTTGCTCTCCACATTCTCCATTAACCCACATGATGGCATTGCCTCTTGGATCCCTGCTAATAAAACCGAAAAAAGAATGACCAGATGCGCTTTTTACAAAGTCAAAGTTCATTTATACATACCCAGGTTGAACACGGGTCCATTTGCGCTTTTTGCGTTTACTTGTTGTTTGGTTTTTATGGTTTTTATTTGTTTTTGTAATGAACAATAATCCCTCGTCAATCTTTTTTGTGCCAAGGTCCCATCGTGACCTAAATCTGTATTTTACCTGGTTCTTTCAATAATTCGTATTTCAGATAAATTTCGGATAATGACTTATTTACCGGTCATAAATATAAAATAAAGGTTGGCATTATGTGGCCTATCTAACACTTACTACGCGGATAACATTTAGCTTTTATTATTTGTAGTTTCTTCCTTTTTTTTATAGTATTTGCACTTCGTTCCCTTTATTTCTAGATAATTATAAAATTAATTAGTAAGTTTTAAGATATTAAAAATATCATTATATTTAAGAGGAAATTGCACTAAACCACCCGTTAAATAGGCGAATTTACACTTGATTGATACGTGATTGCCCCGGAATCCTCCGTAGAAACCTCGTATATGACCCACACAAGTCCCGATCTTGCCAGCAAATCAATTCAATCCTACAAAAGCTTTCAATTCAGATTCCTTGCGATGCAAGTAACAATGAAACTGATTTGAATGAATGAAATTGAACCGATCTGATTGATAGAATGAATCAACTTTGATAGTTCAAACGGATTGGCTCTAACGCTAAATCCGAATGATTAACTAGTTTGATCTTTAATGATCACAACTAGAACAATCTAATTGACTAAACTAAGAAACCAGATTCGAAAGAGAGAGATTGAGAATTCTCAAAATTGTGATGGTGATGATCGACTATTGTAATTGCAAGCAAACACAGATTGTTGTTTTTGGAGCCCAAGAGATAGATTAAACCAATGTGGGTTTAATCTCTCTCAAGCTGATTTTTATTGAATGAAAATGCAAAGTATAAATAGAGAATACAAAAGCTAATCCTTGGGGAGCAAGGAATAGAGGTAGCCGGCCCTAGGAGAGAGAAAATGGCCTCCTTATCTTGCTTCCCAAGATATAATAAAATATCTAATAAAATCTATCTAGATCCCCTTAAATAAAATAAATCATAGCTGATTTATTTATTTAAGGAAACAACCTAACAAACTCAAAATATCTCTAACAAACTAAAAATATCTCTAACAACCAGGAGAGAGAATATTCAACCAACTAACATCACCCTATTGATTGAATTTCTCTACATTATTTAAAAATAGAAAATCGTTCATAAATAAAATAAATAAAGATAGAAATTTAAACTAAAGATAAGATTTCCGTAAGACTTGAACAACTCTCAGTAAAACCCAGTTTTCGGCGCTTTACTGTTGGATTCTGAATTTGATGTAAACTACAGAGTTGTAGAACTTTTAATTATCTTTCCAACTAGTACTTAACGGACTTGAGATGAATTTTCTAGCCCAAGTTATGACCAATTTACTGAGCATTGTTTTCCATTTGACGGACTTCTTACTTTCCGAACTTTTGTGACTTGATTCTCTTCCTTGCTGGCCTTGGACGCCATGGATGGATATTTTGAAGAGATAGTATCAATTCCATGAAGTTATCCTTGTACTTGAATGCCCGAGACCTTGGAAAAGGTCTTGGCCTTGGCCTCCTAAACACCTTCTTTGCAAGCGTCTTCTTCATGGTCCTTTGATCGCTATCATTCTCCCTCACTTGACCTCGAATCGTCCTCGATTCGATGTTGCATGTAAGATTAAGAGGAGAAATATCTTGAAATGCTGGAGATACTAAAGTCACCATGGTTAGTATAGAAGGTTTTGGAGCAAACATAGTTGATGGAGGAAATTGAATCATCTCTTGGACATTAAGGCTCTCTTTGACTAAGACTTCATTTGAGAGATCTGTTTCTTCCTCCATGCTCGTCTCTTGAATGATTTCTTCAGTTGGCACCTCCTCCTTCAAACCTTCCTCATCAATAAGGCTTTGAAGATCACATAGGAGGTTACTTTCTTCTTTAGAGGTCTCTTGGCTATGTGGGATTATAACTTTCTCTCCTTGAGTGAACAATCCTGGTTTTGGTGAGTCAGAAACTCCCAATTCCTGCAAAAAGGAGTTAGGATCCAAAACAATGGAAGAAGAGTTAGAAATGTACCTCATTTGACTAGAATTAGCCAAAATCTCATTCTTTCGTTGGAGTTGATAAAAATACTTCTGAGCAGCTCGAACCAAGGCATCAACATCATTGTAGTCTGTATAGCTTTCAAGATGTTCTTGGAATTGATAATTCAGTCCATCTAAGAATTGTAGACATATATACCTTGGTGATACATCAACTCCAGCAAAACACATCAATTCTTCAAGCTCCATGAAGAAGTCAAGTGGAGATCTAGAACCTTGCTTACAACTAGCCACTCTTTTCAACCGTTCAGAATGCTCATATGGAACAAACTTCTGGCGCATATAGAATTTCAGTTGATGCCAAGTCGAAATGGGCTTAAGACCTCGGTTCCAACGATCTCTCTGTACATGATCCCACCAAAAACGTGCAGCTCCCACAAGACAAGTTGTTACTGCATACAACTTCTCTTGTTCAGTGTAATTATGGTACTCAAGGAAAGAGTTGGTGTCTTCTTCCCATTCAAAATACCATGTAGGGTCAGTAATCCCATAAAAAGGCTCTATTCGGTGTGGAACATATTTTTGGGACATCCTGAAACAAGCAAGAAAGTAGAGAGAGTAGTGTGTTCTAAGACAACTCACAACAAGCAATACCACACCTTGATCAAGCCAAAACTTGCCTTAAAGCAATCCAATCAACTTAATTCAGTTTTTGGGCTGATTTGAGGGAGTAAAATGGGTAGATATAGTGTAGGTATGGAATACTAATGATAAATAAAGGAAATATGCAGCTTAAGCAAATGGCAAGTATGCAATAAGACAAGCAATGCAAATAATCCCTCTATGAGCTCTAAAACACATGCAATCTCTCAATTGACTCTATGCAAGTTAATAAAGCCAAATTTCAGCATGGAAGGACAGAAAATATGGTAGGCTTAGTGACTTTTATTTCGTCACTCTTTTTCTTCAAAGTGATTTCTACTTAGCTTTCTTTTTAAGCAAGCAGTCACTAGGGTTGAAAGTGGCTTAAAACTAGCTGGGGTAGATCACTTTTCTTTTCTGTTTTTTTTTAACTTTATGCACAATCTACTCTTGTTCTAGAATTGAGAAACAAGCAAAACAATGCAATAATTGAATGCAAGGGCAAAAACGAAACTAATCTGATTTTTTTTAAACTAAGTGACTTTTGCTACCAATGAAACCAACTAGAATCCAAATTAACAAAAGAAGAAGGGGTAGGTCGAATTTGATGGGATGCAATAGCAAAAATCAGCAATTACTAACAAGCAATATGAATCTCTATTGATCATGCAACATGAAATAAAAACTCATAAAAATTGTAGGAAGACAATTGCTAATCTTAATTGCAACACAACTCAACCAATTCAGCAAATAAACATGCACAAATCCATTAAAAATCTCCTAATTAGGTAGTTACTTGGAGGGCAAGTAACAAGTAAGAGAAAAAGGGTTTGGGATGCTCACGACTAGATTAGGGTTCGACTGTTAGGGTTCGGTTCTAGGGTTTGGTGAAAGGTAGGGTTTCGGACTAGGGTTTACGAGAATAGGGTTAGGGTTTCTCGCAACTAGGGTTAGGGTATGGGATTAGGGTTGGCCGCCAATTTAGGGTTAGGGTTAGGGTGAGGCCGCCAATTAGGGTTAGGTTTACGAGAAGGGTGGGGTGCGATCTAGGGTTTAGGGTCTCCGAATTGGCTAGGGTTTGTGGGGGTGGGTTCGGACAGGGCTGGGGGGGGGTGCCCTAGAGCGACACTAGTTTGGGGTGGTGGTGGTGGTTCGTGGTGGTTGGGTGGCGGAATTATGGTGGTGGTGGTGAAAAATTCAATCTTTGGTCTCAAAAATTCAAACTTTAGGTAAAGGTGGGATTTTTGGGATCAAAAATTGAATCAAATCAATTAGAAAGCAAATTAAGGAAAGAAACAATTACTTGGCAAAACGCTCTGATACCACTTGATACGTGATTGCCTCGGAATCCTCCGTAGAAACCTCGTATATGACCCACACAAGTCCCGATCTTGCCAGCAAATCAATTCAATCCTACAAAAGCTTTCAATTCAGATTCCTTGCGATGCAAGTAACAATGAAACTGATTTGAATGAATGAAATTGAACCGATCTGATTGATAGAATGAATCAACTTTGATAGTTCAAACGGATTGGCTCTAACACTAAATCCGAATGATTAACTAGTTTGATCTTTAATGATCACAACTAGAACAATCTAATTGACTAAACTAAGAAACCAGATTCGAAAGTGAGAGATTGAGAATTCTCGAAATTGTGATGGTGATATCGACTATTGTAATTGCAAGCAAACACAGATTGTTGTTTTTGGAGCCCAAGAGATAGATTAAACCAATTTGGGTTTAATCTCTCTCAAGTTGATTTTTATTGAATGAAAATGCAAAGTATAAATAGAGAATACAAAAGCTAATCCTTGGGGAGCAAGGAATAGAGGTAGCCGGCCCTAGGAGAGAGAAAATGGCCTCCTTATCTCGCTTCCCAAGATATAATAAAATATCTAATAAAATCTATCTAGATCCCCTTAAATAAAATAAATCATAGCTGATTTATTTATTTAAGGAAACAACCTAACAAACTCAAAATATCTCTAACAAACTAAAAATATCTCTAACAACCAGGAGAGAGAATATCTACATTATTTAAAAATAGAAAATCGTTCATAAATAAAATAAATAAAGACAGAAATTTAAACTAAAGATAAGATTCCCGTAAGACTTGAACAACTCTCAGTAAAACCCAGTTTTCGGCCCTTTACTGTTGGATTCTGAATTTGATGTAAACTACAAAGTTGTAGAACTTTTAATTATCTTTCCAACGAGTACTTAACGGACTTGAGATGAATTTTTTAGCCCATGTTATGAGCAATTTACTGAGCATTGTTTTCCATTTGACGGACTTCTTACTTTTCGAACTTTTGTGACTTGATTCTCTTCCTTGCTGGCCTTGGACGCAATGGATGGATATTTTGAAGAGATAGTATCAAGTCCATGAAGTTATCCTTGTACTTGAATGCCCGAGACCTTGGAAAAGGTCTTGGCCTTGGCCTCCTGAACACCTTCTTTGCAAGCGTCTTCTTCATGGTCCTTTGATCGCTATCATTAACCACCCGTTATACACGAATTTGTTTTAAACCACTCAAAACTTTCATTCCGTTAACAAATAGCCACCCATGAGCCTTTTCCGTCAAAAAATCCGTTAAATCCTACCCTTTGACAGTTTTGCCCTCAACTGTTCATCATGTCTTCTTCTTCTTCCGTCTTGTCTGGCCTCTAACCTCGCTCACCAACCACACAGGTTCTGGAGGCCGCCGAACACCTTGGATTTGAGCACCAGGTTCTGGAGTTGGCGATTGAAGCCCTGGGAGACGCGGGTCTTGAACTGGGCGAGCAGATGAAGCAACGCGGCCTCCTCTTCCGCCTCCCCCTCGGCGAGGGCTTTGACGAGATTGTGGAGGCTCTCGCGGTTGATCCAGGCCTGGATCTCGGACTCGATGCCGCCGGCGACGCGGGCTAGCTCGTGAGTGGGACTCGATCCAGGCCTGGATAAGCGTATTGTAGAGATTCGCATTGGGACGGTCGACCTGATTGAAAGCCCTAACAGCCAATTCGATTTCCCGACAGAGGGAGAAAGCAAAGATGAGCTTGGGGACGACGAAGAGGTCGCCGTGAAGGCCGAATTTGAAGACCTCAGAGTGGATTTGCAGGGCGTAGCTGAGATTAGTGCACTTGTGGAGGTCGGAAAGCTTCTCCTCAAAGCGTCGGCGAGAAGAGACCCAGGAAGGGGCTCGGAGTGGGGCTGAAGCGGCGGCCATTGGAGGCAGGGGTTCAAGGAACCCGTTTCAATTTGGGGCGAAATCGAGGGCAAAGTAGTAATTGTACACGATTTAACGAATTTTTTGACGGAAAAGGCTCGTGGGTGGCTATTTGTTAACGGAATGAAAGTTTTGGATGGTTTAAAACAAATTCGTGTATAACGGGTGGTTAAGTGTAAATTCGCCTATTTAACGGGTGGTTTAGTGCAATTTTCTCTATATTTAAAGTAGTAGTTTAAAAAATTCAGTCTTTTGTAGTGGTCTTGCAATATGGTATCAGAGATATGTTAGCAAGTTAACAAGTTGACAAGCTGAAGGTTTTGATAAATTTCCTAATCGAGAATCTCCTCATATTAAATCTCTAAATATTGAAAAAAACATTATGAAGCCATATTAAATACTATAGTCGAGAACATTTCAGATTTATAAAGTCGTATTTTTAGATTAAGAGAAAGTTGAAAACCACATATGAGGTTGTGATAGTACAAAACCATGCAGTTTTCGTAGCATCCCATGGAGTTCCCCACTCCCTTGGGCAACATAAGCTCGATGCCTTCGGGCCATGCCTAGTCAAGGAAAATGTTGGCCGGTGTGGCCAAATCTATTGTTGTATGCAACACATTAGGGAGATACTCTCCAAGCTCGCGCTTCTTCGACATTGGGATCCTCGTTTGCATGATGAGGGGGATCGCGAAAGTGAGAACTCCTATGGGTCAACAATTAAAGCTAGGCTGCTCATTGGAGTGCTCCGAAGCGCACTCCTTTTATCACCCGATGATGAAGCCGAAGCAACTTCTTTCCCCAACTTTTGAGTGCTTTCTATCGTCGAAGGTACAAAAGTTTCGGAAGAAGTGAAAAAAGGCGAGGCGTTACCCTAGCATGGGCAGAGAGCACGGGTTTTGAGAATCAGATTCTATAGAGATCCACATGGAAATGTGAGAAGTCTAGGGCACGGACAAAGCGCACACTTGGAAAAAGAAAAAAGAAGATAAAAAGGTTCATGGGAGGAAAATGATGTCCATGTTTCTAGCATAGTTTTAGTATGTTTTTCTAGCTCTTTTAGTTTAGTTTAGTTGTATTTTTGTGAGTGTTTTGTGTCTTTAGTATAGTTTGCATATTTTGTGAAAAGTATGGAAACTACGCTATTTGTTTGTTTTTGTGTAGGTTTTGAGACGGATTTTGATGCATTCAAGGACATTAGAAGAGAGGAGCAAGCTAGGAGGAAGAAAAGAAGGAAGCTATGGAAGAAACTCCCACAAAATCCAAAGAAAAGAAAGAAGAATGGCAAGAAAACAAGTCAAGACCAACCTCGATATCGACCCTCTAGGGATCAATACCGAGGTACTCAGCACAGCCGACCTAGTGCATTAATTACTTTTTATTCCGTAATATTTTATCTTTAGTGAGTTTTGTTTTTATGAAAACTTTTTAGAGGGATGTTCTAGTATAATACTCTTGTTTAGACACAATTTGGAGGACTCACTCTCACACCCCCTAGGTTTTAGATTGACGTTAGTTTAGAGATTTGGGAAGACAAAGGTGTTGCTTGGGGTACAAGGAAGAAGATTGTTGAAGATTTCTTGTGTTCTAGGTTGAGTTTTGAGACAAGTTTGAAGTTTTAATTCAAGTAAGCCTTTAGTTTTAATTCAAATCATGTTTTCTCTTAATTGCTTTGCTTGTTTTTCTTCAATCATGAGTGAGTAGTCTCTTATTCTAGGGTTGGGGTTAGAAACCCAACATGATTGTGCATGAATGGTGATATGAATGAATGAATTGAATGCCTTTTTCCATTATTCTACTTGTTTGTGCAAAAGCTTTGACGAAAGTCAAAGTATTTCATGTTCTTAACTTAATTGAAAGAGAAAGTTGTGAATTTGAATAGAGATAAAGTTTGAGACGAAAGTTGAGAACTTTAGATCAAAATAAGTAGATTAAGTGAATTGATTTATGAAAGTTGATTGATTTACTTATTTATTCAACGAAAGTTGGTGACTTTATGTTAAAGGCATGATATTTATGATTCATATTGTTTGAATTTGCATGATTGTGTTGTGGTGGACCCTTATGCTAGATTTTATCCCTTATTTGCAAACCGAAATTCAAACCCAGAAGCCTCGATATCGATCCTGCCCAGGTCGGTACCGACCTGCAAATTTCCGCTTTGTTCTTGTTGTTTACTTGGTTTTTCTGCTGAAATTGTACCACGTTATCGACCTTGACAAGGTCGATATCGATCCTCTTCAGTGCAATTGTTTTGCTTTGTTCCTTGGTTTGTTTGTTCT
This sequence comes from Fallopia convolvulus, assembly GCA_964016875.1. Taxonomy (NCBI): domain Eukaryota; kingdom Viridiplantae; phylum Streptophyta; class Magnoliopsida; order Caryophyllales; family Polygonaceae; genus Fallopia; species Fallopia convolvulus. The sequence goes on along the minus strand of OZ024734.1, from coordinate 23,900,539 downwards.
TGTGCTTTTTAGTTTAGTAATTAGACACAACCTCGCTTCCCGTGGACGATCCTGACTTCGCTATATTCAGCGGGGTCTTGACTATAAATTTATTTGTCGTCAAGTAAATCTCTCCCAACAAATTGACGTCGTTGCCTGGGAGGCGATAGCGTTGTGTTTAGTTGCTTTTTGGGTTTGGGAATAGCCCGACCCTGTTTTTGTTTCTGATTTGTTTTGTTTTGCTTTGTTTGTATTTTCAGGTTTTATGCAATGGCTGCCCCTAAAGATATTGCTCAACAAATGGCTAACCTCCACCCAAGATGGAAGCAATGCAGAGAGAAAGAGATATTGCAAATGCACTGGCCGCACGTGAACAAGAGAATGCCTCTCGTCTACAAGAGCAGTTGAATGCCTTTCCTAGGAACGCCAAGCAGTACATGCACCCAGAACTCAAGGTGCCAGAGTCAGCAATCATTCTCGTATAGATAGAGAAGATCTTTGAGATCAAATTTCAATTTATATCTTAGAAATTTTATTGATTTATGTGACACTATTTCTGCTGAAGGTGTCTCTTTGGAATATGTTATGTTGAAAGCTTTTAAGTGGTCCCTTGCAGGAAAGGCCCTGAGCTGGTTGGTGAGCCTACCTCCAAGGTCAATAAGGACTTGGAAGGCTTTGCATGATTTGTTCATGACAAAGTTCTTCCCACCCGCCAAAACTACGAAGTTAAGTAAACACATCACCTCCTATCACCAACTGCCTAATGAAAGCTTTGTGGAGACGTGGGAGAGATTCAAGGAGATGCTTAGACAATGCCCTACTCATGGGCAACCACAATATGTACTCCAAGAGATCTTCTTCCAAGGGATCAATGCTGACATGAAGAACCGCATCAATTCGCACATCGATTGCGGTTTTATTGAGATGGGTCCCGATGAAGCATGGACGTTGAGAGAAAAACTCACCAATTACGATGCCATGTTTTGGACGCCGCAAATGCACCAACCTCAAAGGAGTCTCTACAACCCAAACACTGATGTTGATCCAGATGTCAAAGTCCAATTCATGCAAGACGAGATCAACATACTGAAGAAACAGGCAAATTCTTTGAAAACCTCTCAACCTTGTCAGTAATGTGGCTCTCAAGCCCATAGTACTTCTTCTTGCACTAACATTGAGCAGGTTAGAGCCGCTGAGGCCTATGCAGATGCGCATTATATGGGAGGTCAATATAGAAACCCGCCTAACAACTATGGGAAGAACAACAACTATCCTACTTGGGGAAGTTGCAATCAAGATCAAGACAATGCGCCTCCACCACAAGAGAGAAAGCCTGTACCTTACAGACCTCCAAGCTATCAAGAGCCACCTTCATGAGTACAAGGGCTACAAGAGAGCATGAATGGAGTCCACAATAAATTTAATGATGTCCATAGAAAGATTGATGGAGTCCAAGCCAACCTTACTAATCATATGAAAGGTGTACAAGAACAATTGGGAGAAATTGACACATGGAGAAAGAGCATAAACTCCCAACTTGGCAACCTGGTTGCACAAATTCCAAGACCTCAAGGGCAATTCCGGGCCACCCCGAAGAAAACCATAGAGGAAAAGTTGCAGCAATACACCTTATAAGTGGAAAGAAGTTGTTGGATCGTGTTGAGATCAAGGACAAAGAGAACAGAGAGATGACACCCCAGTTAGGCCCGTTACCGATCCCAACAAGGTCGATAGCGGATCTCAACGCATCATTACCGACCCCCCAAGGTCGATAACGACCCTTACAATTTAGGAAAGTCTTCAAAACCGACTCCTTCTCTTATTCACGAGGTCGATAACGACTACCAAAGGGTCCAAAGACTCAATAGAAGGGAAGTTTAGGCGTTTTGTTAAGGTTCTTCAGGGCTTAAACATTTCCATACCATTCGTTGAGGCCCTAAGTGAAATGCCGGCTTATACAAAGTTTTGAAAGAAATCTTGAGTAGGAAGAGGTCTATATCTGTACTGACAAATGAAGTACGATCCTTGAAGCTCCTCGAGAAGCTAGGTGACCTAGGTAAGTTCTCCATCACTATTGGTATTGGAGCTTATCGTTTCAAAGCTTTATGTGACTTAGGTGCCAACACAAGCCTTCTACCACTCCCTATTTGGTCAAAAGCCAACATGGGACCACTAGAACATGTCAATATGAAGCTACACATGGCAGATGGATCCTGTGTCAAGCCTAGAGGAGTAGTTGATGATTTCTCAATACAAGTGGGAAAGTTCTTTGTGCCAAATGATTTTATTGTAATGGAGATGCCCGAGGACCCGGTGGTGCCTATCATTCTAGGTAGGCCATTCTTAGCCACAACAGGTGCCATAATCGGTGTTAGGAAGGGACTCCTAACTTTTGAGATCGAGGATGAGGTGGTGGAATTCCGTTTTAATCCCACCATGAAAGAGACCAACACAGCTGAGGTCAAGATGCTCTATACCCACACCGACTACTTTGAATGTGGGGACCCGATCAAGAGGCTGCTGGCTTTTGAGGCATTTCCAAAAAGAAGATGGGCGAAATTTAACCCTACAACATCGTTATCGACCCTCCATGGGTCGATACCAAGGCTTTTTGCAGGAACGATGGAGCAAACGGAGGAATCAATATCGGAATCTGCAATGTCGTTATCGACCCCATCCAAGTCGATATCGACCCTATTGAAAGGCACAACAGACTTGTTACCGACTCCCAATGGCTCGATGTCGTCCCTTTTGGCAGATGACGAAGAGCTTCTGGCGTTTGATTACCTTGAGGATGTCTTGAAGACAGAGCATGAAGAGCCTATGCTTATCCCGGCTGAGCCTACTCCGACGCTCAATCCACTTCCAAACTCCCTCAGGTATGAATTTCTTGGTCCTAACTCTACCTTCCCTGTTATCATTAATACTCAATTACATGATGAAGAAGTAGAGAAATTAATTGTTGTGCTTAAGACCCATAGGAAAGCCATTGGCTATTCCCTAGATGACACAACTGGCATATCCCCCTCATTATGCATGCATAGGATCTACATGGAGGATCACAAACCCATCATAGAGCATCAACGTAGACTGAATCCTAACATGAAAGATGTGGTGAAAAAGAAAATTTTAAAACTGCTTGATGTTGGGATTATTTTTCTTATATTCAGACAGCTAATGGGTGAGTCCGGTTCATGTGGTCCCTAAAAAGGGCGGGATGACAGTTATTGAGAATGAAAAGGGAGAACTAATCCCCACTAGGACCACGACTAGTTGGAGGATGTGTATTGATTATTGGAAGTTAAATAGTGCTACAAGAAAAGATCATTTTTCACTTCCCTTCATTGATCAAGTTCTAGAACGCTTAGCCCAGCATAATTATTTTTGTTATTTAGATGGCTATAGCAGTTTTTGGCAAATTCTCATTACTCCTGATGACCAAGAGAAAACAACCTTTACATGTCCCTATGGGACTTTTGCATATAGAAGAATGCCATTCGGGCTTTGCAATGCCCCTACAACTTTTCAAATATGCATGATGGCTATCTTCTCTGACATGATAGAGGATATATATAGTAGAGGTTTTTATGGATGATTTCTCTGTTTATGGTTCTTCTTTTGATTCTTGTCTTGCTAATTTTACTTGCTTACTTAAAAGATGTGAAGAAACCAACCTTGTTCTAAATTGGGGAAAATGCCATTTCATGGTCCAAGAGGGGATTGTGCTAGGACTTCTCGTCTCAAAGAGAGGGATAGAGGTAGACAAGGCCAAAATTGAGCTTATTGAAAAACTTCCTCCCCCTTCTTCTGTTAAAGACGATAGGAGTTTTCTAGGGCATGCTGACTTCTACAGACGTTTTATTCAGGATTTTTCTAAGATATCTAAACCTCTAACTAACCTACTAATGAAAGATGTAGTATTTGAGCTGTCTCCAGAATGTCTTGATGCTTTCCACAGGTTAAGAGAAGCCCTCATTTCCGCTCCTATCATACAGTCCCCATACTGGACACTTTCCTTCGAGATTATGTGTGATGCCAGTGATTATGGTGTTGGCACAATGTTAGGGCAACGGAAGGATAAGAAGCTCCATGCCATCTATTATGCAAGTAAGACGCTTGATAAGGCGCAGAGTAAGTATACCACAATGGAGAAGGAATTCCTTGCTGTGGTATTTGCTTTTGAGAAATTCCGTTCCTATCTTGTTGGCCATTAGATACTTAATGGCTTAGAAGGATGTCAAACCTACGCTACTTCATTGGATGCTCTAGTTATAGGAATTTGACCATGAAGTTAGAGACAAGAAGGGAACTAAAAACTTAGTTGCCGATCACTTATCAAGGTTGCCAGTAGAATACATCACGGAGTCCAGCAACGCCATGCCAATCAATGACTCCAGGCCAAACGAACACCTCATGCTGAACGAGGGTGCAAAATGCAACAACAAAGGGCCTACTGACCCTACAAGGGTCGTTATCAACCCTTTTACAAGGCTAGAGCATACTAGAAATACCGTTAACGAAGTGGAAGAGCCCGTTACAGAGGCAGAGGAGGTCGTTATCGAGGTCGACAATGAAGCAATAGGGTCGATAATGACCCTAGCTACCTGGTCCAGTAACGACCCATTCAGGTAAGTTTTCTCAACCTATTTCAATCCTTTTCGATTCAAATCTTTCCTTATCTCCTTCTTCTACTTCTCTTCACTCCATTCATGCTATTAGAGGGTCAAAACCCCTTGGTTTGCGGATTTTGCCAACTACATTGTAGGAGGCGTGATTCCCGAGGGCTTGACCCCACAAAAGAAGAATAAATTTCTCCATGATGTCAAGCAATATTACTAGGATGATCCTTACTTGTTCAAGCAAGGGAGTGATCATATTTTTCGACGTTGTGTACCAGAGGAGGAGATAGAGAATGTGATCCGTCATTGTCACACTCTCCCTACAGGTGGCCATGCAAAAGGATTTAAGACTACAACAAAGATTCTTCAAAGTGGTCTCTACTGGCCAACACTTTTCAAAGACGTATAGGAATTCGTGACGTCTTGTGATGAATGCCAACTCTCTGGGAATATCACTTGGAGACATGAGAACCCGCTTATTGGGATCTTAGAGGTCGAGTTTTTTGACGTTTGGGGCATAGACTTCATGGGACTCTTCCCATCACCGGGCCCCTACAAGTACATCCTAGTGGCGGTTGATTATGTCTCTAAGTGGGTGGAAGCCATCGCTACAAGAAACAATGATTCTAAAACTATGGTCAAATTTATGAAATCTAACATCTTTCCCAGGTTTGGAGTGCCACGAGTTGTCATTAGTGATGGTGGATCTCATTTCATAGAGAAGAGCTTTAAAGCCCTTTTGGCCAAGTATGGGGTATCACATAGGGTGGCAACGCCCTACCATCCTCAAACTAGCGGCCAAGTGGAAGTTTCAAATAGGCAAATCAAGAGCATCTTGGAGAAGACGGTCTCCCGCTCTAGGAAAGATTGGTCATCCAAGCTTGATGATACTCTGTGGGCATATAGGACGGCGTACAAAACACCACCATACACCACTCCATACAAACCTAGTTTATGGCAAGGCGTGCCATTTGCCAATCGAGTTGGACCACAAAGCATTATGGGCTCTCAAGAAGCTCAACATGGATCTCGACAAGGCCGGCGCAAAACATTTCATGGACTTGCAAGAGCTAGAGGAGTTGAGGCTAAGGGCGTATGAGAACGTTGAAATCTATAAAAAGCATACCAAGCTATGGCATGACAAGAAATTGCTGACAAAAACCTACGAAGTTGGTGACAAGGTACTTCTCTTTAACTCTAGACTTCACTTATTTCCAGGAAAACTAAGATCAAGATGGAGTGGGCCATTCGTGGTTCACCACATATATCCCCATGGAGCGGTTGATCTAGTAGACAACAACAGAGCCATCTTCAAGGTCAATGGGCATCGGTTGAAGAAATACTACGAGCAAACCGACCCGGATGAGGAAATCCGAGCCACATGGGCTCTCACATCCTCTGATGAGCTAAGGTAAGTTCGTCAGGCTAACGGCGTTAAAAATAGCGCTTACGGGAGGCAACTCGCTTTCGGTTTATTTTTCTTAGCTCTTTTTGCTAGCTTTCTTTTGATTTATTTGTAGACTAGGTTTTAGATTTTCGGAATAGAATGTCTTGCTAAGTGATACAGGGAAAAAGAGGCGAAAACGAAGCAATTCGGTGCAATACATGTAGGTCGTTACCGACCCCCATACGGTCGGTACCGACCTTGTCAGAATTAAAACCCGAAGAAATTTACCTCTCTCTTTCAAGGATGTTTTCAAGCTGCTTCAAAATTGATCTTGTGAGTTCGTTTTCTTTTCCCTATCCCTTTTCTTTTTACCTTGCTTTTGTTCTTACAGTAGGAACACTGTTAGGTTTAAGTATGGGGTAGGGAGGGAAAATAAAACTCTTGTGTTTGTTTGTGTGTTTTTCATGTCTTGCCTTAATGTGTTTTCTTGTGTTAGTTTAAGTTGGTTTTAGTTGTTTTCTTTCCTTATTAAAAAAATTAAAATTTTTGAAAAATCACAAAAATATTTTTAGGATTGACAGTACCCCTGTCTTATGGTTCTAGGATGGTAATTGCTTGCATAATCGTGTAAATCCTTGACATGTCTTTAATGGTTTAGCCCGAGTCTACCATAAAATTGTTTTTGTGTGAATTTTTAGCTTGTGATGAAACTGAGCATATATGACTTTTAACATGAGTTAGTTGCAATCCAACAAAAGTTGCTACCTTGTGAGTTATTTTTGGCCTTATAGGGAGAGCATGAAGAATCCCTCTTCTCTTTCTTGTGTGATTTACTCTCTTATGTGTATATTATCTCTTGAGATTGTGATGATGATCTATTTCTCAAAGCCTATATGAGATATTAGTTCATTACTTGAAAAATCATATCATGGAGAACTTATTTTTCATAAGCCTTAATAATCCATGTCCACCCATACATTATCCTTTGAATGTGAAGCCAATTTCTTTGTGCCTTGAAGCCTAGTTTTGTAGCTCACAAAATAAAATCCTAGCCGATATAAGCTTGACCCTATCCGGGGATTAGGACTTAGTTGGTTGAAGTTTGTTTTGTTGAGTGAGATATGTTGGTTAAAAAGAAAAGGGATGGGTTGGGTAGAATGGAAGTCTCATTATTCAAAGATGTAAAGAAATGACTCTTGGTTTAAAGAAAGAATGCACAATTGAGCAAAAGAAAGAAATTGCAGCCTCGTTATCGACCCCAGTGGGGTCGATATCGACCTTCTCCCAACAGAAAAGAAAAGAAAAAAAATGAGAAAATCAGTGAAAAAGTTCAGAAAAAGGGGGAAGAAGAAGTGAATAAGTGCAAGCAAAGGAAATAAAAAAGAAGCCAAGAATTCTTTTCAATGTGTGTATGAGACTTTCTTGGATGACTTTCGGTTGATGAGAGTAAGTTGAGCTTTAAAGTTTGAGTGAGTTTAGTAACATGTCTTTTGAGAATTTTGGTAAGTTGTGTTGGAGTTATGGAGTCTTGATTTCCGGATTTTTAGCACCACAAGCCAAAATATTTCCATACCTTATTGTCATTACCAAGCCCCATTACAACCTGGCCGAATGGAAACTTCTATGAAGTTTTTCATTGAGCCTAAAGTTCTCTTGATGATTTTACTTGTTTTGACATCTTTGGTAGAGAGATTGGTGATATAAGTTACGATTTCTATAAGTTTTTGCATATTTGATTGAGTTGGGAGTTGTACTTATAAGCCTAAACACATGAGAGTTGAGCGAAATACATATTCCTTGTGAGGTTGGATTGTGATTTCTTGTGTTGATTAGTTGCTCATATATGTGTGATGACGTTAAAGTCACTTGTCTAACATTCACTTGTGCTGAAGTTGCTTTTTGATGAGGGCTACTACTTGATGGATGTGTTGATGGTTTTGGTTTATCTTTAGTGATTGCTTGAGGACAAGCAAGCCTAAGTATGAGGTATTTTGATGTCTACGTTTTTAGCATGTTTTTAGTATGTTTTTCTATGTATTTTAGTTTAGTTTAGTTGTGCATTTGTGAGTGTTTTGTGTCTTTTTACTATAGTTTAGTTGTGCATTAGTTTAGTTTTTCTATGTATTTTAGTTTAATTTAGTTTAGTTTAGTTGTGCATTAGTTTAGTTATCAACCCTGACAAGGTCGATGTCTACCCTCTTCAGTGTAATTGTTTTGCTTTGTTTTGATTTGTTCTTTGCTTTGTTTGTTCTTTTGCTTTTTTGTTTAGTAATTAGACACAACCTCGCTTCGCGTGGACGATCCTGACTTTGCTTTACTCAGTGGGGTCTTGACTATAAATTTATATTTTGTCAAGTAAATCGCTTCCAATAGAAAATAATTGAGTCTTAACAAAATTAAGAGGGAATGGATCAAAAAGCAAAAACGTCAGATCAAGAGAAGGCAAACTGATTTAGTTTCCTCAAGAACTTCACACAATAAAATATGGAATGGTGGAGGAGAAGAATGTCTCCGATGTTGCCCTCAATGACTAAACCTAGAAACAACATAGGGGACCACCCGCTCAAGCATGAAAGACAGTGGCACCACCGTAAAGGGCCTTACCAAATAATGAAAAGAGCTCAAACCCCTTACCAGAAAAACCCAAAACCCAAACAAAAAAAAAATAAGAGAAAAAAATGAAAAGTCAGCCTCTTTTGGCCTTAGAACGGTACCAGAAGACCTACTCTCTAGCGACCATGGCGACATGAAGACAAATTGTCAGACATCGCCAAAACTTAGGGAAATCTTGTTATACTAGAAATGAGAAAGCATGACAAGAGAAAGAAGAAGGAAACTTACTTGGTAGTTCGAAGGGAAGAAGATCAAAAAGATCCTAAAGCGACGAGATGAAAATAAGAACCTTGATGAACGAAGATGCGCGTAGGGAAAATTTGAAACGGTTTTAATTGAAAAATCAACAAAAGCGATGCTAGAATAATGGGGAAGATGGTAGATTACTCCTTTTTATAAGGCTCATCGTTTTTTGAAAAAATGAAAGATAAGGTTGAATAAGCAATGTCAGCCTAAGCCACTATCTCAATCAACGACTAACCCAGAAACATGAAGCCTAGAAATGACCCATAGAAGAAAACACCCTTAAAATGCTAAGTCAAGGGAGATCCAAAGCAAATGAGCTTGTACCTTTGGAAAGAGAGAACATCGCATGTCTACCTCGAGGTTCCCGCAAGCGGAAACATCAACTCATGGAGTTGTGATGGAGCACAAATAATTCAAGCACCAAACGACAAGAAAGAATGTCCGAAGGAAAGGGTGAAAACGAGGGTGTGTGACATGTGTAAACTCAGAATTCAAGGTAATAGTATAGTGATAACTCTAAAAAACCTTCACCCTACAAAAAACTTACAAAACCTAATGCTCCCTATCAAGGCACAACCTCAACTAGAAACTACTTCACCAACATATGAACAATGTGAAAAATCAACTAAAAGGACAAGGACCCCAACGCGAAGACAAGTGCAAATTTCATGTCCATCCCACACAGAGTCCGACTCTACTTCCTGAACAACGGGTTGAATAAATGACGGGTGAAGTTGTAGTCCAAAAGGAACGTAATTAGTGATGAAAATTGATGACATCGCACACCTCACACTTCACCAATCAACAATCTACACCTCAAAGATCAAACAAATCTCTACCACATCCAAAGATATCAAAACTCCAACTAGAGCTGCATCTTCCACTAACCAATCAACAAGTCACACACCCCACACTCAACCAATCAACAAGTGACACCTCATGGATCAATAAGGTTTTGCCACATTGAAGAACTCCAACTTCAAGCCTCACCCAACGTCTATAATTAGCAAAAGAAGGCAAGGGTTGCAACGGTCAGAAAACATCTCTAGCTTAAGATTTTTCTTATTAACAGAGACTCGACGCGTTGAAACTTTTTGAAGAACTTCTTTATTTACGAGGAGAATCCTAAAAGGTTCTAAGTCTTTATTTATAAGAGAGAGAAAAACATTAAGAGTTGTAAGATTGTGCGTATTCTGAAGACGAATAACCCGAGTGTATAATCTCTTTTAAAAGCTTTTGTATGCTTGCTTCTCTATTAAATCAAATCCTTGAGCTTCATGTTTATTTATTTCAGGTTTCAACAAGCAATTCTTCAAAGACATTTCTTCCCAATTTTTTCTAAATTCGTCAGTGAAGAAATGCGTATCAAGCCACGGAAATCAACATTATTAATTGGAAAAATATTCAAAAACACAACAATAAAAAGTACATATATAAATGTGTGTGTGGAATTGAAATATTCATCACTCCTCTACACGATTTCGGTAAGAATGTGCATTGTATTAATTTTGTTTTTGACTCTAGGCACAATAAATTTATTGATCAAACTATTAGTGGAGTAGTGTGTAACCTAAGTCGAGGAAAATGCCAAACTTTTTATAGGATGGGATAAAATATGTAAGCCCAAATCCCATGGGGGGCTCGAAATTAGAAAAGCAGAGCATATGAACAAAGCGTTACTAATGAAATTATTGTGGAAAATTTTGGTCGAGGCAAACAATATATAGGTGCGAATAGTGATTGAAAAAACCTTAGAAATGATGATTTATTTTCATAATAAATAAAATCCAATAATTCATGGCAGTGGAGAAATTTGATAAAATTAAAACCAGAATTCGATGCGGGCCTTATTTGGCCATTAGGTGACGGTAACACAGTAAATTTTTGGACCGACATGTGGGCAATGCAAGAGCCACTTAGAAACTATGCTATCAAATCAAACATAATAAACCTAAAAAGCAAAGTTTCCGACTTCATATCAGTAGATAAAACTTGGAAAATGCCAGGCAACAACTCTTATCAGAAGACGTGGATGTGACCGTCAACACGAATATTCTAGTTAATGATATTAGAGATTGTTTGTACTGGGCACCGAGCAAAAATGAATGGTTTTCAACTGCGTCAACCATTGATCATATAACAAAACTAAATAACCAAGACCTGAGCATCAACAACTAGATCTAGAGACTCGAAACATTTTTAAAAGTTAAAAACTTCTTGGAAAATTGATAACAATGGACTACTGACAAAAACGAGAATTCTTGAAAAACATGTTCCAATCTTAGGGGGTTGTATCATGTGCAACTGCACTTATGAAGTTATACGCCACCTCTTTGTTGAATGTGCTCACACACAAAATCTGTAAAAAGATAAATCCCAAAATCGGGCGAACCTTGCAACAACCCGATACTAGAAACAAGACACCACGACTAATAATGAACGAACTAAAGCAACAAATAGGAGTCCAAGATTTCACTGAACTTGGTGTAATTTGCTGGGGATTTTGGCATCAAAGAAATAAATTGGTTTTTCAACAAGCGTCCAAATGATTTTATACTAGGCCTAGCTCCGTACACTAAAATGCAGATACATGCATGGGAACGAGCTAAAAAATAAAGTGGAGATGAACCAAAGACAATGAACAGAGGTGACAACCATGAACGTAGAAATTGGGAACAAACAGTTTGGAAGAAACCACCTTCGGGTTTTAGTAAGTTAAACTTTGATGGATCTAAATTTACGAACGACTCAACCACATTAGGGATTGTAATCATAAGACCAAATGCAGAGATCATTGATCTGGCAACATCGAAATACGGTCGTGATCGGTAGCAAAAACAGAAGCTCTAGCATTACGAGAAGGAATAATAAAAACAAAAAACATGGGGATTAGGAATTTGGAAATAGAGGGAGACAACTTGACAATTTTGAATCCAGTTAGAAAGATGGGCCAATGCACATGGGATACAAATATTATTATTTATGACATCACGGTCTCATTATTGTGGTTTGAGAATATTCGAATTAATCATGTGGGTAGAAATTGTAACGGTGTGGTCGATAAAATCGCTAAGTTGGGTCATAGCTTCTGATGTTCGTGTTTTTAGTATAGTTTTTGATAGGTTTTCTTAGGTTTTTAGGGTTAGTTTTGATAAGTTTAAAGTTAGTTTTGTGTGTTTTTTGATAGTTTTACATATTTTGTGAAAAGTATGGAAGCTACTCCGTTTTGTGTCTTTTTGTAGGTTTTAGCGAGGAAAAGATGTTGTTTGAAGCTGGAATTGAAGAGCTATGATAAAGGATGGAAGAATACAGAGTGAAAAAGCTGAAGTTCGAGTTTTTGACAAGAAGTATTGAAGAAAGCCAAACCCAGGCTCGTTAACGACCCTGAAGAGTTCGTTAACGAGGCCACGAGATAGAATAATCGAGAGGTTGACTTTGTGACTCACCGATCCTGTGCGTGAATTTATTTCCGTGTCGGTAGAGTATCTTTATGATTATAGGGTTATTATATTATGTATTTTAGGTCTTGTTATCTTTTTAGATTTTAATTCTATCTTTTTAAGAATAGATTCTATCTTTTTAGGAAAGTTTATATCTTTTAGCCTTTTTAGTTTCTAGCCTTTTTAATATAAATACCCTTCTATTCTAGCATGGAGGGGAGATTGGATCGTAGTTAGAGAGAGAGAAGAGGAAGGAATGAGAGAAGAGAGAGACGATTCGGAAGTGTGATTGAAGAGCTCGGTAGACGAGAGTTACCGGGGTCGTCAGTTGTGATTTTGATTCGGTGTTTCAGGTTTTTTCGAGTTTTCTTCTGAATCTCTGTAAGACGATATTATTTATTAATTTAAGTAGTGTTTTGTTTTCAATGTTTTCTTTGATTAAAGTTATTTGTTTCGTCGTTATGATTAGTGAGTAGTCCTTTTATCTAGGGTCGGGGTTGAAACCCGGCATAGTTATGCATGTTTGGTGAGTGAGATTATGTGTTGAATGCCTTTTATCCATTGTTGAGATTGTTTGTTGTGCTTATACCGAGATGAAAGTTGAGGTAATTTGAGTTATTGACTTGATTGAAAGAGAAAGTTATAAACTTGAAGGTTGATATTGTTTGAATACGAAAGTTTCAAGCTTTAGATCCAAAGCAAGCAATTGAGTGAGTTAGTTTATGAAAGTAGATTAATTTACTTGTTGAGTCAATGAAAGTTTATGCATCTATCCATTTAAAGGCATGGTATTCTATATTCTTACGAGCTTGTGTGCATGACCATGTTGTGGTAACCCTTATCCTAGATCTTTATTTTTATTTGAATTCTCTCATAACTATATTTGTTGTTGAGTGTGTTGGCTCGTTACCGAACTTGTCTAGGTCGTTAGTTTTGTTCTTTTTGTTCACGACGGGTCGTTAACGAGGTTGGCAACTTCGTTAACGAGGCTGCTTTTGTGTGTTTTTGTTTGCTTTTGTTTTATTTTTAGTAGTCGATAGACAAACAACCTTGCTTCCTGTGGAACGATCCTGACTCTGCTATACTCAGCGGGGTCTTGACTTATAAATATATTTGTTGTCAGGAATACCATCTCAACAAATTGGCGCCGTTGCCGGGGAAGCAACAAGTTTGTTTGTTTATCTGTGGGTCTGGGAATAGCCCGACCCCGTTTTTGTTTTTAATCTTTGTTTTCTTTGTCCGTTTTCTCAGCGTATGCCGGTAGGACGTCGGAGGCTTGAATTCGACAACACTGGTTATTATTCAGAACTTGAACGTTCACTGCACCGTAGACGCCTAGAGAACCGAGCCATGGCCACACCTGAAGAGATGGCTCATCAGTTGGAGATCCTCCAGACTCAGATGGAGGCACTTAAAACCAAGAAGGAAAGCTCTGATGCCGAAGCTGAGCGTCAACGAGCTAACAATGCTCGTCTATAGGAAGAGCCGAATGCCTATCCGAGGAATGCCAAACAGTACATGCATCCGGAACTGAGGGTGCCAGAATCTCCTATTGTGCTTCCAGAGATAGAGAAAACTTTTGAGATTAAATCTCAATCATATCCTTGATCAAGAGGGCTTAGTTTGAAGGGAAACCTACTGAGTGCCCTATGGAGCATATTAGAAATTTTCTTGATTTATGTGACACCATAGCTGCTGAAGGTGTCTCACTTGAATATGTTCTGTTAAAAGCTTTCAAGTGGTCTCTTACTGGAAAGGCCCTGAGCTGGTTAGAGAGCTTACCTCCTAAGTCTATCAAGACTTGGAAGAACTTGTATGATCAATTTCTTACAAAATTCTTCCCGCCTGCCAAGACAACGGAGTTGAAAAAACGCATCACCTCCTATCACCAGCTGCCTAATGAGACTTTTGTTGAAACATGGGAAAGATTTAAGGAGATGCTTAGACAGTGCCCCACTCATGGGCAACCTTTATATGTTTTGCAAGAGATCTTTTTCAAGGGTATAAGCGTAGAGACCACGAACCGCATCAACACGCATACTGCGTGCGGTTTTATAGAGATGGATCCTACAGCTGCGTGGGAATTGCTGGATAAGCTGTCCAATTATGATGCCATGTATGGAACCCAGCAAGCTCCATAACCCCAGAAACGTCTCTACATGCCCAACCGAGAAGAAGTTGACCCTGATGTTAGAAATCAGTTTCTACAAGATGAGGTCAACCGTCTGAAGAAGCAGGTAAGTTTTCTGAAATCCTCTCAATCATGTCAAGAATGTGGTTCTTCTGCCCATAGTACTTCTGCTTGCACTAACATCGAGCAAGTTAGAGCCGTTGAGACAATTGCTGAGATGAATTATATGAGAGGACCATATAGAAACCAGCCTAGCTATTTTGATAGGTCAAACAATTATCAGGAGTGGGGCAATCAGAATCCAAATCCAAACTATGCAGCACCTCCGCCGGATAGACGACCTGCACCATATCTACCTCTAGGCCACCAGGAGCCACCATCACGGGTTCAAGGATTACAGGAAGGCATTAACGGAGTTCAGGCCAACTTAAACCAACAAAACAAAAGATGGGGAGAATTCGATATATGGAAGAAGAGTGTTGATTCCCAACTAGGGAACCTTGCTGCACAGATTCCGAGACCAACAGGGAAACTCCCGGGTCGCCCCGAGGAAAACCCTAATGGACAAATAGAAGTGGTGCACCTTAGAAGCGGGAAGACATTGCCGGAGCGGGTCCAAACTAAGGACAAGAAGGAAGAGGACGTCACAGTGCTGGTCGGTAACGAGCCAGCAAGAGCAAGTACCGAACCAATATGCCACGATGACGAGGCTCCGAGGGTACCTAACGACCCTAACCGAGGTAAGTTTTCTAACCCTAGCCTTCCTCTCAAACCAAGGGTAGTTAACGACCCCACCAGGGTCGGTAACGACCCGCCGATGACACTTAACAACCATAGTGTCGACCCGGTACTTTCACCTCTCGAGCCTAACTTGGTTCCAAGAATGGTGAAATCTCTTCCATTTCCAACTAAGAAATCTATGGACTCTACTGAGAGTAAGTTCAAGCGTTTCGTGAAGATCCTTCAGGGCATTAATATTTCCATCCCATTCGCTGAGGCACTAAGCGAAATGCCGGCTTACACAAAATTTTTGAAAGATATTCTTAGCAAGAAAAGATCCATCACTGAGCTGCAGGATGAAGTCCGATCTATTGCTTTACCAGAAAAGCTTGAAGATCCAGGGAGATTTGCTATCACAATTGGTATAGGCGACCACAAATTCAAAGCTTTATGTGATTTGGGAGCCAACACCAGTTTACTCCCTCTTTCAATTTGGTTAAAAGCCAACATGGGACCATTAGAGCGTGTGGATATGAATCTCTTCATGGCGGACGGATCATGTGTCAAAGCCACAGGGGTTGTGGATGACTACCCTATTCAAGTAGGGAAATTCTTCATACCAAATGATTTCGTCATCCTCGACATGCCTGAGGACCCTCATGTCCCCGTTATCCTAGGCAGACCATTCCTAGCTACAACAAATGCAAGGGTCGATGTGCGGAAAGGACTTCTTACTTTTGAGATTGGAGAAGAACGTGTGGAATTCAGCTTGGACCAAAACGCAAACGACCTAACCGTGGTCGCACAAATCGAGTTGCCTCAACCAGAACTCAACATAGTTGATACTACCGAACTTCCACCAATTTCGAAAAAGGATGAGATCCTCTCACAGGACCCCGCCAAGCTCACATGGCCCACTAGCAAGTCTCACATACAAGGGAATTATCAAGGTGAGTACTCTTCGTCTTACTTTACTCCCGCACCATGCTCCGCAGTTTATGCTATTGAGGAGTTCAAACCGCCTTGGTTTTCGGATTTCACTAACCCATATGTAGGAATACCGGGCATACTCATAGAAGAAAAGGGACCTAGCTTAGTGACTCAAGCAAACAACGCTTGCAAAGCTAAGTATGGGGTATCTCGAGACCCTGACAAAGCTACAAAGGAGCCACCTTGAAGCAAAGGGAAATACGTCGGGCTAACGACGTTAAACATAGCGCTTACGGGAGGCAACCCGCTCTTAGTTTAGACTAGACTTTTTCTTTTTAGATTCTTTTTCTTAGTTTTCTTTTGAGTTTTTCTTTTTTTTTTCTTTAGTAGTTTTTAGGATAGACATTAGGATAAATTTTGAGCTAACAAAGATGCAGGAGAAGGGCTCGAAAATCACTCCAAGAGGCTATGGTGGCTCGTTAACGACCCACCCAGGATCGTTAACGACCCGGTTCGACGACCCGATTCGTGAAAAATGGGTAGGTATGTTTTTTAAACCTAATCTATCTTTCTACCTACCCCAAGCCGCCGCCCCCTTTCACCTCTTCCTATCCCAACCCTCTCCTATATAACCCTTCTACCTCTCTTAAAAATTTTCACTCTCAAATCCTTACACTCCAAATCCCTCAAAAATCCTACCAAAGATCTTGGAGATCCCCCACCACCGATCGGAATCCTTCACTCCACCGACCACCGAGAAGTCGTCGTTACCGAAGCCCGGAAACCCGTTTTTCTCACCGACGAGATTCGAGCTCGTTAACCACCCAATTCCGACCTCTTGTTCTTAAATTTCTCGATTCTCCGGTATGATTTCTAAACCCTAATTCGAAATTGCATGATTCATAGTTTTTAGGGTAGAAATTTCATGTCTTGGATCTTGTTCATAGAGAGGATCTATTTGCGTGTTTAGGATTTTGCTCATGAAAATTCTTGGTTGTGCTTAGTTGTTCTTGTTCTAGGTAAGATTATTCATGTTAGATTATCTATTGCAACACTCTAATTAGAAAAGCATGAATTTTTCTTGTTCTAGTCTTAAGTTCAATCATTGCACGTCAATTTTGGGTAAATCTAGCATGATCGGGATGGGCAATTGAGCAAGTATGGGGTGCATAAAATCCGATTGTGTGTCTAGTGGAGGAGTATAGAGGATGCATATTTGATTTGTGGTTTGATTTTTAAAGTTAAAAAACTCGGAATTCTGCGAACTGGCTCTCGGCAGCTCGTTAACGACCCATCCAGGCTCGTTAACGGCCCTGCGTAGCTTCAAAGATCAATACCCAGTCCAGATTCGTAAACGACCCAATTGGGTAGTTAATGAATAATTCCGAGGACTATTTCGAGACCAAGTATTGGGTCTCTTGCCTAACTTATCTTGAGTAGATCTTATCTTGGAAAAAATCATGATTGTTTTGTAGATCTCATGGCAAGTTCAAGCAGACCCGCTACCCGAGCTCAGAAGAAGAGAAGGAATCAGAGGTCCCCATCCCCACCTCGCATGGATAATGTGATTTTGAGCACGCAAGGCCAAGTGAATCACTACCATGCTATTTTAGAGAAGGACCACAACACTCGGTGGTTCTCGAAGTCAAGTGTCGTACACACGGGGATTTACACGGATGTCAAGGAGGCCTTCGTTATTCTCGGCGCATCTCATCTATTGAAGAAGGAGAATCTACCACTATCCGGCCCTCACATCCGAGTTCTTGGCCACACTAGAGACAAGTTTCTCGTCGAAGACTTCGGCGGGACGCATCCGGTTTCGACTCGGCAATGTGAGCCGTGAGTTCACCATGGCGGAGTTCAATGCACTTTTGGAACTCCCGAACCCATCTAGAGACTACAGTTTGAAGGACTACAGGGTGACTCGGACTTGGAGTTACATCACCGGAGAGGTTCAATCCTCCACAACGGCACTATCTGGGGCAAGCATCATCAACCCCATCTTCAGGATCATTCTCCGAGTCCTTGCCGCTACATTCTGGCCAAAGAGAGAGTTCAACAGGCCGACGAGGACGGAAGTCGCTTGTCTTCGTACTATCCTTTTCGAGGAGCCCGGCCCTTTGAATTTGGGGTATGAATGGCTCTACTACATAGAGAAATCAACCAAGTCCAAGGAAGTTTGGTGTGGTAACTTGGTCAGTCTTTTGGCCACCAACCTTGGAGTCGACCTCACTCGCTACACGCCGGCTCATGCTCAGTTGCTCAACCAAAACTATTGGCTTAGTGCCGGAATTTTCACTCGAGTTCGGGAGGGGCTCGTTACAAAAGTTCATGGCCGAGATGTACCGCCCACCCTATTGAAAATGGAGCTACTTTACGTACCGAATTGGTACGAGGCGTGGACGGGACATGCTTTTCCGTTAGAGCCCAAGCCGGAGGATGAGCTATCACTTAGGTCGTGTGTGTCCCGGTTTGAAAGAGAGGAAGATGCAATGGATGAAGATGAAGATGAAGATGAGGATACCGAGCTAGTTGGAGAAGATACCGAGGAGGCCGACACAGAAGGCGGCACAAAGGAGCTCAACTTCGAAGAAGACAACCTCGACACAGAAGTACTAGGCACCAACATCCTCGTTGATGAGCCCACCAGGCTCGTTACCGATCATTTCCAACCTTCTACATCTGCTGCTAACGAGGTACCTAGGGTCGTTAACGACCCACCGAGAGCTCCTATCGACCCACCGCCAGTTCCTACCGATCCTTACTCTTATGGGCTTGTGCCATACCACCCGGTGCTTCACCATGATCACTTCCAGCCTCACTACCCACCACCGCCTCCTCAGCCTGAGTACACTGGATCGAGCATTCCGCCACCATGGGCCGAGAATCTTTCTGCACGGATGCAACAACTCAACCTCCAACAGGACCAGATTCATCAGAGGATGGATAGATGGGAGACTATCTATTCAGCTCGGAAGAGATTTGAGGATGAGAGGCACCGTCAGAGAGAGACAAAGGATGCTGAGCGTTGGAGGACGATGTATGACTTCATGGGGAACTTCGAGCACTACTTTCCTCCACCTAACCGTTGATCCAGCTTGAAGATGTTTTCCTTGTTTTCCACTTCTAAGACTTTGTAAGTTTTTGTTTTCTCTTTTCTTGTTTTTCATGTGTTTTTCTTTTCTATTTATTTCATTCTTCTTATTTCTTACAGTGGGGACACTGTAATTTTAAGTATGGGGTGGGAGAAAGTAGAAAGTTTTGTGTCTTGTTTGTCTTTTGTGCTTTGTTTGTCTATGTAGTTTTTATTCCGAAAAAAAAAAGAAAAAAAAAGTTTTAGAATTGATAAGTATCCCTTTTCTTATGTTCTATGATAGTAGTTGCTAGCATGATCATATAATTCCTTGCAATCATGTCTTTGAGAATATAGCCAGATTCTTGTTTTGAAGTTATTTTTATGAAGGAATAGCATTTGATGAAATTGAGCACATATACCTTTTTTTAGCATAAGGGATGCAATCCAACGAAATTTACCTCTTGAGTTATTTTTGGCCTTATAGGGAGAACATTAACGAATCCCTCTTCTTTTTTGTGTGATTTACTCTCTATATGCATATTATCTCTTGGGATTGTGATGGTTATCTATTACTTGATACCTATTTAAGATTTATAGTTCATTACTTATGAAAATCATGATGGAGAACTTATTTTTATGAGC
Organism: Fallopia convolvulus; assembly: GCA_964016875.1. Classification (NCBI taxonomy): domain Eukaryota; kingdom Viridiplantae; phylum Streptophyta; class Magnoliopsida; order Caryophyllales; family Polygonaceae; genus Fallopia; species Fallopia convolvulus. Next base: position 23,880,756 of record OZ024734.1, on the reverse strand, counting down.
CCTATTATTCCATATCCACCTTTACATTATCCTTCTTTTGACAGCCAATTTGAGGAAGCCTCTTATTTTTAGCTCCACAAAATTATCCCCTAGCCAATGAAGCTTGACCCTATCCGGGGATTAGGACTTAGATTTGGAGAGGAAATTGTTTTGTTGAGTGTTAAAAAAAAGGGAGAGAGAGATGTTATGTTTGGTTTGAAATTGAAAGATTGTTGGAAAAGGGTAGATTGGAAGTCTCTTGAGTTAATTGTTTAAAAGAAAGATCTCTTGGTACAAAAAAATGCATAAAAAGAGGTTGTTAAGAATAAGGAGTACACGATGAGATCGTTAACGACCTTGAAGGGTTCGTTAACGAGGCAACGAGAAGGAAAGAAAAAATGATGAAGTAAGAGATGCATAGTGTTTATGATATAAGCTGGAGATTCTTTTGTTTTATGAAACTTTCTAGGAATATATTGGGTGAGAGAAGGAGAAAGTGCATAATGAGAGTGAGTTTGGTATAATTTTCTTTATGAGAGTTTTTGGTTATTGTGTGAGTTTTTAAGGAGTCTTTGATTCCCGGATATTATTAGCACCACATGACCAAAATATTTTCCACGCCTATTTGTTATTACCAAGCCCCATTACAACCCGGCCGAATGAAAGCTTCTTTGAAGTTTTTCATTGAGCCTAAGTTCTCTTGATGATTTTTGTTTGTTTTGACAAATCTTAGGTGGAGAGTTTGGTGATATAAGTTCCAATTTCTATGAGTATTTGTATATAAGATGAGTTGAGATATATATTTATAAGCCTAAACACTTGAGAGTTAAGAGAAACACATATCCCTTGTGAGGTTGGATTGTATTTTCTTGTGTTTATTTTAGGTGCATATGTGTGTGATGACGTTAATAGTCTTTTGCAATTTTTCTTCTATATGTTCTGAAGTTGCTTTTTAGATAATGGCTATAGTTTGATGAGCATGTTGTTTGGTTTTGATTAATGTTTTGTGATTGCTTGAGGACAAGCAACTCTAAGTATGGGGTATTTTGATGTTCGTGTTTTTAGTATAGTTTTTGATAGGTTTTCTTAGGTTTTTAGGGTTAGTTTTGATAAGTTTAGAGTTAGTTTTGTGTGTTTTTGGATAGTTTTACATATTTTGTGAAAAGTATGGAAGCTACTCCGTTTTGTGTCTTTTTGTAGGTTTTAGCGAGGAAAAGATGCTGTTTGAAGCTGGAATTGAAGAGCTATGATAAAGGATGGAAGAATACAGAGTGAAGAAGCTGAAGTTCGAGTTTTTGACAAGAAGTATTGAAGAAAGCCAAACCCAGGCTCGTTAACGACCTTGAAGGGTTCGTTAACGAGGCCACGAGATAGAATAATCGAGAGGTTGACTTTGTGACTCACCGATCCTGTGCGGGAATTTATTTCCGTGTCGGTAGAGTATCTTTTTATGATTATAGGGTTATTATATTATGTATTTTAGGTCTTGTTATCTTTTTAGATTTTATTTCTATCTTTTTAAGAATATATTCTATCTTGTTAGGAAAGTTTATATCTTTTAGCCTTTTTAGTTTCTAGCCTTTTTAGTATAAATACCCTTCTATTCTAGCATAGAGGGGAGATTGGATCGTAGTTAGAGAGAGAGAGGAGGAAGGACCGAGAGAAGAGAGAGACGAGTCGGAAGTGTGATTGAAGAGCTCGGTAGACGAGAGTTACCGGGGTCGTCAGTTGTGATTTTGATTCGGTGTTTCAGGTTTTTTCGGGTTTTCTTCTGAATCTCTGTAAGACGATATTATTTATTAAATTGAGTAGTGTTTTGTTTTCAATGTTTTCTTTGATTAAAGTTATTTGTTTCATCGTTATGATTAGTGAGTAGTCCTTTTATCTAGGGTCGGGGTTGAAACCCGGCATAGTTATGCATGTTTGGTGAGTGAGATTATGTGTTGAATGCCTTTTATCCATTGTTGAGATTGTTTGTTGTGCTTATACCGAGATGAAAGTTGAGGTAATTTGAGTTATTGACTTGATTGAAAGAGAAAGTTATAAACTTGAAGGTTGATATTGTTTGAATACGAAAGTTTCAAGCTTTAGATCCAAAGCAAGCAATTGAGTGAGTTAGTTTATGAAAGTAGATTAATTTACTTGTTGAGTCAATAAAAGTTGATGCATCTATCCATTTAAAGGCATGATATTCTATCTTCTTACGATCTTGTGTGCATGACCATGTTGTGGTAACCCTTATCCTAGATCTTTATTTTTATTTGAATTCTCTCATAACTATATTCGTTGCTGAGTGTGTTGGCTTGGTACCGAACTTGTCTAGGTCGTTAGTTTTGTTCTTTTTGTTCACGGTGGGTCGTTAACGAGGCTGACAACTTCGTTAACGAGGCTGCTTTTGTGTGTTTTTGTTTGCTTTTGTTTTATTTTTAGTAGTCGATAGATAAACAACCTTGCTTCCTGTGGAACGATCCTGACTCTGTTATACTCAGCGGGGTCTTGACTTATAAATTTATTTGTTGTCAAGAATACCCTCTCAACAGTTTCCCAATTGATATCATTAAGAATCATTTAGAACTCTATGTTCTTGTCCGTAAGAATATTTTAGGACGTGTTCCGTAATAAAGATTTCCTAGTTCTTATCTTTTTAAAAAAAAAAAAGAGCCCATTTCTTCATCAAATTTTCTTCTTTCTAGAGGGCACAACTCGCATGCAGAAACAGGCCCTTGCCCAGTCTACCAACCAGAATTCCCCAAACTTAGGCCTTTTTCTGCAATTTTTTTTTAAAAATAAATGTTGTAATTTTTTGTTTTTTTCTTGAGCAAGAAGAAGCCCAATGCGCTAACCCCAAATAATCTCTTCCCTTCTCTCTATTCATCTTCCTGCGTTTTCCTTCACAACACCCCATTTAAGAGAGATAGAGAGAGGCTACGAATTGGATCAGCCGAAATCGTAAGAATGGGAAGCTCATCGGATACGAAGGTTCTTCAGGAGCTTCTTCTGTACGCGGCAAGTGCTGCCCTTAGCTGCTTGGTGCTGTTCGCAGGGCTCAAACACTTGGACCCCAATCGTGAGTCTTCCAAGAAAGCACTTGAGCAGAAGAAAGAAATTGCCAAGCGATTGGGTCGCCCTCTTATCCAGACCAATTCTTATGAGGTTATCTGATCTCTTTTGCATTTTTAGGGTTTAAGATGGCAAATTGGATTTTCCCCTTTCTTTCCTTTTTTTTAATTGCTTTGTTGGACTGTTGAATCAGGGTTTGTTGTTTTCGGAATCACTTAATAGATAATATTGATGATTTACATGTCCTGCATAAATAGTTCCCCTGTTTTGGATATTCTTCCTGCAGGCGGAGGGATTGCTGTGATAAAATCAGATAGATCATCGTTTAATGTAGAAATGAATGGGCTCTCTATTCCCTTTGGTTAGGTGTTTTCCATTTTTATTAATAAAAAAACTTTTATGTTTGATTTTTCTAGTTCATCTGCAGACATGTAAACATGTATTTATAACAAATAAATAGTAGTTTAGAAACAGCAAGACTTTGAATTTAGGTTCTTTTTAATGTTTTTCTGTTGATTATTAGTTTTCATATGGAAATTTAATGGGTTGAGCTGATGATGTTTTGTTGTACGGGTTGATCTTCCAACCAATGAATAGGATGTGATAGCTTGTGATGTTATAAATCCTGACCATATAGATGTGGAGTTTGGTTCCATTGGGGGATTAGAAAGCATTAAGCAACAAGTGTTTGAGCTGGTCATTCTACCACTTAGAAGACCTGAGTTGTTCTCATATGGGAAGCTTCTTGGTCCTCAAAAGGGTGTATTACTTTATGGTCCTCCTGGGACTGGGAAGACAATGCTTGCTAAAGCCATTGCAAAAGAATCTGGAGCAGTTTTCATTAATGTGAGAGTATCAAATCTGATGAGCAAATGGTTCGGTGATGCTCAAAAACTTGGTATGTCGAGTTTGATTCTTTTAAATATGTTTTGTTCAATCTTATGACCTATGTTGTGCTTACTCCTGTGTACATTCAAAATATAGTATTTGTCTCATGTTTTGCCTTGATGTTTTCTGTGTGATAAAAATTCGATATCATATTTGCTAGCAATCAAGTAAACATGAAATATCCCATTCTCCAATGTACTTTGTCAATTGTCATTTATTTCTTGTAAAGATTTTCCCAAACCCTTGCAGTGGCTGCTGTTTTTAGTTTGGCATACAAACTCCAACCTGCTATCATATTCATTGATGAGGTTGATAGCTTTTTGGGACAACGTCGCAATTCAGACCATGAGGCAATGACAAATATGAAGACAGAGTTCATGGCACTCTGGGATGGGTTCACTACAGATCGTATGTTTTTTCTTTTTCTGATTTCTACATTTATGGTGGGTTTGTCATCTTTAGTTTCTTGCAAGGGTTCCATAATTTGATATTTTTACAGAGAATGCTCGTGTTATGGTTCTTGCTGCTACAAATCGTCCATCTGAACTTGATGAGGCGATCCTTCGTCGTTTTTCTCAGGCCTTTGAGATTGGAATGCCTGACCGTAAGGCAAGGGCAGATATATTGAAAGTTATTTTGCGAGGCGAAAGAGTCGAGGACAGTATTAATTATGATTATTTAGCCAGTTTGTGTGAAGGATATACTGGGTCTGATCTATTTGATCTTTGCAAAAAAGCAGCATACCGTCCTATCAGGGAACTTCTTGATGATGAGAAGAACGGGAATGGACCTCATGTAAGCACATCTATCGTTATTTATTCATTATCATCTCCTTCTCTCCATTTTAATTTCTAATTGGTATTATGTTCCATTCTTGAAGTATAATGTTAGAGCATTCATTGCAGTAATTGGGTTTGGAATCTACTACTATGCTTTCACTAAGTCATAATTGAATTGAAATTATTTGTGTTGAAAACATGCTTTTCCATAGTCTTCGTACTTGCAATGAATGAGAAATCACAATGCAAAGAAGGGTATGTGGACAAAATTAGATGTTGAGAAATTACCTGTTTATTTATTTTTCGTTTTTTCAATAATTTCTTGTGTAGTTGATATGGTTTTTGCCTCTATTTGTCTCCCTGTGTGAAAACTTATGACATAGTTGCGAAAGAACTAGCATCAGGCATATCATATTATTATGGACCAAAGCTTACATTTTGTGCAGCATAGAATAGAATAGGAAGGTGTGAAATTCAGATTAGTTTATTAACTAACATATTGAATGTGCTGATATCATTACAGCCCCCAAGAGCATTGTCACAGCTTGATTTTGAACAAGTTCTTGCAACATCAAGAAAGACGAAAGCAGCAGCACAAGAGTACTCTATGCTGAGTACACGACCAACGTCATGGTCAAGGCAGGAAGGTGGAGGCGATGATAGTCAGGTCCAAAACGCGATCACTGAGCTGTCCAAGATTGTAGTCTCACAAATACTCAACTTGCAGTCTGAACCACAAGACCCTTGAACATCAGCCGGTTGGAAGTCCCCATGGCCATAGCATAACATTTTGACAGCGATAGGAATCTTGCTCCTTTTTTGAAACTCAACTTTTCTTATTGATGTCCTAGTCATTCAATGCAGCCTATTTACTACACATTAGAGCATGTAAGCATGTTTGATGCTGCTACAATGCCGTAAGTACTAATTCCATACAGCCTTTGTATTATTTGCATTCATTTTTTCTTCAGCATTTTTATTTTCTCCCCAAATGTGCAAAGGTGTTTAAGCCCATCTTAAAAACAAGTTGTCATTCTCACTTGAAATTTTCTTTACCTTGTAAAATATGGAACTTCTCAATTGTCTTTTTGATAAAGCTTGTATGAAATGGCATCCAACCTCTATGTTACACATGTAGTCTAAATTTCTCAAGCCAATAAACCATGCCTACACCTTTGACCACTTTTTCCCTGTATGCCTAGCTATCACAGATATATTTGAAGAAAGATGAACCATCAGAAAACAGGGCAACCATCTGCTACAACACCCTTGGCAGTAGGGCATGTAGCCAAGGGACAACCTTCACCGTTGTTCCCAATCCAGGTGATTCCAATGTTAGTCCCATACTGAAGGCAGAAGAATATGAGTATGGTCATGAAAGCGGTCCCAGCATCGAGCCCTCCTGAGAAGATGTAGTTGTAGCGCTCCCACCACTTGGGATGGTAGCAGTAGATCACGAACCCCGACAAGAATCCTACAAGGATCCAGCTCGTGTAGTTGACGGCCATCGCCGGGGGTATCATGGATGTTGCTCCTAGTAGAACCGGTAAATGGATGTATGTGATCCATTTTTGGGTGGGGAAGACCTTGGCTGCTCCCCATACTAGGGCTGGTGCTATGGCTCCTCCAAGGAAAAACCAGTTCGCCTGTTGCAATAACCATATATCAGTAATCAAATCAAATGCCAACTTTGTGTTGCTCCATTAAAGCAACTTGTCCGGGTTTGGATGTATCTAAACTTTTGATCATAAGATTAAGAAGACAAGTGCTTCAAATAACCAACCATGGAGTAGTGGCCAAGGTTTCCGAAGATCCTGGGAGGACCAACGAGCCCCCAGATGACGGATGCATCAAAGAAAATGACATCCATTGGACAAGTCCATGCGCTGCCAGGTGGCAGCTCAGACGTGTCACACAGGTGGGGAATGGCTTCCATGAGCCACCACGCGGTTCCTGTGTATACTCCAACTGATATAACTGCCCCTATCACCTGCGAAAATTTTAACATCTTATTGAAACTTATTCCTGAACAAACCTTGAACCCAAATCGATCTTTATATGGAAGAAAGATATATGTTTGAGAAAATGAACCTGAATAGCGAACATAGATCTCGGTGGGATCTTCATGTAATGACCAAGCTTGAAGTCTCCCACAAAGTACAGTCCTTGAACCATGCTTATGTATCCGTACACCTTGAAGCACATGTTAGCAACTGGCCTGCCTGGATAAAGATACCCAATGATGTATTCTGTGATGATGTTTAGACCCGGTTGCTGTTTTGGGCAAGAAACTAATGGATTGAGTTTCTCTTTCATGAGAAAATATGAAAGTTCATAGGTGTACAAGTGTACTGCATAAGTTGAATGAAGCTTTACCTGATTTGTGGTGGCTGTGATGATGCCGATTGGAAGGGTGAAAAAGAGTGCGAGACCACACGCGAGCAAGACTCCCCACCATGGCAGCTGAAGCGTTTCTTTATAGTACTCGATAGCAAAGATGATTAGTGCCATGGTGACCAATAGTATAAGATGAAACCACCACATTGGAACCGGTTTGTACGCTTTCATAAGTTCCGTGTGGATGTCCCTTTTCTTCTTTCCTCCCAAGGCTCCTTTTGCTTGCATCCACAAGTCTCTGTATGTAGGAAATTGTTGAGTAAATACAACCTTTTCTTAGTACAATATCTCCATACTGATTTTATGATATGAGTAAATACAACCTTAAAGCACACTCTATATAGCCCAATACCGATAAAAAAATCTCTCTTGTAATTAATTCTAAGCTATCTTACTCACTTGACTAAAGTTCCTTGCAATACTTTCTGAATTACCTTCCATTGAAAAGCGCAACATGAACAATGGTGGCGGAGAGAGTGGCAAAACCGACACCATAAGTCATAGTAAACATAGTGCTGAGATTGATGGGTCCGGTTCTTGCATAAGCCTGCTTATCAAGCTCAAACTTGGAGTTGATGATGGTGTTGATGTCAAATCTGGTTCCATTTGACATGAAAAGCCTATTGGAGTAGATGGGAAACGTCTTGGCACCGAAGATATCAGACCAGTAACAAAAGGGAACAATAATATACATGAAGAGCGCGTATCCAATCGCAATGTTTGCAGTGGCGAACCAAGGGCTAGCAAGAGGAGTACCAAGGTAAGATGTGATTGTAGCCCAGTCTAGGCCAAATGAGCCAGCTCCAAGGCCGCTGACTCCGGACCCCACTTGGTTGAGTAAGACTGACTTGGGTGAGATCCAGCAGAGCCAGGACACACTTGTGATTATAGTGGCTAGATAACTTGGTACGACGCAATAGGCTGCGCTGCAGATTAAGACGAGAATGAAGAACTGAGTCCTGCTGATGCTTCCTCTGCCTCTCTTTTCCTTCTCATGGAGAGCCCTGGACCGTATTCGAATTGTAAGCAAGTCATGATCGAAAGCGAGTGTCTAGATTAAATCATTAATGGAAGGTGATAATATTACCTGAAGAGTGAAACCTGGACTAGATTGGAAGGCCACCACATTTCCGGTGGCTCGACTAGATACTTCCTGAATAAGCCAGCCCAGCCGAACCCCAAAATCTGATAGTTAAAGCAATATATAGGTCTGTTAGACTGTCCATCCCGCGTCTGAAAGTTGAGACTTAACTGAACTAGTATATAACTCAGCGGATTACTCCTCCTATTACCAATTTGCTAGGCTAATAAGGTCGAATATGGAGAATGACAAACTAGAACAATGGTGCGAACCTGGGTGGTGAGCATGACAATAGCAGCAGGAACAAAAGTAAGGTTCCTCTTATAAAGAAGCTTGACGGAACTCAAGATATGAGTAGCATAGACAGTGCCAGCACCAGCATTAGCAAAGATAGTAATCAGGACATGCTCCTTCACATTAAACGGACCCGGATTAAGACTGAACTCCCAGCTAGTCCCCTTGAAGAACGCCCTCTTAGTGACGGTTTTCGCCATCAACTGGCCGAGCGGAACCACTGCAATCTGAGCTGATATTGAGCTTAGTGTCATTGGGTTTTTCCTGTACCACATGAACTGGTTCACAAAGGAGAGTAGAACGCAGGACGCGATCCCCAGCACCCACATCCTGAACGTCAGGACTGGAATGCTCGGGTCGTCGGTTTTCGGGACGGTCACTTCCACTTCCTTGATTGGTTCTTCTTCCATGGATGAGCTAGATTCCGAGGCTTCTTGGGTATGGTCTTAAGGTGCAAAGGAGTTTTAATAGATAGAGTTAGGTAGATGGGTAGATGTTTAGGGTCATTAATTGTTTACTCTTGCTCTTGTCGCAAGGAGCCAAGGAGGGAATTTTGTATTCTATGATTTTGTCAAAGATTCTACACTCAACATTTTGTTTTTATTGTGCAACTGGCCCTGTGGGCGTGTTCTCCGGGGCATCTAATAATAATTACAAGGGGATAAGTTCCATGGATATTGGATACGAGGTAATGTTATCGATTAGAAATTCGGTTTTTCAAAGGGCATACGATAAAATTACTAGATATAGAAACTAAGATTTAAAAAAAAAATTAATCTCTTTTAAGATTCTTAACCTATACTTTAGAAAAATCGTCATAAATTTTATACCTTTATTACCTTAATATCTATGTTATTAATAAAAAAATACTTGTGGATTTCAACTTATTGCTAACAAAGAAAAGGTTAAAGTTAAAAAAAGTTAGCTTCACCTTAGTTATATTATTGCAAGTGGTTAGTAAAGACGTGAAGTAGTTTAAAGTGTAGACATGAAATCTGAAAGTCATAAATATTGGTTGATCGCTTGACTATAGCTAGTACACCCTTGGATTAGGATTACGATATTGCGATTGGTGGTAATGCTATAAAATTCGATCTACGAGTCTTAAATATTTTACAGAGTTCAATGATATTAGATATTTTTTCCGCTCACATGCGGGATGTTGAAAATATGACTTCTGTATTTGATAGTTCAGAAGTATAAGTGTTTGTATTATTCTTATTGTCAAATTAGTTTTTCGATCAAACTTTATCGGATTTGTGTAATGGACTTAAATATACACGATCGGTTTATATATTTTTATGGGTTACTACTCCTCTTATTATTAACTGATTTTAAGAAAGAACCTCATTAAGCTTATGTACTGTGATGTGATTCTACCACATTAAGGACAAGGACACCAAGAAGAGCAAGAGCATGAGGAGAAGGAGCATCATGAGCCAGCCATGGGCGCGCCAGCACCTTGCTTTAACGCGTCGAGTGCTGCATCGGGCGCCACACCGAGTAGGGACTTGAAGCCAAGTCCGTCGAGAACCTCTCAAGCTCCCTCATACCATACTTTGGGAGGCCCTTTTATTCCTCATATAAAGGGCCAATGACACCGAGAACGCCCATGGAAGGTGTCAAGACTCGATCAAGCACCGGGAGCCCCTCCTTGATGATCCCGACACGTTGCCAAGTTCCAAGATCGAAGCTTCACCATTTTTGGGTTGAATTGTAGAATGAACCAGTCCATAGAGTTGCCAAGTTGGAGCTCAAGAGCGTGGAATTTGGTAGCTTGCAAAGTGGAAGATCATCTACTCCTTTGGCGGGTTCAGTGAGCTGTGTTTGACAACAACCGGTCTACTTTATATTAGCTTAAATAATTGATTCTGGTTCATGTTACCGGTTTAGTTTTATTTCTGCATTTGGTTAGACTATATAAGACCACATTTCTTGTTTCCCAATTCTCTTAATCGAACAGTGAGCTTCTCGTTCACTTTTGTGCTCGTGTTTGATTCAATATGAAAATGGCTCAAACTTGTGATTGAGCTTGTTCTATTCTATTTTGTTGGTTTGATTCTTTGGGTTATCAAAATCTCACATGGTATCAAAGCATCGGGGTTTTGATAGCCTTCGTATTAGCCGCTCTTGAGTGATTTGGGATTTTGCGTGAATCAATCGCATAATTCGTTGATTTTCAGGTCGATCTAGCTTGTTACAGATCTGCTGATTGAAGATGACAAAGGAGTTACAGGATCAGCTTAAGGAAATGCGAGATAGGGAGGCGATGCAGGTCGCCAACATGATTGACCCACTTTTGCTCAGCAACTCGGACTTCCCGGGAATGTCCTTGACCACACTCGCCTTCGATGGACGCAATTTCTCAGCCTGGAGCAGGCAGATCCAGCGAGCACTGATGGCGAAGATGAAGCTCAGCTTTATCGATGGCACAAGGGTACGACCCGCAGCGGGTTCAACGGATTTTGAACGATGGAGGAGATGTGATTCAATGGTAGCCTGTTGGATCCTCAACTCGATGACGAACGAGGTTTCTAGCAGCTTCATGTATACCAGATCGCGAGAGCTTTGTGGGAGGAGATCTGCGAACGATACCGACAGAACAACGCGCCGATGATCTTCCAACTGAAGCAAGAGCTGTCGCAAATAACTCAAGGTAATTCATCTGTGACTCATTACTTCTGTAGACTTAAACGTTGCTGGGAAGAATTGTATGATCTGCAAGATTTTCCAGTTTGTTCTTGTGGTACCGTTGAAAAGTGTGAGTGTAATTTGGCTGCAAGAGTTCTTGAACTAGATAGCCAAAACAAGGTGATGGAATTTCTGATGAAGCTAAACAGTGAGTATGAGCCAGTGAAAAATCAGCTTATTTCCATGGATCCACTGCTCAATATAAGCAAAGTGTTTCAGATTGTCGTGGGTGTTGAGACGCAGAAGCAGATAACTGGCACAGTAAGCATTGAAACCTTCGCTTTCATGGCTTCTCAAGGGAATAATGGGAGGAACAGCAACAAAGAGAATGATGCAGGGAGAGGTACTTCAGACTCCAGCCGCAATGGCTCCTTTGGAAGTGAGAAAAGAGATTACAGGAAAACCAGAGATGAGAGGGTGTGTTTCCATTGTAAGGAAAAGGGACACATAAAGGAGAACTGTTTTGAGATCATTGGGTATCCGGACTGGTACAAGGGCAAGAGGGTGAAACGTGGAGGAAGATTGGCTGCTAATGTTGAGACAGAGAATCAGGGGTATGCTGAAACACCATTAGAGAATGCTGCAAATGGTGAACACAGGTCAGGGATGGAACAACACTTGGTGCAGGCTGTTAATACTTTGCAAGAAGTGATGAAGGCTTTCAAATCAGAATAGGCATTTAGTGCTGAAGTCAGGGGAGGAAAAGAAGTGCAAAGTGGAAAGGGAGCATCATGCAGCTATGGAGCAAGAGGAGGCAAAGGAAACTTCCATTTTGCAGGTATATCCGTTTCAGTATTAAATGCAATACAAAATACAAGTGAGGACTGGATAGTGGATAGTGGAGCGTCTGACCACATGACTTCCTTTCTTGAGTTATTGATTGAACCAAGAACTGTACACTATCCAGTACACATAATTCTACCATATGGTAGTACCAAATCAGTTCAAACAGTAGGAGATGTGAAAATTAATGAAAAGCTGATTTTGAAAGATGTGTTGTATGTACCTGATTTTAGATACAATTTGTTATCAGTAAGCAAATTGGTGTCTCAAGGAATCTTGGATGCACGTTTTCACAAGGAATATTGCATTCTGCAGGACCATTTGACTAAGGAGAAAGTGGCAGAAGGGCAAGGATCTGGAGGGTTGTTCAGGATTAAAGCTGGATGCATAGGAAAGAAGATACCAGTTAGCATGAGTTTACCTAAAGTTTTGCCTAATCAGAGAGACATTCACAGTTGTACTGTTGACAAAACTCCTGACTATGTTTTATTACACAAGAGATTAGGACATGTTTCTGCTTCTAAGATGGATCATATGCCTTGTTTTAAAGGTTTATGCAGTAAAGGTTTTATTTGTGATACATGTTCTTTAGCTAAATTTCATAAGTTGAGTTCTCCTCCAAGCATATCTTATGCTTCCAATATTTTTGATTTGATTCATGTGGATTTGTGGGGTCCATATAAATCAATTGCTCTCAATGGAGAGACACATTTTCTCACAATTGTGGATGATCATAGTAGAGGTACATGGACTTATCTTGTGCATAGAAAGCACCAGGTTAGTGAGATATTGGATGCTTTCATCAGGTATGTGAAGACTCAGTTTGGTGTACATGTCAAGAGTGTAAGAACTGATAATGGCAGTGAGTTTGTTAACAAGGATTGCCAAGGGATGCTGTCAGAGCATGGCATAGTACACCAGAGGAGTATGGTTTACAGGCCAGAGCAGAATGGTGTCGTCGAAAGGAAGCACAGACATTTGCTTGACACTGCTAGAGCATTGAGAATACAAGCAAATTTACCTCATTATTTTTGGGGTGAGTGTGTGCTTGCTGCAACCTACGTAATAAACAAGATGCCTAGTGCTATACTAGGGTGGAAAACACCTTATGAAGTGTTGTTTTCCAAGGAACCAATTTATGACAATTTAAGAGTGTTTGGATGCTTATGTTATGGATATAAGGCACCAAAACCAAGTGACAAGCTGGAAGCACGAGGAAGAAGATGTGTTTTTATTGGATATCCACCCAATGCAAAAGGGTACAAACTCTATGATCTGGAAAGCAAAACAGTTTTCTACAGCAAAGATGTGCTTTTCCATGAACATATTTTTCCCTTTTCAGTCCAGAACAAAGATAAAGAACAACTTCCTTCTACTGCCAATTTACAACCAGTTGTTGATGATGACACAGACGAGTGTTTGGTGCCAGCTACAACAGAAGGGTTGCTCCATCTTCATAATTCTTCACAGACTTCCGCTGAGTTTGATGTTGAACCTCATTTTGAACCAGGAGAAGCTAGCTCTTCCAGCCCTGTGCAACCTCCTGATGTTGGCACGCCTATGTTGCCTTTGCAGCCACAAAGAAGGAGCACTAGAATCAGACAAGCACCACTATGGCACAATGATTATGTGGTGAATGCAGTTCAGACTGAGTATTTTGCTTCTCTAGCTAATGTCATGAGAATACAAGAGCCCCAAAGTTACAAAGAGGCTCAACAAGATCCCAAGTGGCAAGATGCCATGAATGCAGAAATTGAAGCATTAGAGAAAAATGGGACTTGGTGCTTGACTGACTTACCACATGGGAAGCAAGCCATCAAGTCCAAATGGGTCTACAAAGTGAAGTTTAAGCCTAGTGGAGACATTGAAAGGTACAAAGCAAGACTCGTAGTGAAAGGGTTCAGTCAAAAATTGGGCAAGGATTACAGACATACTTTCTCACCAGTCGCTAAAGTTCCAACTGTGAGAATGCTCATTGCTATTGCCACAACAAAAGGCTGGAATTTACATCAACTTGATGTAAATAATGCTTTCTTGCATGGTAGGCTAGATGAAGACATCTATATGGAAATTCCTGAAGGGTACAATGGAGGTGCACCGGGACAAGTGTGTAAACTAGAAAGATCCTTGTATGGCTTAAAGCAAGCCTCCAGACAATGGAATATGGAGTTGACCAGTTTTCTCGTGGGACTTGGCTATGTTCAATCACATTCAGATTATTCCTTATTTTTCAAACAGAGAGGTGCTTCCATGACAGCCATGCTAGTATATGTTGATGACATTCTCATTACTGGGAATGATATAGAAGAGATCCACTCGGTCAAGGCTGCTCTACACCAGCAGTATACTATTAAGGACTTGGGCCTCGCCAGATACTTCCTAGGCATGGAATTATACAGAGATGACAAGGGCGTGGTGCTCAGTCAACAAAAGTATATCAGGGATATCCTCACTAGCTGTCGTTTGGAAAGTTGCAAACCAACTAAGATTCCTCTACCAACAGGACTGAAACTGAGACATGATGAAGGAGAAATTTATGCAGATGCAGAACATTATAGAAGAGTGGTGGGTAAGCTCTTATATTTGTCACTCACCAGACCAGATATCTCTTATAGTGTGCAGCACCTCAGCCAGTTTGTGGCACAACGCAGATTGCCCCACTGGCATGCTGTTTCACATGTTCTCAGATATTTGAGTGGTACTTGCAAACTTGGTTTGTTCTATCCAGTGCAAACTTCACTCAAGCCGACCGGATTCTCAGATTCAGATTGGGCCTCCTGCCTTGCCACAAGGAGATCTTTATCTGGATATTGCATATTTTTAGGTCATTCCCTTGTTTCCTGGAAAGCAAAGAAGCAACATACCTTGTCGCGTTCCTCCACAGAAGCAGAGTATCGAAGCATGGACTTTACCACTACAGAATTGATCTGGTCCAACTATCTTTTACACGATCTCAAGCTTGCAGTTCCCATACCTATTGTGTTTTTCTGTGACAACAAATCTGCCCAACAACTAGTTGCGAATCCTTGTTTTCATGAGAGAACGAAGCATGTGGATTTGGACTGCCATTTTATTCGGGAACGAGTGCAGTCCGGCTTCCTGAAGACATCATATGTCAACACCAGTCTTCAAATTGCTGATATAATGACCAAGGCCTTGCAACATGAATTCCTATCCAACAAGTTGGGCATCTGTGAAGCTCCAACTTGAGGGGAGGATGTAGAATGAACCAGTCCATAGAGTTGCCAAGTTGGAGCTCAAGAGCGTGGAATTTGGTAGCTTGCAAAGTGGAAGATCATCTACTCCTTTGTTTGACAACAACTGGTCTACTTTATATTAGCTTAAATAATTGATTCCGGTTCATGTTACCGGTTTAGTTTAATTTCTGCATTTGGTTAGACTATATAAGACCACATTTCTTGTTTCCCAATTCTCTTAATCGAACAGTGAGCTTCTCGTTCACTTTTGTGCTCGTGTTTGATTCAATATGAAAATGGCTCAAACTTGTGATTGAGCTTGTTCTATTCTATTTTGTTGGTTTGATTCTTTGGGTTATCAAAATCTCACATGAATCACCCGTGCCAGAGCTCAAGCGTGCAAGAGGATCTCAAGAGAGGCCTAATGACCCTTGGAGCACTGACAAAAGACACTTGTGAGGCATGAATCTCTTGGTTTCACCATCGGCGCCATGAGTCGTATTTGTGCTTAGCTCAAATTTTGGGCCTTTTTATGTAATTTTTCTCTTAGGATATTTTTGTCACTTTTAAAGTGTGGGATTTCTCGTGGGAGGCGTCCCTTTTGGCTAGGTATTAACCATGTTGATGCCTATCATGCCTCCTTAGACAAGAATGAAAATGAAAGCTTGAACACTTGTCTCCTCTTTGATTTCAATCTAAATTTCCCTTGTTTATGCATTCATTTTCAGTTTAGATCCTTGGATTCGTGAGTCATGTCGAATCCAAACCCGGAGATTCAACTAGGTGTGTCATATCCTAGAACGAACCTCCTAGTTCGTGTTCCAAGAGGTGAGTCACATCCTCTTGGAGATTCATCCATATCCAGCCCTTTCCCTCAATTTTCATTGTCCATTTCATTGCACATCTTTGTCCAAAATCACCATCTCATCCTCTGTAACACCGCCTTCCCACCCTGGATGTATTACCGCCAGTAACCTCGATTAAGACTAAACCGAAGCTACCCAAGGCTTTAAACTGACTGAACAAACTAAAAGTCCGAAAGTTGGATTCATTTGAAATAGAAATATGAAAATGGAAGACCACAAAATATTGTAAAAGAACTTAATCTTTACCACTTGATAACCCAAACTTTACAAAGTTTAAGATAACGTTATAGCGGAATAAATACAAATAGTCTTATAACAACATTAGCTTTGTAGTGGCCCAACCATAAACTTCGCTCAAACACAACTTCTAGAAACTTTTCTTCAACTTCTTGATCCACTTCTCAAATCCACTTCCAAAAAATGCCTGATGTGTCGTATACAACGGTGGACACCATCCGACCATGCAATTGAATAAGGTGGTCGGGTTAGTCTAATGAAAGACTAAGCAAGTGAACAAAATGACTGGTTCTTATGGTAGTGACTGAACATATTGGCATCGTAATCCGAATGACAACCGGTCGATGATCCAACAGTTAGCAGTCCCATAGAGGATAAGAATGAGGCATGCATATTCAAGAGATAGGACACCACAGCTTGCGGTTCCATTACGAAACATGAACAATTATTGGGAACTCATATTTATCACGTAACATTTTGAAAAGCAAGAATGGCTTTCCGACTGGACGAACCATTCAGGTATATTAATGTGCCTAACGCACTTATCTTATATTACTTTCTAAACTTTTCACAAACAAGTTGGTGGCTTTTAATCGGCTCGAACTACTGCCGAAATATTTTGGTATTGTAGAGATCATCGGAGTATTTCATCCATGTCATCTACCCTGTACCAAGATCACAGGACTTAAGCTATCCTTGATCTTTCATTTGCATATGGTGATGTAGAGATCAGAGAGGCCTATCACCTTGTCGTCTACATTGCACCGTGCCAAACTTGCACTTAGCTAGAGTGCACATCACCCCTCTCACACGAAGACATGCTCACTCTAGCTGGGAGTTTAGCTAGAGTGAGCATGTCTTGATTAAGCACACAAGTTATTTCTAACAAATATAACAACCTATCATATTTTATTAAGCACACAAGTTGTTCCCAACACAAATATTAAATGGGATTCAATTCCTCATTTAATAACAATAATGCAAGAGAGAACCGTCCACTTGCCTTAGAAGGCGTGCTCAACGTTCTCAGCGATTCCAACAGAAATCTTTATCACCCTTCTGCCAAATATAACAAAAGATTTCTCAACAACGGGCTCATGGATACACTTCTTAGTTGTATTCTCAACTCCTATAACTTCCTAATCGATAAATGATTTGATTTTTGAATATCGATTCATAAATAATCCTTAGTTATCATGCTTTAAGGAGCCATCTTGGCGGAATTATAACTAATTATCCACTTCACTTTTGAAACAATTTTCCAAATAAAAAATTGTTCATTAGCAACAGTTCTTAAAGGTGACCAAATCTCGGATCAAACGGATTAACAACGAATCCCAAGTAATTATCCGAAGTCCTTTACCTACCAATCGGTGTCAAAACTTGTATTCGCTATAACTGAAGATTCTGACGTCCGTTTCTCGAGCGGTTTGAACATGTGGAACCGTATCAACGTCAAGATTATAAAAACCATAAATTTAATTAGCAAATCGGAACCGAAAGTCCCTCACGGTGGCTCCGTAACCAACCCGCTAATTAATTTCGATCGTGTATACCTTCACTTGAGCCCATGGCTCGTTCAGCTCGATGGTGGCTCAATCCCCGAGCTCAAGGGTGGTTGAGTATTGCCTAGCGGTGGCTCTCTTGGTGGGTGGTGGTCGGACAAGCTAACGGTCGCCGACGGCGTCGCACGCGAGGCAAGGAAGAAATCGGCGGTGAAGATTCGAATTCACCCTTCTTCCCGAGTTCGTTGTCGTCCTTATTCACTTTGCTGGTTCTGCCTTTGAAGAACCCAGAAAAATAAGAAGAAGAAGGGAAGAAGATGAAGTGAAGGAGATGGAGGTATGGAGGTGGCAGGGGATGGAGAAGGTAGCCGGCGGTGAAGGTTTCGGTTTCCCCGAGTCCGTCTTCGTTCCCATCCCTTTCTCCAATCTCAAACATTTGCCTTTGATTCTATCCAAAAGCGCATAACAACACTAAAGAAAAGTCAACTTTCCTCCCCCACTAAGCAAGAGAACGTCGGCATAACGAATTTCCCGTCTCGGAACGGGACTCGCGTTAAAGCGGTAAAATTATGTACCTCGGATGGAAAAGCATACTAAATACAAAACGTCCCGCAAATTATGTAGACCAATAAAACCAATTTTCCATGATTTTATCTTGCTACCTTCAATTTTTAGGGCTTCCATTTCGTATTTTAAATCTTTTACAGTACATAATTAAAAAGACGGTTTATCCAATAAATATTCTTTTTCCACCGAAAAATCCTAGAATTCACGCCGATCCATAAAATCATTTGTTTATGATTTTTAGGATATCACTTTAAATTTTTCTAGGATTTAAATTCCAACAAAAATATTGGATTAAGCGTTAAAACAAATAAAGAGGTTAAAAGGATATGCGTGAGAAATTCAAAAATATCCTTAAAAACCACAGTTATTACATCCTCCATCAAACTCAGATCCATAATCCCCTTCAGTATCTCCATCAAAACAAGTCGAAAGTCCTTCTCGACTGATTTTGCGACATCATAGTAAAATTGCTATAACTTTCAATATACTCGTCATTTGGTGCTCAAAATTTGAGGATTTGAACTAGAGTTATAGATCTAAATCTGAGCTTTGGAATCACCCAATTCCGAGTCTAGACGAGTGAGATATACACTTGTGAATCCAAAATAGAAGTTCCTCCATCAAGATTGCTTGGGTCTTCCTCGGATTGCCTTACATCGCTTGCAACATCAAGATCATTCAACACATTGTATCAGAGCCACATAAGTTACTCCTTGTTTAGACCTTTGATTGAGCA
Organism: Fallopia convolvulus; assembly: GCA_964016875.1. Taxonomy (NCBI): domain Eukaryota; kingdom Viridiplantae; phylum Streptophyta; class Magnoliopsida; order Caryophyllales; family Polygonaceae; genus Fallopia; species Fallopia convolvulus. The sequence goes on along the minus strand of OZ024734.1, from coordinate 23,861,696 downwards.
ATCTAGGGTTGAAAGTGCTCTTCGAGCCACCCTGGCCTATAACCTTGCCGAGATTGTGTTGTCCTTGCATAGTCTTGTGTTGTTGTTGTGTGTTTTGCTTCGCTGAATTTTTTCAGCCTCCATTGTTTTCTTGAGGTTGAAGAATAAGGCCTTGAAAGGTAATTGTCATCACACAAAAACGCCACCCCTTGAATTTACAAACAACCCTTCAATTTTCCCGCATTAAACTAGCCTTGTCTTGCTTGTGTTGTGGAGAAAATTTCGGTTGCTAAAGCTTTTCCTCAGCCAGGAACCTATTTATTTTCAAGCACATTTCAAATGCTTTTGACTTGTATTGGCTTGGAATAAGATACGGGAAAGGCATCGCTCATCTTAAGTTGAAGAAGGCATTGCTTTGCCTAGTACTTGTTGTGAATTCGTAGTTGTTTGTTGCTTTTAATTAAAAATAATCTGAACCTTGAGCCATAAAGAATCGGTTCTAGAAAAACCAGGACCCGACGAAAGTGAAAAAGAGGTCGGGCATAAAAGAAGTCGGACCCCGTGAGGAAAAGAATTCGAGCTTGGCTTGTTTTTGTTTGAATTGATGTTTGGATGAGTTGATGCTTAGTACCTTCTTGGTCCTATAAGTCCTTACATTAGTCTTTATCTTGTGCTTGAGTTTTTCTTTGTGTCTTTCCTAACCATACCTAACTCCTTGTTTGACCTTGCACTTGCACTCCACTATACTTTCTTGGTTGAATTAGGAGGACTTGTGGTTTGGCATTTACCTGTGTTTTGTGGGTTAATCTTTCTTGTTTAGTACTTGTGTAAGCATTTCATTAGCAGGGCATGACAGGGATGAACACCGAGACTCCAACCCACCACTTACTCATGCATCTCTAGAGGTTGTGATACAATCCATCAACCAATCTATTCGAGATTCCATTCATCCTCTGATTTTAAGACTTGAAGCTTTGGAGCTTCGAATGCAAATTAAGATCCGAAGACTAAAGTTCCTTAAAACATAGTAATCAAGACATGATCCTTCACATTAAACGGACCCGGATTAAGACTAAATTCCCAGCTAGTCCCCTTGAAGAACGCGCTCTTAGTGACGGTTTTCGCCATCAACTGGCCGAGTGGAACCATAGCAATCTGTGCTGATATTGAGCTTAGTGTCATTGGGTTTTTCTTGTACCACATGAATTGGTTCACAAAGGAGAAAAGAACACAGGACGCGATCCCAACACCCACATCATGAACGTCATGACTGGAATGCCCGGGTCATCGGTTTTCGGGACGGTCACCTCCACTTTCTTGATTGGTTCTTCATCTTCCATGGATGAGATAGATTCCGACGTTTCTTGAGTATGGTCTTAAGGTGTAAAGGAGTTTTAATAGATAGAGTTAAGATAGATGGATAGATGTTCGGTAGATGGATAATTATTGTTTGCTCTTGTCGCAAGGAAGGAATTTGTCAAAGATTCTACTTTCAAAAATTAAAGATTCTACTTTCAACAGTTTGTTTTTAAAAAAAATGCATTTCCGCTCTCTTCTCTCTCCTCTTTTTTTAGGGTTTCTCGGATCCCATTTCGCTGCTTGAATGGCGTTGCCTCCTTTGTAATTCCTCCCTTGCTTTGCCCCTTCTCACAGATGCGGTTGTTGATTGGGTGGCACCTCCCCTTCTTTTGACCATTCAATGCTCGATTGTGCGGGATCTGGTTGTCTCTAGATCTCGTTTGATTTGCCGTTTTGATTTGCTCCTCGGTTTCGTCCGATGGGCTCTTATCCTTTGTTTGAATGTTGAGTTCTGCTCTTGCTTTGGGCTTGCTTGCTGGTGGTTACCGTCGGTTGCCTGGTGCGAGGGTTGTGATGTCTGACTCCTTTTGCCTTGTGTTTGTATCTATGGCCCTTCTTTGGATTTGTTCTCCTGGCATTTGCCCCTTGTTGGTGCTCTTGATTGATGTTCTATGGAGTGACCTTTTAGTTGCCTTTACTTGATCGTCGCTTGTGAAATGCGGTCTCTGGATCTGGGTTTCCCTTTATTTGGTAATCGCGATCTGGATGTGGCTCTTTTCTTCTTGCCCTGGTTTGTGGCCTTTGGCTTGTTCCATGCCATCCCGATCCAGGTAAGTATCTCTTTAACCCTTTTGTTTCCCTTGGCTCTTAATTTTGGTTTTCCAATACCTGGTACTTGCTTTGGTTGTGTTGGGTTGCTTGGTTTCTGTTGTCTATGGAAAGTGTGCTCCTTATCCCTGAGTATTTTCCTGTCTGATATTTTGATCTTGTGGTTTTTGCCCTCTTTGTTGTGTGTTGTAAGCTGGTTTCTCTATGGTTCTTTGGAATGACAGGGGTGCTGCTTCTTTGCTATGCTTTTAGAGGATGTCTTCTCCAAGAGTGTTCAAAGTATTCTCTGGGAACATACTTTGGTTGATTTGAAACTTCAGAAATTTTTAATGAACCTTCCTTCTAACTTGCTGAATCTTCCAATTTTGACATATTGTTGCTCTTTTGATTGTGTGAAGTGTGCTGGTTGTGGCTCCTTGGGGAGTTCTTTCAATTTGGTTGCGCAAGATTTGAATTTAAATGCTTATAATGAGAACCTTATTCCTTATAGTGTTATCTGTAACTGGGTTTTGAATTTCTATTATTCTTATCCTAGTTTGCAACTGGTCTATGGGTGATGTGCTCTTGTTAGGTTGTTTGCTCCTGTGATTAGGTTCCAGCTGAGAGTGTTTCACTCTTTACACATTAAAATTGCTTGGAGATGTCTTGTTTTCCATCTTTCTTGACTCCTATCTCCCTATCTTTTATGTATGATGCTAAGTTTATCTTTGGTTATGTGGTGCTTCTTTCAGGCATCCAGTGGTGTAAACTAAGGGAGGCTAATTTTGCTGGGTATGGTCTTGCTTGCTTTCTTGTGAAGCAAGGAGCCTGTCAATTGGCTTTTTATCAAAGCTTGTACCAACTGACTACTCTTGATGAGGTATTGGATTCTTCCATCTTAATCCTTGCCAATGATTCAAAAAATTTTATGAACCTTTTTATAGTCACCAGATTTGTTGGTATTTTTACAAGGGCTCCTATATGTGACTTTCCATTCACATAGAGTTGAGGTGTTGTTTATAATACACTCTGGATTGACTGAAAAATTTCATGATGAACAAGTACACTATGATCAAATGAAAAATCCTGTTCTGAAAGTTTGGCTCCTACAATTTTATTCCCAGGCTTGCTATGACTCTTTTCTCTCCCTCTGTTCTTTTGTAATTGAATTTTCTGTGATTCATTTTCTTCTTGTTTGCTTTTGCATTTGCCTTGACTCTTTTTATCTATACCACTTCATGTTCCTGTTTGTGTTTGGTGATTTGGGTATTAGTCAAGTTAGTTGTTTTCATAAGTTATGGTTTTTTGATCATTTTTGGAACGGTTTTCTATTCTCTGGTTTTGCCTTTTTGATCAAAACAGATTTTGCATGGCGGTTCCCAATCTCTCTCTTAGTCTCTGAAATTTACGGCTGAACCTGACACATGCAATACAAATATTTACGGCTGTTGTCTTTTTCTAGGCATTTACTATATTTTAATTAATATCTCCAAGCTTCACATGAACATTTTTATCTTAGTAATCATTTCAACTCTGCACGCATTAAATGTAACCTTCTTTTTTTAATTTAATCTTTTCCCTTCTCATTCCTTATTACTCCCTCTGTCCCGTTTTGTTTGTCATGAAGAACAAACTGCACAGGTTTTAAGAAGGGATAAAATTGCAGAGATATGTACTGTGCATGCATCAGAGGGTGCAGTGTAAGAATTGCTTTTTAAATCTCTTGATCCACCACTTTATATTTGGACCAATCAGAAATGAGCATACAATTTCAATTAGCCAATAGAAAATCAGCATACATACATACACAGATCCACAACAAAATAGAGGTTCCAAGACCTTTAAATACAACCACTTAATCCCAACCACCATTACAGCCTTACATTAAAACTCAAAACAGAGAATTTACAGAGAAAGTTAAGGGAAAAAAACAGAGCATATTTCTGCATCACTGCCTGGAACTATGGCTTCAGTTTTTGATCTCAATGAAGCCCCACTTTTAGAGGAAGATGCCTTAAATGCACAGGGACACGCATTTAATCTCAATGATGCCCCAGATTCTGAAGGTGAGGACATTAATGAGCATTTAAGTCAGCATCAAACAGAAGCAGGGCAAAGCACATCAGGAGCCACACATCATCAACCATATACAACCAGGCTCAGCACTGAAAGAAAAATGCAAATCATAATGCAACTGCTACACATGGCAAATGGGGGGCATCTACCAAGGAATGCACTACAAGCTGTTGCAAGCCAATTTAATGTGTCCTCAAGGACCATTTCCAGGCTATGGAAGACAACCCAACAACAAGAACAAGGGGGACAGATTAGGGTGAGTACAAGTTATCACAAGTGTGGAAGGAAGAAGATTCAAATTCAAAGCAGTTCAATCACACAAATCAGCATGGGGGACAGAACATGCATTAGAGATTTAGCATCTCAACTCAACCTTTCAAAGAGTGCAGTCCACAGATTGGTGCAAAGAAAAGCAATCAAGCCACACACTAATCCTCTACACCCAGGATTGAAGGAATCAAACAAAATAACAAGGCTAGAATGGATTTTGAATCTATTGCAAGGGAGTACCCCAGAGAGCAAGAAACAATATTACACTATGTATGATTTCGTTCATATTGATGAAAAGTGGTTCAATTTAAGCAAAAAGACACAAAGGGTGTATCTAGCAGCAAATGAGAGGGGACATTACAGAGCTGCAAGCTCAAGCAAGTTTATTCCCAAGGTCATGTTCACAGCTGCAGTAGCTAGGCCAAGGTTCAACTCAGAGGGGCAATGCACATTCGATGGCAAAATAGGTATATTTCCATTCACATATCAAGAACCAGCAAAAAGGAAGTCAAAAAACAGAGAGAAGGGAACAATTGTCACCAAACTTGTTGAATCAGTCAACAAGACAGTCACAAGGCGCATGTTAATTGATTAGATTATTCCAGCTATAAAGCAAAAATGGCCACATCATGTAGGGCACAAAGTAATTTTCATTCAGCAAGACAATGCAAGGTCTCACATAACACAACAAGATGCAGAATGGCAGCAAGTACACCAACAAGATGGCTTCACATTCATTTTAATCCAACAACCACCCAACAGTCCAGACTTAAACATCTTGGACTTAGGGTTTTTAAGGAGTATCCAATCATTGATGCACAAGAAAATGCCAAAAACAATTGATCACATGTTAGATGCTGTGCATGGAGCTTTTTTTGAGCTAGACCCACTAACATTAAGCAATGTATGGATGACATTGCAATACTGTATGAATGAGATACTCAAGGTTAAAGGGGGAAATGATTATGATGTGCCACATGTGGGCAAGAGCAGATTGAGAGCTCAAGGGAATCTACCAGTGCAAGTACAAGCACCAACATGGGCAGTGATTGAAGCATGGAACAAGATTCAAGATCCAAATCAGGTAACACAGGGGACAGAAGCAACATATGCAGATCAAGACACTCAACAAGATGCAGAACAAGACAGTGAGTACATGTAAAGCATGATTAAGGGGACTCTCAACAGATTCTTAGATTATCCAAATTTCTGTTGATCATCCACTTTTGGCTAGAAAAACTTTTGTGCAAATTTGATGTAAGATTTCCACTTTTTGGGGACTTTTATATTGCCTATATATGCTTTTATTTAAGTAATCTCAGATGTCCCCAGGCATCATTGAAACAATTCCATCCTCAAGACCTTAACATGCATTGGCCTCATTCAGCAACAATTAAGACTGGTGGCCTAATGCAAGCTAAGGCATGGATACATTGAAATTGCATCTCAGCATCAAACAAGACTTCATCATTGATTTAAAAAAAAAAAATCTCAGATGTCCCCAGGCATCATTGAAACAACTCCATCCTCAAGACCTTAACATACAATGGCCTCATTCAGCAACAATTAAGGCTGGTGGCCTAATGCAAGCTAAGGCATGGATACATTGAAATTGCATCTCGGCATCAAACAAGACTTCATCATTGATTTTTTAAAAAATAAGTAATCTCAGATGTCTCCAAAGCATCATTGAAACAAAATCAAAGCATCATTGACACAAAAGCAAAGTGCATAACTGAATTTGCATCTCAGTTTTAATGGAGAGTTCATCATTGAAAAACTATAAATGCAACAGAACAAATAAGGGTTTTGCAGCAACAACATCAGGGGACACACACCAGCAACAGAGAGAAATTGAGAGATCGAAAGCAAAACAGGGAGAGGAAATAAGAGTACGAGAGATCTTGAGCAAAAAACAGAGAGATGGGGACATGAACAACATCAAGGGGACTCACACCAGCAACAACAATCAACATGCCATAGCAACAACAGAGCATCATCAACACTCTCAAACAATTCACACATCACAGCAAAGCAAGCATTCCCATTCTCATAAATGTAATAAGGATAAGGAGAAGGGGGCATATCTTATTTACTCTTCCTCATTTTCAGAACAGAGAGTACGAGAGATCTTCAGGCAAAAAACAGAGAGTACGAGAGATCTTGAGTAAAAAACAGAGAGTACGCGAGATCTTTAGCAAATAAACAGAGAGAGGAAAAATCAAAGTGACAAAATGAGAGATCGAAGGAAAAAATGAGCGGTTGAAAACAAAAAACGAAAAGGAGAGATCGAGAGGGAAAAATCATGTATAGATCTCGAGATTCAAACCAAGAAAATAGTGATTCAAAGCAAGGGGAAAAATTGACATAGCGATCTCAATCGAGATCCAAAAAGTTCATCCACAAAGCGATCGAAGATCCAAAAACGAAAGAGTTAGAGATCGAGAAAAAATCGAGATCCAGTGACAAATCGAGAGAGTAAAAGCAATAATGAGAGAGGAAAATTCGAGATCTACAGAGATCGATAAATCATTGTGAGGAACAACTAGATCGAGAGAGATTGACATACCTTTATTCGAGATCGAGAGATTGAAAGCAAGGATCGAACACCACCAGCAAAAAACAAAGACGGATCTCAAGATAGCTCCACAGAAATCAAAAGCGCGCTCCAATAACGGGGATACTTCGAGCAATCCAGAGCAAGAAGAGAGAAATCTATCGCTCAATCGAAAGTGGGATGAGAGAATCGAGATCCAAACGAGAGAAATCGAGATAAACAACGAGAGATCGAGAGGGAGACGGCTCAACTGCCATTAGGGTTTTAGAGAGATCGAGAGAGCTCGAGAGAGTGGCGGCGAAAGCAACAGAAGCATCGTCTATATGGAGAGCTCTAGAGCTTTTTTAGGGTTGCAAATGGATCAAGCATTTGGGCCCGAGAGAGAGTGGCGGCCATATCATGAAAATGGAGCATTCTCTATCCATTTTTAGGGTTTTCAGAAATGGATCACCAATTGGGCTTGATTCAATCCACAAAAATGGATCACCAATTGAGCTTTTTCAGTCCAAAAAAATGGAACATTGAAAAACCATAAAAGGTGTGCAAAAATGGAAAAAAAAATGGAAAATGTGGAAAAAATTAAAAATTGGATTAAAAATGCACTTTGTATTTTTAGTGTTACCAAATTTGCATAAAAAATTGGATTAAAAAAATTCACTTCTTAAAAATGATGGATTAAAAAAATTATGGGTTGTGTATGATGGATTTTAATGGAGGTAGGAGAAGATGAATAGTTGATGGGATGGAAAGAGAAAAAGTGGGTAAAAGGTGAAAAAGTGTGTAAAAAGTGAAATTGATTGAGGGTATTTTTGTAAAAAACGATGGCTAAAAAAGGAAAGGTGTGAAAGGACGACAAACATTTCGGGACGCCCGAAATGGAATACTGGACAAACAAAAGGGGACGGAGGGAGTATCTCTTAACGATAGTCTAGATCGCTATCGCGTCCTAAACTATCGTTACCGCAATCCAAACCCGACCCGAGATTTGTTGACGAGTTCGCTATCTCCTCGAGACCAAAAAAGGTTGCTCCTTTGTTGTCAGAGACTGATTCTAGCATCATGATCGCATGGATCGATTGCATTTTACATCATTTGAGAAATTTACCACGCCGCGACACATATATCCATGGTCGTGGCCTAAGTGGCAACGATCGCCGCCAAGGTAGCGCCGCCCGCAAAGCATTAAGAACAAACTCCGATGTTCGCTCAGAGAATAATCGCGACCCGCAAGCCAATCAAGAGAAACTCCGATATTCGCTCGGAGGATCAAACCCTAGCGCGCACAGAGCAAGGTTCCTTGCTCGATGACGACCTGAACCGTAACCTGGCCCCACTCGCAAGCACGGTCGCTCATCGCGCGAGCTGTCAAGGGACCGAGTTGAGCGACAAAATTGACGGTCGTAACGCTACACGATTTAAATCTTAGTTGTTTGGCCAACTATGGGACTCAGCAATGTATTTTGCGGAGTCCGAAAGTAATCAAAGTCTACAAGTTCGTTGGCAATCGCATTAACCAAGACGAGTAACTGCGGGCACGGATCGTAACCGTGATCGCGGTCCAGCGCAAACACAAATCCCGGAACTCGTGCTTAACCCAAGAATGGAATTCTTATTCCACTAAGTCTGACCAACCTTAGATTTGAACAAATCTAATCGAAGCACATCAGGCAACGAACCCGTTCGTGGTGGCACACACATATCTAGGACATCGGGGTCAAACGGAGGTAATGGGGCATCGACAACCATCCAGAATGAAGACAAGACAATACATACACACGCCCTAGCTTCAGAGTTGAGAGAGAACAAGTGGATTCAAAGTAATCTTGATCAAATAGAGTCTCGCCGCAACCAAGCCTCAGAAGAAATCACTAAGCATTGTTTGGAAAAAGTTCAAGGGAAGTGCTCCATCAGCAAATCAGCGATCAAAAGGACCAATTGAGGGCTCGCTAGCATTATCGAATTTATCGATAAGCGTCGTGGCCCTAAGCTAGTAAGCACTAATGAAAAGTCCGAAGGAACGCAAGCTCATTGCGAATGTAATTACTGTGATCGCGAAATTCCTCGAGCAACAAAGGTCGCGGCCACAACCAGCGAGGCCGCGGTCGCGTCCAGGGACAACGTGGTTGCGGCCCTTGATGTCGCGGTCGTAGACAACTCCACAGATGAGGAATGTCTTAGTTAACAGGCACCGTAGGCGCGGGTTGCGAAATCGTGATCGTGTAACACCTTAGGTGTGCTGCAAATTGAGGATAGATCCTTGAGATCGTATGAGGCTAGTCCCAATCAAGGATCCAGAGACCGAGTAATGGGGAATTATGAAGCCGAAGAGCCAAAGATGCTCATATATTTGGAGAAAGCAATCGGTTTAAGCTTGGACAATGACCACACGATCAAAGCAAGTCCATTGATGCTTTAGCAATTTTAGATGCTCGTATAGGAAGCGAAACTGCGTATTGTCTCGGATGGAAAACGCCATTGACACGTTACTTGGATGAGAACGTTTTGCCTTCATATATCGCATAGGCCCCGATAGTTTTCTTAAGGGAGCATAGGTTTTGGTTATCGCCGGAAAAGATTCAATATTGTCAGTCTTTTTCCAAGTCAAGCTTGAGATGCGTACTCCTAAGCAAGGTTGAGCCTCTGATATATGGGATCCATGAAGGCATATGCAAGATGCACATCGAAGGTTGCAATTCGGCACTCCGAGTTCGTTTACAAAAAGATTGGTGGTCTTACATGTAAAAAGATTGGTGGTCTTACATGTAACAAGTGCCTCGAGAAAGCCAATAGAAAAATCGTCGCGCTCTTTCCGACCAACCCGTCTTCCCCGAGGATCGCCGAGACGCTATAGCCACACAGATCACATCCTAGCCACAAGCAGCCATAGCCCAAACGTGTGAAATATCTTATCGAGTCGGTGACCTATACATCCGAGGATTATGGAAAGCACACGTGTATGGCATAGCTCGGCTCGAATTGGGAGGAGTCATATTAAGTGGTCGTAGTGTAAGGTCGGGGATCCTAAACGTTGGATAGTCTTGACGGGAATGTCGTCCCTCGGACTTGTGAGGTCGTCCATTTTGGAAGAAGATACTCCCATAGTGCAAATCGCTGCGGCCGTAGGTATGTCAACTGCGACTGCGGGCCACGCAGCCACGGCCGCGGATCGCCAATAGAGAGCTCTTTCATGGGACCCCTCGCATGGATTTCGGTCTTTGAGAATGGAAAATGGAAAAAGCTCGGTTTTTTGTTTATTATTTGTTTTCTAAAACAAAATCTTCGGTCAGGAACCTTTTTCAACGTTCTGTTCTCCCTCCTCTGTTTTGCTTGTTCCAATGAGTGTATCTCGAAGTCCAGTAAATGAAATGCTTAAGGGAGAGCATGGATCCCATGATATTCGCTCATGGATGTACGAATTTGGGCTATCAAAACTTGACCCGACCCGAGAAACTCGCCTGGCATGACTCCGAACCCAACCCGACCCAAGAAAAAAATAAAAAGTTTTATACCCGAGACATGTTTGACCCGAACTGAATTGACCCTAATCTGAAAAAACCCGAACTCGAGATTAACCCAAAACCGATTATACTCAAATGGACTAGCCTGATGCAACCCGATATCTGATGCTACCCGACCCAAAGTTATCCGAAAATCCGAAGTTACTCGACCCGAAACCATCCGAAAATCCGAAGTTACCCGACCCGAAAACATCCGAAAATTACATTATATTTTAAAATATTAATAATAGTGAATATTTATTATTATCAGATTTTTTAATTTAAATGTTACATTAAATATTTAGACCCTACAATAGTTAAACTACAAAAAAATCATCATTTGATTTGGTCTTAATCAAAAACCGACATACTCGAAATAAGATTAACCCGAAATTCGTCCAAAGTCAAAATCCGGTATACCCAAAATCTGAAAAAACCATCGACTCACCCGAAATCCGACTAAATTTGAAATCTAACTAATCCCGAAACCGTACTTATCCGAAATCAAGTTGGACCGAAAATCAAATGACCCAACCGAAATTGACCCGAAACCCGATTTTGCCCGATTAATTGAGCACCCGACCAGAAATGATCCAACCCAATTTGACCTGATTTTCAAAATATTCGGATTTGACTCGAATCCGAACTTACCTAAAACTGAAATGATCCGACCCAAACCTGACCCGACCCGCCCGATTGACACCCCTGGTATGAATATATGAATATACAAAAATACGAAGATGTGCGTAAGTAGAACCCGACGACTAATCCGCATGGCCTCTTCGAATGGGTCCTAGAGTACTTACGTCTTAGTTGTGTTCTAACCTAACTAACACCTAAGTGGGGTATTTGTGAGTGGGTAAAATTAATTACAATAATTATTTTCGCTATTATTCGTCATAAAAATACTTTTATTTCTTATGCTTGTTTTTAATTAAGTATTTTATTATAAAATTAAATATACCGGTTATATGTTATGATGGAGGATTATATCTTAGTCGAACGATAGAATTTCCACTGGAATGGGGAGCAAGAAAGTGCTTGTTGGGCCTGGAGCATTATCAACCTTCCTTTAGAGATAGAGTTTTCGACCTTCTCTCTCTCATCCTCCATTATAAATACATGTCATTGACATGAATGATGAACACCTCATATTCGCTAAGCTCACTAGCAAGTTTTGTCTTTTACATCGACGTTCGATCGACAATTGCTCTTCTGACTTAAGCATCGGAGGTGGATTAGGGGGTCCCCTCCCCCTGTGTTCATTGTTTTGAAGGTTCTAGGTTGAAGAGAATCTTGGAACGGAAGGTGAAGAAGGGAGTATTCAACCAGTGCATTGGAGACGAACTTTTGTGCACTAACAGGTGTCACTTGAGGAGGGCATATACTAGGCAAGTTTTGGTTGTTGTTGGAAAAGGTGGGAATGACAATATATATCCCATTGCTTATGAAATTGCTAAGGCAGAGAGGAAGGAGACTAGGGGATGGTTTTTAGAGATTTTGATGCGAGATATTAGAGAATGCAACCCTACTTTCATGTCAGATCGGCAGAAGGTAGATACACTTTCTTTGCATTTCTTAACCTTGTGTAATTTTCATTGTGTACTAATCATTGTGTTTTTTCATGGCTTGATTAAGGCATTATCCCAGGTTTGTGGAACTATTGAAACAAGAGTGTTCACAACAATTTCAAAGCAAAATGGTCTGGCAAGAGTTACAAAGTTGATGTTTAGGCTGCTGCAAGGGCATGGAACATACTTGATTTCATATTTTCCATGGTGGAGGTCAGAAAAATGGATGAAAATACACACAAGTATTTAATTGATGCAAACCCTGCTACATGGTCAAGACACGCCTTCAAATATCACACCAAAAGTGATATGTTGCTAAATATGGGTAATGTTGGTTTGGATTAACTAGTTTGCCATGGAGGGGGTCCTTCAATGAATTAGGATGATGTTCTGGTGTGGGAATATTTGTTTTACTTTCACTTCTAAAAATGTGTTTATAGTGTTAAACGCTTGTGTGTCATGTCTCTTTATTGCATGACCTATCTACTTAGTTGAGTGCTCCAAGTTGAGTGTTATTGATCTATCTACTGAAACTTGTATCCATCTACCCTATTTTGTGACACTATTATGGGTGATGTTGGTTTGGATTAACTGGTTTGTGAAATTTTATATTGAACAGATTGTGTTGGTTGACAGATTGTGTTGCTTGTGTTGACTGCTTGTTAAATCTTACATCCCATTACTACACCTTGTGTTGACAGCTTGTTAAACCTTACATCCTATTACTACTACTACTTATGTTGACATATTTGTAAGCTCCTCAATTGAACATGTGAAAAAGTTTGCACATACTTTAGTTTTAGTTCAATTAGACTTGTCAAATGGGTCGGCCGGGTCGGGTTCGGGTTTGGGTCAATCGGGTTCGGGTCAAAATGGGTCACGGGTCGTAAAATTTCCGGGTTCATATGAACCGGGTTGTTACGAGTTTGGTACGGGTTCGGGTTGATCCAATGGGTCATGATCGTCAATTTTGTTAACCTTTATCTTTATATTTATTAAAATAATTAATATTATATTATATAAAATATTATTTAATAATAACATAAGAGTCCGGTTCAGGTGCGAATGGGCGCCCAGATGCGAAATAAGAAAGAAAAAGAGCCGTTGGATCAAGAAAAATCAAAGGCGCTGATCATTTCACTTAAAAAGGGAAAAAACGGCACGGGCGAATTTTTGGCGAATTATTCGCGTATTTTTGAAAAAAAACGTCCTAGATTTGTTCATCAATATTGTGGATTTGTTCATCAGTATTGTGGATTTGTTCATCAGTAATGTGGATTTGTTCATCAACATTGTGGATTTGTTCATTGGTTTTGACATATTTGTTCATCGTTTTGTGCATTTTTGTTCATTTGTAACATCAATTTGTTCATTAATTTATGTGAATTTGTACTAAACATTGTGGATTTGTTCATTGTTATATTCATATTTGTTCATTGGTTTTGGCATATTTGTTCATCGGTTTGTGCATATTTGTTCATCAATATTGTGGATTTGTTCATCAGTATTGTGGATTTGTTCATCAACAATGTGGATTTGTTCATCAACACTGTGGATTTGTTCATCAGTATTGTGGATTTGTTCATCAAAAATGTGGATTTGTTCATCAACAATGTGGATTTGTTCATCAACATTGTGGATTTGTTCATTATTATATTCATATTTGTTCATTGGTTTTGACATATTTGTTCATCGGTTTGTGCATATTTCTTCATCAATATTGTGGATTTGTTCATCAGTATTGTGGATTTGTTCATCAGTATTGTGGATTTGTTCATCAGTATTGTGGATTTGTTCATCAACAATGTGGATTTGTTCATCAACACTTTGGATTTGTTCATTGGTTTTGACATATTTGTTCATTGGTTTTGGCATATTTGTTCATCGGTTTGTGCATATTTGTTCATTTGTAACATCAATTTGTTCATTAGTTTATGCATATTTGTTCATTAATATATCCATATTTGTACAAGTTGATGTCATTGACACATAAACATAAGTTTATTTCAATTCACAAATAAGGGTATAATAATGAACAAAAAAGGTTATATCAATGAACAAATAAGTGTATATCAATGAACAAATATGTGTATATACATAAACAAATAGGGTATAATGGTATATCAATGAGCAAATACTAGTATACCAATGAACAAAAAGAAGTATATCAATGAACAAATATGGGTATATCGAAACTAATTATATGTGCATAAGAAACTACATAAATATTGTATTCCTACACATAAATAAGGTTAAAAAATTAAAATTAAAAAAGTTTGAAATCAATGAACAATGTTATCAAAAACTCAGTGCACAATTAGTTAGTATTGATGAACAAATCGCAATTTCTGATGAACAAATCCCTATTTCTGATGAACAAACTGGGCGCGTCTCATAAAAACGTATTTTTCGAAAAATACGTGAACAATTCGGGAAAAATTCGTCCATGCCGTATTTTATTGAAAAATACGCGAATAATACGGGAAAAATTCGTCCGTGCCGTATTTTAATTTTTTAAATGAATGTTTAATCAGGGACGTTGATTTTTTGGAAGGAACGAACGAGATTTATTCTTATTTCTCACCTAGGCGCCCATTCGCACGTGACTCTTTTTCATAACATAATAATAATGTTATAAAAAATTTATAATAAAATATTGAATTTTTAATTGAAATAATACTTTATCGGGTTGGCTGGGTCAACCCAATCCAGTTTTTTCCGGGTCAACCGGGTTCGGGTTACTCTTGACCCATTGATTTTCAGGTCGAGTTTAAACCCAAAAAACTTCAAGCGGGTCTGATCGATTTTTCGGTTCGGGTTATGTTGTGACAGGTCTAAGTTCAATGCAGCACTTTGGCAATTGACTTAGACATAATCTGTTACAACACAAGCAAGAGCTAATCATTACAACTTTCAAATTCATCATGTTACTACATTGCCCATTTAACCATTACAACATTCAAGCACATGAATACAAACACACTAACAACCACTGCAATCATACGACTTGAGTTTGCCTTCTGTTCAATCATCAACCTACCCAATAAGATATTCATTGATGCAAGTTGTTGTGTGATTTTTTTTATCTCATAATGTTGATGTTTTACTGAATCAATAGTTCGTTAGTATTCTTATTCTCTTCCAACTTTTCCTTCTCATTTACCAATTTGTTGATAACATTGAGAACTCTTGCATTATATGGTTCATCCCTCCACTCAAAGTAGTTACATTTGTTGGAAGATCCATAGTGTCGACATCCATAAAACCTTTTGTCATTGTTCCTCATTGTATCTGCAATAGATTCTTTTGCGTGAAGGTCAAATCTTTAGTTTGCTACCTTGATCTAGCTTGGATTCTCATCGATTGAGCGATTTGGGCGGCTTGGTCGATCACCCTCGTTACTGTGTACGAGGAAGGAGTAATTGGTAAATTTTTTTCCCAATTATCATGTTTGATATATATATATAGAGAGAGTTTGGTTCAAATGAAACAAACTCTTATCGTAAAACGAACTCTTATCCTAAAACGAATGCACTTTTTGTAGTTAGTAGTGCACTTTTCATACTTCGGAGTGCACTTTTTCGCATTTGTACTTTTCATACTTTTTAGTGCACTTTTCAAAAAATTTTAGTGCACTTTTTCGTAATGCACTTTTTGTATTTTTCAATGCACTTTTATATGAAAAGTGCATTACTAACTATGAAAAGTGCATTCGTTTTAGGATAAGAGTTCGTTTTAGGATAAGAGTTTGTTTCATTTGAACCAAACTCTCTCTCTCTCTCTCTCTCTATATATATATATATATATATGTTAACGTAAAAAAGAAAAAAAAAATTAAAAAAATATTGACCAACGCGCATTGATGGTCCTTTAACTGGTAAAGTGCATTGGGTGGTAATTTTTTGACGGAATGCAATGTATGCGTGGTTTTTGGTAATTTGTATTTAAGTGGGCGTTTTTCGGTAATATGGCCCATACTACGGGTGGTTTCCAGTAACTTTCTCAAAAGTAAAATCTACTTATATAGCAGAACCAAGGAATAAGGCTACCACGTTGCGCTACCTAGAATTTTTCTAGGTTTCAATCTCACGTTAAGATACCTAGGATTTTATCGCATACGATTTTGTATTTTTTTTCAATTTACTTATGTTGATATTATTTTAGTATAATATAAAAGATAAAATAAATTAATCTAGGAAAATTAAAAAGATTCTATCTAAAAGAAAATAAACAACATGAACATTAAATATTAATTTAAAATATTTTTTTGATGATTTATTTAATTTTTATTTACCACACCATAAGTTATATGTATATAATAATAGTAGTCAAATATTTTTTAGTATTTTAAACGTCATAATATTTCTGCCACATCATAAGATACATAAATAAAATTATAAAATGTTAATGATAAATATTTTTTAAATCAAACTACTAAATAAATTTTTATATTTTTTGCCAATTCAAAGGAACATTAAATATTATGATGATTTAGTTATATCGCAATAATGAGCATCCTAATTAATTAAGCATTGCTAACTCAATGCATAGATTTTGCGCATATAGCAAAAACTCCCCTAACACCTCTCCCCATTAGTTGATCGAGCTGATCTAATCGTTGACCGATCAAAACTATCATCAATAAGTTATCAAAAGCCTTTGCGACAAAAAAATGTCATCAAAAGCATTGATTATACTTTTTTTTATGATAAAAAGTGTCATCAAAAGCTTAATAACGTTTTTTATTAACAAAAAGTATCATTAAATGCCTTGATGATAATTTTTTTTACGACAAAAGCATCATCAAAGCTAAAAAGTGTAAAAAGTGTTATCAAAGGCCTTGGTGACAAACAAGTATCATCAAAATAAGATTTTGATGACAAACAAATGTATTATCAAAGGGCCTTGATGACATCAACTGTCATTAAGTGTCATCAAGTCAAGTGGGTGAGAGTGGTTTTGTACACAAGATGTAAGTTCGAATCCTACATAGACTAATGTACACGATCTCTTACACAAACTTCTTTTTTAAAGCAGTAACAAACACTAAATAAGAATTTTTAAGAATTTAGCGTAATCAAATTCAATTATAGATTACAGGAGCTGAAAAAATAAAATCAGGCCAAGCGAAATCCAAAATGAATAATTACGGTGCAAAAAGATTCCGATGCTACTACAGTTTAAGAGAAAAAAAAACAGAAATCTGAGCAGTTGACAGAACAACGCAAAGAACAGGAAGAGGAGAGTAGTGAGCAGCTCACCCATCATGGCAGTTCTGGAGCTGATCCGATAGCTGAGGCAACACGTGCAGCCTGCATCAAGAATATCAAGTTGATTGATACCATTATTCAATTGCCAGGTACCACTCAAGAATTATGATTCCGAATTTCAGTGTCTTCCCAACACATGAACAGGATTCAAGCTTTCAACAACTCAGCAAATTCCCAGCAGCCAAAAACTACTTTCTTACAATAGTGAACTGTTTCCCTGAAAACGTAACAGCTCAGAACACAAGACATGTACTACTAGTAAATAGAGCCCTATCAGCTGAAAAACTACTAGGGTCCAAGAAGTTTTAGGAAAAAAGGCAGCATGATACAACATAGATCTTCAGAAATTCTAAAAAAAATAGGTTCATATTACAAACCTACCAGATGTACAGCTCAGCTGTAATAAGCACGACAAACCTAACACTTGTATGTGAAGCACAATGTATATAGAGCAATCTTGTTCATGATCAAGTAAAAATACATAAACAAGTATAAATACTGGATCAAACAAGCTACATAAATCCCAACAAAGGTTTGGTGCACCCACACCATTCAACTAGGGGTAAAAACATTAATCAGAATTGCCTCGGCGTAGGGACATAAGCACTTGAGGAATCGCTAAACGCAACGCGGTTGTATTATCCCTCATTAAGTGAACCTCTCCAAAATGAACGATTCCTACATAAAAACGCCGTTTGATGATTTAGTCTGGACACCATGCGTATGGATGCAAGTATACCCTAATAGGCTAGTCGAAAGTCGAAACCAGCCCCAAAACATTTTGAGTTTGGGGAGTAGCGCGTTTTAAGACCTACCGTAAGTAATGTATATTCATTCAGCGTTTTCCACGATGGCCACCACCACTTGACCTAGCACCCGGATAGCGAGCAAACTGCAATCTTAACACAGCCGATTCACGATCGTAATCGTCGAACTTGTAACCTGCAAAATTGAGCTTCACTTACATCGTATAGTTGACAGCTATTGAACTGCATTTAGGTTTTACGTCACCAACTGAAGAAACCCATCATCTCCTGAACTAGTAATAATCAAAGCCAACCGCAATCTTCCCAAGCTTTGCATTGATGTTTAACCGCATTCTTTCCAGCAAAACACATCTATTACTATTCCAGCAAAAGACATCTATTACGATTATCTTCTTGCATTTGTTAACCGTTCAAAATTAAAAGTAAGGTGCTAAGGAAACATAGATTATTATGCTTGTTGTTTCAAACGAGTGTAGAGGAGGCAATGACACTTCAACAGCAGTTAGTGATGGTGAGATTGGAGAAGCAAGCGACTTGTTAGAAAATCAGGAGTTGGATCCACCAAATTCACTCATGACGAACCTATTTTTATTTACTTTTTAGAGATGTATGCAACCAAGGGTCTACACTCAAATAACTAGAGCTTAATCCCACAAACCATAAGTAAAGCGTCAGTCTATCTTGACATTGCATGCAAGCCTTCAAGAATTACCAGGTTCAAAAAGGTACTTTTTTAAAAATAGGAAAAGCTCTTGACTGCGCTCATTGCACTGAAATACCCCATAGTGATTAAAAAAAACTGATGATTTCTGGGCCAACAAAATATTGGAAATACTCAACTCCTGATTCCCCTACCGAGCAACAAAATGTCCACTTGCCCCAAAAAAAGGTATCTTCCAGACTTTAGGGGAATTTTTTTTCAGTTACAAGTCCAGAAATATGCATTCTGCAAGGATAAACTGATAGAAAATACCGCAACAGAGTGATTACCAGGTACACGGAATAAACAATATTTGATAAATTGCACATAATGACAGCTATTGCCATTCAAAAGTTTTATCCAGAACAAGCAGTATTTTAGAGAGGGTGTGAGCCATATGAAAGAGACAGGGAAAGAGATTGTCTCATCTCCCACCACTTCTAACCACTGAGGCAATGATATTCCTAGACATTCACTATTAAAAACTGAAGCTTATATAACCTACAGATTGGCAACCAAAGTTCTAGACCAAACGATAAGAGCATCTAAACCTTAATTGGAAATTGTGATGTCTGAAACAAGCTATAAGAAGGCTAACTAGCTTCTGGTGAAAAGACAGACAAGAAACAATAATAAGTTTATGCATTGCACAAGAATCAGTTGGAAGATTCCTTAGAGCACCTGCTTCCCCAAAACTTTCTCCAAATGTAGAAACAAAAGCCATATTCTCAAAAAAAAAACATTTGTTCTAATTCCAACAGTTTCTCTAGTTTGGAGAATATTGCATTTATTATCTTCATTCAAAAGCCTTAATTTGTCCCAAAAGAAAAAAGAAAAAAAAAGAATGACCAATGGGTGGTTTTGGAGACATCAACAGATTTAGGGACGACTCCCTATTTTTTCCACTCCCTCTGCATTTTAGAGAATGGGATGGAGAATCTGTTGGGCCAAAAAAATGCACCAAATTCTCCAGATTTCCAATTTTCAAGAGAAGGCAGCATATGTTAGCATTTTTTCGAAAATTAGAGGTACATTTTTTTGGCCCAGCAGATTCTCCATCCCATTCAAAATGGGGAGGGAGTGGAAGAAATAGGGACCCTTCCCTAAATGTAAGGAAGTCTCCAAAACAACCATTGATCATTCTTTTTCTTTTCTTTTTTTCTTTTAGGACATATTTAGGCTTTTGAATGAAGATAATAAATGTAGTATTCTCCAAAATAGGGAAAATATTGGAGTTGGAGCAAGAAAATTTTAGAGAATATGATGTTTGTTTCTCCATTTTGGAAAAAGTTTTGGAGAAGTAGTTGGAGTTACTCTTAGCCCCACGTTGATTTATATATTTTGAAGTCTAATCCGGACCAAAGGGTCAGTCAGCTTCCAAAATAGATTTAGCTTGAGAAGTTGGGATCACTATTGTCACTCTAAAGTGTGGACAAGTTCCGGAATCCATTTGCATAACAAACCTGTCCTCTCATCTAGAATGATAAAATGTGACCAGCCATCGAGAAAAGTTACCATCTGTTTGCCATGATTTTGAATATTTATATGCTGACCACAAACACAGCCATTCACATTTCCTGAATGCAATACCTGAAGCCTTTATAAGAAAGGATAGAATTCTGTCAAAGTTATTCCAGGAAATGTCGAAGCTATAAGGGAGGCAAGGTGTTGAATAAAATCGACATTGTAGAGTGTGGTTTCATGCTGTTGTTGTGAGATAAAAGTTCAGAAAGTTCCTAAAAGGAATGTACGCTTCTTTATTTGCAACTCCAGGTATGGCTGGATCGAAATTATATACTCTTCTTCATTGCAAATGAATGTACCCTTAGGGAGAGGAGTTCATGATCCTTGTTTTAGCTCCATTCCTTTTAAATCGAATTAAGAACAAACAAATCAACTTCAAATCTGGAAGACAGTCCTGCCAGCAAAATCTACATTGTACTAACACGTTCCGGAAACAGATGACAAATGAACAGAGTACTATACACATGCACAGTGACAGAAGCCAAATGTTCCCCCGAGGAAAAAGTACAAAGAAAACCAGGACTTTATATGTAGGATGACTGGATGACCATAATGAAACTCACACAATTGGCATACCAACAACCTCTGATGGTTGACATGGAACTACAAAGGAACAGTAGGCAATTCCTTGCAAAGCCTAAAACAAAAGTGCTCATCATAGGCATGACTGGTAGAGAAGAAGTCGTGGGAATAAGTGTTACAACTGCTCCCTAGTCATAGCCAGTGCTGCTTGAGTGAGCATTGTTTCTATTCTGTAAATAATTGGTTTGAACTTCTCTCATTGAATTGTATATATGATATAGCTTTCATCCTAGAATCTAATTATGATCCTAGAATCTAGTTATGATTCTAGGATGAAACTTCCCTGGATGATTGCTTCTATGGAATGTCTATTTGACCTATATGATCTACACTACAGACTCCACCAAGATTATTCAACACTGATTTACTTGTATAACCATCATCCTCTTTGACCAAAAAACAGGTAGAATCACCATTCTCCCATGTAAATGAACATGATACTAACATAAACTTTGAAACTATATGTTGCACATCCCGAAGAAAAGAATGCTTGAAAAGCAAGAACAAACAGGGATAGGAGAGCAAGTGAAACAAGAAAAAGGAACAAAGGACTAATGAAGTTGTTTTCATTCTCCCTTTTAAATGAAGATGATATTAACATAAACTTTGAAGATATATATTGACATTCCGAAGAAAAGAATGCTTGAAAAGCAAGAACAAACAACAATAGAAGAGCAAGTGAAACAAGAAAAAAGGAAAAAAGGACGAATGAACTTGTTTTCATTTGTAAATCTCATTTTTATGATTTTGACAAACACAATTTTTTTAATAATTGATTCTTCATCTAGGCTCTCCAACCAATACCACTCTCATCCTACTCCAAGTACCGCTTACAATTCCCCTACCCCGTTCCCCAAACAGACAATACTTCATTCCATCCTCTTAAGATTCCCTGCTTCCATGAGCCCAATTAAAAAAACTTGTAGCCTAGCTCAACTGACACAGTTACTCTATCGATGATGGAATTCTGAAGTCAACCAAGGTGTTGACATAAGTAAAGTGGAAAAATTACAGAGAGTCAAAATGCACACAATGCAAACAAAATTTTGAGCATGATCAAACACCACTTTCTTTTTTATTATTTTTTCACACTTAACTATGTATCAGGATATTACCATAAACATGATAAAGAAGAGACAGTTACAAACGGTTTGCAAGTGCATATATCTCTTACCTTGCAATGCATCCATTGCTGTGGCTGCATGCGCTGGGCTTGCAAAATCAACAAAACACAGTACAACTGGAATGCCTCCAGGCTGCATATAGATGTAATTTCTGATATTAATAATTAATCATTAGAGGAAAAACAAGAGAAAGGTCAAAGGAACCAACATACCTGTTTCGGGTCCTTGGTCACAAGTCTTACTTCTTGATACCCTACAAAAGGACGAAATATGTCTGCAAAGCAAGTCAAGGATACAAGGTACAAAATATTATATTTTTACAAAAAAAAGTAAATTCAAGTATGGAAGGATACGGGCCACTTCCCTACGGGTACAGTTTGCAGGCAATCCTTCCACATACAGCGTACTGCTAGCATCAGGAGGAAGGGGAACCTCTGGCCTTCCAGAGCTTAGACTGGAGTTTGATCCTTTTGTTGCCATCATAGGATCCATGCTCGAAATTCTAGGATCAGTTCCCAGGCGATGATTGCCAGGAACACGAGGGTCAGTGCCTAAGTGAAGCTCTTCCATAGATTGATTAGACAAGCCACCACTCAAAGGTCTACTTGATTCTGTCCCTCCATGAGATGAAAATTGCTTTGATTCAAAAACAAAAATTAAGTCCTACAACAGTGTAGTTAAAATAAGCAGACAGAAGATACAGTCGCAGGAAATACCCCACTTTGCAAGTATCGATCATAGGAAGCATTAATAGATTCAGTATCTACTATTGTGCGATGCGGTCCTCTGTCATCATCCCGCGGATAATATGAAGGTGCATCACGTTCAACAGAAACATCTAGAATATTGGAGGATGTGAAGCACAAAATTAAGAGTAATCATAATTACAAGCAGGAATAAAAGTAAAGATTGCAAATAGCTACAACCCTGCCATATATATAAAGCAAGTATGAACAACTGTTCTTAATTCAACAATTTCATAGGCATAC
Source organism: Fallopia convolvulus (assembly GCA_964016875.1). Lineage (NCBI taxonomy): Eukaryota > Viridiplantae > Streptophyta > Magnoliopsida > Caryophyllales > Polygonaceae > Fallopia > Fallopia convolvulus. The sequence goes on along the minus strand of OZ024734.1, from coordinate 23,838,684 downwards.
ATTTCAGTGTTATTCAACAGCCCTATGAAACAAAACACAAGAAAGAGAATTCCCAAACACGGGAATATATTCAACAAATTGTTATGTAGATTTTACTTTCCAGCCTCTTCACCAAATTACCACTATTTCCCACCAAACACTACCCTTTTTCATGCGGCTGCTGCAGGTACTTTACTACCTCTTTCCCTCTTGCTACAACTTGAGTCCACTTGAACTACTTTTGGGTGACATTGCTGCTACTTTACACTTTGCTATCAGATAGGATTGAACTATAGCAACACCAGAGTCCAGTTCTTGTCACGAAACTAACACTTAAATCTTTACATTTTGACATAGTGGATGCCCCAAGCTTTGACTATTTGATGCAGGAATAAACATATCCAGTGTCAAAGCCTGCAAGTTTACAAGCTTTCAATTTAATTTCGGGTTAAAATCGATCATCACGTGATAGAAGAAGTACTTCAGAAAACTGATGCAGACTTTCTGGGAGCAGTTGGTAGGCTGGTAGCAGTAAAGCAAATGACCATTGGTGGCTCACTGTCTGACAAAGATTTTTAGCAAGAATATGTGATCCAAGAGCAGACTGGTAGCAGCAAAGATTGTGATATTAAGTTGGACTTTGCGATGTGCTCTTGAGATTGATGGTTATAAAATATCAGGTACAAATTGGAGAAAATTTCTTGGTGGTATCAATTGTGCATGTGTTTCTGATTCTCATGTAGAACAACGCCACAAATTATGTGAATGTCAACATTTTTTCTCTAAAGCTTGTAGTTTGAAGCAAGGGACAGGGAAAAGTTGGAACCTGAAAACATTTTGTGCAACTACCCTGGTGTTTACTGTCGCATGGGCAATCTCCAATACCTCAGAATCTTAGATGATAGTCATCATCATACAAGCACGATAGGAGAATCTCCTAGTCTCCCAAACCACAATCAACAAATAATGAGAAAGACAAGCAAAGGCATAGTCTAGCCTATCTAGGTGTTATTCTAAGCCCGTCATAATCCTAGGAATTTAAAATAGACAACCGCTGGAACCCCCGCCACTAGAGAACACTTTCTGAAGCAGTAACTAAAAATTCGAGCATTCCCAGCAGAAAGACAAAATCAGAGTCCTCCAAAATTTCCAAATACCAAATACTTGGAAGCTTCGACCATGTCGACTCCATTAATATCAAGAGCAGAACGCCAAAAGAATACCCTAGGTGAATGGTTTGGGCGTTTTGACGAACAAGAAAGAGTAGATATATAGTAGTAATTAAGGGACGGAAGTGATAAACCTAGGAGAAGGGGAGTTACCATATTCGGATCGAGGGCGTTTCCCTGCAAGCAAAGAAGTAGGCGGTGGCTGTCGAGAATCACCGTATCTCCAGTAAGCATCCGACATTCTTCCGAGAAGAGAGATCAGAGAAATTCACGAACGAGAGAGAGGAATTGAGATTTTATTCTTAGTTTTTAGAAACCTAATCTGTAGATCTATCAGCATCACAAATTGGAGAAATACACGCGTGCAGAAATACTTGGCAAAAATAGAAAAGAGGAAAGAGGCGGGACAAACTGCGGAACGCTGCTTTTGTTTCTTTTTCTTCAACCCTGACACCACAACCCAAGTACATTTATCAAAATGGAGTGTGATACAAGCACATTTATCAACAAGAAAGGGGGTGAGAGTTAAACCAGTTAAAATTACTCGGCCCATACATAATTTTGAAATTTCAATGTCCCTATAAGAGAGAAAATATGTAGAGGAAGAGCGACACTCTATTCTAGCCACTAAACCATATTAGTGATGCGAAGTTTTAGGCTTCCAGATGAATCGTTATAAAAATTGGATTCAATAAGTTGGAATTTTTTTTTGGAACAAATCACATAGGTATATTCATATTATTGGGTGGGACAGAATTCGTAGATCGAAGAAAAAAAGGCGTTTAAGATTTAGAAAAGCAAAACGATGAATATTGCCTTACATTTGCGCTTACTTTGGAAAATTCTTGCAGAACCTAATAACATATGGGTTAAGATCATATCTGAAAAATATTTCAAAACAGAAAACTTGTTCACTTATTCAGAAAACAGGAATTTGTCATGGCAGTGGTATAAATTAATGTGCTTAAAGAACAAATTCCTTGAAGGTCTAATATGGCAGATAGGGGATGGCTGTAGTATTCGTTTTTGAAAGGATCAATGGGCTACGAATTTCCCCTTGTTGAATGTTTGCTCGAATATGCACGACATCAATCTAAATGCAATTGTGTATCAGTTTATCGATGACAACAAACAATGGAATACTCAAGAGCTTTCTACCTGGTTATCCGACGAATGAGTGAGAAAAATCACGTCTATATTAATTCCAAAGAATGCTATTAGAGATCCTTTGTATTGGTAACCCCACTAAAATGGATGGTTTTCCACTCATTCAGCCTCATCTTTTATATCACATGAACATAGCATGAGAGATTGTGATTATCAATGGATCTGGCAATTAGATATAACCCCAAAAGTTAAATTCTTCTTATGGAAAAATTGTGCAAAAAAACTTCCAACTAAAGATCAATTGCTAGAAAGACATGTGTTTGTAACTCCAGAATGCATGTTGTGTCAGAACCAGTGGGAAACAGCAAATGCTTTGCTGCTAGAGTGTCCTGTTACATTAACTGCTTTAGCTAAAGTCGACCCGAATACTGTCAACAGAATCTTGCAACTTGGGCCAAACTATGATTCCATAATGACAACTATATAGCGGTTAAAAGAACAATTGAAAGAGTCACTATTTACGAAACTAACTATTGCTTGGTGGAGTGTATGGTACTATAGAAACAGAACTACTTTCAATCAACCAATAGAAGTACCTGCAAGAAATATAGATAAAATTATAAAATCACAGATAAATTTGTGGAATAAAGCGAAAACGATAGATAGTAGACATGGAAACTGCACCATTGATCTTAGCACAAGAAAAAAAGTAAAATGAAAAGAATAAGACTTGGAGTAAACATGCTCAGGGTTTTGCAAAAATTAAATTTGACAGGTCAAAAAAGAGTAATGGGATGGCAACGACAAGATATATTATTAGAGACCATTACGGAAGAGTGATTACAATGAACGCTACGGCTAATGAACATTGGAATGTCATTGAAGCTGAGGAAAGAGGAATGTACAACGTTCTTTGTGAAGCTAAGGCTAGGAATATTTCGAAAATTGAAATTGAAGGAGATAGTCTTATTGTCATAAACGCATTAAAAGGAAGTAGATCTTGCTCTTGGGAAATTGAAATGCTAATTGCCGATACGTTTGTTAATTTGCAGTCCTTTGAGGAGCTTCGTTTTCTTCATACACCTCATGATTGTAATAAAGTGACGGATTTGATCATTGACCTAAGACATTTGGTTAGTGCCAATCAGATTCAGACCCATCTAGAGCTTCATACTCTCATCCGTAAGGATGCAGCGTTATTTGGAATGTACTAGTTGTGTTCGAAAGAATGCTTATAAGATACATAGTATCTTCAGCCCTTTCCACAATTCCTAAGTGGATTCCTGCAGTGGAAATCGGAGCGTGGTTGGGTAATACGCCGATTTGTCCACTATTAGTAGAGTTAGCTTGAGTTTCTCGACCTAATTTTTTCCTACTAAAAAATGTAGAGGGGGAGAAAAATGCCTGAACACAAATCCCATTTTCAGAGAAACTAGTGATAGCTTGCATATAGCTAGTGTTTTGGACGTATGTTTCCGTTTAGTTTGCTTTGTTTTCAGTTAGTTTGAGTTTAGTTTCATTTGCGCTTCTCCGAAACGAGTGCTTTTTCCGGAGAAACGCAAATTAGTTCCAGAATTTCATTTTCAAATTACAATTCTCATTACTATTGTCAAATTTCATTACAAAAACATAAGCCAAATTTTATTGTCAAATTTCATTAAAAAAACATAAGCTAAATCTCATTACAAAAACATAAGCCAAATTCCATTGTCAAATTTCATTACAAAAACATAAGCCAAATTTCATTATCAAATTACATCATAAGACTACATAACGCCAATCTACACATGTGGATCCGGGTTGCCCCCAAAAGAGTGCCAATCCTCGTACACTAGGGTCGTGGATGGTATGTCGATCGCATGGAGATAGGATGTCGTTGATGTCGTCTAATATTGCATTGTAGGATGTGTGAGATGCTAGAAAACATTGCTCGTCCACATCTTTATTCTGCATTAACTCCGAAACCAACTCCCATCGGAGGGTGTAGTATTGGCTCTCTCCCCTCCCTAAGACTACCAAGAGGGCCCGATACCCACAATGACCATCCGGAGACACGTCTTCAACTCCCTCGATGTACCAAAACATGAAAATTTCCACGTTTCTAACACCAAAGTTCACTCCTCGTCAAATAATGGGTTGTGTTGGAGCCTGCGAGGTCGTCGATGTACGAAGGGAAGTGGGTGCATGCATCGATGTGCGAGGGGCAGTGGGTGCAGGACTCGATGTGCAAGGGACAATGGGTGCATGTGTCGATGTCCCCGAAGCCATTGGAGTAGCATTCTTGGAGCTCTTACGGTTGGTGGAACCCTTCGGCCTTCCACATCTTCGAGGTAGCAGAGTGGTTTGGGGCGCGCTCTCGTTGTCTTTTTCCACCCGTCTTTATTGCTCCTTGTCATACTCACCATCCTATGCTCAAGCAAGGAATCACTCTTGTTCGAGTACTCGGTGGATTCAGTTGGCCTCAATTGCCTTGGTGCGTCTGGTGGCTCAATCAATGTAGATTCTTCAGGCGCCTCTGTGTCAACAAACAACTGTATGAGTTGGTGTCGTTGATCTCTCGACATGGCACCACTCCTCTTTCTTGCCACCATTTGGCTCCATCTGATGTCTTGAATACATAAGGCTACACATTCATCTTCAAGCAGATTGTGATCTTCACATCCTTCCCAGACCACTGTTCGCCAAAACTTATGTATCTCGTTAGGAAAGATCGACCTTTTGGAGATGACAGCCTCACCAATTGTATAGGGACACGGAAGACCTTCAAAAATATGAAAACAAAAAACAATATCATATGATAGGCCTAACATAAACATTATAATATAATATGCATAGTGAATTCAGATAGAAAAATTACCTTGACAATCTCGCCAAAAATAATCAACACATTCCTCATCAAGGTCGCCCCTTGTTATAGCCTTGAATAATTCATATAACATTTCTAACAGATTGTCTAGGCATTGTTGTGTCACTTTGTGAAATAGGGGCTGAAACAACTTTCTAATTTCATCGGGCAAGCCAACATGCATGGCGGTTGGAATATTTATGCGCGACTTCTCAATATTTGCCCTCAAGTTCTCAATTTGACATGTCACCTGGTGGTGGATCCTAAGTATCATCGTGTTGAAGCCTCCTCGAGTGGATGATAAAATTCTCTTCAATACACTGTGCATACCCTCAATCCTACAACAAGCATATATCTATAAGGTAAAAGTGTGAATTAAAAATATGAATTAAAAAACATAAATAACTAGTTGGATAATATGAATTTACCTATTATTGGTTCTTGTTTGGAAGTGATGAGTAATATTGGTCCAAGCACATTCTATATTCCTCTTGTGTGGATTAAGCCATACCTTTTCAAGGTATTTAATGAGCCTTGGCTACCAATTTACCTTCAGTACTTGGAGTCTCTCTTCAAACATTTCTTCCGCGGTGGACGAAAACAAAGCCCAACACTTGTTTGCAAATCCTAGGTCAAGTCCCTTGGGGTTATCACAGTTTGCAAACACCTTCAATCCGTACGCTATAGTGTTATGTCTAATATGAACCCAACACAACAAATGAGTCACTTCATCTCCGAAAACCAATCTAATGTCGTTGATGAGAGCCTTGTCCCTATCTGTCACTATCGCACTAGGCTTTACTCCAAGTTCCTCGTACAAATTCTTCAATTGACGTAACACCCAACTATAACTCCTTGTCTCTTCATTTGACATAAATGCGAAACCGATGTTGAATGTATTCATGGTGAAAGTAAAATCCACCATCTCTAACAAAGACATGTCGTACATGTCAACAATTGTATGAAAATCCCACCGACATTAAGTATAAATGATATAATAATGTATAAAATAACTTAAATATTACTAAAACGTACCTATTGGTCTTGTATGTGGTACCCATAATGATGACATATGGAAACATGTTCATCAAATGTAATGATGTCGGATACACAAAAAATATGATATCGACTTCATTCGAATTCCCTCGATGCTTGCGATGCACTCTATACTTGTGGACATTCAAAAACTTTAGCGACCATTGTGTTACTGTCATTTTTCCGCATTCCTGTAGTAATAACGTATTCGTCACATTGTAGATGTGTCTAATTGAGGTCACATTACCCGAATATTGATGCTCAACTCAGCAAGTATAGTCCTAGGGGGCGAACATGATCAACCTTTCAATAACCATTTGCTTTTGCTCCCTTATTAATCGACCCGCATATGGATGGCCATACAAGCTACTTGAAAGACCATGGTTATGCAATCCGCATTTGACCATTAAGGCCCATTGACCAGTTGACTTACTTCGAACTCCAAGCAACTCAAACGGGCATCCACACTTCTTTGTTGGAGTTCTGGTAAGTGGTTGATAGATACTCCTGCTCTGCTCCAAGCAATATCCAATTTCCGGATCTATACTTACCAGCCTGATCACATGTTAGTTTGACTATACTTTTATTTGATGTCTTTATGACCAACACGAAGTTCTTTTCTCGACAAAGCTCCCTAGCCTAGTCAAGCATGTCTTGTCGATCTATCCCAGTGACCTATACATAAATATGTTAATAGATAGAATCATATTTTATGTATATTGATGATGCCCAAAATGGTAAAATAGGAGGTGGGTCCGGGACACAAAGAATAAACAGACCCGATGGGACTCCCAAGGTGGATTCTGAGGCCCACAACCGTACCCGTCATTCAACTAAATGAAATTCCTATCTCCGCGAGGTCTCAACCTCGTTGCCGACTCTACTGACACACCCGCCCACCCGGACCATTCAGCTGCCGCCGCTTACCCAAACCAATCACCGACTGCCTCACCTCCGGACCAATCAGAAGCCCGGATCTCGGGCGTCCCACATCGGACAATGATCAAAACCCGACTCTCTAATTCTCTATAAATAGGGGAGAACATCGTAGGTAAAAAGGGTCGAAAAATATCTTGAACTCAAGAACTATCTTGCTCGTTGAAGATCGACGTGATCAAAACATCGTCAAAAGACCTCGCTATAGACAAGTGAAGTCCACAAAAAGACTTAGAGTCATACAAGGCCCTCGCTCACTTCAAAGACCTCGCTAAACAATCTCGCAAGCCATCTTCACCACATTCTTAACTCAAGCATCGCGCCAAGACCAGTCAAGTGAAACCTAGGTGGTAGGATCACTTAGCTTAGGAGATCTCGAACGTTGTTAGATCGAGATCTCTAACACTCGTAGGAGGTCTAGGTTGTAAATCTCGTTTGTTTGTAAGCCTCATTGACTTTTAACCTCATTGTAAAGAAGCATTAAATAAAAAGCAAGCGTTTGCACAATCAAATAAAATAACCTCGTTTCTTGTCATTTAGCGAACGGTTTATTTCAGGTTTTATCACTGGCGCCGTCTGTGGGAACTTCTTCATCCTTAGTAGTTTCTCGATTTGTGCAAACCTTGGCTTTGAACCCCTCAAAATGGCATGCCCAAACAACTTTTTTCCCCAACACCCCGACAACATGCCCGAGACCACACAATGGACAGCCACGGGACCTCTGGGTTGTCCATTCGTGGTCCCTCCGAGTTGGACGTACAATGCCCCGCAGAGCCTCTACCCATTCCAAGGGTATGAACATGGCGACGCACCCCCGAATCCATATCCCTACCTAGGCTATGGGCAGTTCCAGCAGGGCTTCGCCCCCTCGTACGTCCCGGTACCCGCCTTGAGCCAGCCCCACTCCGAGTATGTACCCGCGTACGTCCCCGGGCACATGCCAGGTCAGGAGTCGTCGACCAACGGATCATCAACAAAGAGACCTCCCCAGGACCCAATGCATATCTCGCGATCCCGTTCGCGACGTTCAAGGATGCGGGACACAGAGTTGTCCGAAACGGCAGGGAGTGCTATGCCCCCCATGAAATCGAAGTCGCGCCGCCAACCTGTCGAGGTCGGGTGCCGTTCCCCTTTCGTGACCGAGATTCAAGAGGCACCTATGCCCAAAGGTTCCATTGGCCACAAATGGGGCTCTACGATGGCACGGCCGACCCGGAGGACCACGTGAAACACTTCGCGGTCCAAATGAATGTCAACTCCTACAATGACGCCATATTCTGCCGCATCTTCCCAACCACCCTGGACAAGGCCGCAATGACGTGGTTCATAAGCCTCAAGATAGAGTCCGTGTCCTCGTTCGTTCAGCTATGTGAATCCTTCATTGGACACTTCAACGGCTCAAGGAAGCGCAAGAAGAACATGCGAGATCTCCGCGGTATTGAGCAAGGAGAGAGCGAGTTGTTGGACACCTTCTTCACAAGGTTCACCACTGCGGTGGCGGAGATCGCACATATCGATGAAGCGTCGGTGCGAGATACCCTCATGGGCAACCTATGTCCGGGGCCTTTGAAGATTTACATTTTCTTGAAATGCCCGACGACGTACGACAGCCTGTGCGCACGTATCACATCCCATGTATATGCCGAGGATGCCGCAAACCAGAGCTCGCGACCGAAGACCGACAAGGAATTCGTCGCCGAGGCTAAAGGGAAGGCAAAAGTGGCCGCGAGGGATGCGTATGTTACGTAGACCCACAACCCCGTCAACTACAACAACAACAACAACAACAACAGAAACAAGAACAACAATAGGAACAACAACAACAACGACGACAACAGGAACAACACCCACTATAAAAACCGCGGAGGCGACGGTGGAGGTTGGAGCTGCTTCAGCGGGAAACCGCGAGGTTATAGGGGCAAGGGCGGCCCTGCGTACAACCCGCACGAAAAGGGGTGCGCCAACCCCGCGTCAGGAGCCAACACCGTGGCGCAAGGTCCGGGTCAATCTCGGGCCAACTATGTTGAGCAACAAGCTCCTGCGAAGCAAGCGCGGTCTGAGCAAACAGCAACACCCGACGGGTATATCCATACCATCTCGGGTGGACCTTCGCTGGCTGGGTTGAGCCAGGCGGAAAGGAAGAGGTATGCGAGGGCAAGCCACCACGAGCCCTCGGTATTCAGTGTTGCCCAAACCTCGCGGTCCCGTGTAGGCTTGGCCTTCACCTCCAAAGATGCCGAGGGACTCCACATGCCGCACTCGGACCCCTTGGTGGTGCACGCACAAGTGGGCTCGAAAATGGTGAAGCGAGTGCTGGTGGACACGGGGTCCTCCGTGGACATCATGTACTACGGCGCTTTTGAGCAATTGGGCATCTCCGAAACGTCCCTGAAGCCCTACGATGGGAAACTCACCTCCTTCTCGGGGAACGAAGTCGACGTCGCCGACCTCATAGACCTTTGGATGACGTTGGGCACCGGCTCCACAAGGAGAACCGAGAGGGTGGAATTCACGGTGGTACACCTGCCTTCGGCGTACAATGCAATCATCGAGAGAGTCTCCCTAATGAAGTTCCAGGCGGTGGTGTCCATCTACCACCTCAAAATGAAATTCCACGTCGACGACGGAGTCGGGGAGGTAAAGGGCAACCAAGAGGAGGGCCATGTTTGCTACGTGACCTCTACAAAACAACATTGCCCGGTATTATGGTGAAGTCCCCCGGCGAGGCCGAACTCAAAGTCCGGGACTTCATGGTCCCCACCCTTGAGGCAGAAAGAAGGGTGATATCCCCCTTCGAGAGTGAGTCTGAGAAGATCTACCTGGGAGAATGTCTCTTCGGGACGTCAACATCACTAGAAGCCTTACTTGTTGGGTCCCACAACGTGTTTGCCTGGACTGCGAAGGACCTCCACGGCGTCCCGCGAACCGTGGCCCAGCACTCCCTAAATGTCGATGTCACCACTCGCCCCGTGGTGCAACGACAAAGAAAAATGAATGAGGAGAGGGAAAATGCCGCAAATGACGAGGTGGCGAAGCTACTGGCCGTGGGATTCATTCGCAAAGTCCAGTACCCTCGATGGTTTTCCAACGTCGTGCTGGTCAAAAAAGCCAGCGGGAAGTGGAGGATGTGCGTGGACTTCAAGGATCTCAACAAAGCCTGTCCCAAAGACAGCTACCCCTTGCCCTTGATCGACGAGTTGGTCGACTCAACCGCGTGTCACGGGATATTGAGCTTCCTCGATGCGTACTCAGGATACAACCAAGTCCTGATGAGCCCGCGTGACGAAGAAGAGACGTCTTTCATCACCTCGCGAGGTACTTATTGTTACAAGGTCATGCCGTTTGGCCTAAAGAATGCGGGGCCACCTTTCAACGCCTCGTCGACCGCGTCTTTAAGAAGCATCTGGGGAAGAAACATGTCGGCCTACGTCGACGATATTGTGGTCCGGAGCAAGACCCCTGAGGAGCATATGGTCGACCTCGCTGAGGTCTTCGCGACCCTCAGGCAAAACCGTCTCAGCCTGAACCTCGAGAAGTGCGTCTTCGGCGTATCGTCGGGGAAGTTCTTGGGTTTCATGTTCAGCGAGCGCGGGATCAACGTCAACCCCGCCAAGGTCAAGTCGATTCTCACGATGACGTCGCCGCGATCTCGCACCGAGGTGCAGCGGGTCAACAACGCCGTCAACTATCTAGGGAGATTTTGCTCCCGCTTGGCGGACAAGTCTCTCCCTTTTTCGCTGCTCTCAAGAAAAACGACAAGTTCGTTTGGAACGAGGGGCTCGAGCTCGCTTTCTCTGAATTAAAGGCCTTCTTGTCAAAGCTCCCCACTTTGTCGCCCCCAATGGCGGGTGAAGACTTGCAACTGTACGTGGCAGTAAGCCTGGAGACGGTCAGCCGGTGCTGACCAGACAGGCCATGCACCCGGTATACTTCGTGAGTCGCGTGCTCCAACCTGCGGAGCAGCGATACTCCCCGACAGAGAAGATGGCGCTGGCGGTCGTAACCGCTGCAAGGCCCGCAAGACGCCTACGCCCTTACTTTCACGCGCATCCCATTCAGGTCCTCTCTGACCTCCCACTTTGGCAAATCCTCCACCAGCCCGCCCTCTCCGAGCGCATGACGATGTGGGCAGTCGAGCTCTCCGAGTTCGACATCAGCTACCTCCCGAGGACCGCGATGAAAGGGTAGGCCCTTGCTGACTTCATGGTGGAGGTCACCTTCCCCGAAACTGACGCAAGCTCGGAAGAGTGGAAGGTATTCGTTGACGGCTCACGATGTGATGCTGGTGGCGGGGCTGGCGTATTCCTCGTTGGTCCCTCGATCGAGACGGAGTATGCCCATAACTTCGCCTTCGATGCCACCAACAATGAGGCGGAGTATGAGGCCATGATCGCCGGAATAGAGATGGCGCTCCTCAGTGGAGCCCGCAAGATCAGGGTCTACACCGACTCCGAGCTAGTTGCGCGCCAGCTCAATGGGCAATACGACACCAGAACGGGGTTCCTGCCCGCATACCGAGAGAAAGTTAAGGCCTTGATGTCGTGCCTAAAAACCTTACGGTGGAGTCCATCCCGCGAACCTCGAACACAAAGGCGGATGCTCTCGCGAGGTTGGGATCTGCCCTTCCCTTGGAAGTAGGAAATTGCGTGATGGTGGAGAGAAAGCTCTCGCGGAGTGTGACCAGCCAGGTTTTCTCAGTCACTACTAAGGATTGGAGGATCCCGATAACACGATATGTGGAGAGCGACGTCCTCCCAGAGGATCCCGCACAAGCTAGGAAGCTGAAAACGCAGGCGGCCCGCTATAGCGTCGTTGGCGGCCAACTCTTATCGCCGAGGCTACGTTGAGCCCAACTTGCTATATGTGACAACCGAGTATACAGAGCATATCCTATACGAGGCACATGAGGGGGTCTGTGGCGGCCACCTCGGGTGGCACGCCTTGTCACACAAAATCACCCATCTGGGTTACTTTTGGCCCACTCTTTGACAAGACGTGAAGGCCTATGTCCAGAGATGTGACGGATTTTAGAAGCACGAGAACCTCTAGCACGCCCCGACCTCGCGTCTTCGCTCCATTCACGCACCTTGCCCGTTCGCGATGTGGGGGATGGACATCCTCGGGCCCTTTCCCAAAGCTGTTGGCCAGGTGTAGTACATCTTGGTCATCGTCGATTACTTCACGAAGTGGATCGAGGCATAAGCAATGGCAAAGATCACTGGGCTAAGGTCTACGACTTCCTATGGAAGAACCTCGTTTGTCGTTTCGGCGTTCCCATGACCATCATGACTGATCATGGCCCCCAATTCGACTGCGAAGAGACTCGGACTTTTTGCTTTGACCTGGGCATAACCCTCAAGTTTTCCTTCGTGGCCCACCCCCAGTCCAACGGCCAAGTGGAAAACGTCAACGCCCGCATATTGACTGATCTAAAGAAGCGCCTGGGCATGGCGCAAGGTCACTGGGCAGAGTTGCTCTCGCTCGTCCTGTGGACGTACCGCACCACTACGTGCCGCGCAACGGGGGAAACACCCTTTGCTTTGACCTACGGGGCAGAGGCAGTAGTCCCCGTGGAGACCTTGGTCCCATCGACGAGTGTTTTTGACTTCGACGAAAAAGAAAACGAGGCTAACCTCAAGATCGAGCTACTGTTTAGAGATGAGTTGCGCGACGTAGCAGACCTGCGATCCCGGGAATATAAACGACGTGTGGCGGTGTACCACGACAAAAAGGTCAGACCTCGGTCCTTGGCTACGGGTAGCCTCGTCTTGAGGCATACCGAAGGTGGCAAGTTGGACCCTAACTAGGCGGGGCCGTACCTCCTAGGCGAGGAGGTCGCGCCCGGAGCTTTCAAGCTAAAAGACGACGAGGGATGTACCTTGAGCAAAACATGGAACATCAATCGGCTCAAGAAATATTATGTGTAAACTCTCCAAATTTTGTGAAAAAAGGGTTGTGGAATTTTCAAATCTGTCCCAAAACCGAAAATCTCGTATTTAAGTCCACCCCTCGCTTCCCGCTTGGGGTTGGAGAATCTCGTATTTAAGTCCACCCCTCGCTTCCCGCTTGGGGTTGGAAAATCTCATGTTTAAGTCCACCCCTCGCTTCCCGCTTGGGTTGGAGAATCTCGTGTTTAAGTCCACCCCTCGCTTTCGCTTGGGGTTGGAGAATCTCGTGTTTAAGTCCACCCCTCACTTCCCGCTTAGGGTTGGAGAATCTCGTATTTAAGTCCACCCCTCGCTTCCTGCTTGGGGTTGGAGAATCTCGTGTTTAAGTCCACCCCTCGCTTCCAGCTTATGGTTGGAGAATCTCGTATTTAAGTGTTGGTGATTTGTGTCAAGTTATCAAATCCCTATAAGTGCATGTTGAGGTTTAACGAGTCATATTGGTAATGTCGATTGTAGAATCGACTTATATGATTTTCCATGATATAATTAGAGAGTTGTCATAAATCCAAAAGTAGATTGCACACCAACACCGAGATGTGAAACCTCGAGTGCTACGACCTTAGGCAAGGGCGCGCCTTGGCATAGGCGTAGCTCGGAGTCGGCACGGTTCAACGGTGCCGTGCTAGGGCGTGGCGCACCAAGGACTCGATCTTGAGGATTCGAGGCTCATTTGGTGTGGCGCGCCTTGTTATTGAACTTGAGGTTCAAGTCACGACGTGAAGAGGCGCACCTAGGGTGGTGCAATGGCACGACAAGGCTGGTGAGGCTAGCGACGCACGTACGAGGCTGCGGTGGAGCTTACGGCGCGCCTAGGGCATTAGCCCGTGGCGCCGAGCACGAGTTGTGAGGCTAAGGTGAGTATTTGATCTTTGTAATTGAGTCTTATAGCTTTGTGCATATTCTAATGAAGATTAGGAAGCTTAACTTTAGCTTGGAGAATGCTTTAAGCAAGAACCAAAGCTTAAGTTTAGCTTGGCACATGGCTATGTATGCTCAAAAGGAGTTTAGAAGCTTCATACTAGCTTAGAGTTAGCTCTAGGAGCTTGAACAAGCTCTTGACTCATTGTATAAGCTTTATAAGAAGCTCATGTAGCTAGGAACTAGCTCATGGAAGCTCAATCTAGCTCACAGTAGCTCAAGTTAGCTCAGCGAGCTAGAAAGTCAGCTCAACTAGCTCAAACGCAGCTCAAGCCAGCTCAACTAGCTAGATGCTAGCTCATGAAGCTAAGGGATAGTGACACCACCTATGGTGGTGAGGTCCCGAGGCATTATGAACGTGGAGAAGGGAGCGGTGCAAGGCGAGAGCAAGCTCAAGGTAGCGGTTATGAAGGCTATGCCCAATGGTACGGTCCGGGAATGGTGTTTCCCGAGCAACAACAACCGGTGGACATGTCCTTCTTAGCCAACCAAATGGCCCATCTCCAACTTCAACAAGAAAATGTTCTCCAAGAGGTCCATCAAGTGAATCTCCAACAACAACAAATGTACCAACATCAACAACAAATATACCAACAACAACAACAAATGCTTCAACAACAAAGTTCTTTCCAAGCTAGCCAACAAGAGATGAACCGAGCCCTCGGCTACACTAGACGAGAGGTGGAGGAGCTTAGGGAGGTAGAAGACCAAAGGTGGCGGGTCCAAGATAGCTTCAACACGTGGATGAGCGGAAACTTCCCTTCCCGTGAGGACCAATGGACACGCCCGGAGCCTCAACTCCAACCACCACCACAAGACTTCTACCAAGAGCAAGTGTACGAGAGGGAGCGGCAAGCAAGGCTCCAAAGAGGACGTAGACGTGACAACCCCTTCGAGTGATCCTATACATGCCATTGAAGAATAAGAAATTGTGAGCTTTTCATACTCTTCTCTCTTGCTTTTAAGTTTTGGTTTCCTTGTTTGATGGGGACATCAAAATTTTAAGTATGGGGTGGGGGTAAGTGTGTTCATGATTTCACTTGCTTATGTTTGTTTGTTATTTTGAGGATATTTGTTTTTTGTTTTTAGTTTGTGTTTGGGATGTTTTGCTTCTTGGTTTGTGGTTTGATGAAAGACATGGATGATTAATTTGGTCTTGAATGGATGAGTTTTTGGTTTTAGAGAAATTTTTGCAAAAATCCATAAAAAAAATTGAAAAAATTGTGTTAAAAACAACAAAAAGATTTTGTGTTTTATAGGTTTTGGACTAGAAATTCCCATCTTAGATTGCCAAAATAAAAGCTAATGATAATGTGAGCATGTAAATTCCTTTGCATATTTTTGGATAGTTTAGCCTCTAAAATGATATTGCTTTTGATGTGATCATGATATCTTGCTTGTTTTATTGAACATGTGAGTTCTAGGATGAGTTCTTATGCAACTAAGTATGAGTGACCCTTGTGAGATTGATTTTTGGCCATTTTAGGGATGCTTGTTCATATTTGCATATCCCTCATGTTTCTTGTGTGATTAGCTCATTCATGCTTAGTAAAACTTGCTATTGCGGTGTTTATCTATTTTCCAAGACCGTCATGAGAATTGTCCTAGCATGGTCACATTGATTTTGAACTTTATTTTTCTAGTCACATAAATGTTCCATATCCTACCATGAAGTTAATCCTTTGTTTGTATCCCCGTTCTAGCCTAAGCCTTTGTTTGAAACTCTTGAAAAATATTATTCCTAGCCTTATATGACTTGACCCCTATGGGGTTGGACTTTAGAAGAGAGGTTTGGATTGTATTTGAAGAGTTGAGATTCTCTTGGGTTTAAGGGCAAAGAATGGTGTTATGAATCATGTGGGTAGTGCATCTTTGTTGTACAAAAAAATGAAAAAAGAAAGAAAAGAAAGAAAGAAAATGTTGGAAATGTAAAGTGGAATAAAGCAAAGAGCTTAAGTGAAGAAAATGGTCCGACCGAGTTACAAGCAACATCGGGCCCGATGTCGTAAGAAAGTTGGTCCAAATGTAGAAAGTATGGAAAATCCAACAAAAAGCCTAAGAGCAAAGATGAAGTGGAATGTTAAGTGAAGTTTCGGGTTGAAAGGAAAAAAATGTTAAGTCTTTTGGGTGAGTGTGAAAGTAATTGTGGAATTTTGGTGAAGTGGTGAGAGTTTAGGTTTTTCAATCCCCATTGAAAGCACCACAAGACCAAATAATTCCCACCTTGAGAAATACCAAAAGCCCCATTACAACCCGGCCGAATGGAACCTCTTTGAGGACCTCCATTGAGCCAAGTTCGAAATTCTTTGTGTACTTTGCATTAGGCATCTCTAGGTGGAGGAATTAGTGAAATTTGAGTTATAAGTTGCTTATTTGTTTAAAAGTTCAATACTCTTCGAATCCGGTATGTGTTACTCGATCTCTACTTATTTCTTTGAAAATTTTGTGCTTTCATTGCGTAGATTGAGTAATGTCATGTTTGATTGAGAGCTTGAGCTTGAGCATCAATGGTGGATTTGCATGATTCGTGAAATTGAGCTTTAAAGTTGTTTATGCATGCTTAGATCCATTTAGAACTTCGATTAGGGATGTTTGATGGTTGAATTTGAAATTTAAATGCATGATAGAGTGATTTGGGTTGATTTGAGGTTAGAGTCGAAGCACGAACTAGGTCGAGATTGACGTGCCCAGGAGAGTCGGGCCCGAGGTGTGGAGGTCGGTCCAACAAGTCGGACTGAGGTTGAGTAAGTCGGGCCCGACATAGGTTGGAAGTCGATCCATGTTGTTTTTGCTTTCTTCTTGTGATATCATGTGGATTCATGTGTTTCATTGTTGGCTATAGCCTAATCATGATGTAGAATGATCATTTGCTTAGCCATTGTTAGAAAATGTCCATGATGATTTATGTTGGATTGAGATGCATGTGTGTCTAGAGACTAAGTATGGGATTCCCTTTGTGTTGAAGTGTTGTTGTGTGTTGATGAGTGCTTTTGTTGAGTGTATGGAGTTTATCTTGGACCCTTTTGTTTGGTTGGATGTGTGTAGGTACCATGGAGACAAGAGCTTCATCATCTCATGTGGAAAGGCCAAGGAAGAAGTCCAAGAAGTCAAGGAAAGAGCCAAAGTTGGACGATGTCTATTTGGAGGATGATGAGCAAGTGGAGAGCTATGCAAGATATATGGCGCTTGAGCATCACACAAGGTGGCTTGATTGGGAAGCCGTGAGGAAAATGGACATGGATCAAGCCCTTCCATGGTGCTACTCCCACATCGGTCTCAATGGGATGCTAAGGTGGGACAACACTCACTACCCCGCCCTCACCTCGGAATTCATGGCCACATTCGAGTGCACTTATGATAATGTGGAGGATGAGGAAGGGGCGATCACTTTCCGATTGGGCAATGAGGACCACAATCTCACTCTTAGGGATTTGGCTACCTACTTCGGGTTTCCATGCCCAAGAGAAGAGGCCGGCGTCAACAATGAGAAGGTGAACCAAGTGTGGCGTCATGTGGCCGGGAAGAGTGAGATGAGAAAGGGCGCCTCCACAACCGAGATTGCTAGCCCTCTTTTTCGGGTCATGGTGCGAGTCTTGGGGTGTGCAATCTATGCTCGTCATGAGTTGAGCAAGCCGATGAAGGAGGAGATCATGTTGCTCCATGAGATGCTCTTCAACACCGAGAAGCCCATGAACCTTACATGGGAGTGGGTCAAGATGGTGCGAGACTTCCAAAGCTCCTCTTGGATCTACTTTGGCGGGATGATAGCAAGGCTCGCCATGCGTCTAGGAGTTGATCTTGACAAGTATTCTCCGGCTCCGAATGGTGTTGAGTTCATGAACATGAAGTATTTCAAGAAGGCCAACATCATCAAGGAGAAGCTCTACATGATTTCCTTGGCCCCTCACTCAAACTATGATGGTGTGTCGATCCGGTTAGTGCACAACCTCTATGATCTTTCTCGGTATCAAAATTGGTACCAAGTGTGGGCCGGCAAGCCACACTCATTTGTTGACCCCGAAGGTGCAAGAGAGGGGCGGCGACAACAATCTCAACACATTCGGTTTACCTCCTCTCCATCTACACCGGATTCCGACCAAGACAACTTTGTGTTTGCACCTCGTGGGGAAGACATGGAAGTCGATCCAGAGCTAAATGAAGAAGATGAGCGCTTCCAAGGTTTGATGGCCAACCTCCGAGCCACGCACCAAGTTCCAACACAGGCGGACCGAGGTACACACCAAGTCGGGCCCGACTTCCCTCAACGTCGGTCCAGTTCATTCCATGGTGGTGAGGTCCCGAGGCATTATGAACGTGGAGAAGGGAGCGGTGCAAGGCGAGAGCAAGCTCAAGGTAGCGGTTATGAAGGCTATGCCCAATGGTACGGTCCGGGAATGGTGTTTCCCGAGCAACAACAACCGGTGGACATGTCCTTCTTAGCCAACCAAATGGCCCATCTCCAACTTCAACAAGAAAATGTTCTCCAAGAGGTCCATCAAGTGAATCTCCAACAACAACAAATGTACCAACATCAACAACAAATGTACCAACAACAACAACAAATGCTTCAACAACAAAGTTCTTTCCAAGCTAGCCAACAAGAGATGAACCGAGCCCTCGGCTACACTAGACGAGAGGTGGAGGAGCTTAGGGAGGTAGAAGACCAAAGGTGGCGGGTCCAAGATAGCTTCAACACGTGGATGAGCGGAAACTTCCCTTCCCGTGAGGACCAATGGACACGCCCGGAGCCTCAACTCCAACCACCACCACAAGACTTCTACCAAGAGCAAGTGTACGAGAGGGAGCGGCAAGCAAGGCTCCAAAGAGGACGTAGACGTGACAACCCCTTCGAGTGATCCTATACATGCCATTGAAGAATAAGAAATTGTGAGCTTTTCATACTCTTCTCTCTTGCTTTTAAGTTTTGGTTTCCTTGTTTGATGGGGACATCAAAATTTTAAGTATGGGGTGGGGGTAAGTGTGTTCATGATTTCACTTGCTTATGTTTGTTTGTTATTTTGAGGATATTTGTTTTTTGTTTTTAGTTTGTGTTTGGGATGTTTTGCTTCTTGGTTTGTGGTTTGATGAAAGACATGGATGATTAATTTGGTCTTGAATGGATGAGTTTTTGGTTTTAGAGAAATTTTTGCAAAAATCCATAAAAAAAATTGAAAAAATTGTGTTAAAAACAACAAAAAGATTTTGTGTTTTGTAGGTTTTGGACTAGAAATTCCCATCTTAGATTGCCAAAATAAAAGCTAATGATAATGTGAGCATGTAAATTCCTTTGCATATTTTTGGATAGTTTAGCCTCTAAAATGATGTTGCTTTTGATGTGATCATGATATCTTGCTTGTTTTATTGAACATGTGAGTTCTAGGATGAGTTCTTATGCAACTAAGTATGAGTGACCCTTGTGAGATTGATTTTTGGCCATTTTAGGGATGCTTGTTCATATTTGCATATCCCTCATGTTTCTTGTGTGATTAGCTCATTCATGCTTAGTAAAACTTGCTATTGCGGTGTTTATCTATTTTCCAAGACCGTCATGAGAATTGTCCTAGCATGGTCACATTGATTTTGAACTTTATTTTTCTAGTCACATAAATGTTCCATATCCTACCATGAAGTTAATCCTTTGTTTGTATCCCCGTTCTAGCCTAAGCCTTTGTTTGAAACTCTTGAAAAATATTATTCCTAGCCTTATATGACTTGACCCCTATGGGGTTGGACTTTAGAAGAGAGGTTTGGATTGTATTTGAAGAGTTGAGATTCTCTTGGGTTTAAGGGCAAAGAATGGTGTTATGAATCATGTGGGTAGTGCATCTTTGTTGTACAAAAAAATGAAAAAAGAAAGAAAAGAAAGAAAGAAAATGTTGGAAATGTAAAGTGGAATAAAGCAAAGAGCTTAAGTGAAGAAAATGGTCCGACCGAGTTACAAGCAACATCGGGCCCGATGTCGTAAGAAAGTTGGTCCAAATGTAGAAAGTATGGAAAATCCAACAAAAAGCCTAAGAGCAAAGATGAAGTGGAATGTTAAGTGAAGTTTCGGGTTGAAAGGAAAAAAATGTTAAGTCTTTTGGGTGAGTGTGAAAGTAATTGTGGAATTTTGATGAAGTGGTGAGAGTTTAGGTTTTTCAATCCCCATTGAAAGCACCACAAGACCAAATAATTCCCACCTTGAGAAATACCAAAAGCCCCATTACAACCCGGCCGAATGGAACCTCTTTGAGGACCTCCATTGAGCCAAGTTCGAAATTCTTTGTGTACTTTGCATTAGGCATCTCTAGGTGGAGGAATTAGTGATATTAGCTTCAATAGTAAAGTCCTTACTTGCATGATTTTTGAGCTTGAGTGTTCATTGCTAAACCCAAACACATGATGAGTGATGCACATTCACATATCCCTAAAGTGAGGCTTAGTTGCATTGACTCTTTTCCTTGGAACACTTATTCATGTGTGATGATGTAATCTTGCTTGAATATCAATCACTTGTGCTTAAAATGTGTTTTCATACGAGGCTTTACTTGAAGATTATGTTTCGGTCTTGCTTACATTGTTATTGCTTGAGGACAAGCAAGTTTAAGTATGGGGTATTTTGATGTCTCTCTATTTGGTGGTGTTTTCATATATGATTTCCTTTGTAAATATGTCTCTTTTTCCCCTTTTCTTGTGCGTTTTGTTCCTTTTTAGCTTAGTTCCCGTATTTCTATGAGATTCGGAGACTATGCGCATTTTATGTGTTTTGTAGGTAATTTGGCATGAATCGAGGATCGATTTGAAGGAGGGTCGAGACATGGAGCAAAGGCCGAGCTAAAGCGGGAAAGAGAAGAGAAAGCCATGAAGAAGAACAAGAGAAGCCAACAAGAAGAAGGTGGAACGAGGTCCGGACCGAGTTGCAACCACGTCGGGCCCGACTTTGAAGTTTCCAACCTCGGACCGAGATGCACAGTAACTCGGGCCCGAGGTCCTCCGTGTCGGTCCGAGTCGGTCACTGAACTACTTGGGCTCCAAGGCACGAATTTGTGGACTTCCACTTTTGCCCCTCATCTAATCTATAAAAGGCCCTCTTGTCTTCTAAGAAAGGGTCCCCTCTCACACACACAAAAAGGGTTCCACACACTAGGAAGGAACCAAAAGGATACTTGGAGAGCAAGGAGGAAGGAGAAGAGGAGGAAGAGAGAGAGAATCGGCCAAGAGAGAGGAAGGCTTGATAGGTTTTGTTGATTGTTTAGCTTTGCTTTGTTTTGATCTTGTGGATTTGAAAACCCTTGATTGGAATTTGTGGATTGCTTTGGATTTGAATGAAACTTTGCTTTGTTTTGAGATTGATTATGATGATTGCTTTCCCTTTTGATTTGTTTGCTTTCTTTGCTTGCCACATGGAGTAGATCTCCTTGATCTTGGGTTATGGGGGAAAACCCTAGCTAGGTTTGGGTTAGAAACCCCAATTCCATAGCCTTGAGTGTTTGATCTAAGGAAACCACTCTACATAGAGCTACAATTCCTTGCGAAAGTTGGGAATCAAGGCTTGAGATTGGCAAAGTAGCGAAAGTGAACATGTGTCAATCTCAAGACCTTGCTTCGAAGGGGATTTCCCCATGGATCGAGGTGTAGATGTGGTTGGAACGAGGGTGAAAGCACTCGATCCTAGTCCGATCATCACTCATTGCTTGAATTGGGGTGGAAAAGCCTTAATCTACTAGGGAAGGAACCCAAAAGCCCAAGATCTACTTTTAATCCTTGAAAGTTCGACATCCCCAGCTACCTCGGGCCCGACTTACCCAGTGTCGGTCCCGACTTCCTCTTGTCGCCAACCTCGGGCCCGACGTGACCTCAGTGTCGGTCCCGACTGTTTTCTTTGTTTTCCTTTGTTTTAAACCCTCCTTTCTAGCTTTCTAGTATCTAGGGACATCGATCGAGTAGACTTCACGAGTATTCGACACCCACCACGTGTTACAATTGGGTCGGGTTATAAATCGTATCTCTAGACCCTCGCATTTCGAGGCGATCACACGCCTAGGGTTGATGCGCAGATCAAGGCCCAGCAGCGCGAGCCCGTTATTCACGGCGCAAGGCCCAATAAACACTTACTAAAACCATAAAACTACTAATAGTAATGTTCTAAAGTGGAAACAATGCAAAAACTACTATAAAAATGATATGTCGTCCGTGACCGTGCTCGCAGTGTCGCGACAAGGGCTGGCGCGGCGCTGGCGAGGCTAGGACAAGACGATGGCAAAGTCACGGCGCGGCGCTGGGCGTTGGCGAGGACGCTGGCGCGGGCGCTGGCGCGGGGGTGGCAAGAACCTCAACTTGCAATCCATGGCACGGTGCTAGGCTCGAGTCCGATGGTGGCAAGGGGTTGGAGGTTATCATCGTTGGCTCGAGTTGAGGTTCCTCGACGCCGAGGACGCACAAGGTAGTGTGCGTCGGTGCGGCGAGGGGCGCGCCGTGGCCTACGGAGAGGCGCGCCACAAGTGATTGTGTCACGGCTTGTATTGCTCGAGTCCTGGCACGAGTGATGGGGCCATCCGAGCAAAGTGTGAAAGCATCGTCCTCCTGGCTAGCATCCATGACGGCGGTCGCATCACCCTCCCCCACTTGGTTGGGAAACGTCCTCGTTTCCTCATAAGCAGGCTTGATATAGGGGGAGAGTTCGGCGACATTAAAAGTAGAATGCACTGAATACTTGCTTGGGAGATCGATTTTGTAGGCGTTGTCCCCAATCCGCTCCAAGACTTTGAAAGGGCCGTCTCCTCTTTGATGAAGCTTTGTCTTCCGAGAGTCCGGAAAACGGTCTTTGCGAAGATGCAACCATACGAGGTCTCCGGGGTTGAAAAGCATCCTCTTCCTTCCCTTGTTATGATGCGCCTCGTATTGTCTTTCCCGACGCTCCAATTGTGCCCTTGTCCTCTCGTGCAATCTGCGTATGGCGTCGGCGCGGTTGGATGCGTCGATGTGCTCGCCATTCTTCAAGGGGCGAGGGACAAGATCCATGGGAGAGTGGGGTCTGAGGCCGTAGACGATCTCGAACGGCGTCTTCCTAGTAGCCGAGTGTTTGGACTTGTTATATGCAAACTCAACAAAAGGGATTAGATCCTCCCACCGGCGTGGGTTATGTTTGAGCACCGTCCGAAGAAGGGTGCCCAGGGTGTGATTGGTCACCTCAGTCTGACCATCGGTTTGGGGATGATAAGAGGTGGAAAATAGCAATTGTGTCCCTAAATAGCTACAAAATTTTGTGTCTCGATCACTAACAATAGTGCGAGGCACACCATGTAGCTTCACGACATGCTCAAAAAACAAGTTTGCGATTTCGATCGCATTGTTGTTTTCTTTGCATGGCACGAAGTGAGCCGTTTTGGAGAAGCGGTCCACAATTATAAAGATTGAATCTTTACAGCGCCTTGTCATTGGAAGGCCCATGATAAAATCCATGGAGAGATCTTCCCACGGGGTATCCGGAATGGGCAAGGGCGTGTATAGGCCATGAGGTTGGGACCTCGATTTAGCGGTTTGGCACGGCACACAACCGCGACAATACTTGTGGACATCCGAGGCCATGTGTGGCCAAAAGAAATGTTCACGAAGTGCGGCCAGGGTTTTCGCTATGCCAAAATGCCCTCGGCCATCATGAGCCTCTTTGAGTAATAGATGCCTCACAGACGATACCGGAATGCAAAGCTTCCCGGCTCGGTAGAGGTATCCATTGTCTGTCTCATGGATTCGACTTTGCTCGAGGGTCTCCATGATCGGTTTAAAAAATGGATCATGCATATATAACTCCTTAATCAAGGAGAACCCGAGCAAATTGGCCTGGAGTTGGGTTAAGAGAACATACCTGCGTGAGAGAGCATTCGCCACGACATTTTCCTTTCCATTCTTATGGGCGATGATATATGGAAAAGTTTCCATAAACTCCACCCATCGAGCATGGCGTCTATTGAGAGTCGTTTGACTCTTAAGATACGCTAAGGCGGTGTGGTCCGTGTGAATCACGAACTCGCTAGGCCAAAGGTAATGCTGCCAAGTTTTGAGAACTCGAATAAGCGCGTATCACTCCTTGTCATACGTCGGGTAATTTAGAGTTGCCCCCGTAAGTTTTTCACTAAAGTATGCAATGGGTCGTCTCTCTTGGAGGAGTACGCCGCCTATGCCATAGTTAGAGGCGTCGCACTCGACCTCGAAGCGCTTAGTGAAGTCTGGCAATTGCAAGACCGGAGCGCTACACAAAGTTGATTTTAAGGCCTGAAAGGCGGCCTCATAATGCGGCATCCACTTGATTGTGGTTGCCTTCTTGGTGAGATTGTGGAGTGGCCTGGCGATAGAACTGAAGTCCTTGACGAAACGCCGATAGAACTCTGCGAGCCCTAAGAAGGATCGAACCATCGTCGGGGTCGTAGGGGTGGGGCACTCTCGGATGGCGCGGATCTTTTTGTCATCCACTTTTAGCCCATCCTTGGACACGACGAACCCAAGAAAATTCGTCGTGTCCGTGCAAAACGAACACTTGTCCAAATTTACATAAAAAGAATGTTCGCGAAGGCAATCTAACACCAACCTAAGGTGCCTCGCATGAGAGTCCAAGTCTCTAGAAAATACCAAAATGTCGTCAAAATACACAACGACAAAACGTCCTAAAAACTTTCTAAAAACAAAATTCATTAACCTCATAAAAGTACTAGGGGCGTTTGTCAAGCCAAAAGGCATGACAAGCCATTCGTACAAACCATGCTTGATTTTGAATGCGGTCTTCCACTCGTCGCCTTCATGCATCTGGATTTGGTGGTATCCGTTCCGGAGATCAATCTTGGAAAACAAGGCGGCGCCGTGGAGCTCATCAAGCATGTCATCGAGCCGTGGGATTGGATGCCTGTACTTCACCGTAATTTGATTTATGGCTCACTAGTCGACGCACACTCGCTACGAACCATCCTTCTTTGGCACAAGGATCACCGGCACGGCACACGAGCTCAATGATTCTCGGACAAAGCCCTTGTCCAATAGCTCTTGAACCTGTCGTTGTAGCTCTTCGGTTTCCTTTGGTGAAGTCCTATAAGCTGCCCGATTTGGAAGTGATGCGCCAGGCATAAGATCGATCTTGTGCTCGATGCCACGAATTGGAAGCAAACCCTTCGGAAGCTCGTCCGGCATGATGTCTTCGTATTCCTTCAAAATAGAAACAATAGAAGACGGAAGTGAAGAGTCCACAGATTTAGTAATAGAAAGAAGGGGAAAAAGTATGAAACAAGAAAGACTCCCCTAGATAGATTTCTCGACATCTTGACGCCGAGCTAGGAGAAGACGATCTTGGCAAGTGCCTATCAAAGGCGGCTCGACATCGGTACTCGAGAGAGCAGGTTCTAGGGCGATTTTTGGACATGTTGTAGCCCCTGAAATTTGTGGAGGAACGCCCTTGGAAACGCCATCAAATTCATCTCGTAGCTCATGAAAACCCAGTTTCCGTGCAGCGACGGCCTGGTGCGCGACGCTAGGAGGCACTGCCGGTGGCCCCTTGCTTAGGTTCACTTCTCCTGGGCGTTTTTTCTTCAATTCTGGTGGAAATTCAATTTGAAGGGGGTTTCCACCAAAAACGCCCATGGAATTTGCCGAGAACTGTTGGAGGCCTTGTTTTGAGAAATTGGCGGCGTTCGGCGCGTTGTCGAGGCCACGAGACGTGGACTGTCGGCCCGACTCCAGTTTCTGTCGGCGCACTTCATCTTGTCCATCTTTAACACTGGTTTGTGGAGAAATGACACCAGGAACGCCACTGGAATCCGCAGTTTTCGCCATGGACGCCGCTAACGTCGTGCTCGGCGCGCCGGTGCCGTTGTCGCTAGCTTTTTGTCTTTTCCTCTCGGCTTCATCCTGTAAAGCTTCACTAGGCGACATAGGTAAGAGGGTCACGCGCTTCCCGTGGTAATTGAACATGTAAGTGTTCAAATACCCGTCGTGAAGCACGCGACGATCGTATTGCCATGGGCGCCCCAACAAAAGGTGTGTGGCGTCCATTGGCGTTACGTCACGGAGAATGGAATCCGAATAAGCACCAATAGAAAAGTTGAAAATTACCTGTTTGTCGACCCAATCTCCGCCTTCATTTGATATCCATTGGAGCTTGAATGGTTGCGGATGAGGTGTGGTCGGCAACTTGAAATGATCAACCACTTTATTGGATAGAAAATTGCCACAACTTCCGGAATCAATGATGACACTTAGCGAGACATTGTTAACCAAGCAACGAGTGCGGAAAAGCTGTTGATCGGTTTTGGGCGCCTCACGCATGCTTAAGGCATGCCGTGTCACCAATTGAAGTTTGGAAACACCTAGTGTCTCCGACGGGTCGCACTCCAGCTCAGCGCCTTCGAGTAATGGAGGCTCGATGTCCTCTTCCTCTTGGCTGTCATAAGGATCCCCATGCGTGGTAAACAACACCTTTTTTGAATTTGGACAGTTCCATTGAAGATGCCCACGGCCTCCACATTTGTAGCATGCCATATCTCATGCTCGATCGACACTTGGCTCGACGTTGCGTGGCGCGGCTGGCGCTTTGGAAGGCGTGGCGTCGGTTTTTGCTTTGGAACCTGTCGAAGCACTATGCAAAGAAGAAGAAACCCGATTAGTAGAAAAACCGGATTGACTAGGATTAGAAGCATACCTCAGATTTGACCAACTAGACTTGGTTCGCATTTATTGTTTGTGGATTTCCATAGCGGTGTGAACCAAGTTGTTGATATTCTTGATTGGTAGAATCTCTAAGCGATCTTGAATGGATTGTCCCAAACCCGAGATGAATCTTGTCTTCATTACCGAGGGCGACACACTCATGCCAGCTTTGAAGAACATATCCTCAAGCTTAGCAAAATACTCCTCCGGCGTCAGCGATCCTTGCTTGATGCGCATAATTTCTATGTGCATTTTGTCCTTGTAATCCGCCGGAATGTACCTTTTCTTCAAAATGTAGACGAGTTGATGCCACTCTCGGATTAGGGGTTTGCCTTGTCGAATCCTTTTGGACTCGAATTGGTTCCACCACGTCCGAGCGGCACCATGGAAGTGTAAGGTCACAACTTCCACTTTCTCGTCATCTTCATAACCTAAATGGCGGAGCGTGTGCTCCGTGCCCTGCAACCACTCGATAAAAACATCAGGATCATAAGAACCATAAAAGGGTTCGAATTTTACCTTTATATCGCGGCGGTTGTGGCATGGATCCCTTGCATCTCTTCGATCACGATCGCGCCAAGGGCTAGGGCGCAGAGGCGAGTGCACGCGCCTGTCGCGACGGTGCCGAGGCGGGCCGCGGGGCGGATCATCATCGCCATCGTCAGGATCATCTCCATCATCGGGCCTTCGAGGACGCCGTGCGTCGCGGTCCCTATCACGTCGTCCCTTTGATCCGTGCTTGTGTCCCGAGCCATAGACTCGGTCATACTCCTTGCGGTTCTTGGCTAGGTGCGGCGGTGGGATCCAATCCGAGGGCCGATTGTCTAATTCTTCCGGATCTTGCACATTTGGATGCTCAAACGAAGACTCGTTAGAATAATCACTGAATTCCTCATAATCATTTTCGAAATCAGAGAATGGACTCCGAGCACTTTGATGCCCGAGGTCATCCTCAACTCTGTAAGCGTCGGCATCGTAATACTTGGCCTCGTGCTTCCGCTTTGGGGTTTCGTAAACAAATGACGGCTGCTTTTTCTATTTCTTTTTCTTGGGATCCCCACTCATGTGTTGGCGTCTATACTCCTCGAAGTTGTACTCCTCATTGGAACATACGTCGTACACTTGTGTGTCCCGATAATCTCGCGCCATTTGATAGCGATCTGCGGTGCAAGGACCACCATCGTGCTTATCATAGTGGCGACTTTCTTTAATCGACTCCATTCGATGCATTGTACCGAATTGAGACGAAGGCTGCGCATGCTGCTTCCCCTTGGCACGAGCCTTGGCGACGTTATCCGCGGACACCCCCGGGTTAGCGTGGATCTCCGATTGTAAGACATGAGCCCCCGACACCGTGTGTTTCGACTGCGCCTGGTTCTCGGCTAAGAGCCTCTCGATCTCTTGAATGCGTGCAAAAGCTTCCGGTGAAAAGTTTTGATTTTGATTCGGCAACTCGGAAGGATTATTGTTGTTGTCGTTGTTGCCTCCATCACCGATTCTGAAACGGTACCTATTGTAACACTAGTCATCGAAGCAGTAAGAAGTTCACAAGCAAAAGACAACGAGTTTACGGTTCGCTTAAGTCAAGCCGACCCTTCAGTTCAAACCACACGAACAAGGATTGGCTAAGCTAAGTCACATAAACTCGATCTATGAATAAGGCTACGAAAACCACAAAGTCACAAGGCAAGACACAATAAGGCAAGTCAAAACCGAAAACCACAAGCAATGGATAAGCGATAAAGGTTGCCGAAATTTTCGAACCATAAATTGGATCGATCTTGCCTTATTTTGGGTTGTGATCGTCCAAAAAAAATATTTTTTTTTGAATTCGATCGACTATCTTACCTTATTTTGGCTATGATAGTCGAACCACAATTTTTTTTAATAACAATTCGACTCTAGGCTTTCTCCTCTAGAGCAAACAACAACAAAAATTCAACAAAAGCAACACGCAAGAGCAAGATAGAAATCGGCAAAACAAAACCTAATGTGCATGCAACTAGCAAGACAATGAGTAATTTTCACCAAAATCAATAGATCTAGCAAGTTTAGGGCAAGGATGATTTTTTTTTAACAATTTACGAAAGCAAGAAAAAAAATTTGGGACCCTAGATGGCGAATTTGCGAAGTGGAGGATGAGATCTAGGGCTAGATGCAACTGAAGGATCGTGTGAGAATGAACGAAAGAGGGTTGAACGAGACTTACTTAAACCTTGGCTCTGATGCCAGTTGATGTGTCCCTCGTATGGGATGCGTCGGATCGATCGGTGTTTGAGTAGTAGGTCTCGAATCGGAGTAGCGGAAGGCTTGTAAGACTCGAAACAATGTGGGATTGTTCGAACCTTGATGAATTCACGAGAGCAATTGCAAGCAAAAACACGAGAACTTGATTATAGTGGTGGCGGCACAACACAAAGGGAAAATAAGGAGCAAACCTCTACTTTAATTAACCCTAAAATGTGTGTTGAGTCGAAAAACAATGTTAAACCACCTTATATAGATGCGGCATACTAGAAACTAGAAGAAAACCCTAATCTGGTGGAGGCGCGCCTAGGGTTGATGCGCAGATCAAGGCCTAGCGGCACGAGCCCGTTATTCATCGGCGCAAGGCCTAATAATCACTTACTAAAACCATAAAACTACTAATAGTAATGTTCTAAAGTGGAAACAATGCAAAAACTACTATAAAAATGATATGTCGTCCGTGACTGTGCTCGCAGTGTCGCGGCAAGGGCTGGCGCGGCGCTGACAAGGCTAGGATACGGCGCTGGCGAAGTCACAACGCGGCGTTGGGCGCTGGCGAGGAAACTGGCGCGAGCGCTGGCGCGGGGGCTGCAAGAACCTCAAGTTGCGATCCATGGCACGGTGCTAGGCTCGAGTCCGATGGTGCCAAGGGGTTGGAGGTTGTCACCGTTGGCTCGAGTTGAGGTTCCTCGACACCGAGGACGCACAAGGCAGTGTGCGTCGGCGCGGCGAGGGGCGCGTCGTGGCCTGCGGAGAGGCGCGCCACAAGTGATTATGTCGCAGCCTGGATTTCTCGAGTCCTGACACGAGTGATGGGGCCATCCGAGCGAAGCGTGAAAGCATCGTCCTCCTGGCTAGCATCCATGACGGGGGTCGCATCACATGGGCCTTCTGCCATGCGTCTTGGGCCGTGTACATGGGCTTTTGGATTGGATTTTTGGGCTTCCTTCTTGGGCCATTATATGTTGGAATTAAAAGCCAAATGGAGTCCATAGGGGGATGCACTTGGACACTCAAATGATGACAATGAGAGAGGGAGAGAAGTTACAACTAACTTCCCTAAAATCACTCCCATCCATCCACTTTTGTAATCGATTGTAACCGCCGGTCTGGGCAGTTTTTGGACAGTTTGAGCACGCCTATTTAAGGGAAAAAGTCGGCCATTTTGGTGGTAAGAAAGACACAAGAAATTCAGTCCATTGTTCTACACAAAATCGGTGAGGAAAACACAAGTAGTCAAGTGAGACTAGGCGGTGTTTTGAGTGGAATTTCACGAGTGTTTCAAGCACGAACGTGGGCATCATGAATGGATCTTCAAGCATGAAGAAAGAACCTCAAGAGACGTTGGATGAGAAGAATGTTCGAGTGAAGGACGAACCCAAACGTCTATGGAAGATGACTTCATTTTCAAGTCAAGATCGAGGAAGAATCATGGGACTCGAATAAGGTACGCTTGTTCTCAATGGTTGTGTCTTGCCAACACTTCCATTGGTTCGTTTGTTACGTTTTATCTCACAACGGTACTGCATAAACCCTTGGCATGGAATAGGGGCAATAAACGTTGAAGGAAAGATCGATTTAATCGTTCGACTCGTAGCCTTTATCCAAGTTGATTAACTTAACATAAATAAGGGGTCGATGGTGATTGCCTTAGGGCCTACACCCACGAGACTACTCTTCTATTAGTCTACTCGTATTGCCTTGATTATCCTATGGATCTACAAGGGTCGACTTTCCTTCAACTTAAACAATATAAACATGATCATTTGATTGCATGCATACCCTATACAATTTATCCAACATTAAGTCCACCCTTCGCTTCCCGCTTGGGGTTGAAGAATCTCGTATTTAAGTCCACCCCTCGCTTCCCGCTTGCGCTTCCCGCTTGGGGTTGGAGAATCTCGTATTTAAGTCCACCCCTTGCTTCCCGCTTGGGGTTGGAAAATCTCGTATTTAAGTCCACCCCTCGCTTCTCGCTTGGGGTTGGAGAATCTCGTGTTTAAGTCCACCCCTCGCTTCCCGCTTGGGGTTGGAGAATCTCGTGTTTAAATCCGCCACTCGCTTCCCGCTTGGGGGTGGAAACAACTAATCGTCATGCAAGATCCGAGCGAGGCTCGTGATCTCGGCATAATAATCGTCACGCGAGATCCGATCGAGGCTCGTGATCTTGGCACAACAATCGTCGTGCGAGATCTGAGCAAGGCTCATGATCTTGGCACGACAATCTCCATGCGAGATCCGAGCGAGGCTCGTGATCTCGGCATAATAATCATCATGCGAGATCCGAGTGAGGCTCGTGATCTCGGCACAATAATCGTCATGCGAGATCCGAGCGAGGCTCGTGATCTCGGCATAATAATCATCATGCGAGATCCGAGCGAGGCTCGTGATCTTGGCATAATAATCGTCATGCAAGATCCGAGCACGGCTCCAGATCATGACGTAAGACCAGCGCCCGATGTGTTTTAAAGGTGCCACAAATATTGTGACACTCGGACCATGGGGTTGGATCGGGATATGTATACAAGTAAATTAAAACAAGAAGCACAGACACATCCATAAGACAAAAAGAAATTGCATAAGATAATGCACAAGGGCCTAAATGTTTAATTACATACCCCGCGGGGCCACCAACATAAAAAAAAAAACATTACAAAACCAGGGACGTCCTTCAGTTCTTCGGGACCTCGGCGGCGGTGTCTTTCGGGGCATCAATGGTGGGGTCCGTGGGAGCTTAAGGGATGACGGGGTCCGAGGTCGCAGCAGGCTGCGA
The DNA here is from genome assembly GCA_964016875.1 of Fallopia convolvulus. Lineage (NCBI taxonomy): Eukaryota > Viridiplantae > Streptophyta > Magnoliopsida > Caryophyllales > Polygonaceae > Fallopia > Fallopia convolvulus. Next base: position 23,807,058 of record OZ024734.1, on the reverse strand, counting down.
GCTCGCCACATTGGTCGCAGGATGGGCGTCCGCGTCAGCAAGGACCAGACTTCCCTGGCCGAGGTCCTCCACGGTGGGGGGCTCGGAGGCCACTGTCCCATCCTCCTTGAGAAAGAACTCACATTCTCCCTCGGGCTCCCCCCGACCTCTTCCCCCATAGTCTCTATGTAGCTGGGGTTGAAGAAGGTAATACGGGGGTCAATATGTCCGTACTTCACAAGCGCCTGCTTGACCCCCATGCGGACGGCCTGGTGGAACATCTTTCGCACGCTCCCCACCAGCTCCTCCTTGTACTCCACTGACTCCATATACTTTGGCCCCGTAGCGATCACCCCCTCGTTGACGCGCCCTCGAAGGTTGGTGATCTCGTCCTCGGCCTTCAAGAGCTCCGCCTCCTTCTCTTTGAAGAAATTGTGCTCAGCGGAGAGTTTGCCCCGAAGCTCCTCATTCTCACTCTGTAAAGCCTCGACCACGGCCTTCGCCTTTTTCTCCCTCTCCTTCGCCTTAGTTTCCCCCTCCTTCGCCTTTGCCGCCTTGGCCTCATCGTTCGCCGCGACCTCCGCGGCCTTGATCCGCCTTCCGGCCTCGACGAGCTCGTTCTCGTGCTTCGCACACTCCTCTGTTCGGGCCTTAAGTGCCGCCTCCATTTTTTCCATCCTCGTCTAGACAAGGGTGAGGCGGCTGCGGTTGTAGTTCTCGAAAAAAGGTATGCTGAAAATTCACAAAGTTGTTAAAAAAGAGAGAAGCACGAAATCCAAAACAGAAGCGAGATTTATGAAAGCGGGGCGTACCATCGCCGAATAGCGGGCAGCCTCGTCGTCAAGGGCCTCCTCAGTTAGATTGTTGCCCCACGAGACCTCTTCCTTCCACTCATCCCGACTCCACCTCGCGGAAGCACCCCGAGCCGGCCCGGGACAGTGGAACTTCGCGGAAGAAGGACCGCCAACGTTGAGGGCCCGTCCCTCAAAATTAATGTTGTGGATGATCTCTCTCCTCGACCGGCCGCGCTGGTTGTCCCCCTGGGCATCTTCTTTTTATCTCCGCAGGGGGACTCCGTTCCTTTCCTCTTCGACCCGGCGTGATCGCCGGATCCTCGAGAGGCTTGGGAAGACGTTCTCGCGACATCCCCCTTAGACGAGGCCCCCTCGGTTGTCTTCACCCCGAGCGCCTTCGACGGTGGGGGTGTCACCTTCAGCTGCAAGGAGGGTGGCTTCGCTGGCAATGTCGGTTCCTTTATCATGATGCCCTGTTAACCTCGGGGAACCCGGGCAGTAGAAGCAGAAGTCGCAGGTTTCTTTCCCTGCGGCTTCGAGGTTAGAGCGTTGAAGAGGTTCACTGTCAAAGAAAGACATAAAAATAAGTTAGATAAAAAGCAAGAAACGAGACATAACAACGAATCGAGCTACCATGACCCGAGCGAAGACCCGTGGTCGTCGCTAGATAAGCGAGGTCTCAACCTCGTTGCCTAAAACCAAGGGCAAATAACAAAGACAAACGACAAAAGGAAAATCAAGTACCCTTTTGCCCTTGCGAGATGGAAGGGTGAGGCTCAGACCGGCCCGCTCAAGCCTGTTTGGTGCCAGGTACTTCTAGTACGATTCCTGACGCTCCGGGTTATATCGTGCCTTGAGTTCCATGAGTTTTGTGGCTTTATGTGCACTTTTGGGCCAAACAAAGTTGTTCGGTGCCGTGGGAAAGTTGAGATACCTCCCATTAGGGTCTCGAACCAGGAACCAATTCTTCTTCCACGGCCCGACGTTCGAAGGGGCCGTGGTGAGTTTAATACCCGGCAAGCTCAGCTTGACGAGGTATGACTCGTGCTCCCTCCTCGCTAGAAACAGGCTCGACATGATGCCAAGATCCGGCCCATCCCCGAGCTCGAGGCTGCGAACAGTGTAGACACACAACAACCTCCACGAGTTGGGAAACAACTGGGCAGGGCAGACGCGCATGGCCCACAAGAAATCAACGATGTGTGAGGCCAGGGGCAGTCTAAAGCCGGCCTGGAGACTGTGCAGGTGCACAACCACGCACCTGTCGTAGTGCGCCAAGGAGTAGCCCTCCCCTTCGGGGAGCGCAAGCTCAACTCCCTCGGGCCAGGCAAAATTCTTGGCAATATCCATGAGGTATTTAGGCTTTAGGTCCGTAGGTAACCCCTCGGATAAGAAGGCCTCGTTCGAGTCTGAGGACATAGGGATCCGCTCCTCAAGGACGGGCGGGACGCTGGACACATCATCAGTAATGTGCTCCGCGAAAAAACTCGCGAGGTCGTTGGAATCAGACGACCTCGCAATAACCCGGCTACTTCTTCATCAAAAATCGTGGATGAGGCCATTTCAACACCGAACAACGCACGAAGTCGGGAGAAGCGCGAGTTGATGGAGACAACGGAGTCACTGGAAGAAGGGTCACTGAAGACCAACGAAAGAGACCTCTGGTTCTGGGAGTCACTAGTCTCTGCACTCCCTACGGACTCGGAAACCTCCTCGTAGAATCTCTCTTGAGCTTTGAACACGAAGTCAGGTGGGGGCTCAAAGAAGCTCTCCTAGGCATGAAAGAGCGACGTGCATGCCCCGAGAGGCTAGCACTTGGAAAAGAAAGAAGAAAGGCGCGAGGTCAAAAGGGGAGAAGGCCACGTGGCACTCTAGGGCTACTCTGACAAGGTAGAACGGCATGGAAGAATTTGAAGCGCCAAAAGGAGGAGAGAGAAGGGAGAATGCGAACCAGCGGTGGAAACCCAAACGTCCCGTCAGTCGGGCATCATGACGTTTGGGTTCCCGAGGGTCTTAAATCTCAAATCGGCGAAGGAAAAAGCAGAAACCCAACCGCCGAATGACGGAGGAAAGGTGTAAGGGCATGGCGGTCACCACACTCACCCCATCGTCTCGCCGCCATGACACTGGTGAAAGACGCCGAAAAATAATCGTTGCCCGCTAGGGCACAAAACAAAGCAAGAGAAAACACGAGGAGGAGATGGCGAAAACACCGCACAGAAACACACGCCGCCCCGTCTCACCACCGTGACGCCGATGCGAGACGCTGAGGAACGAACCGGCGCCCGCCTAGGGCACGAAACAGAGAAAGAACAAAAAAGGGGAGAATTGAATACACCGCACGGAAACACACGCCACCCACGTCACCACTGTCTCACCACCGTGACGCCGACGCGAGACGCTGAGGGGCGTTCGTTTCCCGCTGGGGCAGGCGGTGGCGAGAAAAGGGAAAAGAGCATCGAAAACACAAAAGGAGGAGTCGAGAACTTACTTGCTTAGAATCGGCGTGGAAAAAGCGGTGGCGCGACTGGAGGATGGCGGAAGGTCATCGGTAACCGTCTCGAGAACTGCTCACAGGAAACTGAAAAGACGAAGAAAGAGAGCGAAAACGTTGAGGAAGAAGATGAAGGGAAAGCGTGTGAGAGATGCCCCTTATAAAGAGCAGGCTTGGGCCTCTCCTCGCTCCCAAAAGGTTTATTGGGCCTATCCTACCTGGGCGGCCCATTAAGCAAAGTACAGAGAGCGAGCCCAGGAAGCATCACTTGTACGAGCAAGAGAAAAGACCAAGTACTGGGCCTCGCAAAGGAGAAATCTTCGCAATATGCCCACTCAACCTCCAAAACCTCGCACCTCGCAATATGCTCACTCAACCTCCAAAACCTCACACCTCGCAATCCTAAGGAGCTTATAGCCCGCGACCCTCAGGACGAGGTCCCCAGGCAATGGGGTTTTGATGAGCCCAAAATGGTAAAATAGGAGGTGGGCCCGGGACACAAAGAATAAACAGACCCAACGGGACTCCCAAGGTGGATTCTGAGGCCCACAACCATACTCGTCATTCAATTAAATAAAATTCCTATCTCCGCGAGGTCTCAACCTCGTTGCCGACTCTATTGACACACCCGCCCACCCGGACCATTCAGCTACCGACGCTTACCCAAACCAATCACCGGCTGCCTCACCTCCGGACCAATTAGAAGCCCGGATCTCGGGCGTCCCACATCGGACAAAGATAAAATCCGACTCTCTAATTCTCTATAAATAGGGGAGAATCGCGTAGGTAAAAAGGGTCGAAAAACATCTTGAACTCAAGAACTATCTTGCTCGTTGAAGATCGACGTGATCAAAACATCGTCAAAAAACCTCGCTATAGACAAGTGAAGTCCACAAAAAGACTTCAAGTCATACAAGGCCCTCGCTCACTTCAAAGACCTCGCTAAACAATCTCACAATCCATCTTCACCACACTCTTAACTCAAGCATCGGGCCAAGACCAGTCAAGTGAAACCTAGGTGGTAGGATCACTTAGCAATTAGGAGATCTCGAACGTTGTTAGATCGATATCTCGAACACTCGTAGGAGGTCTAGGTTGTAAATCTTGTTTGTTTTTAAGCCTCGTTGGCTTGTAACCTCGTTGTAAAGAAGCATTAAATAAAAAGCAAAGGTTTGCACAATCGAATAAAATTACCTCGTTTCTTGTCATTTAGCGAACGGTTTATTGCGGGTTTCATCATATATTATATTTGTATCTTGGGGAGCAAGCTCCTTGTAATCCTTATGTATTTTATAGAATGAGAATGGCAAGCCCTAAAGGGAATCTTCCTAAACCTAACATGGTATCAAGCCCTAAAGGGAATTTTCCGCACCGCAGGCGCTCGCCGCCACTACTCAGGCCCCACTACCACATGAGCCACCGACTACTCCTCAGCCCCCTGCGAATCAAAATCGCGACCGCAATAATCGTGACAGCGGCTGCGGGGTAGAGGGGGCGGCCGCAGTCCTGGGGGTCACTCCAACACCGCACTGTGGCCATCTCCTCCCTGGGGGTACCAGCAGTGGCCAACGCTGCCATGCCCCTTCCCGTCCTTGACACCTCAGAATGTGGCCCCCAGTGCTGACCTTCTCGGTCTCGTTCCCCATCCGCCGCCTCATGCCCTAGCAGCTTACTACTCGGGCTATGGCATTCAGCCTACTGATTTGCATTCTTAGTTTACTTCTATGAGCTTGACACCGCCGAACCACACCTGGTACATGGATTCTGGTTCCTCAAACCAATTGGCTAATCACCCATGTATTCTCTCGCCTATTTCTTTTAGGGGGTGTTTGGTATAAAATTAGGTATGGGATCGGGATGAGGTATGGGGTTAGAAAGGTATGGGGTTGGAATTTAATTCCTAAAAATATGTGTTTCGTTACAATTCTGGAATAAGATTGAACAATTGAGAACTATTTCAACAAAAGAAAAATCACATGAATTTATATAAAAAAAGTCTAACAATTTCTTGTTACAATTTATTTTAAATTTCTATAATATATAAATATATATGCTTTTCCATACTTGCAGATGAGAGTCGTCGGTTTCATCGAACATGTTTCTATAATATATGAATATATATACATGTTTCTATCATATGTGTAAAATTGAAACAAACGCACTAGGGCATGAGGATGAGGCCATTTCAACACCGGACGACGGACGATTTCGGGAGAAGCGCGAGTTGATGGAGACAACGGAGTCACTGGAAGAAGGGTCACTGAAGACCAACGAAAGAGACCTCGGGTTCTGGGAGTCACTAGTCTCTGCACTCCCTACGGACTCGAAAACCTCCTCGTAGAATCTCTATTGAGCTTTGAACACGAAGCCAAGTGGGGGGCTCAAAGAAGCTCTTCTAGGCATGAAAGAGCGACGTGCAGGCCCCGAGAGGCTAGCACCTGGAAAAGAAAGAAGAATTGAGACATCGGGCAAAGCAACCAAAGAAAAAAAGGCACAAGATCACAAGGGGAGAAGGCCACGTGGCACTCTAGGGCTACTCTGACAAGGTAGGACGGCAGGGAAGAATTTGAAGCGCCAAAAGGAGGAGAGAGAAGGGGGAATGCGAACCAGCGGTGGAGGCTAGCGGTGGAAACCCAAACGTCCCGTCAGTCGGGCATCATGACGTTTGGGTTCCCGAGGGTCTTAAATCTCAAAACGGCGAAGGAAAAAGCAGAAACCCAACCGCCGGTTGACGGAGGAAAGGTGCAAGGGCATGGCGGTCACCACACTCGCCCCACCGTCTCGCCGCCATGACGCTGGTGAAAGACGCCGAAAAATAACCGTTGCCCGCTAGGGCACAAAACAAAGCAAGAAAAAACACGAGGAGGAGATGGCGAAAACACCGCACGGAAACACACGCCGCCCTCGTCACCACCGTCTCACCACCGTGACGAACGTTGAGGAACGAACCGGCGCCCGCCTAGGGCACAAAACGGAGAAAGAAGAAGAAAGGGGAGAATCGAAAACACCGCACGGAATCACACGCCGCCCTCGTCACCACCGTCTCACCACCGTGACGCCGACGCGAGACGCTGAGGAACAAACCGGCGCTCGCCTAGGGCACGAAACGGAGAAAGAACAACAAAGGGGAGAACGAAAGCACCACGCAAACACGAGCACCGCCATCACCCCCTCCGTTTAGACACCGTGACACCGGCGCGAAACGCCAGGGGGCATCCGTTTCCTGATGGGGCAGGCGACAGCGAGAAAAGGGAAAAGACCATCGAAAACACAAAAGGAGGAGTCGAGCACTTACTTGCTTAGAATCGGCGTGTAAAAAGCGGTGGCGCGATTGGAGGATGGCGGAAGGTCATCGGTAACCGTCTCGGGAACTGCTCACCGGAAACTGAAAAGACGAAGAAAGAGAGAGCGAAAATGTTGGGGAAGAAGATGAAGGGGAAGCGTGTGAGAGACGCCCCTTATAAAGAGCAGGCTTGGGCCTCTCCTCGCTCCCAAAAGGTTTATTGGGCCTATCCTACCTGGGCGGCCCATGAAGCAAAGTACGTAGAGCGAGCCCAGGAAGCGTCACTTGTACGAGAAAGAGAAAAGCCCAACAAAGTACTAGGACTCGCAAGGGGGAAATCCTCGCAATATGCCCACTCAACCTCCAAAACCTCGCACCTCGCAATATGCCCATTCAACCTCCAAAACCTCGCACCTCGCAATATGGCCCGCGACCCTCGGGACGAGGTCCCCAGGCCATGGGGCTGTGATGATGCCCAAAATGGTAAAATAGGAGGTGGGCCTGGGACACAAAGAATAAACAGACCCGACGAGACTCCCAAGGTGGATTCTGAGGCCCACAACCGTACCCGTCATTCAATTAAATGAAATTCCTATCTCCGCGAGGTCTCAACTTCGTTGCCAACTCTACTGACACACCCGCCTACCCGGACCATTCAGCTACCGACGCTTACCCAAACTAATCACCGACTGCCTCACCTCCGGACCAATTAGAAGCCTAGATCTCGGGCGTCCCACATCGGACAATGATCAAAACCCAACTCTCTAATTCTCTATAAATAGGGGAGAACCTCGTAGGTAAAAAGGGTTGAAAAACATCTTGAACTCAAGAACTATCTTGCTCTTTGAAGATTGACGTGATCGAAACATCGTCAAAAGACCTCGCTATAGACAAGTGAAGTCCACAAAAAGACTTCAAGTCATACAAGGCCCTCGCTCACTTCAAAGACCTCGCTAAACAATCTCGCAAGCCATCTTCACCAAACTCTTAACTCAAGCATCGCGCCAAGACCAGTCAAGTGAAACCTAGGTGGTAGGATCACTTAGCAATTAGGAGATCTCAAACGTTGTTAGATCGAGATCTCGAACACTCGTAGGAGGTCTATGTTGTAAATCTCGTTTGTTTGTAAGCCTCTTTGGCTTGTAACCTCGTTGTAAAGAAGCATTAAATAAAAAGCAAGCGTTTGCACAATCGAATAAAATAACCTCGTTTCTTGTCATTTAGCGAACGGTTTATTTCGGGTTTCATCATATATTATATTTGTATCTTGGGGAGAAAGCTCACTGTAATCCTTATATATTCTATCTAATGAGAATGGCAAGCCCTAAGGGGAATTTTCCTAAACCTAACATGGTATCGAGCCTAATTATCTTTTCCAAACATAATTTTTTTCCTAGAAACCCTAGCATTCCGCTAGCGTACAGCTGCCGCCGATCACCCTTCTCGGCCGCCCTCCTCTTCGCTTCCGCCCTACCCTAAACACCGAACGCTCCTCTCGAGCGCCGCTGCCTCGCCGCCGCTCCCCGACATCTCTCGACCTTCTTCAAACACTCGTCCTTTTGTTACAATGGGTGACCCCAAAGACAGCCCTAAGGCCGACGGATCGAACTCGTCCTCTGTGAAGTCGCCATTCCATTCGGCGCTAGCCGTCACCAACATCCGCAACTCCATTCCTCTTATTCTTGTTCTTGAAAAATCTCAGTATAACTCTTGTTCGAAACTCTTCAAGAACAACGCCCGGGCTCACCAGGTCATCGAACATATCGATCAAATGAAACCACGCCCTACAGAGGTTGATGAGGATCTTTGGATGCAACTTGACGCCATCATCCTGCAATGGATTTACGGCACAATCTCGCCCGATATCCTCCTTACTATTCTCAAGCCGAACACTACGGTGCAACAAGCGTAGGGTCGCTTGGCTAATATCTTCCAAGACAACAAGGGCACTCGGGCTGTTCATCTTGAACATGAACTCACCAACACCAAACTGGAGGATTTTCCGAACGCCGCTGCATACTGTTAGCGTCTCAAGTCAATCTCGGATCAACTCGAAGTCGTCGATGCACCTGTTGATGATCGGCACCTGGTCCTCCATCTCCTCGCCGGTCTCACTTCTGACTACCGTTCTGTTGCCACATTCATTCAATAGTCGAACCCGATGCCCTCGTTTGACAAGGCCCGCTCTATGCTTATTCTGGAGAAGACAAGCATCCTTCAATCGGCTTCGACTACCGCACCGCAGGCGCTCGCCGCCACTACTCAGGCCCCACTACCACCTGAGCCACCGGCTACTCCTCAGCCCCTTGCGAATCAAAATCGCGACAGCGGCTGCGGGGTAGAGGGGGCGGCCGTAGTCGCGGGGGTCACTCCAACACCGCATTGTGGCCATCTCCTCCCTGGGGGTACCAGCAGTGGCCAACGCTGCCATGCCCCTTCCCGTCCTTGACACCTCAGAACGTGGCCCTAGTGCCGGCCTTCTCGGTCCCGTTCCCCGTCGGCCGCCTCATGCCTTAGCAACTTACTACTCGGGCTATGGCGTTCAGCCTACTGATTTGCATTCTTAGTTTGCTTCTATGAGCTTGACACCGCCGAACCACACCTGGTACATGGATTCTGGTTCCTCAAACCAATTGGCTAATCACCCATGTATTCTCTCACCTATTTCTTTTAGGGGGTGTTTGGTATAAAATTAGGTATGGGATCGGGATGAGGTATGGGGTTAGAAAGGTATGTGGTTGGAATTTAATTCCTAAAAATATGTGTTTGGTTACAATTCTGGAATAAGATTTAACCCCATACTCATTGTTTGATATTGTCAATATGGAATCTAAAATGAAATTATAAATATTTCACTTTATAATTGTATATAAACTTGTAATGAAAAAAATAAAATTATAAATATTAGATAAAAAATATATTATATTTATATTGACAAAGTTAAGATCTATTGTTAAATATCAAAAAAATCACACAATTGAACAATTGAGAACTATTTCAACAAAAAAATCACATGAATTTATATAAAAATAGTCTTAACAATTTCTTGTTACTATTTATTTTAAATTTCTATAATATATAAATATATATGCTTTTACATACTTGTAGATGAGAGTCATCGGTTTCATCGAACATGTTTCTATAATATATGAATATATATACATGTTTCTATCATATGTGTAAAATTGAAACAAACGCACTAGGTTGAAATTCAAACTTAATTAGCATTTTTTGCATGAAATTTGGACCATAATATTAAAATTTTAGGTTGAAAAGTAATCTGAACAATTTAGGTTGAACAATGATTCGAACCAGGTTAAAATTCGAAAAATGATTCGAACAAGAATACCTAAATTTATCTAGAAATGTGAAGCAGTAGCAGAGAAGCACTTGAACAGGGGAGAAGTGACAGAAGTTTTGGACGAAGGTGGAGAGCGAGTAAAGAGGCTAGGTTTAGGTTTTAATTTCATTCCCATTTGGAATGAAATCTCATACCCAAAAGAGGGGTAGAGTTTGAGAACGCCATGCCTATCGGGTTTAGGGATCGGTTTGAAAATAAAAAAATACCATAACAAACACAAAGTATGGGGTTTCCATTTCCAAACCCGATACCTTCATTCCCGATACCCACTTACCAAACGCCCCCTTAAGAGTTCTCCTATTTTTGTTATTGTTGGAAATGGTTCCGACATTCCGATACATGGTCAGGGACAAACAACTATCCCCATATCCCAGAAACCATTACACCTCAAATATGTCCTCCTTACTCCCAAAATTATCAAAAAATTTGTTTCTATACGAAAATTCACCACTGATAATTCTGTTTCCGTTGAATTTGACCAATTTGGTTTATTGTTAAGGATCTTCGTACGGGGACCAGTCGTCTGAGATGTAATAGTTTAGGGGTTCTCTACCCAGTTGCGTTTTCTACTCGCCTTCCTTTTCTCCTCTCGTCTCCCTTGCCGTAATGGCTCCGCCAATTTGTCATGCGCGTCTAGGACACCCTAGCGGACCCATTTTTGTACTTCTCAAGTCTTATTTACCTTTTGTCTGCAATAAAGACTCTATTAAGCGTTTATGTTATTCTTGTCAAGTTGGATAACATCTCCGGCTTCCCTAATCTAGTTCTATTAATGTTACGTTTAATTCGTTTGACATTGTGCATGCTGATCTTTGGACTTCTCCAGTTGTTTCTAAGGAAGGTTTTCGTTATTATTTGGTCTTGCTTGATGATTTTACACATTTCTTATGGGTGTTCCCTCTCAAATACAAGTCTCAAGTGTTTTCTATTTTTCGTCCAATTTCATGCCTATGTTGTCACCCAATTCCAACGCCGCATTAAAAATTTTCAATGTGACATGGGACGAGAATTTAATAACAGTCAGTTTCATAACTTCTTCTCCTCTCAAGGCATAACTTTCTGCTTTTCTTGCCCACATACTTCTCCACAAAATGGGAAAGCCGAGCATGCCATTCGAACCATAAATAATATGATGCGCACCCTTTTACTTCATACAAGTGTGCCTCCGTCCTACTGGCCTCACGCCCTCACCACCTCGGTTTACCTTATTAATATCCTCCCATCGTCAGCAATTCAAAATCAAACACCTACTTTTCACCATTTTCACAAAATACCTTCATATCTTGACCTCCATGTCTTCGGGTGCCTATGTTTCCCTAACCTTTCCTCTACAACGCCACACAAACTCTCCCCTCGATCCACACCTTGTGTTTTCCTCGGATATCCGACAACTCATAGAGGTTATAAATGCTTAGATATATCATCTCACAAGATCATTATTTCCCGTCATGTCACTTTTGACCAAAAATCGTTCCCCTTCTCTCAAAAGCCACACACATCCTCTGATCCAAATTCGGATTCCTCACTATCGCCCCTTGCCCTTCACCGGTGTTTTGGTATGACGACATCTCTGTCGGCTAGTTCCTCGGCTACCACACCCGCGGCCGCTGCCTCCCCACCTGCGACCACTGCCTCCCCACCCGCGGCCGCTGCCTCTCCACCCGCGGCCTCTCCCGCTTTAACACCTGCCGCCACACCCGCAGCCTTTCAACAGTCACCAATTCCACCACCTCCTCCCCCGTCTACTTACCAAACCCGATCCAAAAGCGGCATCTTCAAACCAAAACAATTATTCACCCTATCTGCCTCTCAATCCCCATCTATTTCTCCACTTCCTAAATCCCACAAACAAGCCCTCCTTGATCGTAATTGGAATGCCGCCATGACTGAAGAATATCAGGCTCTTATTAGGAATAATACGTGGGAATTAGTGGACCGCCCTTCGTGCACCAATATTATCCGTTGTATGTGGCTTTTCCGTTATAAGTACAGGTCTGATGGATCTCTTGAACGTCATAAAGATCGTCTCATTGTAAATGGAAAATCTCAACAGGTTGGCATTGATTGTGATGAGACTTTTATTCCGGCCGTTAAGTCGGCCACTATTCGCACAGTTCTCACTCTGGCTATGTCAAAATCGTGGTATATTCATCAATTGGACTTGAAAAATGCATTCTTGCATGGTCATCTACAGGAAACTGTATATATGTTTCAGCCCCCTAGCTTTGTGGATCTTGTGTCTCCAAAGAAAGTGTGTCGTCTTCGGCGCTCTCTTTACGGGCTGAAATAAGCACCTCGGGCATGGTACCAACGGTTTGCTCATTATCTCATTAGCATCGTGTCCGTTAGCGCCCGTAGTGACTCCTCTTTGTTTGTCTACAAACGGGGCACCAATATGGCTTACCTATTGCTTTATGTCGACGACATTGTACTTACTGCTTCCTTTGATAGACTACGCCGTCAGCTCATCTCTCTCTTATCTGCTGAGTTTGCTATGTCAAATTTGGGCCTGTTGCACTATTTTCTCGGCATTTCAATTCGACACAAATCCTCTGGTTTATTCTTGTGTCAAGCCAAAAATGCATTTGAAATTATTGATCGTGCAAAGATGATGAGCTGTAAACCCGTGGCCACTCCGGTTGACACAAATGCCAAGATCAGTGCTTCGGCTGGTTCTCCAGTCACCGACCTGACATTATATCGCAGCCTCGCCGGTGCACTTCAGTATTTGACATTTACCCGACCCGACATCAGCTATGTTGTGCAGCAGATTTGTCTATTTATGCATGATCCCCGAGAGCCTCACTTTAATGCTCTCAAACGGATCATTCGCTATTTACAGGGCACTCGGGATCTTGGCATGCAGTTAACTCTGCTCCTATTAATGGTCTTGTCGCTTATATAGACGCTGATTGGGGCGGTTGTCTTGACACTCGTCGGTCTATTTCTGGTTACTGTGTCTTCCTTAATGACTCCCTTGTGGCGTGGTCTTCTAAACGCCAACCCACTCTATCTCGTTCTATTGCCGAAGCTGAGTACATAGGTGTCGCCAATGCCGTCTCCGAGTGCTGCTTTCTACGCGATCTTTTGCTTGAGCTGCATTGTCCTTTGCCTCGGGCGTCCATCGTCTACACTGACAATGTTAGTGCAATGTATCTTTTGCCAACAATCTGGTTCAGCATCAACGCACAAAGCACGTCGAAATGGACATCCATTTTGTCCGCGAGAAGGTTGCTATCGGCGCTATTCGGGTTCTTCATGTCCGTCTGCATATCGGTATGCTGACATTTTTACTAAGGGTTTGCCTCGTCAACTGTTTCTTGATTTTCGGGATAGTCTGACCGTCCGTACACCTCCCGCTCAGATTGCGGGGGTATGTTAATAGATAGAATCATATTTATGTATATTATATTTGTATCTTGGGGAGCAAGCTCCTTGTAATCCTTATATATTCTATCTAAGGAGAATGACAAGCCCTAAGGGGAATTTTCCTAAACCTAACAAAATTGATTACTCTTAATACATCAACTATGACCACGATATTATGAAATTAGTTTTTCCTACTACATTCTAAAAATATGTACTTAAATTAAAATATAATATTGACATTTATTAATACAAATATCTAAACTATCAAGTTAATATCAAGTTTTTTTAATAAACACAATACAATTCTTTCATTATTTTTCAATTCAAAATACTTTATTTAGATTCAATAATAATAAAGTTATCATTAATCAAAATTCTATTTAAGTATAACAATAACTATAATTAGGTTCAAGATAAATATGTAATGCGCTACATAAAAGTGCAATACAACATACAACATCCGCTTCGATACTTGAATCAGATTCGTATTCCCCATCTTCCTCTTCAGATGACGTTGAAGACACCCACTCTTCAAACGATGACATTTTGCAATGATTTTAGATGGATAGAGAATGAGATGAAAAGTTTAGAGATGTATTTATAGACAAAAAATGAGCCGTTTGAATATAGCCGTTAGAGCGCGCTTTCTGATAGTTTAACGACTCTAACTTTTTTTAAAATAGCCGTTGCACTGACACACTTTCAAGAAGAGTTTTCGTCCAGAACGAGCACTCTTCCTGGTGAAGTGCTGCTTCAAGGAAAACACTTCACCAGAATGAGTGCTCTTCCTGAAAGAGTGTTGTGCGTTTATTAAAAAAGATCGATGTGTACACTTCACTAGGAAGAGTGTTCTTCCTGAAAGAGTGGTGTTCGCTTATTAAAAAATCGGTATATATATTTCATCGGCCGTCGAAGAAATTGAACTCAAGTCTTGAAAGTTGCTATCTGTAGTGAAACGTGGTGACATCTAACTAACTAACTGATGAGCCAGGTCAGAGGACAGTTGCACATCACTTTTGGAGATCCCGGCGGCAGAATATTCTGTTCTTGCAAGTAGAGCGCGCACCGATCAAGCAGTTTTTTTTTTTTTTGGTCAAATATCAAGCAGTTTTGTTTCAAGGGGGGCAGAATAGTCATTTCAAACTCAAGTTGCAGTTTCCTGCTGCTAACTTTGTTTTTGTGTGTGTGGATTGGTGTGTAATAATAGGTTCATCTTCCAGGCTTCAACAAGAGTTCCCTGGCAAGTACACGTGTAGGATTCTCACGTTATCTGCCCACTCTCATTTTTATTTCTAAATTAAAATAAATTCAAAAAGAAATGCTCCTAAATTGATACATACAACAAATTACTCATGTAATCTCTCTCTCTCTCTCTCTCTCTCTCATCTTGCTAGTCATCATTCATTGACCGGGTTTTCAGATTTAGGTGATTGATTTCTGGGGAGGAGAAAGAAACGGTGAATGGAGACGTTGCCGGTGGAGATTTGGGTTAAGATCTTCTGCTTCTTGGGTTACCAAAATCTAGCTGCTGCTCAACAAGGTGACCCAACGCAATCCAATTTTCTCAATTCAACCTTTTTATATAAGATGCAATACTATTGGATCGATTTCAGCTGGTTTGCGTGCTTCCTTTTCTGAGAGTCGCCCAATTTCTGTTGTTTACATACCCAAATAGGCCCGATTTAGTTTTTGACCTACAAGTTTGATATTGGAGATGTTGAATTTCCTGGTTCTTAACGAAATTTCTGATCATTCACCTCGGTATTTTGTTGGTTGGTCAATTTTAGATCAGGATTGTTTCTTATGGTAAAATAATTGTTGATGCTCTGTGAGTGAGTGACTGTGGTTGCGTGCAAATTAAAGTGTGCAGAAAGTGGAAGGGTCTTGCCTCAGATGAAGCTCTATGGGCTAGTCTTTTCATAGAAAGATGGGGTGCCTTCTTCAGGCCTTGTTCAGAAACACAGTCTTGGAGACATGTTTATGCTGTGCAACATCGCTGCGACCGCTACGGATTGTAAGTTCTTAACAAATCTACCCAATTCTTGACACACAGCGTCAGCTAGTTAATTAATTAAGGATGTTTGCTTTCTCAATTCTCAGGGGAGTGAAGATAATCAGGGAGGGTGTGGACTACTATCTCATTTCAGCTGGTGAAATCCAAAGGCAACTGAGTTCAAAGAGGCAACTTCCTAACGCCCAGATGAATGTCGATGGCGACGATGGCGTAGGAGCAAGTTATAACACTAGTATACTTGACAAGATCTTCTTCTTTATTGGAGACTTGGAAACCACCGCTTCCGTAGAAGCCAAACGGAGCCGACCAATGTAGAATGTAAATGCATAACTAGTCATTCAAAATGTCAAGGCTGCTGATACACTTGCCATTCATTTTTACATCAACTTGTAAATTTGTTGTTGGATGTTAACTGTATGCATAAATAGGTCACTTGATTGGTTCAATATCAGGCATTTGTAACTAAGAAGATCCAAGCCCGTAACAATACAACTAGGGTGAATTCTTATTTATAATCCCTAACCTATCGTGTCCCTAACGTTTACAAATCTTATTCTACTATCTAGCTTTTGGTAAAGTGTCACTATTTAGTATTTTTATTTTTGGCTATGAACTGAAGTATGAAAATGTCAAGGTTATTTTCTCAAAGTACTATTCTTTATTCTTTTTAGAAAAGGAGTTAGCATCTCGTGAGAACATGCACTCATGAGAAAAATGAACATGCACGACGAATGTTCGATCTCGAAAATTCAGAAAAATGCGAAATTTTATAATTAAATAAGTTGGCAAGATGTTATAATTGGGTGTCTATGATATTATAATCGAGTATGTAAGATGCCATAATTGAGTGTATATGATCTTATAATTGAGTGTGTATGATAAGTGTGTAGAATCATATACCATAATTCGTGTGGTTGATGTAGGTTTTACCCCACACCCGCAAGAATACGAGATTCAATTGTCATATTAGATCAGGATTAGAACACATTGATTGTGTAATATACCAACAGAAAAACGACAGTCAGACACTAACATGTTCATCTTCTATCGGCAATAGCACTTTAATGTACAACCAGCTGAAGACAACATGGTAGCCTAATAGCAAGCAAAAGGAGCCGTCATAGTATGAAAAGGGGTTGAAAAAACACCTCAGAAACAAAAGGATGCGCAACTCTCAATCACTTAGCTTACAGACGTCGATGAACTTCTGAACTGCATTATGATACTGAGTTCCCTGGAGTAGTTAACCAACAAACAAAACCAAGATAAGTAAGAGCACGAGGGATGCAACAGAGAGGGGTAATTTTGGCTGGAGCAATTGCCATGGTCAGTTGATTGTCAAATATGTTAACATACATAATATCAAAGTTTGAGCATAATTATTAGGGTAAATTTCACAGAACCACCCCAACATTGGTCACTTTACACAATATCATCCATTATAAACAAAATTTCTTTTAATTACCCATTACCTACACTTTGTTAGCAATTCAACTCCAGTACCAATTTGATCCTTATAAAAATAAGGTTCAGGAAAACCTGAGATATTCAAAATGCCTTTCACTAATGTAAAAACAAAAATTTAGCAATCCTGAATAAGAATTTTCTTGCATTTCACATTTTTTTCTTAATGTTCATTAAAGCAAAATTGGATCTGGATGTTGCTAAGAAAGCATGGGTAACACAGACAGTTCGATGCAATTTTCTTAATAATTGTGCAAAAAAGCAGATAGTAGGAGTGGTTTTTTTGCAAAAAGAGCCTAGGGTTTTGTGTGGTTTACTATTGTTATCCACACATGTAACTATGAGAACTGACAATGTTCAGTATATGATCGAAAAAAGGTAAAAGGCTCATTATTTCAAGATTATTCATGTATTTTGAATGATGAGCAAGCTTGGCAGTTTCATAACAAAACAAAAAAAGGAAGACACACGTACCTCCCAATACAATTGACTACAATCCGTGCACTGCCAAAACTCCAAATTCTTGTCAAATAGACAGTTAGGAATCTTTTGGAAGCCTTTTGCAGCCTCTTGGGCCTCTTCCATGTTTAGTGGTCTTTGAATAAATCTTCCGTTGCATTTCGTGCACCTTGACATTAGCTTGTCCTCTGAAATTTTCAGCTGGAAAGTCTCAATGACCTGCATGAATTCCGGTTTAGAAGCTGTAACAGCTTTAAGAAAAGCAATTTGACCAACATAGAAGACACCACACATGACTATGCCAGAACACAAGGAAATGCGAGAGTCCAAACCGCAGTTACAAACCCCGTGTGACATTTGGGATCAGTAACTGGGTAGGAGACAAGGATCCTGTGATATGCAATTGCGACCAGACATAAATTATTAACAGCAGGTCTTCACCCTTGTGGCAAATTCATTCAGTGACCTATGGTGGAGAAGAAACACATTGAGTTTACATACCTAGCCTGGAAACTTAGGCTCCTGCTTGATGTACCAAGCATTTAATTATATGGCTTGGCAGTTAAGTTTTAGGTAGTACAAAATTACAGAGATTCTAACCCTATTATGATGAGACAATCTAATCTAAAACATGTTATAGCATAAATAAAATTATAGGTTCTTGATTGTGTCATCTATATTTCTTCAATACCCCCCCCCCCCCCAACCCCCCCCCCCCAAAAAAAAAATATCCTTTTTAAGATCCATGTTTTTAACCTCTAATTGGAGCATAACACCTCACTGTATTTGAGCCAATGACAAGACTCATTAGAAAGGGTTTAACTGGAAGGGCTGGCACAAGAGGTTGGAAATTCATGGGCTTACATAAACTCCATAACAACCCCTAATTATCGAATGTATTAGCAATGAGCTTAGGGTTGTTCATCGGTTCAAAACCAAAACGAAAACCGAATTACAGATTTTGGTGAACCGAACATACTTGGTTCGGTTCGGTTTTTTCGATTCTATTTTGATTTTGAACCTGAAAATCCGAAATCATGAAAGCAGAAAACGAGTTGAGACTGTTGAGTTGTCCTGAAGATAAACTTTGAAATACAAAGGTCTAACTTAAACCTAAATCGCATACTCAATATAGATAGTGAGACTGTGCGAAAAGCATCATCAATTCAAGAGCAAAGGAATCAATTTCAATAGCTAACGTGTTAATCGATCCACATCATCAACCATCATCAATTCATCATCATCATTGCCGACAAAGAAAGTGTGAGAACCCACTGTTCTTATAAAGAAAATTAAGCAATCTATTGGTGCCGAAAATTAAGAAAATTTACATTGATCTAGATCTAATTAACCAACCCACAAAGATTTCTGGTTCACAAAATCATGGGCCTCCCGATGTTGGTGTCGAGGAGAGTGAGGGCTCGATCAGTGGACCAGTGGTGGAGCAATTTTCGGCGAGGAGGCGAAGCCGCGAAGGCAAAAAGGCCAGCGAGGGGTGTCAACTTGGAATACTGTCATCTTTGAGGACGCCGAGCAAGCCGATGAGGTTGACGAGCGCTGGCCGCCAATCGCAACCAAGAGAGAAGGCATGAAGAGGGGACTAGGAGATTTCCAGAAGAGAAGTGTGAAGAGGTGAAGAGAAGATTTGGATAGTTCCAAAGAGAGGAATGGAGAAATGTGAAAAGGAAATCAGGCCAAGCAAAAGTGCCTCTGGGGGTAAGCCATCTAGATAGTCCCCCCCGGTTAGAATCTCTCTCACTGCGTGGGTACCGTGTATTTACCCCCGGGGGGCTATCGAGCAATTGACAACACGTTTCCGGGCGTGGGCCCGCACGCACGGTCTGCATGGGATTAGTCGGGTGCTAGTAGCCCCGGATACCCACGAAAATGAAAAGTGACTCTGGTTCCTTAAGGAGGTGAGAGGCATGGGTAGGTTTAGGTTTTTTTTATAAATCTTCGGTTTTACCCGAACCGAACTCCTGAAAACAGGGAACCGAGAACTGAACCAAACTAGCTCGGTTTCAGTTCGGTTCGGTTTTCGGTTTTGTTCGGTTTACTCGAACTGACGAACACCCCTAAATGAGCTAGTGACATATAGGTGGAGTACTCATACTAGGTGTTAATCTTCATCAAACATACAATCTAATATGTCAAAAGAGTAACCAATATGGATAATATTCTAAATGACCTACCATACAATAATCTAACAGATTATATTTGATAAAGACCACTCAAGGAGAATGTCTCTTGAGGAATTTCTGCAGAAGTTGCAAAAAACTTCTGATTTTTATTAAAATTCTGAACGTGAATACAAGAATTCTAGGTATATCCTTATATATAGGAAGCTATAGACATAAAAGAAACTTAAAAAGGTAATGCAGATCTTCCTACTGCTAAAAATAAATAAAGAGGATAATAAGATGGACTATCCTAAAAAATAAGGATATATATTTCATAAAATACAAAATAATAAACTCAATTAAAAGATAATAGAATAATTTAAATACTTAATTTTAGCTAGGATCGTGTCAATATTGGAGTTTCTTTTTTTGCAGGCTTACAAATAACAGAAAGACAATATACACTAATATTCAACTTCTGCAAATTTAATAAGAGCATATCTTCTGACACTATAACATACCTCTAGCAGTTGATCATTCTTAAGAAGGCTATTCACTCTATAGATTTGATTTTGTATGAGATATTCATGTCGTAACAATTTTGCATCTCTTGTCAAAAGTACTCTTTTCTCTCTTTGTGTTTGCTCTATTAATTCCCTGAAAATACAAGGCAACTGAATGAACCTAGTAGTGTTGCTGTTTAACAAAGTAAACAAACATTAAAGTATCTTCTACAGGGACAGAAAAGACAAGTCAAAACCTGGTTTCAGGTCTTTTACTGATTGGAACTGCAGCATCAATTCCAACACAGCGTAAATGTTTCGCTAAGCCTTCCACCTGAACAATATAACATAGTGGTCCCATGATTTGAGATTGAAAATGTTACATTCCATATACAAGAAACATTGCATGATTTCATTTAAGAGAAGATTACAAGGGAGAGCAAATTATGATGCTACTGATGAGTTCATCAGAGGAAGGAGCAAATGATCTTACCATTACATCACAAAGGAACTTTGGGCATCCATCACCTCCAATTGACAAATCCTATGGTGGAGGACCTTGCCAACTGTCAAGTACTTCACGATGTTTTACTCTTTGTTTTATTTCCAAGGGAGCTGGTTTTTTTGTTTTCTTTTTAGAATTTTTAGGCTTTCTGTCTGATTCCTTCAATAAAATTTTACTTCCATATTTATGAACAATTTTCAAGAGTGAGTCATCCAACGAAGTGGTCTTGCTCAATATCGAGTCAGAGAGAACATTAGCTGAAGGTTCAGGCATTGTATGTTCAGAGGTAGCTGCCCTTATTATGTGAGAAGCATTATACAGAGGAGTTAAAATTCTCTTATCAATACCTGGTTCTTCAAGAATCTGTTTTAATCCAGTATTTATACTAGAATAAAGTTCTCCTATATTATGCAATGAATCACCTGCTGTATTTGAATAAAAAACAGAAGTTATTTAGAGAGTTTACAAGTACAGCAATAAGAAGTTAGCAACTTGAGCTACACTATCTGCTCTACTATTCACAAAAAAATACTAAAAAATTGTTACTTTCTGCTACTAGTAATTGAAGATTTATTAGGGCAAGGCAACAACAACAACAATGTCGTGAGGTTCCGCTACAGCCGAATCTGTGGGGCCAAGATGGGGGTACCCCTGCCCAAGGGAAGGGTGTACGCCTGATAGACCCAAGAAAAACTGAAGTTCAGTTATGTGACAATAATAACTGAATTTAGTTAGAATGCACCAAAATTGATTTAGGGACTAAATCCATCTCAATGGCAATGTATAAGGCACTGAATTTATTAGGTCTATAAAGGAAACAATAATAAACATGACCTCATTGGCCATAGTTTCTACCCTATTGTACCAAGATGAAAGCTAGACTATTAAAATAGTACCAAAGTACAAACCTTCTATATTAACCTTCGCTTGGAAAACAGCAAATATGTCAAGAAGACACTGAGCGTCAGCTGCTGCATATGCTTTTTGCTCCTCTGTAAGAGGGCGACATGACCAGTCACTACATTGAAGTTCCTTGAGAAGTTTGAACCAAACATGAAGATGTATCAGATATTTTTATTTTCCAGCTGTCTTTTGTTAAGAAACCAGATAATCCATGACCATGCACAAACATCACGCAGACAGAACCTCAGATGCACGTGATTTGACTATTTCAAATACAAGCTTCTCCTCAAAAAGTTTCAACAATTAAATCATCTATCACAGCTCCAATTTATATATGTGCAACCAAATATAATAGTAACAACTAACAAGAAACTTTTAAACTTCATTAGCTGAAGAATGCAACCCAAGTCAAAAGTCTATCTATACTTTTCCTAAACAGATAAAAGTTTATGCATCTGAGGAGCATTTCGGTTCAGAAAAGGCATAAAAATAGTACAAGCGGTTAAGGAGGATGTGAACCTGAAACCTCTAGTTAAGAAGGTCTATAATTTGGGATGTGTTGTCTGTTATAGAACTATTTGCCACAGTCTGTTCATATTAGCAAATATTATTAATTTCTTGTACACGTACAACATTTGCTTTATCCTTAGCTTACAATGTAATTTATGTTTATCTTTTACTGGCTATCCAAGAGGCATTGCAAGAGGTCAGGAAATTTATATCTGGTATAATACAGCCAGTACTTCACTTCCATTGCTGACTGAAGAATAAGAATCAAGAAGTGCAAGTTATAGTCAGTTTGTTTCCTCTAAAACGATTGGACAGAAAAAAAAGTACAATAACCATTCCCAGTATGCTGACTGAAGAATAAGAATCAAGAAGTGCAAGTTATAGTCAGTTTCTCACATCACAAGTTAGCAAGCACATATTCAACATTCAATTTCAAGATCAAGCAAAAGAACACGTCATATAAGCCAAGTACATATCCCGTTCTTTTGCAAACTCTCATGAGACTTGAAAGAAACCTCTTTATATAGATGATCTTTTTGATACGATTTAAAAATCAAGAATTGAAAAGAAAGAATAAGAAGGAGTAATCCAAACTCAGCTAAAAAGGCCACGGTCCATCCCTCACTTAAATTACAGGTAAGCTAACCTTGGAAAGAGTAAACCCGAGCAGCTCAGCACAAATGGTTGCCAAACTCTTCACATCCTTTGATACCCTCTTGCTTGATTGTTTCGGTTGCATGAAATGGTAAACACTGGTGATATCAAGAAAGGGTTCCACCTATCAAAGTTTAAACATATATCAGAAATTTTATCTTTAGATGCCTAATAAGATTGATAGCCCAAACTCCCACACATGTTGATTATCAGAAACCTACAAGTTCATCACTATAGAATTGCCAGCAAAAACAAACAAAATTATAGCTCCGTTCGTTAGTGTTGATATGCTAGTTGAAATGCGTTTATATAGTTGATCCTATAAAAATTTCAACTAGTGTGAATGTTTGGTAGATAGAGTTGAAACGTGTTTATGTTGTTGATACTAGTTGAAATCTTAGGAAAAAAATAAGGTGGGGGGAGGGACCTTAAGGAGTTGATATGAGTTTATTTTCCCCTTTTAAAAATTTGCTCCTTTTTCTACCCCTCCTTTTTTATCCATACGTAACCCCGATACTCTCACCATTGTTCTTCTTTCTCGTTCGCTTCTCTCACACCGGGTTTTCTCTTCTCTGTTCTCGACTCCTATTTTCCATTTTTGCTCTATATTTTGCATATATCAACACTAAAAAAAAAACAAGAACACCACTAAACTTCATGCGCAACTTCTCGATGGTAGCTAAGTTAATGTCTTCCAGACTGAGTTTTTTTTTTCTTTCAGACTGAGTGCATGCAAGTGTATAAAAAATTACCAAAAAAAAAACAAAAACACTACTAAACTTACGAAATGGAGCCCATCAGATTTCTCTACAACTTATGCTCTTAATTGTAATTTTACATTAATTTTCAACTCTGATAAATTATTCTTTTCCGAACACTATATAGTTTATATAAACATCTAATTTAAACTACAAAAATTTCAACACATAATTTCAACATCAACTACATCAACATCAACTACATCAGCATCAACTCATATAAGTACATTGTTACCGAACGGAGCCTATATGATACACTATGCTGCCTATGCGATAGGATAAATGTATCGGAAAAATGTAGCAAACTCACAATCAACGCACAAGAAGAAACAAAAACTCAAAGTTAGAATTATAATTTTTCCAGGAACGGATTCCAGAACCAAAGCAGATAATTTACCAGCAAACAGAAAATTTTCTATCGAAATTTCAACCAAATTCACAGCTATTCTCACCCTATCAAAGCCAGGCTCGTAACCCTGGGAGCAGAAGGTAGAGGACAAATAAACCAAATCCTGCTTGAATTTAAAGCCTAGTTTCAACACACCAGGAGAGACGAACAATTCTCTCAACAGTTCGTAAATCGAACCAAGAGGAAGGGACAGCAAGTCGAGAAGAAACAAGAGTGAGTCGTCCGATTCCGGGGGCGAATTGACGAGTCGGCAAGCGAGCTGGAGGAGAGTGACGGTGGGGAAAGCGGGGGGATGCTGGTGGCTGCGAACGGGCTTCCATTCGGCGTCGAGGGCGACGAGCGAAGAGTGGGTCAATGACCAACTCAAATGAGCGAACTCGGCCGAGTCAGCAGTGGAGACCCAGTGAATTTTTACCGGTTTCGGATAAGCGGTGACATTCCCGTCCATCGAGTGAAGGGTTTGAGTTTCTCTAGCGATTCCGATTCGGAGTTTTTATTGTATGCACAGCGCATTTTGCGACATAGCTAGGCGGGTCGGGTCGCCCACGATCGGCACTGACCCGACACGTAATTTGTGGGTTGTTAGTCGATTTGCAACTCATGTAGGTTAGGTTACGGGTCATTTTTTTGTGTAGGTTGCGGGTCGGGTCGGGTTAAATTCGCACGGGATCCATAATATTTTAAAATAGATATATTTTTTATAATTTTATTAAGGAAAAAATGACTTCTAATAATACGAAGTATTCACCTTGAACAAATAATAATACAAACTTTAAAAATCACCAAACTATTACGATATTAACTCAAAACAATAGGAAATAATTTTCCGGCAACTTTTTCTATAGGATTGCTGATGTGGCGATCGGAATACACATGTGGCATAATATATTTGTACACCTCTTTTTTTTTTTGCCTTTTCTAAATTCCAACTCATATTTTTTTTAAAAAAAAATTATAAAATAGGCAAACTTGTATATACACTCGAACTCGTAACCTCCGGGTAACTAACCCATCCGTGTACCACTAGGCTATGCTTGTTTTTTTAACCAATTACAGTGACAAAAATACAAAACCCATATTAGCTCTCCTTCTCTTCTACTAAGTTTGTCAGTTTCTCCTTCTCTTCTACTGGGTTTGTCAGTTTTCTCCGAACGGTGACTGTAAACAATTAGATTAGATTTGTGAAGATATCCATTAGATTTTCTACAATTTATTAATATTATTTTTGTGAATTTATGAGAATTATCTGAAAGCCCCAATTTTAAATTTGTAAACTGAAACCTAGATTTTTAATCAATCAGATATGTGATAATGGTTACTTTGGTTGTTCGGACTAGCATTGACAACGGATAAATAAGTGCCACACTCCACATAATTGCTTGTTGCACGAGAAACGATGAGCTATTGTGAATTTGCAAGGGAAATGAATTTGCAGACCAAAAGATATAGGATTTAGTTGCTATAAATAATACGGAGTACCACACATGCCAGATGAACTGAAAATAGAGAAGAGTGGAAATGGAGATTTAAGGTTTTTATATTTTTTGTAGTAACGAGTTAACACAGTGTTCATAACCCAGTGGTACGCACGCAGATAGGTTAGAGAGGTCACAGGTTCAATTTTTCTCAGAATCGTGTTTTCAAATTTTCCTTTTTAGAAAATACTAAGCTGGAATTAAGAAAAGGTAAAAAATTAGGTGGACAAAAATATTATGCCACATGTACATTCCTTTTTCCACTTCAGCAATCATACCGGAAAAGCTTGCCACGTCAGCAATCACACCGGAAAAGCTACCGGAAAATTATTTCGTATTGTTTTGAGTTAATATCGTAATAGTTCATATACCGTTTGGTGATTTTTAAAGTTCGTATTATTATTAGTTCAAGGTAGATACTTCGTATTATTAGAAGTCATTTTTTCTTTTATTAATATAAAAAATATATTTTTTATAAAAAATCATTGGGATTACAGGTCGACCCACAAACCGACGAGTTTTTTTAAATAACATTCTTTTTGGATTTGTGGTAAAAAATTCATTTTCGACCTAATTGAATTGGTCAAATGGGTCGACATGCGACCCGACCCGTTAGACCGCGACTCGCGGGTCAGGTCAAGTGTCAATTTTTTTTTGCGAGTCAAGGGTTGACCTGCAACCTGGCTTGTTTTTAATTGGCTTAAAAGACGGAAACGGTCCGCGGGTCGGGTCGACCCGACCCATTGAACATCCCTAGACATAGCCACTAACGACGAAAATGACCACATTTCACTAATTTGTTCCAACAATGTACCTCATTATTATAATTTGGCTAATACTAACCCTTTACATAAAATTATACAAAACTACCCCTACAATCTACATAAAGTTTGTTAGATAAATTTGTATAAGGCATTTTTATTACATAAATTTTGTGTAGGGAAATTCGTGTATAGAAATTTTGTTGTATAAATGTAGAGTTTGATTCAATTGAAACAAACTCTTATCCTAAAAAATGAAAATGCACTACTAACTAGGAAAAGTCCATTAATAACTAAGAAAAGTGCAATCCAAAAAGTGTACTACAAAAAATACGAAAAGTGCACTACAAAGTACGAAAGTGCAAATGCGAAAAAATACACCCCGAAGTGTGAAAAGTGCACTACGAACTAAAAAAAGTGCATTCATTTCATTTTTCAGGATAAGAGTTTGTTTTATTTGAACCAAACTCCATAAATGTATCAATAACTTTGATACATAAAATTTTTTACATAATTTTGTGCATGGTAATTTTATGTAGGATACTCTTGTTACATTAATTAGCATATTACATTAAATATTTAGCCTATTACATTAACTTAAATTCGTGTAAATATTTAATTTAGTTTTACAAAATATTTTGTGTATGTTGATTCATATAATTAGTGAAGTAATTTGTTGCATGAATTTATGTAAATAACATTAAAAATTCTGACTTCATAGACATCTACGGTAAGTTGCAATTGCTAAGTATTACTAGGCATGTACTATGGGCAATACCCATTGTGCTAACGGGATTAAATCCATCCCTAAATAAACTCAACCTCTCACATTGTGTGAATCTTCAGCAAACGATGAATATTTTAAGTCAAAGTTCTTCCAAGAATCACCATTTGCGGGATGTCTCATAAGTCCATCACTAGGTCGTCCTTTTGCATGCCATGTCATGTAACGTGAAGTCTCCGAGCACATAAACATTCTTTGCAACCTTTTCTTGATGGGGAAGTACTTGAGAACCTTTGTTGAAATTCAACGATGCTTATCGGTTATCTCATCTTTCTCATCTTTTTTCCACCGAGAAGCCTTACAAGTATGACAAAATGTTGCATCTGCACTATCCTCCCAAAAAAAATCATACAATCATTAGGGCATGCATCTATCTTTATATAATCAAGACCTATGACCTTGAGGACATTCTTGGCTTCATTAAATGAACTAGGCAACTTTGCATTAGGTTGCATATCTTTTATGATTTTCAACAAGTCAGTGAATGCACCATTGCTCAACTTGTGGTGCCTCTTATAAACAAATAATCGAATGGTGAAGGACAACTTGGAAAAATTCTTGCAACCAGGATATAGTTCTTCTTGGCCTCTTCAACAAGTAAAAATTCTTTGTCTCTTCATTTAGACTAGTTTGATATGTGTCATTCAACAAATCGTGGACATTATCATTAAAGCTACGGAACACCCCATGATAAATATCTACTCTTTTAGGACTCATTGACGATGTTTCTTGATGTAGCAGCCGAACAAAATCCTTCGCAATCATGTGATCCTTGACAATGTCTCCACGAAACCACTTCCGTAAACAACATACTTTACATGGACATCAGATTTGCTCTCCTTGTCCCTCCGTTGCAAATGATTTTGCTATATACCCATCTACCCCTTTTTCAAATTCCTTAGTCCATCGAGGAAAATATACCAATTACTTCCATCCATGCCTTAAGTTGATTGATTACCAGAAGTGCAAGCACATGCTTGATAGCTTGCATATAGGAGTAGTTTAGATGCATGTTTTATATATGTTTTAGCTAGTTTTAGGTTGGTTTTTATGTAGTTTTTGGGTTTTTGTATTGTCGGGTATTATGCGCTGGTTTGCTCGGTTTTGCAGGTTTTTAGGTTCAGGAGCAACAACGGGGCGAGGTTTGGATTGACCATGCGGTGGTGGATGACTTGAAGAGGCTAAGAGATGCTAGAATGAAGATTGAAGGAGTAGAAGTAAAGGCCAAGACAAGAAGAGCAATAGATCGGGGTTCTATCCCGAGCAACCAAGCCGCACAATCAAAACTGGGAGCAAAAGCGTTGGATCGCACAATGCGCGGCCGCGCATATTGACAAACTGAGCAATCGGTGTTTTCACGCGGACGTTATTTGGGCCGGAAGTTTTGGGCTTGGTTCTTGGTTTTTGGGTTTATATCATCTGAGTAATATGTTCAAGATAGAGTTATTGAGGGTTGTTTTTAGAGACATATATATACTTTATGTTAGTTTATTTTCTCATAACTTTTGATCAACTTTTGGAGGCTAGGGTTTTTCTCTCTAGAGGCAGACTTTAAACCTTTGCAATTTTTTCTTAATTTTAATTATGCATTGCTAAATTACTTTTGTGTTTGGTTAGTTGTTGAAGTCATGATTTGTATGTAGTTGTGAGGTTTGATTGATTCTCAACAAACTTGAATAGAAATTATTCTTTGTGCTTAATTGAATCTAAACTAGGGTTTTGTTAGATTAGCTACCTAATTATATTTCTAGTTATAACTGAATCTGATTAATTACCGGTCGGAGTTAATTTGATCAAGAGTATACTTTAATCAATTTAGTACCGGTTGGACTAGTTGGTTGAAGAAGGGAATAAATTCACAAGTTACTTAGATGTCTGGTTGCTCTAAGTGTTTGTTTCTATTGATAACTTGAATCGTCATGTTGTTATTTAATTGAATCTAGAAGGTCTTCTAGGTTGTTACTTAATTAGGGTTGTTAGACTGCTAGTTCTATCAACTAAATCTGAAGTTCGGGTCATAATCCTTAGTAGGGTCATAATCCACAATAGATTATTCAAGTGAGAAGAAAATCAAGATAATCGATGATCAACAAAGCAATGTCATGATGGATTTAACTAGTTGAACATGTTTGTCTTTCATATATTTAAATCATCCTTGCATTCATATTTATTTCTATTCTTGCATATTAGTTTAGATTAAACATTCCCCAAACCCCCCTTTTTAGTTACTTGGCACCTAAGTAATTACATAAATACACAAGTCCTTGTGGGATCGACCCTTACTTGCCGCTCTACTAAGTTGGTTAAGCTAAGGTTTCTTTGATAGGTATTAACGACCACTGAAAATACCTCATCAATACCAAAATTAGATTACAAAAAATTAAAATACTATACTCCGGCCAATATTCAAGTATAGGTCATTCTTGAGATTTCTAGCTTCGAACAACATAGCCTCAATCAATAACTAACCAAAATTAAATATAGTACCAAATAATAATTATAATTTTCTTGGAAGATTTTTAAGCATTCAAACAAGAGCATGTCTCAAAACATCTTCATAAGAAAAGAAGCTCCAATGACTCTAAAACTGTCATATTGAATCCAGACTATCTAATCTACATTAACACTAAACATGTTACTGCTGAACAAGCATTTAGCCTAATAAACAAAGCAATTCTGACAATGGGCAAAACAAAATTTCTCAATTGTAAAAATTCAATTAATACAAGTGCACCAGCTTCAACAAAATTGCTTAGCCACAAAAACTAATGTAAAACAACTACCAACATAATCATATTTCGTGAATAAATAAGGTCCACTTAAGCAAACTGTAACAACCAGTGGCGGAGCCACTTGATACAACCCCCACTGGGATTTCAATTTTTTTTTAAATATAGTAAAAAACTAGATTATTTGATACTCCTTCCGTTTAGTTCGATCTATTTGTCCATCAAGACTTAATTTTTTGTTTAGTTTTATTTGTCCTTCTAGGTATTTTGTCCAAAATTTTCCAATATTATCCTTTATATTTATACAATCAAAAGCAAGACACATTAAATCAATTACTACAAAGCCGATTTCAAAAGCAATTGCTACTGAAGTGCCTGTATTGAGGCAAAAGCCGGCTGTTGAGTCTTCCCCATCAAATAAGAGACGTCGGCTTGACAAGGGTAAAAAGGTTGCCTCTGATGAATCCTCCGATGATGTTTTGCTTATTGATATGATCCCTAAAAAGGGAGTGAGTATAAATGAACCATCTGAGAGGAAGATGGATTCTACTGTTAGTGAATTACAAGTTGTTGGGAAGAAGAGGAAAGTTGATATTGTTGTCGGCAAAGGACAAGGTGGTGGGAAAAAGTCAAAAGCGAAGGTGCCATTGAGAGAGTTGAAGCGTGGGCATTTGTTGTTGAGTCACAGGAACTCTCCCAAGCTGCTTTGTGAAGTTATTGCTGGTTTTGAGGGGGGGGGAGAAAGTTTACTGCTCTTAAAGAGATGGGTTTGGAGCACCTCATACAGTGGAATGTGACTGATCTACCGAGTAAGCTGTGCTACTATGTTGCTAGCTATTTTGATCCTGCATCCTATACATTGAAGATGGGTGATGGACCAGGTGTTAGGATAACACCTGAACTTGTACAATTCTACCTTGGTCTACCTCGTGGTCCAAGGACAATTTTTGTCCCGAAGACTGTCAAGCATTCAGACTTGTACAATAGTTTTAGAGAACAGTTTGTGTTGCCTGAAATTGATGAGGTGACAGGGAAGAACAAATTGATGGAGTTTGAGAAGATCAAAATTGGGCTTTTGAGTACAGTGATCAAGGAGGCTGATAACGGTGGTGCTTGGTTTAGGAGGAACTTCATTATATTGTTCTACACGCTCTGTATAGAGAGCATTCAAAATGGTGGTGTAAATTTAAAGTTTTTGGATCATTTGGCTGACTTGGATAAGATCAGTGAGTACGATTGGTGTTCTCATCTTGTGGAGAAGTTGGTTGAGAATGCTGATTCATGGAGGAAAACAAAAAATGGTTTTTTTCAGAGGATCTATCATATTGTTGCTGGTATGATTGTATAATTTGTTCATTTATTTAGGCATATTTGTTCATTAATAAGAATAATTTGTTCATTAATTTGTTTCATGACAGATTGTATATTGTGATTGCATGCTGATCTACCATCGACCTGAAACCCCAAGAACCTTCCTCGTGATCAAGCATTTCAACCATGAGTATTTTGTTCAGAGAGAGAGTTTCGAGGTTAACAGGGTGGTTTTGGAAAAGGTTGGTTTCGAGGTTTGCCTGATTTTGTTTATCCCGGTGTTGATCATGGCAAGAATGAAGGGAAAGCCCCTGTTGCTGAAGATTTTGAAGAACGAATTGATCTTGGTGATGGCGGTGATGTATGTGTTTTGATTTTTGCATGTTTTTGTCTTTTTTTATATTTTTTTGCATGATGGTGATCTATATTTATTTGTTCATTAAAACTGGCATATCATTTGTTCATCACAAACTAACATTTGTTCATGACAAACTAACATTTGTTCATCACAAACTAACATTTGTTCATATCATGTTGTGTCTTTATGTACTTATATTGATTACTTCTTTTGCAGTCATTTTTGAAAGAACATCTTGAGATGTGTATGGAGCTTGCATCATCTTTAAAAAAAATATCTTGATCATGTGCAAAGAGCTCCAACTGAAATTGCCAGCCATGGACTTTTCACCAAGATCAATGAAGCTTTTGAGAAGCTATTGGGATTGAAGGTTGCTTCATCATCATCCCAATTTGGCACCCAAGAAGATGCTGAATCTCCAAGCCAAAATTCATTCTAGGAGGAAGCTACAAAGGTTTTGGATGAAATTGAGGCTGCAATGAAGGCAAAGAAGCGTTTTGAGTTACCTTCTTTTGAACTGGGTGTGTTTCCACCTACTAGGGATGATGATTGGGCTGGTGTTGCAGATATCGGTAGGGAAAGTGTTTTGATGCAAGAAGACGAAGCCAGGAAGGTTGATGCAACAAGGAAGAAGGAACTGAAGATTTCCTTTATTTGTAAGGGATTAACTGATGAACAAATTAGAAAAAAGGCTGAGGAAGACCGTAGAAGGATTGAAGAGGAAGAGAGGTTGAAAAGGGATGAAGAGGACAAGAGGATAAGAGAAGAAGAAGAAAAGAGAAAGCAGGAAGAGGAAGAGTTGGAAGCCATAAGGAGGGAGGATGCAGTAATACAAGAGGAGGAGAAGAGAAAGAAAGAGGAGGAAGAGAAGAGGAAAACAGAAGAGGAGGAGAAGAAGAAGCGGGAAGAGGAGGAAGAGAAAAGGAGAAAAGCAGCTGAGGAGGAAGAGAAAAGGGAAAAACTAGCTGAGGAAGAGAAGAGGTGCCTAGAAGAGGTTAAGAGTTTGAAAGATGAGGAAGATAAGAAGAAGAACAAGGAAGAGGAAGATAAGAAGAGAGAAGCATAAGAGAGATAAGAAGAGGATTGAGGAGTTTGAACAACAGAGAAGGCAGGAGGAGGTGAAGAAGAGGCAAGAGGAGAGGAAGAAGAGGAAAGAAGAAGAGGAAGAGAAGAGGAAGAAGGAATATGCCGAGGCAAAAAAGAAGATTGATGAAGAGAAGAGAAAGGAAGAGGATAAAAAGAAGGAGAAACAGGAAAGAGATGCAGAAACAATGAGAATTGGTCTGGAGTTGAAGAAGAAACAAGAGGAGTTAGATAAGAAGAGGGAGGATGAATTAAACAAGAAATTTGAAGAGGAGATGAACAAGATTCAGGATGAGGTTTGTTCATTGATATTTCTGATTTGTTGATTACAAAATAACATTTGTTCATCACAAACTAACATTTGTTCATCAGAAACTAGCATTTTTTTCACCACAAACTAACATTTGTTCATCAGAAACTAGCATTTGTTCATCAGAAACTAGCAATTGTTCATCACAAAACTAACATTTGTTCGTTGGTTTTTTCTTAGGGGTTTGTAAGTTATAGGTCATTTTTTCATTGATTTTGTATGTAGGTTGTGTCATGAATAATATGTGTGTTTACATTTGTAGATGAAGAATGAGGCGTAGGAGGTTGGTTCTAGTTCGATTGACACTCCCGTTGGTGTTAAACTTACTGGTGAGGATGTACTTGATAAAAGAATATCTAAGCCTTCTGATTATGTGAAGTCACCTTACATGGGAAGGAGTGTTGTTTTGACTGAAAAAGTATCTCCTGCGGCCAAAAAATTATTCGATTGGCTTATTGAAGACATTCTTGATCAAAGAGGGTAACAATGCGTAGGAATAGTATTTTTTTACATATTGCTATTTTTATATCTTTCAAGTTGATTTTATTATTTAAATTGATCATTTTTTTGTTTATATGTTTCTGATGTTTTGTAGTGTTGAAATCTTTAAGATGATGCATGTATCCGCCATGAAAAAGGATTTTGTTTCAATGGCGGTAAAATCTGAAGTGGAATCAAATATCATTGGGCTTTGGAGTTAATATTCAAGAGCAGTGGAAAAGCGACTCAAAACCCTTGAGGTTTTTTATGCATCCTGAGGATTTGGTAAGGAAAAGATTTTTTATATTCATATTGTCTTATTTTCATGACTTTTAATTTTCTCAATCTAATTTATGCTTATATGTATTTTGCAGGCCTTTCCACTGAACAAGGATTTTAGTGATGAGGATTCAAAAGTGTTTTTCATAAATGCCGTTCATGAAAGTCTTGAAAAATTCAAGTGGATTAATGTGCACAAGATTGGCCTGGTATGACATTTTTTGTTCATTGATATTCTTTTATTTGTTCATCAGTACTACTTATTTGTTCAGAGGCATTAGTTATATGTTCACTAGAAAGATTGACTCTTCACTATGTTGTTTTTAATCAATATAAGGTTTTTTCATGATTGTTTCCCTTTGCATTTTTTACAGTTTGTGTTTCCTATTTGCATCGCATCGCATTACTATTGTATTGCGTTGAATGTGAGAGTGCCACGTTTCAACATAATTGATAACTCAATGGTGGATGTGCCCTTGGAAGCAAAGTATGAGCATGTACCTGCTAAATTGGTGAGTTTTATGTTTTTTTTTGTAATAGTTTGTTTTTCATCATTGACATGTGTGTTTAATATTTAATGAGTTGTGTTTGTTTTATTGATCTTATTTTTATAGAGAATGCTCTTTGTCGATCTTTTGAAGACGCTCAAGATGGATGCGAGGGCTACTTTGTTCGAGGATGTGGATAGGGTTCCATATGAACGTCTTGAGATGAAATGGAGAGATACCAGAAACAAGACTGATTGTGGAATTTTTATGATGCGGCACATGGAAACGTACTTTGGTAGCGGCTTGTCTGGTTGGGAATGTGGACTCAATAAACATGATCAGCATCAACTTGATGACTTGAGGATAAGCTACTGTAATGAGTTGTTGTTGAGTCCATTGAATGAGCACAAGGCAACAACTGAAAAGCTTGTTCAAGAATTTGTCCCGCGTAAACCGACAGTCGCATCTCGTGCTCCTCTTACAAGGAAGGCAAAGAATAAGAAGGGATGTACAATGATATGTGGTAGTTGGAAAACAGTTTGGAATGGATTTGTGTTTTTTGTATGGTTTGTTTAGAATACAATTTATGGTGGTGTATGGCTTGAATGGTGCAGACATTTGGTTTTCTTTTTATTTAGTTGTGCAATGTGAATGATGGTTATTGAACAGGTTCTTTTGTGTTATACATTTTGATTCAAAAAACATGATTTTATCGTAATTTGTTCATCGATACCTTCGATTTGTTCATCGACACATTCGATTTGTTCATCGATTGAGAATGAATTTTTTATTGAAGAATGAAATTGTGATTTTGTCATTATGATGGTTATTGAACAGGTTCGTTTTGTGTTAAGAGTGACATTTGATTCAGAGAAACATGTTTTATCGTAATTTTTCCATCAACACTTAAGATTTGTTCATCGATACATTCGATTTGTTCATCAACACATTAGATTTGTTCATCAATACATTCAATTTGTTCATCGATTGAGAATGGTGTTTATATTTTGTTCATCAATACCTTGGATTTGTTCATCCATGACTTAGATTTGTTCATCAAAACATTAGGTTTTGTTCATACATTTTTTTTTATTGAAAATGAAAGGATTTTGTTCATTACGTAGTAAATTTGTTCATTACTAACTGCTAATTGGTCATCCAAAACCCGAATTTTGTTCATTGACAATGCGACAATTAAGAATACTATGCATTTCAACCTAATGCAACAATTATGTATCAGAAATCAATGATTAATGAGAGATCTAATAGGGAACATAGGTGCATGTCCTGCTGTTGTGTCCAAGCTTCTTGCATTTTGCACAAGTCCTTTGCTCCTTGTTTGCTTTCTTCATTGCCTTCTCTTTACCTCCCATAATACTCCCTTCTTTCGTCCTGCCCTTTGTCATTGCTCGTTCAGGAGGGTGTACCTCAATAACACTCAGTCTGCTTCCCAAGAATGTTTGGATTGAACTTTGCCTTGTTGATGTAGATGATTCTCCTCCCAATAAGCTCAGATCTGTTTCCTTTTTTTCCTTCAAGAAACATATCAGCTCTTTGAGTTGTTCGGTGTTGTCCCCTATGGCATTAATGCAAGAATGTACCTCGCCCAATAAATCAGCAATCAACAGCTTCTTCTCATTCATCACATCACATTGTTCAACTGTTGAACCTTCTATCTCAAAAGTAGGAGTCAAATTTGATTTCTTCGTCCATCTATTCTTGATGTACTTAGTTGGCACCTTCCTCGACCCAATTTTTTTGAATACGAAAAACATATGGCAGCATGGAATCCCGATATTGACGAACTTATTGCACGAGCAAATGAACTCTTCGTTTTGAAGCTCATGTTTCACAACATGTACCTTCCCAAACTGCCCGTTGATGTGATACTCATGAATGTTGTCTTCCTTGAACAAATTTCTTAGACCACATTCAAATACAAAAGCAACAATTTCTGTCTGGACGTCATAAAAGACATTTATGGTGTAAACAGATACACAATGTTTCTCTAGATCCAATGGTGTCATTAGAGTGGGGTAGCTTGTTGACGTTTCAATGTCTAACCTCTGCTTATTGTGCCTTTGGGAATCAATTGCACTCTCAAACTGCATCATGAAGATAACTAGAGAAGATGTGGATCCAATGAAATGCGAGAAGAAGAAGTTCTGGCTCTCAGACCTTGATGTTGTTCTAAGAAGTCCACCCATGTTTACATCATTGAAGTACGCAGGGATCCATAAG
Organism: Fallopia convolvulus; assembly: GCA_964016875.1. Classification (NCBI taxonomy): domain Eukaryota; kingdom Viridiplantae; phylum Streptophyta; class Magnoliopsida; order Caryophyllales; family Polygonaceae; genus Fallopia; species Fallopia convolvulus. Next base: position 23,771,180 of record OZ024734.1, on the reverse strand, counting down.
TGACGTAGCTCAAACATCAGTGGCAACCAAGTGTTTGATTCAAGTCCAAATTCAACAATAATGGAATGCCAAGTTTCTTCAAAATCTTCCCGGCTAATTTCATTGCTCCAAACAAGCTTGTTGAACTTGCTTCTGAATTGATCATTGTTATACACATCATTTGTAACCTTCGACGGTACCTTGAACATGATATGCCACATGCAGAAACGATGCACAACCTTTTCAAAAACCTTTTCAATTGCCACTCTTACTGCAGGATCTTGGTCAGTGAGAATGACAAATGGTTCATTGCCCCTCATTGCATCTTTGAATTTTTGGAATAGCCAGACATAAGATTCGATATCTTCTTTTAGAAGCAACCCAAAGGCAAAAGTAATGCTCTTCTTGTTATTGTCAACCCCTGTGAATGGTACAAACACCATTTCATACTTGAAGGCATAGAATTAAATTTGTTCATCAATATATGTGATTTTGTTCATCAGTATGTACGATGTGTTCATAAAAAAAAACGATTTGTTCATCAAAAGAATTAAATTGTTCATTGTAAATTCCTGAAGGCAAGTATTAATTTTGTTCATCAGTATATACGATTTGTTCAACAAAGGAATTAATTTGTTCATCAGAAATAAGCTTTTTCATACTTGTTTGATTTGTATGTTGCATCAGCTGAGACAACATCTCCAAAATATGAGAAGTTCTTCCTTGCAATAGGATCACACCAGAATAATTTGGTTAATTGATGTTGTTCAGCAACATCATATTCAAAGAAAAACGTGTCACATCTTTCTTTTTTCTTGAACAAGTTGTCAATAACCATTTGAGCATCATACCCAATCATGAAGGAGTTCAAATCTCTTTTAAAATTCTTGAAATCAATTATAGTTGCACCAATTTTTGCATATGAACCAACAAACTCCTTGTAGACTTGGTATGACTTGCTTGTACCAATGTTTGCTCGTATGCAATTAATGATGAAATCTTCATGGAAGGAGGTCAGTTTCCTATTGCTCTTTGCAAAGTGTTGTTGTCCATCTTCAAACATAATATGGGTGTGACGCTCTTCAAATTTCTTAACAACATATCTGTTTCTTCCAGAAAGTCTCATATCCAGTTTAGCAATGCAACCACACCTTTTGGTTACTCTTTTTCGCTTTTTCACTGTTCCTTGTTGTCCTTCTTCCTCATGATTCTCTTCATCATCTTCTTCATCATTATCTTCAACATCTTCTTTGTCTTCTTCTTTTCGAGTTGAGTTTTTAAATCCTGCCCGATTACACAACATGTATTTCCAAACTGTAGTGTTAGTTCCATCTGAAGACTTTGTAATTGTACCAGCACGTGCTTGGAAACCACATGCATCTGCGTATGCCTTGTAGAAATTTACTCCTTGTTCCCATGTTTTAACAACATCCCCTCTTTAGGTCTTAAATTGTCATCACAAAATGGTATGTAGTAATGTGTGTTTCCAGGCGAGATCACGATCTTTAATTCCTTTTTATCTTCTATTTTTCCTTTCATTATAGGGAAAAGAAACATGTAAATACGCAATTGTATTTACTACACGTACAATTGATATTATTGAACAAATGCATGATATGTATGAACAAATCCGCGATATCTATGAACAAATGCTTGATATCTATGAACAAATTTTGGATTAATAAATGTGTAATATCAATGAACAAATCCGAGATATCTCTGAACAAATGTGAACTAATGTACAGTCTTCTCAAATAAATCATAGCAATGCCCCTCTAAACCATAAAATGGGAGTTTTCCTATTGATAATGCTTAAACATAAACAAATTTTGACGATATATGCAAAGAAACTTTTCAAAATCGTGTTGAATTAGTTTTAATCAGGGAAAAAATCTGAACAAAGCTCCTTTTCGAAGATCGTAAATCGTTTTGTGTTTAATCAGTGAAAAATTCATTTATTACCTGGTTCCATTAATCGTAATGAGTCAGATCTTCAAAATTGTAAATCTGAACAAAGCTCCTTTCGAAGATCGTAAATCATTGTGTTTCAATCCTGTTTAGAAGCTTTATTTTCGCAGAGGAAGAAAGAGCTTTTTTTGGTTTTGATTTGGAAAGAGAATAAAAAATTGCTTTTTCTTTCGGGTTAGCTTGGGCGACAAGTACGTTTGGTAGCGTTTAGTTTACACGCGCGCTCTTTTTTTATGAATTATTTGGACGCGCTTTGCGCGTCCAAATAATTCATGCTAGATTGACGGTTTAGATACGTTCTCTTTTTGCACCCTAGCGCCCATTCGCACGGTTTAGATGCTCTCATTATCAACCAATATCTTTTTATAACAAAAACTCATTATAAATCCTCTCATATAACCTTATTCAAAAGACATGTAATATTTAATAGTGATTAAAATTTTTAATAAGTATCCTTTTTAGTACTTCCCATAAATAGAACTTTCTAGATAATTTATATAATATGATTTCTATAATTATGATATGATTTAAAATAATCTTATTATCTTAAAATAGTTTCCCCCATAAATCTTAGTTTATGAGTCTTAGGATATTATCTTTATAACTAAGAGCATATAATTTATTTATTTATAAACTTAGATCATAATATTATCTTCTCTATCTTTTATATTTTTTAAGGGCCGAATACATAGATGGACCCCCGAACTTGAAACTTTTGTTCGCTCAGACCCTTGTACTAAAAAAATTTATTTTTAAACCCCTCAACTTAATAATTTTGTTCTATTAAGCCCTTTTTGCTGATGTGGCCTAGCGCGTGTACATCAATGCATACTTTGGCGAGTTAAATGATCTGATTATGCTGACATGGATTCTCTTATGAGTTATTTATTTTGTAATTATATGAATATTTTATTTTATTTTATTTGTTGTACTCATCTTCTTCGTCGTTCTTTTCTTTTCCTATACAGACCGTCCATGGATCTCCCCAATGGATCCATTCACCAGAGCCGGGAGATCGTCGCTGGTCTTCGGCGCCGATTTGTTCACTGCCGCACTCGCCGATTCCATTTGTCGTGGCCTTGTGCCGCCAACACAACCTTCGATCTGCTGCTCCCGAGTCATCTAAGGCAAATCCCCATCGCTGCAACAACCAACTAGTACCACTTGAGATCTGATTTTCGTTCTACTTTTCTGGGTATATGTTTGATGCTTTGGTTCAATTCATTCCAAGGACCACTAATAGTTTCAAATTTCTTAGTAAGAACCCTAATTTCATTTTTTAAAAAAATTTCATGCTCAAACCTCAAATTCGTTCTCAAAAGCATAAATACAAAACATTGCAATGATAAATCATTTCAAGAGACCGCAAGAATTATGGACAAATAGTTTCAAATTCATCAAAATTGGTGGTGACTTCAAATTGAACCAAGAAAGGGGCGTGGGCAGGACGATGGGGGTGGTGAGTGGGGGCGAAGGCAGGATGACGGAGCGAGCGACCGGAAACGTGTGGTGGAGTGGCTGCCATTGGAGATTTGTTCGTGAAAGAGATGAACGAGGATCAACGAGGTAGAAGAAGAAGAGATGAAACTGGGCAGATCTTCTCCCTTTTTTTTTTTGTAAAGTAAATTTGTTATTGTAAAAAAAAATAAGGCATTTTGAAGCTTATGGGGCAAAAGTGCTTATGTGGCTTACAAGTTATTAAAATATATCTTATGTGGCAACATGTCATCGCGTTTGTACATCACGTTTTTAAAAATGTGCTTAATAGAACAAAAGTGTAAAGTTTAGACGTTAAAAAATAGATTTTTTAGTTGGAGGGTCTGAACGAACATAAATTGTAAGTTCGGGGGTCCATCTATGTATTCGGCCTTTTTTTAAGCATGATAGCTTTTAACAAACTAGCATACTTAACATCTTATTATATTAATTATATATAATATTATTATCATATCTACCATTATTATGAAATAAATCTTATGTCTAGGCCATTTTGTTATCTTTAAATCCACTATACTTAGAGATATATCATATTATAATAACCTTTCTCATTTCTTTTATATTCCTCTTGTAAGATATTCTTTAACAATCAAAAGCTACATACTTTAAAACAATAGAATTTATATAAATACTTTCTACATAAGTTCTTATTTTTATTTGGTAAATCCATGTCTAAAAATATTATTTTATAAATTTTGAGCATGCAACTATTTAATATATATATAAGTAGTAATGATATAATTAGCATATCTTCTCTAGTAATTTAGGTCTTTGCATTATAATATCTTTAATTGTAGTATACTTAATATATATATTTCATAAAAATATAATGTTGATAAGTTCATTATTTTATTTAAGAAAACTCATGTCATGAGATATATTTTGTATTAAAAATAACATGCATGATAATTATCTTATCTTAATATAAGGAATTTAATAATTTGGATTTATCTTGTATAACTAACAAGATCTTAGATCCTTATTTATATTATGCTATTATTCTACTTCCATTATTATATTTTAGAGGCTATTAGATTATATGGAGGATAACTAAATTATTTTTAAAAAATCAAAAATTAAATGAATTGGACCTTTTCTACAGATGTAAGCTTCTGTAATACAGGCAACCAAGGGAGAAGGCATGGGAGAGGGGCGACGCACCACAACATCTCGACGGCGGCTCGGGGATGGCGCGACTCAGGCTCGTCGGTGCTCGGGGACGGCGCGGCTCAGGCTCGGCGGTGCTCGGGTGACCAGCGGTGACTCGGGGGTGGCTCGGGGGTGATTTGAAGGGATTTTAGCGTGTTTTAAAGGATGAAAAATCAGAATTTTGGTGGAGCTTTCTTGGCTGAAATTTAACAACTAGAATAACAATGTTGTTAGAAGGGAGAAGAGAGTTTGATGTGCATTTTACAAGGAGTTTTTGAGCCCTTAAATAGGCAACTTGATGGCCTTTTCTTGATCCACCAACAATGGTTTTGACCAATGAGGAAGAAGGAGATTGAAGATGATTGGTGGAGTTTGTGTTAGTTGGTGGATAACATAAGATGATGTGTTCTTTGGTGAGAAAGAGAAGCAACCATGGTTATAATGGAAGGAGATGGACATGCATTGCTCCCATGTTAAATCAATCGGTCATGACTTATTTCTTCTAACAAGAAAGGAAGAGATAATGATATAAGAGGATTTTAAAATCATAAGTGGGTAGATAAGTCACTATAGCATAGTGGAAAACAGAGTGTGTAATTGTATAGAAAATGCAAGAGGTCATGGGTTCGAGTCCCACCTCTTGTGTTTTTATTTTTGTCACATTCTTGTTATTTTTACTAGTCTTGTAATTTAATACTAATTAAATTTTGAAATTATTATTAATTATATTTGCTTAAATTTTTATTTGCCAATTTGATACCCTTTTATAAACTTTTTATAACTTATTAAGGGAATTATAATGATATTTAAACTCTCTTTTTAAGAGCAAAAAAAATATTTAGATAATTATCCGACTTGCTTAATATATTTAATTAAATTCTTAATTGTCATTGTTGTAAACTTTTATAACCCCTCATAATATAATATGAGATTATAAAGATTATTAAATTCTCTACTTTAGAGAAAAAAATCATTGGGATAAATACCCATTTTATTTTATTTAGAATTTAGCGGATATTACAGGAACATTTTAGATCGAAATCCGAGAGTCAATTTTCAGTTGTCCGATATAATTAAACATGGAGTAGTTGGTAAGTAAAATCACGAAAAGGGCAAAGATGTTCCCTGAGGCACCGATGCAGGAGAACCTGTATAGTCAAAATGTGTCCACGGCCGGGAAATCGGTTACAAAATTAGGGCTTAGTCTGGATGCGTTCGTGCTATTCAGCCTGCTGATACAATTGACGTTGTTGTTTCTGGCACCGTTGAGAAAAGGAGGCGCGATATGGGTATTGCCGATTCTTTGGATGGGATACCTGTTGGAGTTAGCGCTTGCAAGCTATTCCATGGGGCTGATCTCAGACAATACTGTCCAAGGTGGCCGAACAGGGGAGCTTAGGGTGTTCTGGGCTCCCTTACTCATCTTACACCAGGGCGGCCCCGCAACTATAACGGGTCTCTCTTTGGTAGATAACGACCTATGGCTTCGTTTTGCTAGTCACCTCGTCACGCATTCATACACCTTTGGATGTCTCTTTCTCCATTCTTTGCTCATGAATGACTTATGGATGCCCACTGCGTTCATGTTCGATGATGGGGCACTCAGATACACGGAGAAAGTCATATGCCAATTCCTAGCCCGCTTGACCAAGCTGCGTGAGTCAACCTTGCCTAAACCAGATCCTGGTGTGAATTATGCCAGGCTTATGCAGGCGTGCAACACATCGGAGGTAAGCTGCAGTGTTGTTGTAGATTTGGAGGAGAAACCCTCTACTGCTCGTGATTCTAGGGCCTGACCCCCCGCGCACACGTACTCTTCCGAGTCTGGCGGGAAGCTAAGACAAGTTGAAATCCTGAAATGTGCTTATGGCTTGTTTCATCACTTTCAGGGGCTGTTTTTCAACGTCGTGTATATTAACGAGCAGCGCGAGAAAAGTAGACCGTATTTCCTTATTAGACGCGGAGGATGCTTTCAGCATTTGTGAGGTGGAGCTCAACTTTACTTATGACATTTTTCATACAAAAGGCATCTTGATCGACAATCATATATTGCGCTGGCTAAACATCGGCTCCTTGTGCCTAGAGGCGGTGTCCCTTGTGCTTTGGTTTTTGATTTACAAGACCAGTTTTCGCAGGTCCAATGTCAATGTCACGAATGTTCTGGTGTACGGCTCCGTATCATTGGACCTCTTCTCTTTATTCATGCAAGCTACCTCTGACTGGAGCATCGCAAAGGTGAAGCACAAGAAGATTACCTAGTTTTTCGAGATGCTGCTATTATTCAAGAAGCGCGCTCGTGAATTGCAGCGTAGTGTGATGATACCAAGGCCTAAGGTATTTTATCGATGGTTAAAAGTCATCGAAAAGGATAACCTCATAAGTATTTGCGTTGGGGGAGGATTTCAACATGTGTCGTAATGGAAGGCTAATACATATGGGCAAAAAGTTCAAGTACGAATCAATTGGGTATTTCATCTTCAGTGAGTTGAAAATTCGCTTTGATATTGCCAACAAACCAGAAGACATGGTGATATGAAACCTTATAGATCTCGTATCGGATTCAATGAACGAAGTAACTGGGTGAAGGGAAGAAGGATAATAGTGCAGATGCACTTCGGATGTGAATGGCCAAAGTCGGAGATACAAAGTGAAGACTAGGCAGGAAAGAATTAGGCTAAACTAATTAATTTCTGATTTCTCATTCATTGCCTCCATAGAACACAATACATGTGTATATATAATAATAAAATCCTAACCCTAATTGCTGAAATATCAAAAGATAACCTTACTTAAAGGATAAAACCAAATCGCTAATTGAAAGGAAAGATAATATTGAAAAGATAACAAATATAACTAATACAATCCTAGCGTATCAACATATCAATTCTCCCCCGTTCAGAATCGACTTGTCCTCAAGTCGGAAATCAGGAGGAGGTTCAAGAAACGGATCTTGGAACTTAATCCGTAAGGGTCCCATTGTACATGTAACACTGCTTGAGTCAGCAGATCGTGACGGAAGTTTGCCCTGCGCATTGCACCGAACGGTTGGCGGACAAACAAGTCAGAGCATATCAACTACGACCGTTCTTCGATACCGAGTTGGATCTGGTCTCCCTTTGGTGAATCAGACTCTGGAAAAGAAGTTCCCAAAACCAAAATGTTTGGAGAATGCGACGACAGCAGGCATGGGTAGGCAGCAGGCGAGACACGGGGCCGGGTCGGTAACGACCTTTGTCGGTGCGGTACCCGGGTCGTTAACGACCTCAACTGGCTCATTAGCGAGGCCAAGAGTATTGGCTGCGGGCGCAGAATTGGAGGCCGCGGCCGCGGGCTTGGTTGCTGTGGGCGCGGGATCTGATGCCGCGGGCGCGGGCTTGGTTGTTGCGGGCGCATGATCGTTCACCGTGGGAATTACAGCCGCGGGGGTAGGGCTCTGCGGCGTCGCCTTCGCAGCTTTATGATTGAGTTCCAATCTAGAAAAAATCTGATGTATCCGACGAAGACGATCTTCATATTCCATATCTATCTGACGACGACGAACCTCATATTCCATATCAATATTGTGGATCTTCAACTCCATATGTGGGGGAAGGTCCCGGATATTGCTTGGAACTACGAACATGGTGATGGTAGAGTTCAAGAATGAAAGCACCAATTGATACGAAACCTTATAGATCTCGTATCGGATTCAATGAACGAAGTAACTGGGTGAAGGGAAGAAGGATAATAGTGCAGATGCACTTCGGATGTGAATGGCAAAAGCCGGAGATAAAGAGTGAAGACTGGGCAGGGAAGAATTAGGCTAAACTAATTAATTTCTGATTTCTCATTCATTGCCTCCATAGAACACAATACATGTGTATATATAATAATAAAATCCTAACCCTAATTGCTGAAATATTAAAAGATAACATTACTTAAAGGATAAAACCAAATTGCTATTTAAAAGGAAAGATAATATTGAAAAGATATCAAATATAACTAATATAATCCTAGCATATCAGCGTACGTATCACATGGAGTTGGGTTCCGCCAGAGGGCTGTGGATCCTAAGTCTTTTGTCTCAGAAGTACCAACACTTGAATGTCGACGACTTCCGCCCTTGGGTAACCAAGGTAGAGTACGAGCAGAGCTTGATAATTTGGCACATTGCTACTGATCTCTGCTATACCCTTGAACAGGAAGAGGGTACTGGTGCTAATAATAAAAAAGAACACTTCAGTTGTAGAAAAACATTAGCAGAGTTCATGCTCTTCCTTTTGATCAAACCGGAAGCAAAAATGATGTCCTGGTGAGCCGAGCTTCTTAGCAGAATGATTTTCCTTGATACTTGTGTTGACGCTAAGCGGTTCCTCGACAAGGTACTTCCCCCACGGGAGGGTCCCAATAAGAAGAACAGGGTGCAACATCGATTGGATTGCGAGAAGATCATGCTTGTCAAGACAGAAAAAATCAAGGAGATGAAGACAAACGAGAGCAAATGGGTGTTATTTGATGCTTGTATTCTTGCTAAACACCTCCAAGACTTAGAAAAGAATCATCAGATCAACAAGTGGGAGATAATTAGCAAAGTGTGGGCCGAGTTGTTGTTTTCATGGCGCCACTCGTTGCCGTCTTAGTATACATGTGGAAAAGCTTCACGTAGGTGGAGAGTTTCTAACACTAGTGTGGCTGCTGATGGCACATCTTGGATTAGGAAAGCACTTCCGCCACAACAAGGCCAATGATAGAGTAGCGCGATTAGTCATTGGCAAAACAGAGTAGGTCATAATCCCTACCTACCTAGCTTTTAGTATCACAAGCTTTGATGAGACATCGCCTTAATTGGTTTGATATATTTTTTCCTTCAGCTTCCAAATGAGGTCGATTCTCCAAATTTAACCTCTATTTCCATCTATGTTTAACTAGACAATGTTTTTCTCTAATTGATTTTCTAAGATTAGGCAAACCTTAAGTTGTCCATTTTCCGTCATGTTTTGCGGTGCATGAGACCAAAATATTTGTTCCGTGATTGCATTTCCTTCATTATTAATAAAATTTGATCGATTAAAGTTAAAAAAATAATTTTACATTCAAATTGCTTTGTCTGAGTCTCATGGTTTGTCCAAATATCCTTCAGACTAAATTGACTTTTCAGGTCCTCTCCTTTGTTACTACATGTTGTATTACAACCACGCACAAGTGTTTCTACCAGCAAAATCATGGTATCAAAAGGTCTTTCTCTATGCAAATTGATAATCAACAAAGTTATGGAGATGTTATGTTAACGAGCTCACAATTTTAGTTGTACTAGCTTTAGTCTTGACAAGGGCATTGTCTCGGAGATAGGCTCGGTGAAATAGTTAACATAGATTTGTTGTGGTGTACGTGTTTTGTTTTTGTTCTTATCAACAGAGTTAGGCAGGTTAGCATGCTTATTGGTTGCTACTGCTTACGTGGAATTAGTGGCAGGTACTACTGTGTATAAATAGAGTCGATAGATTGTAAACTTGTAATTGGTAAAGTAGAAGAATTAATCAAAATGAAAGCACTACGCATTTACTACTTCAATGTCTTTTTACTCATACAATCCTTTGAAAAATTGACCCTATAATGGCTAGATCGATTTTCCAAATCCAAAATTGTGAAGAAGACTTGCTAATCATTTTTGAGAACCTTAAGGCAATGTTGAGTGCTTCCGCGTTTCAAAATCTCCTAATAATTTGGTGGAGTGTATGGAACATTCAGAATCGTACAATTTACAACCAAACGAGTGATGGCCCTACAAAAAACATAGAAGAATTTGTACAATCCCAAATCACATTATGGCACAAGGCTAAATAGGGACATGATGATGGAAACGATAATCACATTCAAAGAGGTAAAACTGACCGGCAGAAGAAAGTCAAGAAATGGTCCAAACCACAAATGGATTATGTCAAGATAAATTTTGATGGATCGAAACACGAAAATGGGAATGCGACTACAACATATATCATAAGAGATCATAATGGACAAGTTATATGTATGAATGTTACTTTGAATAAATACTGGAATGTAATTCAAGCTGAAGTAAGAGCCATGTATAATGCAGTTTTGGAAGCCAAGAATAGGAATATGTATAAAATTGAAATTGAAGGAGATAGTCTTCTGACTATAAATGCTTTGAAAGGAAACAAATCATGTCCATGGAAAATTGAGATGCTAATCATTGACACAATGGTACTGCTACAGTCCTTTGAGGTTGTTAAAATCCAACATGTGCCTCGAGACTGTAATCAGGTGGCGGATTTGATTGCCTCATTGCGACACTCTTGCAATTTCAATCAAATCCAGACCCATCATGGACTTCGAGTCCTCATCCGTAAGGATGCACTAGGCTGATTTTTCGGCCTAATTTTTACCTACTAAAAAAATAGAAGAATTTATACAAAAAAATTTCCAAATTTTCTCGAGTCCATTCTATGGTGATCTGGAGGTTTCTTTTCTTGCTAGTGTTAATATGCTTTGAATATGTCATTGACGGGAACCAATCAGGAGTTCAGAAGCGGAGCCCTCGACAGAGAGTATGAGGGGCAGCGCCCCTTGACGGTGGTCTTGCTAAAACGGTAGCATCCCTGGGGATTGGGTCAGGGGTTTGGGGACGGATCCCTCCGACAGAGAGTCTGAGGGGTAGTGCCCCTCAACGGTGGTCTCGCTAAAACAGTAGCGCCCCTAAGGGTCTCATCAAAAAATTATGGAAAAAAGAGTGCCCTATTTACATGCATTCCATAATCCTGAGATCCCTGTGCAGGTAAGTACGTGTAACCACGATCGCGCATGTGTGGGCCGCGGTCACGGTTTTGCTCCAGGGAAGGTGGAACATCTTCTGCGTTTGGGTTGAGGTCGCGGTCAAAAATTTACTAACTAAACACTTATTTTGAGTAGGTTTTGAATTTATAAACCTTAAAAAATCTGTATATCAAACAGACTTAAGAGGATGTTTATCAATAATGAGAGAAAGTGAGCATGTGCGCATGGCTCAACTGCTTGAGCCTCTTGCTAATGTGCAAGAGGTCTCAGGTTCGAGCGTCAAGGGCGGCAGTTTGCCCTTCTTTCTTAGAATTGGTTAGTAAACAAGTTCTCACCCGTTTACAGATGTTCTAGGCTAGTTCAAGTAATACTTGGGTTACCCTAAATCTTACTAGATAAAAAAAATGAGATCAAGAAAGTGAGTTGATTGGAAAAAAATATTGTAATCATAAAATTTTGACATATACACCAAGCCTCAAAACATCTTATTAGAACAATGTGATAGTTCAGGTACTCAATCAAACATCCTTTAAGAGAGGATGTTAAAGTGATCAATTGGTCAAAGGTGAGCTCTCTCTCTCTCTCTCTCTCTCTCTCTCTATCTATCTATCTATCTATCTATATATAATTTTGACAAATGATTCAAGACCTGAACTGAAAGAGACTCTACAAACAAGGAGCATGTACTTGTTTTGATCTGTCTCCCGACCCGTGCCCGGGTGCCAGTTTGTGCTCCAACAGAAGAAAAGCTCCATCCGGTAATCAATTCTGAACCGATGTAATAAAGACTCTTTTAAAGAATAGGCGACATTCCTCATTTTGGGCGCTTCAACACCACCCGTTGAAACTACAGTAGCGGAGCGGAGGCAAATCTGTCTATTGCGTACGGAAGATGAATCGGAATAGAAGGCAATGAAGATTTTATTACCCACCTCTATTAGCAAGTTGAGATCCGATTCCTTTAGAAATAGATCTTCCTATCCTGTATTAGTCTGGTAGCATTCCCTTCCTTTATCAAAGTATAGTACTAGCAAGGAAGCACTTCATAGTTTGTTATCCGGAACTCCATTCTAAAGATGTAGCTGCTGAATATCCAATAGTTGACTTAAGAAAAGTTCTCGGACATTATTTTCAAAGAGAATGACAAAGCGTCCGTTCACGAAGGTTGATAGAAAGAAAGATCTTCATCAAATATCGGACTTCTTCATTTCCAAGGCAGCTTACCTTGCGACGAGATGCGGACATTCTCCATGTTGCGGTTCCCTCCGGTCCGTTCCCGGGTTGGGTCTATCAATTCAATTAAGTCAAATTAAATGCAACTAGATTAGTATGAATTTGCGATCAGAACGTATATGGATAGAACTTATAATGGGGTCTCGAAAGACAAGTAATTTATGCTGGGCCTTTATCCTTTTTTTAGGTTCATTAGGGTTTTTATTAGTTGGAACTTCCAGCTATCTTGGTAGGAATTTGATATCTTTATTTCTCTCTCAAAAAATCCAATTTTTCCCACAGGGGATCGTGATGTCTTTCTATGGGATCGCATGTCTCTTTATTAGTTGCTATTTGTGGTGCACAATTTCGTGGAATGTAGGTAGTGGTTATGATCTATTCGATAAAAAAGAAGGAATAGTGTGTATTTTTCGCAAAAAAACGTAGTCAATCTAGATAAATAAAGAAATAGTGGGTTCCTTCGTTTCTATGGTTACTTTTTAAGTCATCACGATCTAATCTACAAAAAAAAGAGGACATGATCAAAGATTTGAAATCTTCCCCCCGGAGCTTTCAGTAAATGGATTCCTATTCGAAGAGTGCATAACCGCATGGATAAGCTCACATTAACCCGTCAATTTGGGATCCAATTTGGGATTTTCCTTGGGAGGTTTCGTGAAGGAATTGGATGGAATGTAATAATATCGATTCATACAGAAAGTTCTCTATTGATTTAAACTAAATGTTGTACCTATGGGATAGGACTAGAGGAAGAGGAAAAGCCGAGGATTTCACATAGTACTTTTTTTTGATCGAAAAATGAAAAAAAAATCTGATTTATTTCGTACCCCCGCTCAATGAGAAAATGGGTCAGATTCTACAGGATCAAACCTATGAGACTTAAGGAATTATTGAAGGGAATAAAAAAAGAGAGGAAAAAAATAGAAAAAAAGTAAAAAGTAGAAGAACCCAGATTCCAAAGGAAAACAAATTCAAACTTGAAAAGGATCTTTCTAATTCTCGAAGAATGATGGGCAAGGGGATTGATCGAGAAAGATCTCTTGTTCTTATTAGAAGATCGTGATTGGATCTGCATATGTTTGGTAAAAAGGAAATCACGATGCTCTTCCAGTCATTCTTCTTCGGAATGAATAAAGAGACGAAGCACAGATCAGTAGATATTCGAGTCTAACTGCTTTCACTAATGGAACCCGGTCAAATTGGTATTAAGCCAAAAAGAGAAGAGATCGATAGCGTAGATCAGCATGTAATAAGAGTCGATAAGTCATCGAAAGGGGAAAGAGATGCCACAATAGGCTGATTTCGGATTTGGGCCCATTTACCCTGTGGTTCTTCTTATTTTGGAAATATAGCATCCCACTTTTTTTTACTACCTAAGGCTTCGATACCTTTCGAAATCGAGAAATATCTACTGGAGCAAGTGATATCCGAGAACAATTAGCCGATTTGGATTTGCGAACTGTTCTAGATTCTTCGTTGACAGAATGGAAAGAGTTAGGGGAAGAAGGTCCTACTGGAAATGAAAGGGAAGATCGAAAAGTTGGAAGAAGGGATTTTTTGGTTAGACGCATGGAATTAGCTAAGCATTCATTCGAACAAATATAGACCCAGAATGGATGGTTTTGTGTCTAAGTCGTTTTTCTTTCTCCGGAGAGTGAAAGAACGCCCAACAACTTACGCTTCCACTAGGACTTGACCACCAACAGGCACTGGCTCAACTCTCATCGATAGATGCTATTAGAGCTGGAAACTCTATCAATCTCGATGAAAGTAAAGAATTTTTGTACGATTGAGTCCTTGGGTTTCCGAAATAGTGTAAAAAGAAGTGCGTTCCATATTTCTCTTCGACACGGACCAAGACGGGAAAGAAGCTACCAATCTTTAGCTCGACCAACCCAGATGTATACTCAAGTGGATGCTTTTTCCGATGGGCTTTGATAAACTCGTTGTCGTGGATACTTTGACCGAATGAATAGGAATCAATTGATAGACATTTTGATTGAGGCGTCTCGGACGTCCCTTTTAAGGGGAACCTAGCAAACTCGGACTAATGTCAAAATACTGAACTTAAGAAAGAAGTTCAACAAAGAAAAATGAAAAAAAAGCTCTTTGTCAACAACTTCTTTTGTAATCTCACTTGGAATAACCAAAATGAAAGAAAGTCAGCCTATTCCTGCAATTGCGGCCAGTCTCGCTACCTCTTTAGTTGCTTCGTGGGAAGAACAAAAACAACCATCTCGCTCTTTCCTTTCTTCGGTGCAACAACCCTACCTATCTGATAGAAAAGGATCCCATGATCCGGAACCGGTCTTAGATGGGCTCGCAACTCCCAAGTTTGTCTATGAAGAGCGAATCTAATTGTATTAGTATCTATAATTGATTTCTTCTGTGTAATACAAATTGATAGGGCCTCATTGGTAATTGCTACAAGATCTCGTGCATTGTAACCCATGGCTATGGACCCGAATCCATTAGTATGGAACATTTTCTTTTCCAAGTGAAATCCCCTAGTATATGAAAGGGTGAAAACGTGCTTTCGTTGTTGTGGAATAAGAAGCCTTCGTATCCTAATGCATGTATTTAATTTATTCGGAGCTATTAGAGCGGGATCCACTTTTTGGGGAATATGAGTCGAATCAATAACAAGAATATCTCTAGTGGACCGTCTTTCACAATCCCCGGAGAGATAGTTCAATAATAAACCGAGGGACTCCGACTCATCCACATACAAATCATGAATGTTTGGAATCCATACTATGCAAGGAGACATTGTTCTTGCCAATTCGAATTGCAAGTTGATAGAAGCTAAATCTATTTCCAACTCGATGATATACCTAAGCATCTTATCATCCACCGTATACTCCTCCCTCAACTCCGGGTCCGAGTCCAAGTTCGAATAAATAGAGTCGCGATCATCAATATCGTCCACATCTTTAAGCGCACCCATATAGTCCTTAGCAGGATCGCTATCATCATCAATACCATCAATATCACTTATTCAGGACGATCTAATCACAGGGTTTCACTTCTCAGTGAGTGAAAGATTTCTCCCCGGGTCTACGTTGAAAGCTTCTATAGGCCGACATGAAAGGACTTCCCTGCGGAGCATTTTTTCTTTCGTCCTCGGACGTTCGAACATTTTGTTCGATTCCGGCACTTGCGTTCTCATGCTCGAAACTCCTCAGAACACCAAGCAGCAGAAGCAGTGAAGCTTCGTAGACAAGGCGGCTCGCTCAGTGCTTATGAACGAAAAAGTGTTTGTCGATTAGGTACGGGATACCTAATCCACTGTAGGGCCTCTGAAAGGGTTTTCTAGTTGATCACTAACCTTGGTATTCCCCTTTCTTGCTCATTTCTGTTATTGACGTATTTTACAACGCTGGACCATGGACTCTTACTTGGCCTAATTAGGCCCTTCTTCAAGAGATCACCCATTGAACAGAATAGGGGTTCATTGATAATCATAGTCTTTTCCAATGCAATAAAGTTACATAGTGTCTATTTTTATTTGAAAAAGGGGTATTTCCATGGGTTTGCCTTGGTATCGTGTTCCTACCGTTGTATTGAATGATCCTGGTCGGTTGATTTCTGTCCATATAATGCATACGACCCTGGCTGCTGGTTGGGCGGTTCGATGGCTCTATATGAATTAGCAGTTTTTGAAACCTACCTTTATTCACCGTTATCGGTGAACTATCATTTCAATTCGATTTGATGTAGGTGTCAGACTCGAAGATATTTGCAATTCTTTTCTCAATGTCGTGCCAGCTGAGGGAATAGTTTACAGGCAAATGTAATTTGCGGTGGAACCGGTCGAGGCTGGTCAAGATCAATAGGCCAAGTTACTTTGAAAGCATTTCAATTAGAGTTCCCTTTGTAAGCCCTGCTCTCGGAAAGTTCCCTGCTGAGCTTGTTGAAGTTTTAGAAACCACTTTTAGATTCGTGGACAATTAGGATTAAAATTGCACTTTTTTCGATCTTTAAACACTAAAGACCACACAAATCTCGACAAAGAAAAGAAGGTCTCTCATGGCCTAATTATTATTACAGCGTTCTCCATCATAGAATTCGGCCTTCGGGGTCAACTCGGCGGCTTCTATGAGGAAGGCAGCGCAAAGGAGGCTTGAGGGCTTGTTAAGGAAGGTGGCAAGGGCCGACGAAGGGGGAAAAAAGAAAGGCCTTTTCTGGTCTCCCTGAGCTGGGGGTGCTTGTGGGGAGGGTGTGGCACGACGAAACAAGGGAATGAAAGGAGAAGGCCTTTAGGGCGCTGTTTTCATCCAACTCGAAATATCGTAAAAGAATCCAATCTGAGGCCCTACCCACTGCTCAGAGTACCCTCCCCCAAAAGAAAAAAGATGTGTCTGTCAGGTTCGGTTCTTCCCTTCCTTCACTTCAGCTTCAGGTCCACAAAGGAGGATTTCATTGCTTGATCATTCAGATCATGCGCTACTTGCTCTTTTCTCTGGTTTAACCAAATAGAGTTTCCTAGTCAAAATCTGACCCTTTACTAAAATGGGCCGATGAGCGTTCTTTTTCGGTTTTTACGATAGATAACGGGCCTAAGATATGATTTGGATTGCAACAGTTCTTCCATACCAACTTAGCTGCCCGACGCTGCTATTGGCATAACAACCAGTACACCATAGGTTGGCCCCGTTTTTTCCCGGATGTGTTAACATTCCCCTTTTTTTAATTTTATTTATTAACATTAAAACAGTACGGGGGGAACGAAGATTAGAAAAAGGATCCATGCCACTATGGATGACAAAGAAAGAAAAAAAGGTTTCATCGTCTTCTCAATTACATCGAGCCTTCGATTGCGAAGGGAATTGAGGCCGGTTTTCAATTCGCTTCTCTCTACTCCCAGAGCACTCCTACGAGCACAAAACCCACTAATTGCAGCTCGGATAGAGGCATAGACAGCTAATAGAGTAGAGCTAATACAAAGGGAAGGAATGAAGCTACTCACTATTGCCTTTCTGCCGAGCGAATCTCCTTTTGAAGCTAGCATTCGTCGTTGAGTCTTTCTTTCTGGCAACCGATTTTCCAACTACAACTGAAAGGACCGGTTGAAGACCCTTCTTTTTTCCTTTTGAAAGCTAAATCAGTCATTCGCAACCACTGATGAAGGATTCCTCGAAAAAGTTAAGGATTAGTAATCTTTTTTAGAAATCTTTCCCTGACTTTAATTTGTCCGTGTAAACAAACAATTCGAAATACCTCGACTTTTTTAGAACAGGTCTGAGTCAAATAGCAATGATTCGAAGCACTTCTTTTTACACTATTTCGGAAACCCAAGGACTCAATCGTATGGATATGGCAAACACAGGATTTCCAACCCTAGCAGGAAAAGGAGGGAAACGGATACTCAATTTAAAGTGAGTAAAGATAATTCCATAATCGATCTCATAGATACATATAGAATTCCGTGGAAAGCCGTATTCGATGAAAGTCGTATGTACGGTTTGGGGGGAGATCTTTCATATCTTTCGAGATCCACCCTACAATATGGGGTCAAAAAGCCAAAATAAGTGATTTTAGTTGACGTATTTTATCTGAACGTTCAAACGTTCTTAATCTTCCATTCAAATTGAAGCCCAAGTAAACGGCGGCAGTAACTCTAACTGCAGCCGTTTACTGAGGCTTCCATTCAAAGCTTATAACACTTTTCCTTCCGACCTTCCAGCACCGGGCAGGTGTCAGACTCGAAGATATTTGCAATTCTCTGTCCCGTGGGTGAAGTGAACTGAGCATACGCAATCCCCCGCTCCCTCTTTTTCTACATATGCGGTGGCGCGCGGAGCGCTCTATATGACCGACGGCGGGTTACCAGAGAAGAGGGTGGTCTACGATCAGCGCTACGCATAGAATACTGGTGATTCTAGCCTGCATATTTAATTGAAGATTTAAGAAACGAAAAGGTCAAGGCCTAGAAATGGAACTCTTTTACGAGATTTGAGATTCCGTAAGTAACTTAGTGAATACTCTCTAAGAAGAAAATGAAATATGAACAACCGCGCTGGTCGTAATAGATCGACTTTTTTCATGGAAGAAGTAAAAAAATACAACTCACCATGAAAGGGGGGGAGGGGAGTGGTGAGGTGGGCCTCTCCCACCAGATTACTTTCATTTTACAGACTGGAATGAATCCCAGGCACAGGAACTGGCTAAAAAAAGGGCTCTTATCGCATCTTATTGACTCAAGATTGGCTCGCTAAAGCCAAAGACGGATAAGGAAACCTACCAGAAAAAAGGAATTATATTCATCTCCCTCAAAGAGCTCATTAGTGCCCTGAAAGTAGAAAGGATGCAAAAACCTTATCTTTTGTTAGAATATCCCTATCGAGTTCCATAGCCCTTGATTAGGATAGCTTTGAAGCAACTCTTTTTGAGGGATTGCCCCGTAAACAAAGTCTTCCTTCGGTCTGCACTCATGGTACTTGTCTTAAACTCCTATTTTCCTCTTATGCTGGCCGAGCTTTAGTCCCCGAAATGTCTGATGCGTTCTCACCTGCTGGCATCACCGCATCCTCTTTTGGAATAAGGCTGTCTCGATTAGCTTTCTTTTAGTCATGCGAAGATTGTTTCATCCCGGCCCGATAGTACCCATTTTGGGGGAGAACGTCCAGTGCCAAAGTTACTGAATGGGTAAGCCGCCAATCCCTAAAGCGGACTATGTAATTTCTCTGCTGAGTTACGTTACGGGCGGGCATTTTACCAGAGGTTTCTATTGTATCAATCTACCCTAACCACAACTCATCCGCTGATTCTTCAACATCAGTCGGTTACTGCCGCCGTTTATTGGGGCTTCCATTCAAAGCTTATAACACTTTTCCTTCCGACCTTCCAGCACCGGACAGGTGTCACACTCGAAGATATTTGCAATTCTGAAATTTTGAGAAGAGTTGCTCTTTGGAGAGCACAGTACGATGAAAGTTGTAAGTTGTTTTTGGGATTCCGCAGTAAAATAAATCATTTTATCTACTAATAGTGGACAAATCGGCGTATTACCCAACTGTACTTTGGCTATCTTACGTAGAGCTGAATTAGGTTTTTTCGGTGTTCTCATTGAAACACGCGGGCGTACTCCTTGCTTCTAGGGACATTGATCCGAAGCTCGAGTACGGTCCGTGCACCGTTTTTCTTCTCCTTAAGACTGCCTTAGGATAGGGTGAAGTTCCTACAGTCGTTAACCGATTCACTTTCACTCACCGTCTCGTTACCACGCTAGCTTGAATAGCCAGGCATTTACCTTGGAATGGCGGACCTCTTCGTTCCGTTCGGGCAGGGATGGCAACGAGCAAGCACCGATAGCAGGGGTTATTCTATTCCACCTCTTAGAAAGAAAAGAACTTAAATAAAAATACTTAATAGCATGGCGATACATTTATACAAAACTTCTACCCCGAACACAGGCAATAGGGCGGCTCATCGGCTTATTAATGACTAAGTGGAGTCAGGAGTCGGAGAGGCATTGGATTCAAGGCAGTTGATTGGATTAAGTTAGAAGTGACTAGAACGTTCTTATCAAAAGGGGTATAATTGAATTCATTCGTACCGTGCTCTTTCAATCAAATACCGCTGGCAGATCCTGGTAATTCTTATCTAACTGGCACATCTGTCCTTTGCACATTTTTTTGCTTCAATGTCCTCTCTACAAATCAAAAATTGAAGATTTAGTTACGATTAAAAATTCATATTTCTATCTTCATCCATGGATTCTTTACTCATACTTATTCAATTGGAAGTATTGATCCAATTCAAAACCAATTATGTTTCGTAATTTCATAATCCAAATTTTCAATTATTCAATAATTATTCTTTTTAATTTTGGGCCTGTAGCTTTCCCCGCCCCCCTTCGTCGGGTGGTGCTTTGGGGGGTAGCACACCCCCAAAGCACCTATAGTTCAAAATAGCATTAAACCACCCGCCCTGCTTCTACCACTCACTCACATGCCTAATCTCCTTTCGTTGCTTGAGAGTCGTAGGCAGATGTAAGTCAGTCTAAATAAGATGATACCTATTAAATAAAGATAGAAGCTCCTACCATCCAGGAAGTAAGAGCTAAACGGAAGCACTTATTTTATTCCCCTTCTCTAAGGAGTGGAATTCTTGAGAAAGAATAGAAGGACTAGACTAGTGACAGTTTTTCTTACTTACTTCATCCATACTTTTTTTCTTTTTTAAGTGTAGGGCAAACGACGCTCTCTACTTTCACTTCTAACTAAAGGCGAACAGCCGGCATTGCAAGCAAATAGAGAGCCCCCGCCCGTTTGAGTCGTTGCGAGCCGGAAAGCATACCGGCGGGAAAGCGATTGTCTTAGAAATAGAAGTCTTTGTCAAGAAAAAAATGACCTTTTGCTGTCTTTTAAAGGTATCGGAGATTGATTGGTTCGAATCCAATTCGTGAGATGGCAGTGATCTTTAGCTGGTCATGGCTATAATGTACTCTTTTCCTTGGATTCATTGGAACCTTCTTTTTCAAGAATCAATTTCCTAATCACGAAAAGTGGTATGGTCCCAATGAAAGTCTCTCTTAGCTGGTTTACGGGCTTCAAAACTACACTACTTGCAGTCCTGACTCTAATATATCGGCTAGTTAAAACATAGTGATGAATCCCTCTTCTGATTCTGATTTGCGAGATATTAATATGGTGTTAAGGGGTGGTGTTTAGCGACCTTGATGTCAATAGGCTTTGAAAGATTCAAGTCTTCCTCTCTCGAAGTGCTGGATGGCTGTCTGGAAGTTAGCCAACCTTCCCCTTTTGGAAGGACCTATCCCTCTGGGGATAGGAAAATCATGATCGGGATAGCAGACCCAAAGCTATGGAACTTGGGTGTGGGTCTTTTGTCGAACGGGAATGGGGCCTGTTAGCGGACTGATCACAAGTCCTACAAGGGATCGGGGTCTTTCTTCTCACGTCTTGATAGTTATCTCTTTCTGATCAAGCAAGGAGATGGGGATCTCTTTTCGCTTCCGATATTTCTAGTGGATCACTTTCTCTATCTAAATCCAAATTTCTTAAATGTTTCACTTCATCAGCCTATCGATATCTCAGGAAAGTCGGCCATAGTGATACGGGAGTCCCGTGTGGAAGGGCTCTCGCTCAACGGATCAAAGGTACGCCCCTAAAAAAAGCTTTCAGTAGCGCCCTTAAAATCTAAGCCTTTTGAAGTGTCCCGCCTTCCCCCGAATGATCGGTGCGGCGGTTAGGCATCCTTAGACGAAAGTAAACAAAAAATAATCAAAAAAGATACAGAGAAAATATGGATAAGAATCGTTTTGAGGAATCGATTGCACATCGATCGCCCTAGATAGACAACTACATAGAGGGTCTCTACAAGTCTATATATTCCTTCTTTCAGAACCTTCGTAAGATCAATATCACAACCAATGAAGTCTGCAAGTTTCACATCTAAGTAATACCCGATCCGATAGTTTACGATATAGATAGATATCTATTTAAAAACAACATTCTAAGAAAAGATATTAATAGATACCGGTAGTTGTCCGGTCGTACCCAAACAATAATATTCCAGAAGAAAATGCACCTAAGATCAAATATTTCGAGCCGGCTTCCGTAGAAAATTCAGACTTTCTTTTTGATGTTGCGATCACATAAAAACATAAACTTTGAGGCTCAATAGCTAAATACATGGCAATTGAATCATGAGCCGAGATCATAAAGAGCATACTGCGAGTAGGAAGTGAAATTAATACAATGGATTCAAAAGCATCAAACCTCTCTTGTTCGGAAAAATCAAAACACATCGAAATGGTACTCGCCGTACTTAATAATAGAAGGATTTGGCAGAAATATGTAAAATTGTCCCTCTTAAAAAGATTATTCCAGAATAAATGGGCAATAGTTAGGAGATGTGCGCCAGCAGAGAGCAAAAGCAAGGTTATTAGATACCTCAGGAAAGCCCGGCCAGAACCACACGTGCAAGTTTCCCTGCATGTGGCTCGTCCGTGATGACTTCTTCGAATTTGCGTGAACTAGCGGACCGATCACTAAGTGAGGATGCTCCCTCCAGCATGAGCGAACCTTTTCGGAACTGCTTAGGAATGGGCACCACTATTCCAGCCAGGATCCAGCCAAGTTCTATTGATCATGTCCTCTTCCCAACAGTTTGACTTTGTCTTGGGGCGTCTTTGGCTTTACGAGAGAACCGGAATGAAAAAACAGGAAGGGGCCCATTTATGGGAAATGAAAACTAGGTCAGGGAAAGGAACTGCCAGCCGCCAGGTTTAATGCAACTATGAATCAGCCTGCTTTCACTTTTTGGCTAGAGCGCCCAAATCCGCTATTTCGCTATTTTTCTTCCCTGCTCTGGTTTAAAACTAGCTAGGCATCTTCCTCAGTCTCGTTAACTGATTCACTTTCACTCATCGTCTCGTTACCATGCCTTCTAAACCACCCCATTCATCCAAAAGGGAAGGGGCCTATGTATTTGCATTAAGGTTCCCATCGATCAACCACTAATTGCTTCCAACCTAAATTCGATATGGAACTGCCGTTTATAACTCTTTTCCACTAAGTAGCGGTGAAAACCTTAGTCTTAGTATTAGTAGAGGAAAAGAAAGCCAGTAGGGAGCTTGATAACATGTGCAGCGGTAAATAAAAGACCGCAACAAATCTCGATGCAGCACTAACGTTCACAGTGGTTCTTCCTCCAAGACCTTCTTTGGCGAAAAGACTGGAGGGGCTTATTCCCACAACGGATTCCTGAGAACCTTCCACCGGGAAAGGAAAATTGTCTGACTTCATCACCATTTCTATCTCGATCTTAGCCGATCTAAGGTTGACCATCTCTCCGGCCTCATTTTGATGTCCCCTCTTTGTCTGTCTCTCCGAGTTTCTACTACTAAGTAGCACTTCTGCTATGCTATTCAATCATAGAAATGATAGATTGGAAGAATCTTTTGGGTCTTCCAATATAAATAGGCTGATTGTTTCGCTCCTATATCTTCCAAGAGGAAAAAAGATCTCTGAGAGCTGTTTCCTAGATCCGAAAGAGAGCACTTGGGGGTTCCTCCGATAACTAAAAGGTGTAAATCTAACAGGGGTTCGCGGTGGTGGAGGAACTGGATCGTAAAAAAGAGGGATTCTGGCTGAATTTGGAGTTTACGTAATTCGTCTTCACTTAATAGTAATCTTTCTCTTGCATCATGCAATATTTGGAAGACTTCTTCCTTGTAATTTTCTGCTTTTCACTTTTCTTCCTGTTTTTGACAATTATCCTCTTTTTCCAAATGTGTGTAAAATTCATTCCAAAACCATTTGAGTATCTTTCGTTGACCTTCTTTTGTAGATAGAATCTTCAATGAGTAGAAAGAAGCAACCTTACCTTACTAATAAAGGTGCTTGTTGAGTAAGGCTTCACCCTTTATTTGATTAGAGTAGAGGTCACGAGAGAGCAGAGCGTACCGCCCTGCCATAGTCGCGAGTCTTTTTATAGTCGCGACTGTTGTCATAGTCAACAAGGGCGTTTAGGCTTCCAGGAAAAAACTTCGAATTGGGAGGGCGATCCTCCCGGTGAACTGACTGTACCCCCAACCCCAATGCTAGCATAGCCCTTTTAACGGGATTCAGCTCTATCAATTCCGATTGAAAAAAGAGATACAATCTATGAATCTGATTCACTGTCACAACCCAATAGCTCCGGGAAAAGAAGTTCATGACCCGTGGGCCTTCTACCTCCACGCGGCATTGCTCCATCAGGCTTTCGCCCATTGCGGAAAATTCCCCACTGCTGCCTCCCGTAGGAGTCTGGGCCGTGTCTCAGTTCTAGTGTGGCTTACCTCTTTTTCCAAGCCTGTTTGGACATACAGTTTCCGCAGAAAATCAATTTGGTGAGCCGTGTGATGGGAAACCTTCCCGCGCGAACAGATCTCGTTGTGCTCTAGGAGAAAGCCAACTACGAAATGATTCCCTACCCTACTGGGATTCGAGATCAATTGACTCCTCATCTTTTGACTGACCCGGGAAGGTTTGCCTGTAATCGTTGGCAGAACGACTAACTCCTCCCTTTCTTTTTAGCCCAATCCTCTTTATGATCCCAGTTGGTGCTAATCTATCTTATATCGGGCGAATTCAATGAAAAGTTTTGTTAGGTTCTTAGAAACAAACAGTCTATAGATCGAATCCTGCGGCTTTCCATGCCTATGGTCCTGTCCAGTCCTTTTCATTCCAATTCGTCTTTTAAAACTTCCCGAAAAAGAGATGAAACGTTCTTAAGATTTTCGAAATATTTTAGCATTTTAACTAAATCTGTTCTCGACTTAGTCTCATCCATTTCCAGCTCCGTTCGGACCAGCTTCTTAGCTACTTCCCTAAAATTCAACGATTGGCTATTTGGATGGGAAGCGATCTTTGATCTTAGGACGCAAAGAGTACTTGATTAGCTGATTTTCAACGGTGAGCTCGATTTCGTTGATAATGTCCTCATTATTGCAACTTTGATAAAAAAAAGGGTCTCCCCCTACGAAATCCATTTCATTTTCATCATGGATGTACCTCCCGAATTCCTTGAGTTCTTCTTAATTCAAAAGAATGAATTCAGGGAATGCAGGGGAGAAGGATTTTTTCTTTCATGGAAGAACGATAAAGCTTGACCTCAAGACAGAAACTTAAGCTAGAGGTCTTTTCGCTAGAATTTGTCATCAACTGAATCAGTACTTCGGTAAGACTCAGACTCCTATCGCGGGACGTAGCCTCACAACACCCGGACAATATGAAACCGGACCACGCGTGCTTTTTTTACCTTCTCGTCTAAAAAAGGCTCGTACAAACAAATGGACCTTACCTTAGAATATCTGAGGATCAGCGGCTACAGACGGCCTAACGCGCGGAATGGAAGTGGTTGATACAAGGGCTCCTATAAGCGTTCCGGTGGGCGAAGCAACTCTCGGACGAATTTTTAATGTACTTGGGGAGCCCGTTGATAATTTAGGTCCTAAGTGGAGTCAGGAGTCGGAGAGGCATTGGATTCAAGGCAGTTGATTGGATTAAGTTAGAAGTGACTAGAACGTTCTTATCAAAAGGGGTATAATTGAATTCATTCGTACCGTGCTCTTGGCAGATCCTTTTCTTCTAATTCTTCTTGTTCGGAGGGACCCTTCGGAGACTAGAACCTCTCTGTCTTCTCCATTACCGGCAGGCCCAAACCTAGTATCGACAAATATGTGGAACTTGGGGTTCCCCTACGTTCCACATATTTGTCATGCAATGTCGGATGAGCAAGAGCACTCTTTTCATTTCTTATTATCTTTCAAACAAGTATCGACATGCCTCTTTTTTGTAAAATTTTGTTATTTTTGTCATCCTTTTTTTAGATCAAAAGGAATCT
Source organism: Fallopia convolvulus (assembly GCA_964016875.1). Taxonomy (NCBI): domain Eukaryota; kingdom Viridiplantae; phylum Streptophyta; class Magnoliopsida; order Caryophyllales; family Polygonaceae; genus Fallopia; species Fallopia convolvulus. The sequence continues at coordinate 23,745,230 of OZ024734.1, read as the reverse complement.
ACCAAAAGCTTGGAATTTGACTGCTCTTCTTGGGTCTTGGCTTTTAGCATAATATCTTAACACAGCGCTTTCGTTGCGCATGGCTGCTCTCTTCCGGACAACCTCGCTGCTTCTTTCTAGAGAAGCACTACCGTAATGCCTTGAAGGGTCGCGAACCATTCCTCTCTTTCGTATATGAGCAGTGAGTAGTTGTCTCGTCCGCTCGTGCGACTACAGAGGCAAGCCCCCCATCTTCCGCATATCTTGCTCATCCGACATGGCATGAATCACCGAACCCGCACTCAGGAATAGTAAGTGTTTAGTTGTCAGTGTTGAGTTTGGAACCCTGAACAGACTGCCGGTGATAAGCCGGAGGAAGGTGAGGACAAACGTAATTCAATGGGTTGATCCGATCTTTGGTTCGATCTATCAATGAAAAGTCCCTTTCAATGGGACGAGAGAAAGAATCAACGCACACTTCAGGTATCTCAATTGAAATATCCATAAATGGCACGGAAGTGGAACGATCGGGCGAAATTACATGAGAGAAAGAACCTCTTGGTGGAGTCCAGTCCCCCGGAGGACAGAATAACACTACTTAGTTCAAGTATCGCAGAGAGCCCTTTGTTTTTGTTTGACTGGCCTATCTTCTTTCTATAAGCAAGGAGAATCTCTGTGAAATCCCATAACAGGAAGAAAAGGCAGTTCTCTATCGAGTGAATATGTCCTTGTTTAAAAAAATGGAAATCATCCATCAAAACCCTAGTTTAGGTAATTTAAGAACGGATTCCTCCTATTTATCTGTTCTGTATTTCTTATGGGCATTTTCTTTTTTTTTTAAATAAGTAATAAGATAATGATAATAAGGAATAGAAAGGAATTTCTGGTTTGGATTGTGTATCAACGGCCAATTAGCTGTCGAAGAGAAGGTTCCGTCGGAACAATTTTATATTTCGGGATACCTCATCTCTTAAAAAATGTTATCCAAACCTTTTCTTCTTTCCATTCAGGGGCACTCTAAAGGCTTTGCAATCTTCAGAGCTGGTTGACAGTTCTTAGCAGAACCTCTCGCTCTTTGATAGACATCTTTTGGTTCTCGGTCTTATCCGACGATCAACTAACGTAGCCTTTTTATGTGTCCTTTCCATCCTTTAGGATTCCCCGTTTATGAAGGACTTAATTAATTTTTTGCCAAAGGGTATCGAAATAGGGTTTTTTCGGAAAAAATTCAAAATGGAATATATGATTGGTCAAACAAATTTAAGTGGCATAGCGATCCCCGCTGATGATTTTGACCTAATTCTCGATATTGAAAAAAAAATAAAAATACATCTTTTTAGGGGCGGGGAGGAGCATCTCAAAGTATAGGGCAAAGGATCAAGCGCTTTGACTTTGTCTCCCGGGATTCACCACAGGTTGGGTTTGAGAGCCGTGTGATGGGTGACTATCCAGCACGGTTCGGAGAGCACTTTTAGTCTGCGTTGGTGAATACCCCTTTCTATGATAAAATGCCGTCATATTTGTTCATCATATAGGCTTAACGGACGATGCTCTTTCCATATTAGGCTGTTTTTTTGTTTAAAAGTAGATCGGGAGTTCAAGCAGATGTGAAATTAGGGTGAGGTTTACTATTCTAGTATACATGCCACTTAGCTAAACGAAATCCTGAGTATCGACTTGTTAGTCTCGATATGTAGCTGCCGTTAAAAGGCTATAAGATCGTCGGATATCAATCATTAAGAAAAAAAAGGAAGAACGAACGATTTCATGCAATTCTTCCCAATATGGAATGAGTAAAGAATCAAGATACAAGTCTCGATCTATGTGAAGTGTAGCCTGAATAGACTTGTTACGTGTTTTCTCTTTGGCCCAGTCTACCGCTGTGTCTGCATCCTTATCTTCAGAACTTAGTATCTCGTTTATCGCCCATAAGATAAGAAGCTAACAAGAGGGGTCAGAGTCTTTCTTTCGAGGGTGGCCAATGTGCGGACCGTGTGCCCCTTTCATTATTTAGCAAAAGGGCAATACGATAAATGGAAGAGAATACGACAAAGAGGAAATACGGTAGACGAAGAAGTAATAGAAAGAAAGGTAAACCAGAAGAGCAGATTTCCGATTATAACAGGTTGTTCAAAGGGATCTCCTGTTCTTCCGTCAAAAATTCTTCTCTTTCCTGGATACTCGGGTTCACATACTCATGGGTTGGCTGTTTGCTTACTAGCTTCATATGATTCAGAAAACACCAGTTTTCACGAAGCTTCGAAGATGGGGACCAAAAACGGAAGGAGTGGAGAACAAATGACTACATGGTGATGTCATTGCTCATCAACTCGATGTTGCCGGAAGTGGCGGAGACTCATTTGGGCGGGTGGTATCTACAGCTCGGGTCAACCACTCTTTTTCGTTTACGGTTTCGTATCTCAAAAAGTGCAAGGAAATGGAATTGGTGCAAGAGGTAATAAGATAGGGTTGTTATCGCTCTTGGGTAGTTAGGGGTTTGGGAGTTGTTCCTTGTTCTCCAGAGAAAGAGAGGAAGTTGTGAATTGCTTACCATATGTCAATGAGAGTGTGATTCCTCCTATCAGTAAGGCCATTCTGGCTAGCCATACCCGAAATAGAATATTGTGCCACTATGTCGCATCCTTCGAGGAATCCCGCAAAGTGCTTGAATCTTTAAGTAAGTTAGTTGATCGAGGAACCTCCGCCCAATAGAGCAACGCCCGCCATCTTATCCACTGAATTAGCTAGAAGCTATCGCTTCGGGTCGAAGCACTAAAAGAAAAGGACATGTAGGCTAAGCCAGGATAGGCCATGCAGTCGGATTCATAGTTGCATTAAACCAGCAACTCAAAAATCCTAGCAACAATAGGCTTAAGCCTATCCTCCCAAAGCTGGCCTAATCAGGAAGCTATTGTGAAAAGCAGGCATACCGGTGAAGGTCTTATCATCGCCCATGAGAACGATCCATTCTATGGACCGCAGATCATCCAAGAAAGCGGTTGCCTGAAGCTTGACATGATGAAGGCGCTTTTCATTTTAAGCCATTCCCTCTTTCAGGAATGGCCCTTCCTCTTACCTTCTGTTGAGACTGAGATCTTGAAGAGAAGAAACCATAGCTCTAGTCCCATCTCTTTCTGTTATGGAATTGGATAGCAGCAAACGCTAAACACAATAACAGTTTCGAAAAAGAAGATTTAATAGTTTGGAAAGCGGAAGGGTAGGCTCTGCAGGATCAACAACAATAGCTGCACGGAGTACGGTAGAATTCCTCTGCCATTAAGATCGACCTGGAACTTATG